>CM061063.1:50569195-51295195 GCA_030762895.1 Sophora flavescens
CACATGGTGGAATATGCACAGGAATCTTCCTCCTCTGGACTGACTATTGAAGAGAAGAAATATATTCCTAAAGTCGGAGGGAAGTGTTGCCTTGCTTACTGCAGATTCCTTATCTATAAGGACATCATTGGCATTCTTGTCATAAGTCATGTCTTTGAAGAGGACTCTATTCATTGGGCCAAAGAGCTACCTGAACCAGTGCTGCAATATGCTACCTCACCTCCTCCATCACCACCATCAGAGCACACAGATGAAGAGATCACCATTGAGGACAAGGAAGTTAAAGAAGTGCAGTCTGTTCCTCAAGTGGAAGTGGTTCAACCTGTTGCTGAGGTTGAAGAAATTGCGGAGTTTGTTCCTAGGCAAAGCACGTCTGAGAAACACTCTTCTCAACCACTGGCTCTTATTGTCATCCACCCTCAAGAGCAACCTCAACAGTCTAGAGCAGTAAGCACCTTTCAAGCTCAAGAGAATGTTCATGACTCTACTGAAAGCTCAAGACCCCCACCTTAGTTGTGGTGAACAAGACGTTGGAGTTCTTAACAGACTTCAAGAAAAGCCAAACTCAAAACCCTCCACCTCCACCACCTCCTCATGCCTAATATTTTTTTCTTAATGGCAATGATGGTCCACTCTGTTGGTAGTGGCTACGATCTCAAGAGGAGGGTGGGGGTGAATTGAGATATTGAAAACTTTTTCAACAATTTAAAGCAAAACAGTGTTTCTTTAAAGAAAATTGGTTTTCACTCAATTTTAATTCCCAAGAATCGGGTTATGGAACAAGTGATGATGTTAAGAAGAATTATAAGGAGTAATAACAAGTTTAACACAGATTGTAGATCAAAGATTCAAATTAACAAGTATTCTTAAAACTCATTCACAACACACAAGTGCATATAACAAGTATATGGAGTTTAGAGATGAGAAGAACACGCAAATCGATTTATCCTGGTTCGGCTACCTCCTCTGGTAAGCCTACATCCAGTCCGACACCTCTGTGGTTTTCTCCACTATAATCAGCAATTACAAAATTCCAATTACAGCAACACAAGGATAACCTCCTTGCTCAAGAATTCACCAGAAAGCACACTTGCTTTTCTATACTCAAGGATCCCTTCTATCCTTGTTCAAGCCTAAGAGATACCCTCTCTTAATAACACTAATTCACGAAAAGAATTGAGGAGAAGAAAGACTCTAAAAGTCCGGTTATACAAATTGAAGTTCTAACTAATATCACATTTTTCTCAGAGATGAAGCACTTTTGGATCTTTCATAGTTTCACAATCAAAATGAGTTAGGTTCATGAAAAGTGTTCCTTTGATCCCTCTTTATATAGAAGACAAATTATAGTCGTTGGGATCATTTAAAACAAATTTGGATCTGATTTAACAAAATATGTTTTCTTGATTCTTGTTCTTGAAATGAGATTCTGTTGATTCTTGTAGAGTTTGCGTCCTTATCGAAAAATAACTGTTTCCATCTAAAAGGATAGCCAAGTCTAATTGAAGAGTAAAATATCCGTTTCTATCTGAAAGAATAGCAAATAGCCGCGTCCATTTTGCCACGTCAGTAGACGGGAGTGCTAACACAAGTTATTGGACGTGCTTCAACTGGTAGACGAGTTTCATATGCCATGTTAGTGGACGGATCTTCTCATTAAGATCTTAGTAAGTTCACAACGCGTATCATTAGTAGACGAGCTCCATTTGCCAGTTTTAGTAGACGAGCTCTCCTTTTTTTTACTTCAGTAGACGAGCTCCATGTGCCACGTCAGCAGACGAGCTCTTCTGTTACTTTCAGTTGACGCGCTCTTCTTGTTAGGCGAGCTATATGTGTCACATCAGCAGACGAGCTCCTCTGTTACTTTCAGTGGACGCGCTCTTTTTGTTAGACGAGCTCCTTTTGTTGGACGAGCTCTTCTTGTTGTACTTTAGTGGACGCCAGCTTTTTATCCCTTCGTCTGCTTGTTTTACTTGGTTAGACGTCAGCTTGTTTTGCTTTGTTGGACGTCAGCTTCTTTGTTCATGAGTGATCTTGCATGCAACTTAACACGTAATGAGTACGTAGGCAAAATCAAAAATCTTATGCAAAATACACTTTGTTTGTCATACATCAAAACATGAATGAGGGCTTAGTCTTACAAACTCCCCCTTTTTGATTATGACAAACCTTACCATACTTAACCTTAGTTATTAAGAAATCAGAGTACAGCTATTCAGTAAGCATGGTTCTTTAGTCATTTTCATCCTCCCCCTTTGTCATTGATATCTTTCAAAATATCAAGTGTTATCATATCATTATGATGAAAAAAAAATCATCTTGCATTTATTATAAGTTCAAGTATGTCTTTTCAAAGCAGTTCATACTCAGGTATCAGAGAAAAAAAATTTACATATCAGAGAAAAAAAATTAAGCAAATGCAAGACAGAATTAATAGTTGTATGGTTTATCTTTCTCCCCGTTTGTCATTATCAAAAAGAAACTATGGAGAATATTGAAATCAAACTGAAAAACAGTCTTACATTCATTGGTAATAAATCATTTCAGAACTTGTGCAATACATCAAAACATCCAAAACACTAAAATAAAAAAAAGGAATTACAGACACTTAAGGGCACTTAGTCTAAACTGAGACTGGATAAAAGCATCTTGCCCATGTCCTTCATAATTTTCAGCATCTTGTGCTACCTCGGTTGCCATATTGACTATATTATCAAAAATAACATCTGATATCAATTATTTTGAGGATCAATTATGCCAAGTTCCCTTCTTATAAAGAAAAAACTCTTCTTATTTAGTGGTTTGGTGAATATATCAGCTAATTGCTTGGTTGTATCTATATGTTCAATCACAACATCACCACTTTGAATATGATCCCTGATAAAATGATGCCTAATTTCAATATGCTTGGTTCTTGAGTGCATAATTGGGTTCTTTGTTAGATTAATTGCACTAGTGTTATCACACTTTATTGGTATATGATCCAGATAAACGCCATAGTCAACTAATTGTTGTTTCATCCATAGGATTTGAGCACAACAACTCCCAGCTGCAACATATTCTGCTTCAGCTGTGGATAAGGCCACACTAGTTTGCTTTTTACTGAACCAGGACACTAGGGAATTTCCTAATAAATGGCATGTTCCACTTGTGCTCTTCCTATCTAACTTTCATCCAGCAAAGTCAGAGTCAGAATATCCTATTAATGTGCAAGTGGATCCCTTGGGATACCACAGCCCCATTTTTTTTGTTCCTAAAAGATACTTCATGATTCTTTTAACTACAGTAAGATGTGATTCTTTAGGATTAGCTTGATACCTTGCACACATACACACACTAAATATTATATCTAGCCTACTTGCAGTGAGATAAAGTAAGGACCCGATAATACCTCTATACTTGGATACATCTATAGATTTACCATGTTCATCTTTGTCCAAGTAGCAGGTTGGACTCATTGGTGTTGCCATTTCCTTTGCGCTTTTGATTCCAAACTTCTTTAGTAGTTCCTTGCAATACTTTGTTTGGCTTATGAAGGTTCCATCTTGGCATTGTTTAATTTGAAGTCCAAGAAAGAAGGTAAGCTCTCCCATCATGGACATTTCAAATTCACTTTGCATTAGTTCACCAAATTCCTTGCATAAAGACTTATTAGTAGCACCAAAAATAATGTCATCAACATATATTTGAACAAGTAAGATATTGTGTGCTTTTGTTTTAGTAAATAGTGTTGTATCAAATTTTCCTCTTTTAAAGCCTTTCCCTAGGAGAAAATTGCTTAACCTCTCATACCAAGCTCTAGGAGCTTGCTTGAGTCCATAGAGGACTTTAGTCAGTTTATAGACATGATTTGGGAACTCACTATCAACAAAGTCAGGGGGTTTACTTACATATACTTCCTCTTGTATTATTCCATTTAAAAAGGCACTTTTCACATCCATTTGGTGCAGTTTAAAGTTCATTATACATGCATAGGCTAAGAGCATTCTTATGGCTTCTAATCTAGCTACGGGAGCATATGTTTCATCATAATAAATTCCTTCTTCTTGATTATATCCCTTAGCTACTAGTCTAGCCTTGTTTCTTACTATTATTCCATTCTCATCCATTTTGTTTCTAAACACCCATTTAGTTTCGATTATTTGGTTACTTTCGGGTTTTGGAACTAAATCCCAAACTCTGTTCCTTTTAATTTGATTTAACTCATCTTGCATTGCAATCATCCAATGTTCATCATTAATAGCATCATCAACACATTTCGGTTCTATTTGAGATACAAACGTCATGGTATTGAAAATATTCCTTAAAGAGTTTCTAGTGGTTACCCCTTTGGTGATCTCACCAATGATATTGTCTAGGGGATGATTCTTTGAAGTTTGCCACTCCTTAGGAAGAGATTCTTGTGGAAGTTCTGCTTGAGGTTTTTTTTATTGCTCTCTTCATCTTCCTTTTCCATGTTTCTCTCTTTTCCTTCATCAGATTTCACTTCATCCTCAAGAGTTTCTGCATCATCAAAAATGTCCTTTTCCAACCTTTTGGGGTTAAACTCATCAAATGTTATGTGAACAGATTCTTCCATTGATAAAGTACGCTTATTAAACACTCTATATGCTTTGTTAGTGAATGAATAACCTAGGAAAATACCCTCATCAGCTTTGGGATCAAATTTCCCAAGATTATCCTTGCCATTATTTAGCACAAAACATTTACAACCAAAGACATGAAAATGAGAAATGTTAGGTTTTCTTCCCTTGTAAAGTTCATATGGAGTTTTCTTCAAAATTGGCCTTATTAGAACTCTATTTAAAACATAACATGCAGTATTCACAGTATCAGCCCAAAAATACTTTTGTAAATTAGAGTCACTTAACATGGTTCTAGCAATTTCTTCAAGTGACTTATTTTTCCTCTCAACTACTCCATTTTGTTGTGGAGTTCTAGGTGCAGAAAAATTGTGTTTGATACCATGTTTATCACAAAAGTTATCAAACTCCTCATTTTGGAATTCTCCTCCATGGTCACTCCTAATTGAAACAATTTTCACGTCTTTCTCATTTTGAACAACCTTAGCCATTTTCTTAAAAGTTTTAAAAGCTTCATTCTTTTGTGCTAAAAAATAGGTCCAAGTAAATCTAGAGAAGTCATCAACAATTACAAGAGCATACAGATTTCCACCAAAGTTTTTCGTCCTAGAAGGTCCAAAAAGTTCCATGTGCAGCAATTGTAAAGGTCTACTAGTTGAAACAGTGTTTTTAGCCTTAAATGAGGTTTTTACTTGTTTACCCTTTTGGAATGCATCACATAAGCCTTCTTTAACAAACTTTTTATTTGGTAAACCAATTACAAGTTCTTTGGAAATCAATTTATTCAAGTGATCCATATGAATGTGAGCTATTCTCCTATGCCAAAGCCAATTTTCATCTTCTTTGGAAATTAAGCAACATGCATCATTGGAAATTAAATTGTCTAAGTCTAGCATATAGATGTTATTGATTCTATTTCCAATCAATTTTATGTTATTATCATGAATGGATTCGATCATTTACAAATTTGAGTTAAAGTTTACCTTGTAGCCTTTATCACATAATTAGCTTATACTTAGTAGATTGTGTTTGAGCCCTTCCACATAGAGAACATCCTCAATCTTGATTGCCGGACTTTTTCCTATTGTTCCAACGCCAAGAATTCTTCCTTTGTTGTTGTCTCCATAGGTGACGTTTCCACCTTCTTTGGGAGTGAAAGATGTAAATTTTGTGATGTCTCCGGTCATGTGTTTGGAGCAGCCACTATCTAAAAACCAGCTTGAGGTTTTGGCCTTCAAACACACCTACAAAACAGATTTTTTTTATACTTTTCCTTTGGGTACCCAAATCTGGTTGGGTCCTTTGGTGTTAGTAGCAACATAAGTTCCTTTTGGAACCCAAATTTGTTTAATGCCAACATGAATGTTCTTTCTAAGTCTACAAGTAGCAACTGTATGACCTTTCTTTAAACAATAATAGCATTTAACAAAAGGACTAGTTGAGGAAATAGGTGCAACAAAAAGCTTCTTAAAAGATTTTTCATGTACCATTGGCTTATATCCAATTCCAGCTTTGTCACACACACCCTTTTGTTGTCCTAATATGGCATTCAAGTTACCTCTACCCAAAGTAAACTTAGATAGAGTTGTATTCAGTTTTTCAACTTTCTTTTCTAGTGTAGTACATTTGGTGCAAATTGAACTAGATGTAAGTAATTTTAAATTTTCAGCTTCTAGTTCTTTAAGCTTTATTTGTAAAGATACAGAGTCACTACATTGTTTTGAGATGATCTTCCTAGAAGATATAAGTTGTTTACCAATTTTAACATATTCTTCATGCAATTCATCAAAAGCATCTTGTAACTCATCATAGGTAGGAGAAGAATCATTTACCTCGGTTTCACTATCACTTTGTTGATTTGCCATGAGACATAGGTTGGCTTCTTCATTTTCAGATTCACTACTAGTGGAATCCATATCATTTTCTTCCCAAGCTATGTATGCTCTTCTAGGCTTTCTTCCTTTCTTCTCTTTGTTGTCATTCTTCTCATACTTTTCTTTCTTTTGTAGCTTTAGACATTCATTTTTGTAGTGTCCAAGCTTTCCACATTCAAAGCATTTGATTGTTGAGGAAGAGCTTTCACCTTTGTTCGTGTTTTTTTGGGTAGGAAAACTGAATTGCTTCTTGTTTCTATTTTTTTTTTTTTTTGATGAATCTTCTAAATTTCCTCACAAGCAATCCCATGTCTTCTTCTTCGGATTCTTCACTTTCATCAAGGTGTTCATCTTCATCACTTTCTATTGATTCTTTGGAGATATGAGCCTTGAGTGAGAGTCATTTCTTCTTTTTCTCCTTATCTTCATGACTTTTCAATCTATTGAGTTCCAATTCGTGTTCTTTCAACTTGCCAAATAAAGTAGCAATCTTCATGGTGCCTAGATCCTTTGCTTCAGCAATTGCAGTAATTTTTTACTGCCATTCACGACTCAAACATCTCATTATCTTGTTAATCTTTTTCTCATCTGTGATTGTATGTCCGAGTCCTTCTAGCTGGTTCACAATGTGTGTAAACCTCTTTTGCAGTTCATCTATATCCTTATCATTCTTCATGTGAAAGAGTTCATATTCATGGACTAGTGCATTCATTCTTGCTTTTTTCACATTGTTGGTTCCTTCATGAGTGAGTTGAAGAGTATCCCACATTTGCTTTGCCGTTTTGCAATTGGAGACCCTGAAAAACTCATCATAATTCAAAACAGCTGTTATAATATTTTTTGCCTTAGCATTATAACCAACTCTTCTTTTATCATCATCATTCCAGTCCTCTTTTGGTTTAGTTTGTTTATTTCCCTTAGCATCAAGAATAAATGGAACATATGGACCATTTTTAACAGCATCTAATACATCTAAACCTGCAGCCTCAAGAAAGATAAGCATTCTCTCTTTCCAATACATGTATTGGGAGCCATTAAAGGCAGGGGGTCTAGTGAGTGAAGCCCCATCACCCAGGATATCATTTGTAGCCATCTCTTGAAGCTATTAAGCTTTGTAACAAGAGTTTTAGCCCTGATGCCAATTGTTGGTGGTGGCTACGATCTCAAGAGGGGGGTGAATTGAGATATTGAAAAAAATTTCAACAATTTAAAGCAAAACAGTGTTTCTTTAAAGAAAACTAGTTTTCACTCAATTTTAATTCCCAAGAATCAGGTTATGGAACAAGTGATGATGTTAAGAAGAATTATAAGAAGTAATAACAAGTTTAACACAGATTGTAGATCAAAAATTCAAGTTAACAAGTACTCTTAAAACTCATTCACAACACACAAGTGCATATAACAAGTATATGGAGTTTAGAGATGAGAAGAACACGCAAACTGATTTATCCTGGTTCGGCCACCTCCTCTGGTAAGCCTACATCCAGTCCCACACCTCTGTGGTTTTCTCCACTATAATCAACAATTACAAAATTCCAATTACAGCAACACAATGATAACCACCTTGCTCAAGAATTCACTAGAAAGCACACTTGTTTTTCTATACCCAAGGATCCCTTCTATCCTTGTTCAAGCCTAAGAGATACCTTCTCTTAATCACACTAATTCACGAAAAGAATTGAGTAGAAGAAAGACTCTAAAAGTCTGATTATACAAATTGAAGTTCTAACTAATATCACACTTTTCTGTAGTTTGGATCTTTCGTAGTTTCACAATCAAAATGAGTTAGGTTCATGAAAAGTGTTCCTTTGATCCCTCTTTATATAGAAGACAAATTATAGTCGTTGGGATCATTTAAAACAGATTTGGATCTGATTTAACAAAATCTGTTTTCTTGATTCTTGTTCTTGAAATGAGATTCTGTTGATTCTTGTAGAGTTTGCGTCCTTCTCAAAAAATAACCGTTTCCATCTGAAAGGGTAGCCAAGTCTAATTGAAAAGTAAAATATCTGATTCTATCTGAAAGAATAGTAAATAGCCGCATCCATTTTGCCACGCCAGTAGACGGGAGTGCTAACACAAGTTATTGGACGTGCTTCAACTGGTAGACGAGTTTCATATGCCATGTTAGTGGACGGAGCTTCTCATTAAGATCTTAGTAAGTCCACAGCACGTATCATTAGTAGACGAGCTCCATTTGCCACTTTTAGTAGACGAGCTCTCCTTTTTTTTTTTACTTCAGTAGACGAGCTCTTCTGTTACTTTTAGTTGACGCGTTCTTCTTGTTAGACGAGCTATATGAGCCACATCAGCAGACGAGCTCCTCTGTTACTTTCAGTGGACGCGCTCTTCTTGTTAGACGAGATCTTTTTGTTGGACGAGCTCTTCTTATTGTACTTTAGTGGATGCTAGCTTTTTATCCCTTCATCTGCTTGTTTTACTTGGTTAGACGTCAGCTTGTTTTGCTTTGTTAGACATCAGCTTCTTTGTTCATGAGTGATCTTACATGCAACTTAACACGTAATGAGTACATAGTCAAAATAAAAAATCTTATGCAAAATACACTTTGTTTGTCATACTTCAAAACATGATTGAGGGCTTAGTCTTACACACTCCCTTTTACCTTTTTTCTGATGACAAAAAAGGGAGGAGAAAGGAAGAAAAATTAAATTTAAATGAAAATTCAGTTTTTGAAAAGTATATACTTGTCTGCATATGCATGTTTCTTTCTGTTTACACTTTGACATGATTTGCTATGCTAATATAAATATTGCTCTGATATATCTATTTTGATTGCTCTGATACTGTTTGATATGATATATTTTATTTGCTCTGAAACTTGTTTAAGTTTGATAAAGACTTTAAAGCTCTGACACTATACTTAATTGATAAGTAGTTGCACTGATCTGATAAGTTATATATACATGTGCTGCTGAATTTCTGTCTTATGCTTTTCCTGCTAAAGCTTGTATGCCTTGTCTTAGGGGGAGCTTTGTAAGCTCTCTTAGATTTTGCTACTCAAATTTAATTAGTTTTTGTCATCGTCAAAAAGGAGGAGCTTGTTGGAACCAAAGTGATTTGGATTTTATTATCTCTAAGTTTTGATGTTAACAAAAGGATTATATTTGCTTGGCAAAGTGTTAGTTGAGATCTAACAAGGTTATCTAGTTTTGCAGGATCACTTGAATCTTATAAGTTATGGAAACTTAGAAAAAAATTTCATATATTTTCTTGGACTTTAAATAAGAAATCCACGTCCACCCGTGTAGACAGGCTACTCAAAAGCATGGTAAAGTTATTTATTTATTTATTTATTTGAGTTGACTAAAACTTAAGTAGACGAGGCATGAGAATTTCTAAGTAGACGAAATACTAAAATATTTCTACTAGACGGAATTTAAGTTTCAAATTGAATAGACGAGCTTAACTTGCCACGTCATCAGACGAGATCTTTTTAAATGAGTAGACGGACTTTAATGCCACGTCACTAGACGGAGATCAAAATAACTCACTGAGATATAGCAAGTCCAAAGACTTGAGTAGACGAAAGGATATGCCACGTCATTGGACGAGCAAAATGAAAGAGTGAATAGAATTAGTTTCACATATAACTAAGTAGACGCGGTTTTTAAGTAGACGAGCTCATCTTTATGATAAGCCTTCATAAATAATTTCAATCTGGTCCACAATGAATCATATTTATTTCAAATGATTGATATTTATTTCAAGAGAATTTTTGTTCTTCTCATTTGTTTTATAAGCTTAATGCTTTGTTTTCTTGTGAGAAAATCATAGTACCATCGAGGAAATACAATAAGCAACACAGTACAATGGGAAATATAAAATGATATGTACGATAGCACCTTTATGACTGGAAAAAGCTGGAAGTTACATAAATGAGGAAAAACAGTTTTCAAGCTGCAAATGCTCAGAGCAGTGGGCCTCTATTTTGTACTACCCTGATAACCAAGAATACATTTCAGCATGACCATGATCAAGCTATCAGTCACAACGGATATTGTGCATTCAATGCTATCTCTAAACGGGAAATTCAAAATGACCGTTGAAGCTTTTCAAGAGTAGAAGAAGGTCACTATAAATAGAGGACCACAAGCGATGAAGAACAACTTTAATTTGCCAATCCAATATTTGTGAGAACAATCTCTCATTTCTTTCATTCTTTCAAAAGCAAAAGTTTGTATTCTTTAGTTTGAATATTGTGAAAATATTCAACAGATCTTAAACTTTCATATCCTCACATATAGTGAGTTAAGAAGATCTTAAGTTAAAATCTCTTTGTTAGAGTTAGAGCCTGAAGATGCTTGGTAAGAAAGGAATACTTGTAGCCTGGAGAGATGTTGAATACTTGGTAGTAATCTATTTGGAGAAATAGTGGATAAAACCTTCAAGTCGAAGGGACTTGACGTAACTCTTGGTTGGAAGAGAGTGAACCAAGATAAAATCATCTGCGTGAATCTTCTATCCTTAAACTTACAACTTTATTTGTTTATACTGACTGTGGGGTTTTGATATTGTTTTTATTAAGTCTCAAAAGTTCTTTTTCAGTGTGTGCATCTGCTTTATATATCCTCGTATGAGAAAAACCGTTTTAAAAGGTTGTTTTAGAAAAATTATTAACAAACACAATTCAACCCCCTTTTATGTTTGTCTATGTCAACTTCATATATTACTGCTTTCCACATGGAAAAATCAAGATAACAGTCTTCCTCGACTTATTTAATAGATATTTATGTGGACCTGACATCGAATCAATTTTTTTTTCTTTTTTTTCTGCTTGTCATGTGACAATTACTAATATAAGGAGCAAAAATAGCCTCTAGCTAGTATTGCTAGCATCCGAATTTGAATTAAAACATTTCAAACAAAATAATTTTACCTTGCCATTTGAACAATTCCTCATTGAAATGCAGAACTTATCTAACATTAGTTATTTTATACTAAATATAACAGCTTTACATTATATATCCAAATAACAAAATGCTTACTGAATTTTTCTAGTGAGTTTTGAAACCTTTCATAAAGTTTACCCACATGAAGCTTAATTTGCCAGCTCAGTCACAAATCGTGGTTATATCTCTAACCTTGCAAATCTTTTTATTGGACCTCACTCTTATTTAAAAATTTATATTCATGTCTTCTATATGACTCTCCGGTCTTCAGCTTTTAATGTAGAAAAATGGAAAAATGAGAGGTATTCGGTAAACAAGAGAGGATGCTTGTGTCATACCTGAAACTGGAGAGTAGCTAGATGCTGAGTCTATGGCATATTAGTATTGGTTATTATGCAGTAACAGATTCTGTTATTGCTGTTACTGCATAATATTCTGTTATTCTGTTAAACCCTTCCCTTCCTTGTATTGCTATATATAAAGCATTCCCCTCTACCATGCTCTGTGTGTGTGATCAAGTCTTGGCCATACAAAGTTACAAAGTGTCAAGTGAGAGAAAGCTAGTGTTTCTAGGAGAACTTGGGTGTAATTGGGGCTAAGGGATCAGTGAGAAAGAGGAAGAGCTGAAAGGAAGATCATCTTCCATTTTGTAAACTGAATTGACTCTTGAATAGACTGGATTAAGCTTGTTCTTAGTCCCGGAGACGTAGGCATTGATTTGGCCGAACTCCGTCATCAAATCTTGGGTGTGTTCATTCCTTTATCATCAATCTTTTATGTTCTTGAATTGATTTCCATTTTCTGCGATTACTACTGTCTTAGGCTATTTTCTGTTTTCTCACAGGGGCATTTTATCGAACAACTGGTATCAGGAGCTTCACTGCAAGGTCCTGGGCAAGATGCCGAAATTCGACATTGACAAATTCAATGGAAAGAATGATTTTGCTCTATGGAGGTTAAAGATGCGAGCTATGCTTGTACATCAGGGACTGGAAGATGCTCTGGAAGGGGAGAGAAGGTTGCCAAACACGATGTCTGAGAAAGAAAAAAAGGATATTTTTACCAAGGCACACAGTGCCATCATACTGTGTTTGGGGGATAAAGTCCTTCGAGAAGTATCCAAAGAGAAATCCGCTGCTGCTCTGTGGTTGAAGCTCGAAAATCTCTACATGACCAAGTCTTTGGCAAATCGATTGTATTTGAAACAAAGGCTCTACAACATCAAGATGCAGTTCGTCACATCCATTGAAGATCATATGGATGAGTTCAATAGGTTGATTCTTGACCTAGAGAACATTGATGTAAAAATAGATGATGAAGACCAAGCCCTACTCTTGATTCGATCTTTGAATAGTTCATATGAACATCTTGCTGATACTCTTGTATATGGGAGAGAAACCTTGTCCCTTGAGGAGGTGCAGGCAGCTCTAATCTCAAAAGAGTTGTCTAAGAGAGCTGATAACAAGGAGAGTGACACTGGGGAAAACCTAACTGCAAGAGGAAGACCTGACAAGAAAGAAGGAAAAGGAAAGAATCGGGCAAGATCCAAATCCAAAGGAAAATGGAAGTGCTATATTTGTCATAAAGAGGGTCACTTCAAGAAGAACTGTCCAGAAAGAGGAGCCAAGAAGAAGCATTCAAAGGAAGATAAAGGAGATGCATCAGTGGCTTCAGATGGGTATCAAAGTGCAGATGTGCTAGTTGTTGCAACCTGCCAAACACAATCAGAATGGGTAATGGATTCTGGTTGTTCTTTTCACATGTGTCCCAACAGGCAGTGGTTCATCGATTACAAACAGATTGAGGGAGGTCAAGTGATAATGGGAAACAATGCCACATGCAAAGTTATTGGCATTGGATCCATCAAGCTCAAACTCGATGATGGAACCGAGAAGCTGTTGACAAATGTGAGGCATGTACCTGATCTGAAACGAAACTTGATCTCCCTTGGGACTTTGGAGGAAGTTGGTTTTGGCTTCAAAGCTTAGGACTCTTTAATGAAGGTAATAAAGGGCTCTCGGGTGATAATGAAGGGATACAGGAAGAATGGCTTGTATGTTCTCAAAGGAGAAACCATAATTGGCACTTCCTCTGTGGCTACTGAAAATGATATAAGCAAGGGAAGCTTGTGGCATCAAAGACTTGCCCATATCAGTGAGAGAGGTCTCCAAGAATTACAGAAGCAAGGGCTGTTGTGTGGTGACAAGATAGAAGGCCTTGAATTCTGTGAGCATTGTGTGCTTGGCAAGCAAACAAGAGTAAAGTTCAACACTGCAACTCACAAAACCAAGGACAAGATGGACTACATACATTCTGACCTATGGGGGCCATCAAGAACTCCATCTCATGGAGGCAATAGGTATTTCATTACTTTCATTGATGACTATAGCAGAAAAGTTTGGATATACTTGTTAAAAAGTAAAGATGAAGCTTTTAAAACCTTTGTACATTAGAAAACCAGAGTTGAAAAACAATGTGAAAGGAAAATAAAGGCTCTAAGAACAGATAATGTCCTAGAGTATTGTGGAGAGAAATTCAATGACTTCTGTAAAGATCATGGAATCTATAGAAACAACACTGTAAGGCATACCCCTCAGCAAAATGGTTTAGCAGAGAGGCTAAATAGGACTTTGTTAGAAAGGGTTATGTGTATGCTTTCTAATGCAGGGTTGTCCAAGCAATTTTGGGGAGAAGCAGCCCACACAGCTTGCTATCTCATCAACACAAGTCCCTCTGCAGCAATTGAGTTCAAGACTCCACAAGAATTATGGAATGGCAGTCTAGCAGATTACAAGAATCTCAGAATTTTTGGGTGTCCTGCCTTCTATCATGTAAATGAAGGCAAACTTGAGCCAAGATCCAAGAAAGGCTTGTTCATGGGATACCCTGATGGAGTTAAAGGCTATAGGATCTGGTGCCATGACAAGAGAAAATGCATAATCAGCAGAGATGTCATCTTCAATGAAACTGACATGAACAGATCAAAGCTTGCATTCAAATGCAAGGATACAGTTGAACACCAAGAGGAATCCAAGTTTAAGGTGGAGTTTGATGATGATACAGAAATGGACCGAGCCCAACAGACTGTTGGAACTTCAGTACAGGACACAAATGAACAGCATGATAGAAATTCAGAAACCAATAGCCTGAATGACTATGTACTGGTCAGGGACAGAGAAAGGAGGACAATCAAACCTCCTGACAGGTTTGGCTATGCTGATATGACTGCTTATGCACTAAATGCAGCATATTTTGTGGATGATGAAGAGCCTAGATCATACAAAGAAGCAATGAATGGCAAGCATCATGATAAATGGTTCCAATCTATTACAGAGGAGATGGAATCACTTCTGAAAAATAAAACCTGGAGTTTGGTGGAAAAACCAGCAGAAGCTAAGTTGGTTGGCTGCAAATGGATATTCAAAAGGAAAGAAGGAATCCCTGGAATTGAACATCCTAGATTCAAAGCTAGATTGGTTGCAAAGGGTTTCTCTCAGAGAGGAGGCATAGATTTCAATGAAATCTTCTCCCCTATGGTGAAACATTGCTCCATAAGGGTGTTGCTAGCTATAGTAACACAATTTGATCTCCATCTTGAACAAATGGATGTCAAAACAACATTCTTGCATGGTGAGCTTGAGGAGAAGATATTCATGAAACAGCCAGAAGGTTTTGAAGCAAATGGGAAAGAACATATGGTATGCTTACTACACAAGTCTCTGTATGGATTAAAACAATCCCCACGCCAATGGTATAAAAGGTTTGATAGTTTTATGTTAAAACTTGAATTTTATAGAAGTAACTTTGATAGCTGTGTTTATTATAAACAATTGAAGTCATGTGAATATATCTATCTTCTATTATATGTTGATGACATGTTGATAGCATGTAGAAGCATGACAGAAATTGAAAAGCTTAAAGCGTTACTGAAAACAGAATTTGAAATGAAAGATCTGGGGAATGCCACAAAGATGCTTGGAATGGATATTACAAGAAACAAGGAAACTGGAATTCTCACCATTTCCCAGAAAGGTTACTTGGAGAAAATATTAGACAGGTTCAACATGACAGATTGCACATCTGTCAACATTCCAATTGCAGCTCATTTCAAACTCTCTGCAGAAGACTGTCCAAAAACAGAACAGGAAGTCATAGAAATGAAGAATGTGCCCTATGCAAGTGTTGTAGGCAGCTTGATGTATGCCATGGTGTGCACTCACCCGGATATATCCTATGCAGTCAGTGTAGTGAGCAGATACATGGGAAATCCTGGGAAAACACACTGGATAGCAGTTAAGCACATTGTTAGATACTTGAAAGGTTCCAGCAACATTGGTTTAGTATATGGAAAGGATAGACAGGAGCAAGGTGGAGCTACAGGTTATGTGGACTCGGATTTTGCTGGTGATAGAGACAAAAGGAGATCACTAACTGGATATGTATTCACTTTGTTTGGGAACACCATAAGTTGGAAAGCAACACTCCAACACATTGTTGCTTTATCAACAACAGAAGCTGAATACATAGGAGTAACAGAAGTTGTTAAAGAAGCCCTGTGGCTGAAAGGCTTGGTGAATGAGTTAGGAATTGCTCAAGATAATATCCATGTGCTGTGTGATAATCAGAGTGCTATTCACCTCTGTAAGAATCACACCTTCCATGAAAGGACAAAACATATAGACATCAGGTTATACTGGATCAGAGATATCATTTCAGATGGTATGGTGCAGATCAGGAAAATTCATACTGCTGAAAATCCTGCAGATTTCATCACAAAGGTTGTTCCTTTGAACAAGTTTAGCCATTACGTGAACTTGTTGAAGATTGGAGACTGTTGATCAAGTTTGGGCAAGGATAGCACTTCTTAATTCTAGTCTTGTTAAGAGTCAATGTAGAGATATGCCAAGGTGGAGATTGTTGAGTCTATGGCATATCAGTATTGGTTATTATGCAGTAACAGATTCTGTTATTGTTGTTACTGCATAATATTCTGTTATTCTGTTAAACCCTTCCCTTCCTTGTATTGCTATATATAAAGCATTCCCATCTGCCATGCTCTCTGTGTGTGATCAAGTCTTAGCCATACAAAGTTACAAAGTGTCAAGTGAGAGAAAGCTAGTGTTTCTAGGAGAACTTGGGTGTAATTGGGGCTAAGGGATCAGTGAGAAAGAGGAAGAGCTGAAAGGAAGATCATCTTCCATTTTGTAAACTGAATTGACTCTTGAATAGATTGGATTAAGCTTGTGCTTAGTCCCCGAGACGTAGGCATTGATTTGGCCGAACTCCGTCATCAAATCTTGGGTGTGTTCATTCCTTTATCATCAATCTTTTATGTTCTTGAATTGATTTCCATTTTCTGCGATTACTACTGTCTTAGGCTGTTTTCTGGTTTTCTCACAAGGGCATTTTATCGAACACTAGATATGTGTAGTTTTGTTATATTTTTTTTCTGGTAAATTGTTTTGTTATAATTTTAGTGATCATATGTTATACAAATCTCTGAAAGTAGTTATGGATTGGTTATGGATAATACATATACCTCTGATGACATAATCCTAAGAAGTTGGTCCCTATGGCTGTGGAAGAAGATGGATGATCATTGTAATCAGTCTAGCATTGGATGCAGCAGAAAAAGGTTGAGTGGTCCATTTCACTCATAAACCCCAATCCTCCAGCATTTTTTTTTTGTTGGCCTCAAAAGTAGAGGAAAAAACATACTTGCAAAAATTTTGTAAAGTATGAGCATAGTCTAGATTAGAAATTGGTATGCAAAGTTATTATAAGGTAATTATACTGACAAATTATACTTTAGTACCTCATTATTTATTGTCACCTCACTTTTTTAGTAATTAAAATAGATTTTTTTTTCCAGATTATCCTCCTACCTAGTAGATGAGAGGCTAATTTCTGAGATACCGTCTGACGCCTAAGCGAGGACCCTCCCGATAGTTTTTTTTTTCTTTTCAAAATGGATTTTATTAAATTACAGAAAAGGTCGACTCATGGTTGCTATTCCACCAACTCTCAACTTCAATCTATCTACAAACCTAATTTTAAATCTCTAAAAAACTAGAGCAATCAATGTTCTCTCCCTCCCCCTCCCCCTCCCCCTCCCCCTCCCCCCCCATATTTAAAGTTGAATATAAAATAAAATTTGAACTCTAGAATGATAACTTAATTAGGTGGAAATCATATCTCCACACGAGTATATAGTGGATTTTATTTTCTCAATAAGAAGCTCATAGAAAACCTTACATGAGAAAGTGAGAGACAATAAGGTCATCGATCAGCCACTATCGGGTGTAGATGATTTTTATGAAGTAGAGGTTTTGAAGAGGACGGAAATTAAAGAGGGGAAGAAACCAGCTATCTCAGACGGTCATATAAGGAGATGCCATAGAGCAATCCTCAGGTATGAGGCTTACCAAGAGGTTAATCAAAATTGGGTGGTAGGAGGAAAGAAAGTGTCTTGTATTTGGTAATAATGTTGAAGAAATTAAAAGATATTGGTGTGGTCTTGGTTATTGGAGTTAGGGAGCTTAGGAGGTTTTCTTTGTCGGTATTGTTGTGTTGAGGTCACATCTCTTTGGAATATGGTTTCTTATAATATCTTTTTCTAGGCTTTCAAGTTGGATTAAAGGTGAAGATAAGGTTTACGAGAGTTATCTAGGTGTTAAAGAAAGTTTAGTTGTGGAATTAGGTTGAAGGTGGAAAAAGTTTACAATTTCAGTTGTAGAAAATATGGAATTGATATGGATTTCTCGAGTAATCGGTGGCTTTGGGTGGTGATATTTTGGTAGTTGCTTATAAGCTGGAAAATGTTATCAGCTGGGATTTAGTGGGTGGCTTTTGACTGTTATGGTTATCTTATTTTAGGTGTTTATGAGAGCAAGCTAGCTCTTCAACCTTGTTTCCTTGGTGGAAGTTTTATCTTGCTTCCTTGGTTTGTAAATGGGTTTGAACACCCCGTGCTCTCACTAATATATTTTTGCTTATAAAAAAAAGTGAGAGACAAAAGAAGGGAATGAAAAATGCGTGAAGGGCAATGAGGGTTTGAACCTACGTGCACCCGCAATACATGTTTTACGGCTTAACCAACTAAACTGACTCAAGCATATATATATATATATATATAGGGGGGCAACTCAAGTGATAGTGATGTCTTATTGTAAGAGTGAGAGGAGCAAATCTAAACCATCAAACCATACATGGATGGTCATGATTAAAAGTTAGTTGGTGGTCATGTGATCACTTAAAAAAGTCACATGACTTTATGTTTTAATCTTGACAATTCATGTATGATCCAAAGGTCCAGATTTACTCCTCTCATCTCTCATGATAATACACTCCTCTCACTTGAGTTGTTATATATATATATATATAGTGTGTGTGTGTGATAATGAATTATTATCCAAATATTATATTCTCAACAATTATTATATCTTTTGATTGCCAATTTTTGTGTGTGCGATTGCTAATAATTTTATCCAAATATTATATTCTCAACAATTATTATATCTTTTGATTGCCAATTTTTGTGTGTGCGATTGCTAATATCTTTGTCCCACCAACCATTATACCCAACCATGGAAGCACCGAAAGTAAGAAGATATACTACACATACCAAGGCTGACTCAACTGTGGAATATGCTTGAATAACCCAAATTAAGACAGCACAGCGGACTTGGGACCCATTTAGTTTGAGAAATATTTTCTATTTTTTAATAATTATAACAATCTCCTTTTTTGCTATTTTCTATAAGAATCTTAAAAATCGAATGAAAATAAGATGATACTTTTACAAAAGAAAAAAAAAACTTATTTAAGCCAAATATACCCTCTCTTGCAATTTATTTCTACTCACTTTATGCATTGGGCACGCGTTGGACAGCGCACGTATTAGTTAGCTTTTGCTTGCTTTGCAATAACAATTCGAACCGTATATCGAGGTGGTTCCAAAACAAAATTAAAAATTTGTATAGTATGTTTGGATTTGCGTCATGTGCTGCTGGAAGCACGTTTAAGGTGACAAAGACGTGATTTTTACACGAAAGACGTGAAAGCTAAAATATATAACTTGTGTGTTTTGTCTATATACAGACATTCAAGTACTCTTTGCCAACCTCTGACTTGAGAGTTTGGATTTAAAAATACACGAGTGATATATAAAGTGGTTATCAATCAGCCTAATGTTGATATCCAACTTGATAAACTTGTGGTCTCTGGCAGTGAAAATCAGAGTTTTCATTCCCAATAGTTATTCTCTCACACAAACTCCCACACCAAGCTGTAAGGACCAGCCATGTTCATGCAATACGATTAATACATGCATCAAAGAAAGTTTATACATTTAGGCAGCAACATATGTCAATAAATGACGAAGTCGTTCTTCTCAGCAGCATTCTGTCACACGATTCTCCATATCAGTGTTGTCAAATTGCCGACATGACAGCACCATGGAGTTATGGCATGGCAGATTCTATGGCAGCCACCATTTTTCCGCCTTCTGCATTGATAACACTGCTCCATATCACAATCTGGCACTTCCAGGTTCTCTCTTCCCTTGTAGAATTGAATAAGTACTATTTGGGTGACACATTCCATTGACCAGGTAATAAAACTCAAGGCTTTTTAGTTTTGATCGGTATATACATATAAAGGCTTCTTAACCAACTTTGTTAGATGATCCTTCTCTTACTAAATTCAAAGTGAAAAAATTCACACATAATTAGTCCTTGAAGGAAATAGGACTAATAAATATTAAATATTTCTGGATTTATTTTTCAGTTAACTCTAAACATGTCAGCGGCACAGGACAGCGGATCAGAATTCCTAGTTATAGACTTAGTGTGTGTTTTGTTTCACTTCTGTGCCGGTCAAACGTGATTCTTGTAAAAAAAGAGGTGTTTGGGAATATGTTTGTGGAAACAATTTTACATCAAGAATTGATTCTACCAGAAGCAGCTTGGAGTAACTTATGCTTTTGGATTGAAAAATCATACTAAGTTTTACATCAAACTTGCTTTCAAAGTAAAAACATCCAAACATAAATCATTTTACTTTAAACTCAATTGTATTGAAATCAATTCTACAAAATCAATTCTATCCAAAATCACGTTTGTCTAACGCTCATCCAAACACACACTTATAGTTGAGGAGGAAAGAATTAGCTGATGCAAAAGGTCAGCGGTGAAGACAAGGACAACTTTCTAAGAAACAACCATGATCAACTTCACCATAATAATTTATAATATCCTATCTTAAACTAGTGAGATAAAACAATCATGTCACCTATCATTCCTATCCACCTATCATTCTTGTCCATCTAATTAAAATCATATCCTTAGAGGGAGGATTGGGTTAGACCCCAACAGAATAGGATAGGATATGGTGATTTAAAGTATAATGAAATATAAAAATATTTTATATATAAAATAATTAAAATATAATAAAATATAACATGATTACCAAAAAAATTTATAATAAAATATAAGACATTTTAAATAATAAAAAATATTAAAAATAATTTTAATATTTTATTTTATTTTGTCAAAAGGTTAATTTTGTTATTTTATATTATTTTAAAAAACTTAAAAAAAATTCTAATAATTTAACTATATATAAAGTAAAAACTAAAATTGAATATTTTAAATTATAAAAAATAATTTAAGTTAAATAATATTTAAAAAAGTTTAAAATATTATATGTAATTTTATCACAAGGATAATTTTGTCTTTTTATATAATTTTAACAAATGAAAATGATAAAAACAAATAAAATCTAATAAAATATGAAAACATTTAAAATAAAATCGAAAATTTTAAAATTCATACTAAAATTATAATGCTGGTTATCTAGTGAACATCAAATGTCGGATAAGATAACAGTTTATCATGCTCATATCCTATCCTATCTTGTTCTATTGTTTGATGGTCAGGATAAGAGAGACGGGATAGGATAAGTTATCATATCATGTCTGAAACTATTGTTTGGTGAGCCAGCATTATAGGATAAGTTAATCCTATCACCTATAAAATATAATAGGGTGAGCTGGGTTAGAACTCAACAGGATATGATAGGATGATATAAAGTATAATAAAATAATTAAAGTATAATAAAATAATATTTTAAAGTATAATAAAATATAATATGGTTAAGAAAATGTTAGTAAAATATAAAATATTTAAAATAATAAGTATAAGTATATTAATAATTAATTTTAAAATTTATTTTTATTTTATCACAAGACTGATTTTGTTATTTTATATTATTTTAAAAAACTTAAAAATATATAAAAAAATTCTAATAATTTAACTATATGTAAATTAAAAACTCAAAATGAATATTTAAAATTATAAAAAAAATTTGAAATTCGACAATATTTATAAAATTTAAGAATTATATGTAATTTTATCTCAAGATAATTTTGTTTTTTATATAATTTAAAAAAATAAAAATTATAAAAAATAAATCTAATAAAATATGAAAACATTTAGAATAAAAACGAATTTTTTTAAAATTTATACTAAAATTATAATATTATTCGGTTGGTTATCTGGTGGACAACAAACGTCGAATAGGATAATAACTTATCATGCTCATATCCTACTCCTGTCATGTTTTCTCTTATCCTATTCGTCTCTATCCTACCCTAATCACCAAACGAGAGCTAAAAGTTAAAGCTTAAATGCATAATACTAAACTGATGGAAATTGGACAAGAACCAAGATGTTTTTGACTCATTATCGATGCTTAAGTTAACTTAAAACAACAATTATGATCGTTCACTAGAAAGTGGAGAATCAGCAAAAAAATTGAAAAACAGCATGCTGAAACTCCACAAGAATCTTAAGTGCGGACATGGAAGGAGAACATAAAACCCAGTACCCCACGTGGATATAGGATTATGGTTATAACCTTGACAGAAAACAGGCCATGCACCATACTAAATCGTCCAACATACCAAGAATTAATCATGCAAAAGATCTCAAATGAATTTTCCTAGTTAGTATTTATATCTCCGCACTCTTCGAAAAAGATATCACTTGGTCCTGAAATGATGAGATATCAATGGGAACTAGTCTCAACTTTTTCCATGTCAAACAACAGTATTTAGGCTGGATGCAAAGAGTAAATAAGAATACCATAGAGATGCAAAACAGAGACAATAAACTACCATAATCTGTGATTTGACCTTACACAATTCAAGATAAGAATTACCTTAGTGCACGGACTCAGTTTCAAAACAAAAGTCTGTACATTATAAGCACAAACAACCTTCAGATGTAATTTGCTAATGAAAAAGCTAAACCTTACTAAGCAGATTGTCCCTCACTTGGTGGAGCACATCCAGGAGAATCTGAAACTTTGCGTTTAGCATTCACTTCATTCAAATGTTTCACTTGGTCCCCAATAGCCAGCAACCTGTTACCCAGGGATTCAACTCGATTCAGAAGACCTTCCAGTTTACCAATCCAAGCAACTTCAATATCTCTAAACTTCTTTTCATAATCTCTCATCTTCATCCTTTCTTCTTCTTCCTTTTTCAGACGTTCCTTTTCAATTTCCATCACACTCAAAACAAGGCCACCAGACCCAGGAACATCCTTGTAAAGCGGTTCATCGGCTTGTGGACAACGTGCTCTGTATTCAGCAAAAACCTTCTGTGTTTCTTTCAAAGCCTTTCTGTAGCCCTCCACGAGACTTGTCATCATATAAAGTTCCTTCTCAAGCCGATATATCTCCATCTGTTTCTTATGACTCTCTTCCATCTTTGCTTTATGCAAATGGTCAAACATGTTATCTCGCTTCTGTAACTCATTAAGCAAGATTTGCTGGTTCATTGTAGATTCTTCACAAGTCTGTTCCTTTGTTGCATACACCATTCTAACTTTCCCCATCCAATGCTCTATATGTTCCATGCACATTTCAAAGTCGACTGGTTTAGAACTCCATGGGCTATCACTTCTCAGTCGCTTGTTGCTGCCATTTAGAGAATGAGGGTTATGATTATCCAGGTCTATGTCTCTCTTGTGACCATTACCAAAAAGTGATGATCCAGAAATCATTTGAGGCTCATCTCTAGACGAGAGAAAATCACCCACATGGTTGTCACGAAGATCAATCCCAGAACTAAAAGGCATTTGCCCTGCTTCCATTGCTTGAATAAGACTCCCAGTCCCAGAAGGCATCCCCTCCAACGGAATACACTTGGGTGATAGATTGAACCCACCCTCATGCTCGTCTTCTTCTGCATCTTCTTCTTCCTGTTCTTGCCCTCCTTCTCCCTCATCCTCCTTCGCTTCCCCACAGTCCATAACATTCACATCATTATTATGACATTGACGCAAAAAAGGCTCCCCCACATTGTTTTTCTGATCCAAAAGCCACATACCATGTTCTTCTTCCTTAGACTGCTCAAAATCCATTATCTGTTCCCCTCCAACCTGCTCCTTTTCCACTTCAACTCTCTCAACATTATCTTGCCCCAGGCTCAATTCAATCTTGTTCTCCTCCAACTCACCAACCTGACTCTCATCAACCCCACCCATTTTCACATTGCCACTACCATCCACTTCCTCCCCCACATCATCGTCCTCTTCCTCCTCCTCCTCTTCTTCCTCATCCTTCCCCCCAACCTCTTCTCCCTCACCCTTCACCTCAGCCTCCTCCTCCTCCTCTGGCACCTTTCCCAGCAGCTCCTCGTGCTGCGTCTTAATCAAATGCTGCAAATGCGATGCATAGTAACAGTTCACCAACTGAGGTGCTTTCAATTCCTTTTCTACCATGCTCCATATCAAACCAGCCCAATCAACCCTATCCAAATGCCCCTCCTTGATTACTTTCGTATAGCCCGAAACCTCATTCGGTACTATGTACGCATCATCATGCAAAAGCATCCAATTGGACACCAAATCATCAATAAACGCAATGGACTCCGCCAAATCCGTAGACTCCACAACCTCCTCTGCGCCCAAAGTCGAGGCAGCCGCCGTCTTCTTCACGGGCAACTTCAAAGCACGCCCTAGATCAGCCCTATTCACATGGATCCTAACATCATTGACATAACTACACCGCGAAGAAGGGACGTAGCTGGCAATGAGCTGAGCAATGAGATCGCCGCGAATGGCGGAATCAAATTCGATGTGCACGAAATCCCAGAGCCCCAGACGCTTCAGGAGCGTCTGGTGGCTTGCAAAATCGAGAGCTTTGGAAGGTACAAAGGGGATCGGTTTTAGGGTTTCGACCAATACCTGAAGCTTCTCGCGGGACTTCTTCTCCTGAGCGGTTCGCTTCGGCCTCAATTTCTTCCGCTTGGGAGCGCGGCGACCGGCGGCGGATGACACGGCGGCGACGGAGGAGGGAGGATCGTGTTCCGGGTCTTCGACGTTTTGGGTCTGGGTCGGGTCTTCCATGATGGTATCCTCGTCTTGTGGGTGTTGATTAGGGTTTGCAGCATTGGGATCGGGAAGGTTATGGATTTGGGGGATTTGATCGGTCGGGGGTAGGGTTTGGGGGGATTGGGGATCTGTGTGTGGAGTTGGTAGAGATTCTTGTTCTTCTTGTTCGCATTGGGTGTTAGGGTTTTCAGTATCGTCGGGAATTTGGGGATTAGGGTTACTCATGGTTGAGGAGAGACAGAGAGGGAGAGAGAGATGAAGGGGTTGGAACTTGAAAGTGAAAGTGAAAGTGAGAGATGAAAAATCTGAGCTTAGCTTATTGCAAGGGATGAATCGGTGAAAGCGAACCAAATTTGTCCTCCTCACTGGGACCCGCTAGCCATTGTTCATTGGCATTGCTCCTTTTTTTTTTCGACTTTTTGATGAAACTAGTTCCTTTTAAAAAATATTTATTAATTTAGAATTATTCTGAAACTGTTTATCAATATGGAGTCATCTTGAACACATGATATATTTTATTTTTTCACTCTGACAGGTCAAAAACATCATTCAGACTGGCGCCTTCCAAGTCAAAGGCGCAAAAAATAAAAATAAAACAATTGATAGCAATAATAAGAGGTATAAAAAAATAATAGCAATAACAATTTACACCAAAAAATATTCATCAATTATTACAGTTGTAAAAAAAAAATTACCTTGTAATAACATTAACGTCATCGTTACTCCTTATACTTATAGTATATTTTTTTTAGTAGTGTTCCTTTAAAATTGCTGGTAACTTTCTTTTAATTCTTACAAGGTAAAATTTTTTTTTACTACTGTAATAATTGATGAATATTTATTGGTGTAAATTGTTATTGTTATTATTTTTTTATGACTCTTGTGATATTATTTGCTATTTGTTATTAGGGATTTTTTTATTGCCTCTTATTGTTTTAAACAGATATTTTAGCATTAATGTCATCGTTACTCCCTATACTTATAGTATAATTTTTTGTAGCAGTGTTCCTTCTAAATTGCAGGTAACTTTCTTTTAATTCTTACAAGGTAAATTTTTTTTTTACTATTGTAATAATTGATGAATATTTATTGGGGTAAATTGTTATTCCTATTATTTTTTATGACTCTTGTGATATTATTTGCTACTTGTTATTATGGGATTTTTTATTGCCTCTTGTTGTTTTAAATAGATACTTTAGCATTAATGTCATCGTTACTCCCTATACTTATAGTATAATTTTTTTTTAGCAGTGTTCCTTCTAAATTGCAGGTAACTTTCTTTTAATTCTTGCAAGGTAAATTTTTTTTTTACTACTGTAATATTTGATGAATATTTATTGGGGTAAATTGTTATTCCTATTATTTTTTTTATGTCTCCTGTGATATTATTTGCTACTTGTCATTGTTATTTGCTACTTGCTACTGATAAATAGTTTCTAAAAGAAATCCATTTTGGTCAAAAAGCCATTTAAAACAACAAGAGAAATAAAAAAAATCCCATAATAACAGGTAGCAAATAATATCATAAGAGTCATAAAAAAATAATAGCAATAACAATTTACACCAATAAATATTCATCAATTATTACATTAGTAAAAAAAATTTTACCTTGTAAGAATTAAAAGACAGTTACCAGCAATTTTAAAGGAACACTGCTAAAAAAAATTATACTATAAGTATATGGAGTAACGATGACATTAATGATAAAGTATCTATTTAAAACAACAAGAGGCAATAAAAAAATCCCCTAATAACAAGTAGCAAATAATATCACAAGAGTCATAAAAAAATAATAATAATAACAATTTACACCAATAAATATTCATCAATTATTACAGTAGTAAAAAAAATTTACCTTGTAAGAATTAAAAGAAAGTTACCATCAATTTTAAAGGAACAGTGCTAAAAAATATATACTATAAGTATAGGGAGTAACGATGACATTAATGCTATTACAAGGTAAAAAAAAATTTACTACTGTAATAATTGATGAATATTTATTGGTGTAAATTGTTATTGCTATTATTTTTTATACCTCTTATTATTGCTATCAATTGTCTTTTTTTTTAATATTGGTAGGCGTCAGTCTGATTGGCGCCTTTGACCCGTCAGAGTGAAAAAAAATAAAATATGTCACGTGTCTAAAAGGACCCCCATTGGTAAATAGTTTTAGAACAATCCTAAACTGATAAATAGTTTCTAAAAGGAACCTAATTTGGTCAAAAAGCCTTTTTCTTTTTCCCCAAACTTGTACCACTTGAAAACTTATATAACATCGTATTTATTTATCTTTCACTTTCATTTATTTTTTTATCTTCTTTTTATATATATTGTTTTTTAACCGTACATCCAAAAATCAAAATGACACTATATGGTGTTCCTGTTTGGGTGTTCGAATATCATTATTGTATGTTTAATTTCTTTATTAACATTTAACATACGATTTTATTCATATTATTTTATATTTATATGATTTTTATTATTAAATTTTAATTTTAACATATTATTAGTATTTTGGTCCAAAAAAACATATTATTTGTATAGAAATTTATAATATTGATTAATTATATATCATTATATGTATAATTTCTAAAATACTTATAGTAAAAAATAAATATTTTAATTAATTGAAAATTGAAAAAACTTTTCCATTAATAATTAATAATATATTACAGATAAATTCATATTATAATTGGTTTTCCTAAAATTTTATAATTTCTATATTCTAATTTTAAGAATGTAATCAATATAGTTTGATTTTGATTATTTAATTATAAAAATTAATTTTAATATATTATTAGTATAAAGTTTTTATAGTATTGATTAATTATATATCATTATATGCATAATTTATAAAATAAGTATATTAAAATTAAATATTTTTAATCAATTGGTAATTGAAAAATATATTCCATTGATAATATATTCCAAATAAATTAAAATAATAATTGGTTTTCCTAAACTTTATAATTTATATTATGATTTTAAGAATGTAATTAATATAGTGTAATTTCTTCTCACCTTTTAATTTCCATTCGATGTTCCTTCAACAACAAAAAAAAAATCTCATTCAATGAACAAATATAATTTGAAATGAATAATGTACCATATACGTTTATTGAATCTTTTTTTTTTTTTTCCTTCACCAAGAGTACACCCTACCGAAAGCAATGACTAATCTCCCGTGGGGAAATGGATGGCACCTGAAGGCGGGAAATCTCCCCCAACGAAAATTTGCTCTACACGCAAGAATTGGGATTCGAACCCCAACCACTTTGTTAAGGGGTACAAGTCCATCACCACTTCTGTCAAACCTCCTTGGTTATTGAATCCATTTTACTTCACATTCAATTAACAAATATATTTTTAAATGAATAATATGCCTTATATGTCTGTTGAATCAATTACTCCACATTAAGGACCTCTTTTGTACGAATTTAAAAAAGTAATTTTAATATTAAATCATTTAGAGGTTATTTTTTTTTTAGAGATTTTAAAAAAAATCAGAAATTATTTTATGTTTGAATACAATCATAATTTTTTTAAAAACTAGTTAATGATTTTCCCCAAAGCTAATGAAAGCAGTTTTTCATTTTGGCCTTAAAAATGATTTTTTATAAAAGGATTTAATTGGTATATACTAACATTGTAAAGTTTTTTTATACCGTCAACCAATCAAAATTGATACATCATAACAAGTCTTTGATTCTTATCATAACCACCTTAAAAGTCATCAATTTCATAATTTCTTATTGGATGTCAGTGTAAAAATCTTTACTTTGACAGTGTATAGAAATTAAACTCTTTTAAAAATTCATGTATATTAAAAGTTTAAACAAACATAATTGTTTACTTTCAAAAGGTGAATTTTTTTCATCAAATAATATGTAATAAATACCCTCCAAAGTACTGCTAGGGAGGGTATTGAAAAGGTTTACATAATGTTTATTTGAATTTATTTTATATATCATGCAGCTAGGCGGATGTTTAGAAAACCTTATAAAAATAATTTATCACCTTTTTATAAACTCTTTTTATCTTATTTCTTAAGTTTAGCTTGAGTCAAATACAAGGGTTTGGCATAAGTAGCTAAATAAAATAGTTGACCTTGGTAAAAAAAAATACAGAAAAGAATTTTGGCTTAATTGGGACAAGTCACTTTTGGTGTACTTGTAGGCTTAAGTGGGTCGGGTTACCCTACAAGGCAAAAGTTTTTGTTTTTTTTTTTTTTTTGTGCGCATTGTGCATCGAGTTATCATCAATCGATAATTGGAGATTAATCTCTTTCGAGACGTAAAGATCACTAGAGTGAGTTTTATTTTTTCCAACAAATTATTTTCCATACACATGACAGTAGTTGATGTAACACCCTGTTTTTCCTACCTTTTCTGTAGCAGTAAATATATATTTAAATGTGTTTATTTTAGATTAAACTCAGAGGATGATTTTAATTAAACTAAAATCATTTTCTTGTGTTATTATATCATATGAAGTCACGCTAAAATTTTCTGTTGAAAATTCAGACGGAAGTCGGTCTGCTCTTTCACTGCCGGTACAAGTTTACTGTGCAGAAAACCTAATTTTGACCCGTTAACGAGATATTTAGTGTTTTTATTATGTTTCCTTCAACCTTGGTTATTTTGAAAATTTTCATGCAAAAATAAAATATAATATTTTATTCGGGCGAAAACGTCAGAAGAATTACGATCGGAAAAGCAACCAGGTACCAAATGGAGCAGAGTATGGACCATAAAAGAAATAAGGAAACATGATGGAAGGGGCTATGACACACTCAAAAAGTATAATCATCACACTTTTTAAATTATAATACTATTATAATCCAAAAAGTCATTTCTCTCTTCTTCATCCAATCAAGCATTAAACCACCAAGCTTGCTCAACAAGCTCTCCTCACCCCCCTTTGGCCGTGAACTCTCTCCCTTTTCCTATATATACCCCTTTCATTTTCACTTCATCATCTTCCTCCTTCAACCTCCATTAAAGTTCATCTTCTTCTTTTCTTCTTAAAGTTCAAGCTCTTAAAGTTTTAATTTGTATTCATCTTTTCTACTTAAGTTCTTCATTAAAGTTCTTCCTTATACTAAGGGTAATGCTCTCATATAAATCTTTTTGCAAGTTTCATCTTTTATTTCTTAGTTTACTTTATGTGTTCTTTATATGATTTAAACTTTTAAAATCTCTCTAAAATGGTAGAAAGTTACTTTTTAGTTGAAACCACTTTATATAGTCTTGTATTAGCTTATATTTTCACATACTAAGAGGTTGTGTGAAACAAAAATCTCTATCCATCTCTTCCAATGAATGCTGAATGCTTGCATTTGTAACCTATGAAGTTTTTGTTTCATCTTTTGGAATATGATCATGTGTTTGAGTTTCTAACTATCCCTTGATCTTGAATCTATAAATCTTGGAAGTTTTGATAGCTTGTTCCTATGATGGCCGAAAAATATGAATAAGTAGGCCTGGGATATTATGTTTCAACTTTCCAAGTATTGATCATGGATTTAGAACTCTTAATAACTTGTTTATTTTATGTTATTAAAGCTAGTATGTGTTACTTTTATTTTTCCAAGATGATCATGGACTTGAGCTCCATAAGATATTTGGATGCCAAGTCTAAGAGATTGGAATGTTTAAGGATTTATAACTTGTTTATTTTATGTTATTAAAGCTAGTATGTGCTACTTTCATTTTTCCAAGATGATCATGGACTTGAGCTCCATAAGATATTTGGATGCTAAGTCTAAGAGATTGGAAAGTTTAAGGATTTATAACTTGTTTATTTTATGTTATTAAAGCTAGCATGTGCTACTTTCATTTTTCCAAGATGATCGTGGACTTGAGCTCCATAAGATATTTGGATGTTAAGTCTAAGAGATTGGAAAGTTTAAGGATTTATAGCTTGTTTATTTTATGTTATTAAAGCTAGTATGTGCTACTTTCATTTTTCCAAGAAGATGTGGATTAAGTCCTAAGATATTTGGATGTTAAGTCTAAGAGATTGGAAAGTTTAAGGATTTATAGCTTGTTTATTTTATGTTATTAAAGCTAGTATGTGCTACTTTCATTTTTCCAAGATGACCATGGACTTGAGCTCCATAAGATATTTGGATGCTAAGTCTAAGAGATTGGAAAGTTTAAGGATTTTTAACTTGTTTATTTTATATTATTAAAGCTACTATGTGTTACTTTCATTTTCCCAAGATAACTGTGGACTTGAGCTCCATAAGATATTTGGATGCTAAGTCTAAGAGATTGGAAAGTTTAAAGATCTCTAGCCTATAAATCCTATGAAGACCAAACCTAGAAGGTTATGGACCTAGGATACCTTGTTCTTATTTTTCCAAAATGATCATGGTTTTGAGCTCCTTAACACATATAGATGCTAAGCCTAAGAGATTGGAAAGTTTAGTGAATGCTAGCCTATTTTTACTAGCCTTGGCCGAATGCCCTATGTTTTTAATTTAGTAGAATTTTAATTCAACTTTGTTAAATGATCATTGTTGATGAACTCCTAACACTTAAGGATCATAAATCCATGAGTTGTATAATTTTTGGGAATCTTTAACCTTAAGAACTAGTCTTGGCCGAACCTATACCTTGTGGTTTAGTGTTCTTGTTTTGATTTTAACTTGTGATTTTGTGTTCATAACCTTAGACTTCCATTGCGGAGGAAACGAGAACGTTCGTGACTTACCTCGTCGAGCATCTAATCTTCTTACCTTCACAGAAAGTAAGAGGGGATTGCCTAGGGATATTCAATGACTATATGCATGTGTGTATGTGTTTACTTGAGTGATATGAATATTATTATGATGTGGAGCAAACACTTGAATGACTTGTTTACTTGAACTATTGTGATTATTACTTGAAGTTGATTATTACTTGCCTTAAAGTATTGTGAGTTGTATATATGTGATGAAATGTCATTAATTGTGATATTATTGTTGAGAATATATTACTGTTGATTGAAGTTTGAGAAGCCGGACTTGAGTCTGTGCACAATGATTATAAGGATTAAAAGCCTTAATAAGCCTTGAATAGAACTTTGAAAGTATTGGTTTCATTTATAAAAGTTCCTTGTTTAAAACGCTTACTTCAAGAGAATGAGATTCTAGTTTTAAAAACAAACGTTGAAGTATTTTTAAGTCAATAGAAACTATCTTTTTATGAACCAAAGTTTGTACGAGAGAAAACCTTTTTCGAACTATGTGTTTCATGAAGGAAAAACCCCTTTGAAAATATTTGACTTTATTCCATCAAGCATTTCAAAAGCAAACGAATTTCCAAATGTTTTATAAAAGACTTTGTAAAGGAAAAGATTTTCTCCTAAATGATTTAGAAACATTCCGGTTACTTAGATAAGTGACCGAGGTTTTGTTTTGGTTTTTGATTTTCACTGAGCGAAAAGTAAGCACATGTGAAAGAGAATACTAGTTCACGAGACGTCACCTCTAGCATTCAGTTTATGCACGTGATCTGGGATGCGTGTCAAGAATTATGGACCAAGGGTCCCAATCGTGATATTATGGGCTAGGAGTCCAAATTTTGGAATTGAGGACCGTGTGTCCTAATTTCGTTGTTATGGGTTAGGAGTGCTTATCATGTTTAAATAAAAACATGGATAAAATTATAATTGTTTCTACGACCACAACCTCGGACTGCAGCATCGATCTAAGGTGTTGTGATTGAGCACTCGGGCTGCGTGTCCTGTGTTATTGATTTCCATGTAATGAAAATTGTGAATAGTCGTTAGCCTTGGGCTTCGACAACATAAAAGAGTGAACACAAAGAAAAGTCTCGATAACGAAAAGTCTTTTATTCATATGCATTTCCCCTTAGCAGACGTGCCTGAGTTATCCGAATACCCGCTTAAGATGTGGTATTCGATGAGGTATACATCCGAATGGCCGTTATAAGGGATTCATGATGATGTTGATCTAAGCGCATGAGGTGACGGAGACAACTTTCCAAACGGGGCGTATGGGCCTGATCAACTCTTTCTTTCTTAATGATAAAACGGTGATGGAATCTCATGAGATTAAGATTAGAGCCTGATGATAGAAGTGTCATGCATTATCTTTATAAAATGGATTGATTCGGGTATGAAACCCACTGAAATAATACTTGTTGTTTAACTATGAGTAACATTTAAAATGTTAATATACCAAGGTGTTGTATGTATCATGTGTATGGTTATTGTGCGATATATCCGTTGTCGGTATCTCACTCTTTCATTTCTACTTGTTATTTTCTCTTCCTTTTGGCATCGCCGTACATATATGAGTTCAGATGGATCCCAATATCTCGCTTGTGCTGACAACATCGAAGACTGAGGTCTTCGACGATGCAGGGAATGCTGGGGCATGGCAGATACACCCAGGGGCGACATCTGCCACATACCACGGAGCAATCACCACGATCGATTTAAATGCTGATGGAGACTCAATCCGTAGAACCTACACTGTGGAAACTAGGAGGGTACCTCTGCATCTTATTAGGTATTACCTTCACACACTGCGAGCTCACGGACTGCTACATGAGCCACCACCTCTAGGCGTAGAGCCGGCAGCGCCGATTGAGGAGGACCCTGAGGAGGACCCTGAGGAAGACTTTGATGAGGTCATGGAGGAGGATGAGCCGGAGGATCACGTTATGGATCATGACGACGACGACGATTCCGTAGATGAGGGCGACGACGTTATAGATCCATTACCTGAGGTCTCATCTCATGGGAGCCTTTGTGAAGACCCTGCTTGCAGCCAGTGTCAGTAACCATCTCGGAGCATTTTGTGGAAAATCTTCCGTCATCTGACTTTTAGAGTTGTCTTTGGGATGTGGTTCCGGACCCTCTTTCCTTGTGTCTTTACTTACTCTCATTTAAGCTGTATCTTCTAGATGTCTAATTCTGTTGCAATGGCCGTTGATAAGGCCTTATCTTATGTACTGAAACGTGGCTCTCATTGGGACATGTTATATATATATGTGTGTGTGTGTGTGTGTGTTGTCTTCAATTCATGTTCTGAGTGTTCATCACCTCTATCTTGTTTCATTCCTTCATCTCAAAAAAAAACTACCGTTTTTAGTGTACTCGTCCATCGAGTAAATGATACTTTCCGAAAGTAACTAGCTTTGTAAATCAGAAATATTTCCACATTTGGGTAACCATGTGGTGCCGGGTTTAGGGCGTCACAGTCGAACCCCTAACAACATACTTAAAGAATTATGATATTACATATTTTGTTCATATTTTTTATGTAAATTATTTTTCACAAAAAAAAATCATTAGATATTTGATTGAATTTTTTTTTTAAGCAAGGTGACAAGTCACCATAAATTTATTAATAAAATAAAAAAGAAAACAAGAACATGGGAGGACAAAAACCAAAACCCATGAAAAATAAATGAGAATCAAGCATACCTAGAATTATTTTTTTATTCAGTCTCATGTTATACTTCTTTTGAGGTTGGGACGTAACCATCGTGACACCATCATCGGCAATATTATCATTATTTTGCTCTCCTTCCTTAGAAGTACTTGCATCTTTTTGTTTTTCCAATTATCGCTACGGTTCCATCCGAGAGTCGCCACCAATATTTTATATTGGAAAAACCATTTCTTTTAAGGAAACTGGTCTTTTAAAAAGAGAGAGATTTGAGTTTGGGAGTTGGTTACGAGTAGGAAATGTGTTACAACCCGACATCGTCCATTTAAAAATGGTACCTCAAGTTAATTGTGCAAAATAATTTTAATAACCTTTGAAAATATTTATTTTTATCCCATTTTGAAATTAAAAAAGAAAGTGAACACAATAAAAGGGAAAATAAAATTTTGGCTTGACAAAATGATTGATTCTGCTCCTACGTATTCTCGGGTGCGATGGAAAACTCAAAGCCACGTAGTTCTTATAGAAAAAGTTTGATGAGTTAATTGATTTTATTTTTTTTTGGAAAAGATTTGATTTTTTGATTTTTTTTTGTTAAAAAAAGGTTTTTAATTTAAAATAAATTAACTCTTGCATAGAGCCCAAGATAGCAGTGCTATACGATAAATCCTTACAATTCATACGACACTTGAGGATGAATATCCATACATCAACATCGTAGATTGTTGCGTGAATTCAAAATATGTTTTTATAAAATTAAATTGGGTAAAATTGGTTAAAAGTTTAAATTGAAAACATTTATTATTTTTTACAAAAGGGAATTCACTCTTGCATAGGGTTAAAGATAGCAAAGCTATACGATGAACCCTTACAATTCATACGACACCCGAGGATGAAAAAGTTCATACATCAACGTCGCAGATTGTTGTGTGAATTCAAAAGATATTTTTATAAAAGAGATTTTTTTTGTTTTAACAAGAAATTATACTCTTTGCAAAGAGGCATTTTTATGAGACAATGAAAAATTTAAACCCAAATCTGGATGGCCCACAATCAAAAGCTCCAGTTTGTTTTTATCTTAACAAACCTTAAGGTTGGGACAACTTGTAAGCCCACATGCATCATTCTAAGACCAACAAACAAATTAGCCCTAAAAAATATGAAACATAAAAACCAAATAACTAAAAGGACTCCATAGCCCGAATGACGGGGGTCGCAGTCCCACGCGACGGCGATGGTGGAGGTGGCGGAGGACTTTCGAAACAAGAATCTGATATGTATTTTTTGTGTTTGGATTTTTCGTTTGGTTTTTTGATCTGGGATAGTGGTGAAGGTGAGGTTTTGTGAGCTATTGAGATTGAGAGGGAGCTATTATTGGTATGGAGGTGATGGTATTGAAGATGGAATCTCGTTTATGATGGAGTCTAGGGAGAGTTTTATTTGGGGAGATGAACCGTTGACAGAGGAAGGCAAATGTAAAGGAAAGGGAATATGGAAAATGGTAGGTGTTGTTGGGAGGATTTGGGGTATGTAAAATGAAGGAAATGGAAGGTGAAGGTGGTTCTGGTTTTTGGCTTCTGCAGTTGTTATTAGAGATTCATGGCTTTTTAGTTGATGAAGGTGAAGAAATAATGGGAGAAGATGGTGTGAGCATTTTCTGAATCCCCTCCTTCTTTAGTTTTTTTTCTTTTTCATTGTTACTGTTCAATGTAATATATAGTAGAGCAAAAGGGAAGAAAAACGTTGGCCTTACTGAGGGTGAAGACAAAAATATGCAGAGGGTGGTACATTGTGTGGGGAGCAAATCAGCTCTGCCTCCACCACTCTGCTGGCTGGTGCAAGAGCAGGGATAGTGTTCCCCCCTTTTTTGGAAAAAAAGTGAAAGAAAACAAAAGAAGGGGAATAAAATATAAAGCTGATTTTCCTCTAATGGAAGAGGACAAGGCAAGGATGAAAAAAAGGACAAAGAATAAATATTTTTTATTTTTTCAAAATAAAATAAAATAAAATAAAATAATCCGAAGCCTTTTTTTTGGATAATTTGGATAATGGGCTTGCAACAACAAATAAAATTGGGCTACATCTAATTCTATATTGTATCAAGAACAAAAAACATTTTTAGTTTTTTTCATTTTTATATTTTTTATTTTTGTTTATTATTTTTTCCAAACATTAATAAAAAAACACCCAGACAAAATTAGATGTTCACAATTGCCCCTCTTTACTTGTTTCTTATTAGATAATAGGTGCAACCGCAGTTAACTTGTTATCGTTATAAGAAACGGGTAAAGACATGAACTCCACTTTTGGCCGGGGTTCACTGACAAGCAAAATGATGCATAATCAAAAGAGCTTACGGGGTGGATTGCTCGTAGAATCTCGAAAAAAAAGAACCTACAGGGTGGATTGCCCGTCAGAAGCTCGAACAGAAAGATAGAAAGCTTGTGGAGTCGGTTGTCCGCTGAAGCTTGAAAAGAAAGGTTAAAATCTTACGGAGTCAATTACCCGTTGAAGCTTGAAAGGGAAAGAGCTTACGGGGTATGGTAACTGCTGAAGCTAGACAAAAGATAGAAAGCTTGCGGAGTCGATTATACGTTGAAGCGTGACAGAAAAGGTTAAAAGCTTTCGGAGTCGGTTATCCGCTGAAGCCTGCAAGAAAAGATACAAAGCTTGCGGAGTCGATTATCCGTTGAAGCTTGAAAGGGAAGTTAAAAAGCTTGTGGAGTCGGTTATCCACTGAAGCTTGACAGCAAAGGTAAAAAGCTTGTGGAGTCGGTTATCCACTGAAGCTTGACAGAAAATAAAAATCATGCAGAGTCGGGTATCCACTGAAGCATGACAGAAAAGGTTAAAAGCTTATGGAATCAGTTATCCGTTGAAGCTTGAAAAGAAAGGTAAAAAGCTTGCGGAGTCGGTTATCCTCTAAAACTTGAAAGGAAAGGTAAAAACTTATGATGTCTATGAATTTACGGGGCTTTGTGATCACAAAAGATAAACAATTGCAATGCAATGAGATAATGCATGATACCAGGAATGTCCTATATGCTTGATGAAAACCTCAGATGATTTCAATGCAACACAAGGAAAGCTTGTAATACATTAATATTTCTTTTCTTTTTTCTTTTATTTATTTATTATTATTATCGTTATCATCCTCGACCCCTTAAAGCGTTGATCACAGACAAGTTCTGAGATGAGCTAAAACAAGTCATATCTTCACGGAGAATAAGGTCAAGCACTTTTGAAAGGGTATGCTTCCTTTGCAATGATTGTCCCAATGGTTGTTTTATTGTTCTTTCCCTTCTATAATACCTATTGTCAATAGACCACTGTACCCTTTGTTGGGAGACCATCTTGTCCTTTACGGCCTTTTGAGACTTTCAAATAAGTTCTAAAAGCTTTTGAAGACATCAATACATGTTTCACATTTCAGTATATACTTATCATGATGAACGCACACACATAATTGACAAAAGTTAAGGGAAAGGGATAACGGTAAAAAGAAATGGGAGTCAATGTCATTATATTTGGACTGAAAAGGTAAACAAAATGGATATTACAATGGTGTATGGAATTGCAAAAAGATTGTAGAGTGGAATCACATCTCCTCAAGTGACATCTCTTTCATTGACTACTGTTAGTATCCCTCATACCATCTCGACTGCTCGCGAATCAACATCTGAGAATGCTATCTGCCCCAGTCTTCATGCATCTAGCCCACCGATTGCCCCAATTCATCGGCTGGACGACACTTCCGTTGTTATGTTTTTCTTTTTAACCCTAACTTTTGCCTAGACTGCATTTTTTTTCAGGTTTTCAGTCTATCGGGCTGGTCTAACTTTTGTCTAGACTTCAGTCTAGCGAGCTTTTCCTTTTCTTTTCCTTTTCATTCTTTCTTTCTGATTTTTTTTGGAAGTGCATTCAAGCATAGTACTTTTTGACTGCGTCTGAGTTTACAGAGAGTGGCAAATCTTCCCCATCCATCCTGGTGAGAATTAAACCCCTCCAGAGAATGCCTTTTTCACTACGTAAGGTCCGTCGTAGTTCGGGGTCCACTTCCCTCGATGATCCTTTTGGATTGGTACGAACTTTTTGACCACCAGATCACCTTCCAGAAACTGTCGGGGGCGTACTTTCTTCACATAAGCTCTCATCAACCTTTTCTGGTACAATTGGCCGTGACACAATGCTGATAATCTCTTCTCTTCAATGAGGTTCAATTGGTCGAGTTGATCTTGTACCCACTCAGCTTCTTCCAATTCTGCCTCTCTCAATACCCTTAATGAGGGGATCTCTACTTCAATCGAGAGTACTGCCTCCATCCCATAAACTAAAGAATACGGAGTTGCCCCTGTCGAGGTGCGAATAGAGGTACGGTAGTCATGCAAAGCAAAAGGTAACATCTTATGCCAATCCTTATACGTCACAACCATCTTTTGAACAATCTTTTTAATATTTTTATTTGCGGCCTCGACTGCTCCGTTCATCTTTGGACGGTACGGGGAGTAATTGTGATGCTTTATCTTGAAGAATTCACACATCTCCTTCATCATCTTGTTGTTCAAGTTGGTCACATTATCAGTGATAATCTCACTCGGCAACCCATAACGACAAATTAACTCACTTTTGACAAATTTGATCACGACATTCCTGGTCACATTGGCATATGATGCAGCCTCAACCCACTTTGTGAAATAATCGATGGCAACAAGAATGAAGTGATGCCCATTTGAGGCTTTTGGTTCGATTGGCCCGATCACATCCATTCCCCACATTGAGAACGGCTAGGGTGCCGACATGACATTCAGGGAAGCTGGTGGCGCATGGACCTTATCAGCATATATCTGACACTTATGGCATTTCTTCGCATAATTAAAGCAATCAGTCTCTATTGTCAACCAGTATTGGCCAGCCCTCAAGATTTTTCTTGTCATTGCATGACCACTCGCGTGAGTCCCAAGGGATCCTTCGTGTACATCCTCAATTATCGGTTTAGCTTCGTTCGCATCAACGCATCTCAACAACACCATATCATGATTTCTTTTGTAGAAAATACCCCTATCTAAATAGAAACCCATTGCAAGCCTTCTTAGAGTTCTTTTGTCATTTTCTGAAGCTCCTGAAGGGTATTCCCTTCTTTGGATGAAGTATTTGATGTCATGGTACCACGGTTTTTGATCAGGCTCTTCCTCTATCATTTGACAATATGCAGGATGATCACGACTTTCCATTTTGATGAGTGGTAGATTCCTCTCGTCACTTACTTTAAACATTGAGGCCAAGGTAGACAACGCATCCGCTATTTGGTTATCTTCTCGAGGAATGTGATGAAATGTGACTTCCTCAAATTCCTCGATCAGACCTTTGATGTAATCATGATACGGGATTAACTTGGCATCCCGGGTTTCCCATTCCCCTTTTAACTGGTGGATGACTAATGCAGAGTCCCCATATACCTATAGTACTCTTGATTTTGATTCTGTTGTTGCCAGGATCCCTAGCGCACAAGCTTCATATTCGGCTATGTTGTTTGTACAATCGAAGCAAAGTCTCGCAGTGACAGGGAAATAATCATTTCCTGGCGAGATTAAGATTGCCCCGATTCCATGCCCCAATGCATGAGAAACTCCATCAAATAACAAAGTCCATTTTTCTTTTTCTAGTGATTGTACATGATTAAACAAAGCCGTTATATCTTTATCTGAGAAATCGCATTGCATCGATCCATAATCTTCTACTGGCTGATTGGCTAGATATCCTGCAAGAGCGCTACCTTTTACTGCTTTTTGGGTGACATAGACAATGTCGTATTCTGATAGCAGGACTTGCTAGCGAGCAATTCTTCCAGTCAAAGCAGGCTTATCAATGATATACTTGATTGGATCCATTTTGGACACCAACCAGGTAGTGTAACACAACATGTAATGCCTCAAACGACGAGCTGCCCAAGCCAAAGCACATCAAGTGCGTTCCAGTAGTGAGTAGTTGACTTCACAATTGGTGAACTTCTTACTTAGATAATAGATGGCATGTTCTTTTCTTCCCGACTCATCGTGTTGCCCCAGTACACAACCCATTGATTCATCTAGCACAGTCAAATACATGATGAGAGGTCTTCCCAGAACTGGGGAAACCAATACTGGAGGCTCCTGTAGGTATTGTTTGAACTTCTCAAAGGCTTTTTGACAATATTCATTCCATGTTACTGCCTGATTTTTGCGTAGCAATTTAAAGATTGGTTCACATGTCGCGGTTAGTTGGGAGATGGACCGAGTAATGTAGTTCAATTTTCCTAAAAACCCACGAACTTTTTCAGGATCAACCTTTATTCCTCTTTGACTAACAACGAACCCCAGAAGCTTACCTGATTTCACTCCAAAAGTGCATTTGGCTGGAATCAGTCGGAGTTTAAAATTTTATAGACGCTCAAAAAGTTTTTGCAGATTATCAACATGGTCATATTCGGATCTGGACTTGGCGATCATATCATCTACATAAACTTCTATCTCTTTATGCATCATGTCATGGAACAAGCCACCATAGCCCGCTGATATGTTGCCCCAGCATTTTTCAAGCCAAATGGCATAGCCTTGTAGCAAAAGGTTCCCCATAAAGTGACAAATGTAGTTTTCTCTATATCTTCTGGTGCCATCTTGATCTGATTATATCCCGAGAATCCATCCATGAAAGAGAATAATGCATGTTGGGCAGTATTATCTACAAGAACATCAATATGAGGCAGAGGAAAGTCATCTTTTGGGCTAGCTCTGTTCAGATCTCGATAGTCGACACACATTCGAACCTTTCCATCTTTCTTGGGAAGCGGAATGATGTTAGAAACCTATTGAGGGTACTTTACCACTTCTAGGAAACCCGTATCCAGTTGCTTCTTGACCTCCTCCTTGATTTTTAAAGACATTTCCGCTTTCATCCTTCGTAGCTTCTGCTTTATTGGAGGACACTCCGGCTTTAACGGCAGTTTGTGTTCTGCTACACTAGGGTCTAACCCTGGCATGTCTTGGTATGACTATGCAAAAGCATCTTTATAATCCATCAACAACTTGATCAACCTGCTTCGCTCCTTTTCTTTCAGGGAAAGGCCGATCTTGACTTCTTTTTTATCATCTTCGGTTCCCAAATTGATTAGTTCACTCGGCTCTTCATGGGGCCGAATTTCCCTGGCTTCTTGCTCTACCAACCTCAATAGTTCAGGAGGGACTTCCCCGTCATCATCAACAACCTCATCAGCATGATCAATAGGATAGTCAAAATTATATGCTGAGTTATTAACACTGTCATTTTCAAGAGAGTCACTTTTAGATCTGCATTTTGCTAGTCATCAGGGAAAGATGAATGAATAAAGGTTAAAGACAGGAAATTGCATTTATTGGTGAGGAGTGATGAATAAAAGCGAAAGTAAAATAAGAGATATAAGAACATAAAGATATCGAATGCATGCATTTATTGATAAGTCATACTTAAACGGAAACAAGTAAGTCCATTACAACAAAATTCCTATAGTCTTGGGCAGAGCTAAAGGATAAGCATTACATAATTACTTTGAAAAAAACTCTATGGTCCTGGGGAACTCAATGACCTCCCAATTGTTGAGCTCTATATCCGGAGGGCATGGATACACCAGATCGACACCATGATCGACGGGATAATCATCTTTAACAGCTGCTGCTTGGTCCAGGAATACGAACCCTACACTTCGGAAGCTTTGTTGAATGTCACAAATGGGAACCCTTTCAGCCTCATATTCGCGATTTTCCAGCCTAGCCAACCTCTTTCTTTTCTACTCTTCTATAACCCTCATCTTGTCGACCTTGGTGGGTTTATATCCCAACCCAAACCTGTCCTTGTTCTCGATGAGCATGAGGATGTCAGTGACACCTTGGCTATTCTTCCCCAAACCGCTTCCAGGTCAGTATCCTCCTTCGAGCATAACCTTAGTCATCATAATGGACGCTTTAGATGACCGAGGTTTCAAGAGTGGAGCACCATCCCCAACATAAGTGGCATTAGCAATTTCAAGCGATTAGAAAGCGGTCTCGAGAAATTCTTCGACAGCTTCAATGTATGGGGTTGTTGATGGCTTACTCACTAACATATCCTCTTACTATCGACAATGAACTTCACTTTCTGGTGCAATGTGGAAGGTACAGCTCCAGACGAATGGATCCATGGTCGTCCTAGGAGACAACTGTAAGTTGGTGTGATGTCCATCACTTGGAAGAGTATTTCAAAGGTGCAAGGGCCAATCTGAATAAGCAATTCAATTTCTCCCATGACTTCCCTTCGGGTGCCATCGAAAGCTCTTACAATCATTGTGCTAGGCTTCATATGAGTTCCATCAAAAGGCAACTTTGCCAGTGTTGATTTTGGCATTACATTCAAAGAAGAACCATTATCATTGAGAACCCTAGCCATGACATGATCTCGACACTTCACAAAAATGTGCAACACCTTGTTGTGCCCTATTCCTTCAGCTGGAATTTCATCATCAGTGAAAGTGATATAATTATCAACAATGAGGTTACCCACGATGTTATCGAGCTTGTCAAATGTGATGTCATGAGAGACATGATCTTGATTCAACACCTTCATCAGTACTCTCCTATGTGGCTCAGAATTCATCAACAAAGACAAAAGAGATATCCGAGCTGGAGTTCGATTCAATTGATCCACAACCCTGTATTGGCTTTGCTTGATGAACTTCAAGAATTCACCGACTTCTTCATCAGATACCTCCTTTTTATTATCACCCCCTTTTGTATCCTTTTCAACCGGAGTTCCTTCCACCTTCTCTTTCCCATTGTGATCTTTTTCTTCCTTTTTCTGTTCCCTCCCTTTGCAATACCTCTGGAGTATAAATATGGCCACTCCTAGTCATTCCACCAATTCCCGAAATGTTGGTAACCACGGTGGTCCCGTTGGAAGGACTGTTGAACCTGTCTATCATATTTCCATGGTACCGCTTTGGTGTCCTTTTAAGGGAAGGGACCTGGGACTTGGATGACAATTGGTGTTGGCCCACTCGAAACTGGCACAGGTTCCTTCTCAGTATAATGTAACACCACTGGCTTCGGAGCGACTTGCTCAGGAACCGGTTGAGGATTAATCACAACAGTAAAAGGAGTTATCTTAACTAGAGTTAGGGAAATTGTAGATTCAACAACCATGTTAATGCCACACTCATTCGATTCACAACCAATTAGGATCATCTTCATATCTATTAACTGCTGCACAACCTGTCGAAATTCTGCACAGTCTTCAATTGAATGCCCCATATTCCCGTCGAAGTCACACTTTATCTCTTCATCGAGAGTCTTCTCTTCAACAATTGAGGTTTGCACCAATCCATGTTTTTGCATCTCTCTTAAAATAACTCTCATGGGAGTTCTGACATCATTCACTTGGCTCTTAAGAGTAGGTTCCATAAAGCTATCAATGGCATTGACTCCCGAACCCCCATGATTTGGCATAGGACCTTGTGCCCCCTTCGGAGCATCTTTCTGAAAGATCAACCATTTAGCATTAATAAGATCTTGTACCTTAAACTTGAAAGCCCTGCAGTTCTCGGTGGAATGACCTGTGGCCCCCGCATGATACTCACATTTAGCGTTTGGGTCAAACCACCTCCGATAAGGAGGGTCCAATGGTTTCATTGGGATAGGATTCAACACAGATTTGCTTATAAGCTGATGTAGTAGCTCAGTGTAGGTCATGGGTATCGGGTAGAAATGTACCGGCTTCTTTTGAGTTATGAGGTGATCTCATTTGGCTTGTGTTTGGGTTTGGGTTTAGGGGTTGAACAACTTGAGGTGCCATGGCAGGATGTGTTTGAGGTTGAGAGGGGTATGATGGTCGGTAGGGCGTCATTGGTTGGGGATTTTGAAATTGTGAGGTGGCGACGATGTATGACTGGTTGGCTTGGTGATATGGAGATTGTTGGTAATACGGGGTGTATTGGGCTTGGAAGGCGGGTGTTTGGTTCTGTTTCTTTTGTTCAAAGGTTACTGCATGTGCTTCTCCCTCCTTCCTTTTCACAAACGGGGCTTTCTTTGGGTCATTCGCTACTGAAGACTCGGTGATCTTGCCATTCCTCGGCCCACTTTCAATTCTCTCACCGATGATGACCATATTAGAAAAGTTTGATGACACGCTCCCAATCATTCTATCATAGAAGGGTGACTGGAGTGTATCAATGATTATTGCCACAATTTCTTTCTCATATAATGGAGGCTCTACCTGAGCAGCCAATTCCCTACATCGTTGTGCATACTCTATGAAAGTCTCGGTGTCTTTTTTTGACATATTTTGGATTTGCATCCTATCGGGAGCCATGTCAATATTGTACTTGTATTGCTTCAGGAATGCATCTGGTAGATCTTTGAAGGATCGAATATGGGACCGTTTGAGATATGTGTACCAATTTGAAGCTGCCGCCCAGTTAAATTGTCCTGAAAAAAGTGAATCAAGAGCTTACCATCTTGAGCATATGATGCCATCTTCCTTACATACATGGTCAAATAGTTTTTTGGACAAGTGGTTCCCCGATATTTGTCGAAATTGGGCACCTTAAATTTTGGCGGAATTACAACATTTGGCACCAGACAAAGTTCCGAAGCATCCCGCAGACCATAACTATTTACCCCTTCAATGGCCCATTGTCTTTCCTCTAGCACTTCCAACATTTCTTTAGATTGGGAATTCCCTCCTGACTGATTCACTGGAGTTTCATCGTACATATTATGAGGGAAGGAGTATGGCATGTAGGAGGATCCAAAGTCTGGCATCATTTGAGTCCCCTGGGGCAAATAATGTAGGATGTATTGTGGGGATTTTGGATTGGCAGAAAGTGTCACCGTCGGGGTGTTACCATCGGTAGGTTTGACAGTTTGTGTTTGTGGCATTTCGACAGCATCGGTGGGGGTTTGTGTCTGAGTGATATGGTCGGAGTTTTGAATGCCATCTTGTAGGCTGTGGGCAGTTGGTGGCACAAATCCACGAGGCAAACCGTATGGGGGATTGTTCTGGTCAAATGAAAGATGAGTTTGGTTGCTTGGATAAATAGTGAGAGGCGTCATGGCCCTTGGTTGGTTGAAACCTTGAATAGGAATCTGAGCAAAACCGGGCGGGATGAGAGGTGTGGCTGGATGTCCTTCATTCGAGGCTGGAGGGTTCTCCTGTGTTATTTTCCTTCTGCATTGCTTGTAGGATCTCCATCATCTTAGTCATCTGATCCTTGATTTGACTGACTTCATCCATGATCTATTGGACTTCTTCTAGTTCATCCGCCATGGCTCTTGTCTGTGACCGAGTGCGATAAGGGTGTCTTGGAGCAATTGTTCAGAAAAGCCACACGGTTTTAATCAAAACAAAAGTGAGAACAAAATGTTGGAAAATGCAAAAAGCTTTTATGAAAATCACCTTTGGAGTTTTGATGAGTGTGATTTCACCTCATATTTCTTTATAATATTGCATGCATTTTCATGTAATTTAGGCATTTTTAATTTTATTTTTGTTAGTTTTTACCTTGGAACGGGTAAGGCGATTTTGTGGTGTTTGTGTCCAGGAATTGTAGATTAAAATGCTCAGGATCATTTATGTTGGAGCTTGCATGAAGACGGAGCTTGAAAAGTAAGAAAAATGAGCCAAACAGAGCCCATTACGGCCTAGCCGTGACAGCCATCACGGCCATGATCGAGCAAGGCTGAAAAGAAAAGTACACAAAAGTCAGAACCTGTCACGGCCAGGCCGTGATGGCCATCACGACCGTGACAGGCCAACCAATGCCAAGTTTTCCAAGACAGAATCTGTCACGGCCTGGCCGTGACAAGCATCACGACCGTGACGTGAAAAATCTGAAAATTTAATTGTTGATTTGGTTTGATTTTGTAACAACTTTAATCCAAAGTTACACTAAATTATAAATAGGACTCTAAGGATCGAAAATAGGGAGATCTCTTGGGCTGCTACCTTAGGCAAAAATTAGGATTTCTCTTTTTCTCAATTTCTTCTTCTCTCTTAGGTTTTTTTTATGCTTTTGTTAATCAAGCTTACTATGAACATGGTAATGCTTGAGTAATTGTTTTTATTTCTAGGAATTAGGGCTATGCCCAAGGTTTGTTTTATGTTATGACTTGACATTTTACTTCTTGTTAATTTCAATTCGCTTTCGATTTGAATCCTATTGCATCAATTACTTGTGAACTTGGTGAGCAGTTATTTGCATGTCATAGATACTCTAAGGAGGAACCTAGCGGTGAACTTAGGTATTGGATCTATAAGGATAGAACTTAGGACTTAAATCACGAGAGTTAGAAGCGGTCCTTCGAGGGTTCATTGAATTGTCATGAATCTTAATGGGTTCAATTTAAATACATTACCACGAGAGTAGGGGTTGGTTTAATTGGGCACGGTTCTTATATCTCGAGAGGGAACATTAACTTATTTAGGATAAATTCACCTTCAAAGCAATTTCGATAATTACCAAGAGGGGTAGTCAATTTAATAACATGAGCAGTCTTGTTGGTAACCCAATTTCTGAAAATCTCTTTTGATATTGAAAAATCCCATATTTGATTTGATTGCGATTTTGTTTGATTGCGTTTAGATACAAGATTTGTTAGTTAATTCTTATTTTAAAAACCAAATCTTTTCCAAATCTTTTTACTGTCCAGTTTAATTGATTTAATAATTAATTGTTATTTAAGATCACGGTCTCTGTGGGTTCGATCTTTTTATTACTTGACGACGAAGTCGCTCACTTGCGGATTCGCGCCCATCAAGTTTTTGGCGCCGTTGCCGGGGACTGTGCTTTCTTGAATTTCAATTTAATTTTTAAAATGATTTTTCCGACCTTATTTTAAATTTTTTTTTCTAGTATCTATCTCTCTCTTTACAGGTATTTTTATCTTTTATGCGAAGATCCCAAAGTCTTGGAAATCTTGTTTAAGTTGACCCCGAGATCGAAATGACCTTTCATAGACGTGGGAGACTGCAAAGACAGAGAGCGAGAGAAATGTTGATTCCCATTCAGATACCAAACCACTGAAGGACTACGCAGCCCCAAATGCAAGGGGTTTGCGAACTGGGATTGCTAGGCCAGAAATTGAGGCGAAGAACTACACTATACCGCCTCTGTTAATTGGCATGATTAAGCAACATCAATTTGGAGGATTACCATCGGAGGACCCGACTGATCATGTGGAGACATTCTTGGAGTTCACCGATGCAATAAGAATTCAAGGTGCCTCGATTGATGCTATTCGCTTGAGGTTATTCCCCTCCTCTCTGACTGGAAAGGCAAAAGCTTGGTTGAAGCAAGTACTCGCTAATACTTTGTCAACTTGGGACCAACTGGAGCAGGCATTCTTGGAGAAATTCTTCCCTCCATCCAAGACTGCTTACCTACGAACTCATATCACCGGCTTCTTCCAAAAGGACGGAGAACACTTATCCGAAGCTTGGGATCATTACAAACGATTGCTAGAGTCTTGCCCACATCATGGGCTCGAGAGTTGGTTGTTAGTGCATACCTTCTACAACGGATTGGATTACTCTTCGAAGGTGTCACTTGACTCCACAGCTCGTGGAGACTTTATGAATAGACCTCTGACTGAAGCATTCAATATCATTGAAAACGTAGCCACCAATTATCACCAATGGGGTTCGAAAAGAGGTAATAACCCGAAAAAGCTCTCGGGGGGTAAGTTTGAAATGAATAGTACTAATTTAATTATGTCTTAATTTGACTCATTGAATAAACGCTTTGATAAGTTTGAAAATGCTAATGTGAGTTCAATAGGTGCTACTAATGTTGTTTGTGAGATTTGTGGAATACAGGGACATGACATAATGGAGTGCCCACATGGTATTGCTCCTGGATCCGGTGCTTCGGGGGAACAAGTGAACTTTTGTCATAATTTCTATGACACGAACCCGAAGTTGCCAAATTATGTTCCCCCAAATCCTTACAACCAAGTGAGGAGGAATAATCCTTATCTCTCATACGGGAACTACAACAACACGTTGAACCACGAATTCCAGGAAGGCCAAGGTAATAGGAAACCCGCATCGGGGTATCCTCAGGTACAAAAGTCTAAACTTGAGTCTCTTTTGGAAAATTTTGTTGAAACTCAAACAAAGAAAAATGAAGAGTTTAGGCAACAAGGTAGGGCAGTCAATGAGGAAATAAAAGAGTTAACATCTAAGGTAGATAACTTAGCCATCCATAATAAGATGTTAGAAACTCAGATTGCCCAACAAGCTAGTACATATTCTAGAACTAAGGGTACATTTCCGGGACAACCCGAAGTTAATCCCAGTGAGCATTGTAATGCTATATACTTGATGGATGATAAGCTTGGGGTAGTTGAAAAGGATGTGAAATGTGAGGAGGACATGAGTGAACAAGAAGAGAGAGAGCCAAAGTATGTCCCTCCACCACCTTACCAACCCCCAATACCTTTCCCACAAAGGTTGGTCAAGAAAAAACAAGTAGAAAAAGAAACTAAGAGCTTAATTGAGGAGCATGATGCCATGATAGAAACTAATATGCCTCATAAACTAAAAGATCCAGGAAGTTTCTCTATTGCTTGCTCAATTGGAGAATTAAAAATAGACCAAGCCTTATGTGACTTAAGGGCTAGTGCGAGTTTGATGCCACATACCATCTTTGAGAGGTTAGGAACCAAGGAATCGAGTCCATCCAAGTCCTCTTTACAATTTGCGGATGGTTCAACTAAACTCCTTTAGGCATACTAGAGAATGTTCCCATAAAGGTAGGGAAATTTTTCATTCATGCCGATTTCATGGTGTTGGACATGAACGGGAACTCTAAATTCCCTATCATTCTTGGAAGGCCATTCTTGGTCACAGTTGGAGCAATAATAGATGTAAAAAATGGTAAGCTCTCTTTGAATGTAGAGGAAGGTAGAGTGGATTTTGATTTGACTAACTCATATAACAACCCTCCTTTGGAGAGTCATATGTGCAGATTGAGATAATGCCTCCAAAGGTGAGGGAAGAGCTTTGCATGGAAGCAACTCCCAAACTTTGCATGACAAATGATGCACCAAATAATGATGAAATGAAGTTGCTCAACATGTGGAGTTAAAACTTCCGCCGGGAGGAAGTAAGGCCATGAAACTCAGAGTGAAAAGAGCAAAGCGAAAGCGCATGTGGCCATATGAACAAAATAGGCTCTTTGAAGGACTTCCTTAGAAGAGAGGTGTTCTTTCACTTCCAAGCTCAGCTGATCCCGATTGATTGAAGGGAGTGTGGTCAAGCTTAAGACCGTAAATAAGCACTTCTTGGGAGGCAACCCAAGTTTTCTTTCCCTTTTCAATTTGTTTTTGAATTTTTTTTAATAATTTGAGAAGATTAAGAGAAGAAAGATCACAAATTGATGGTTTTGCCAAGTATTTTCAGGTTATGAAGGCATGAAGAGCAAAAAGGCATGGAAGAATGAAGGAAGAGGAGACCAGAATTGATCACGGCCTAGTCGTGATGTGCATCATGGCCGTGACAAGGCATCTGAGCCAACATCCTCCACCACCTCGGTGAGTTGTTCCATTTTTCTCCTCTCTCCGACTTGATTATTTACATTGGGGACAATGTAAGTTTTTAAGCTTGGGGTAGGGGTATTTTTGTATTTTGTTTTTGCATTTTTGTATTTTTCATGTTGCATTCATATAGGCGTAGTTTTGTATAATCACACGATTAGATTGCCCCTTGCTTAGAATATGCATACAATTGTGAGAACTTTGTGCCAAATGAATTGAGAAAGTGAATTTTTGAACCCAATTTTTGTATTCTTGTGATAGGCTAAAAATAAAAATTCTTGAGATGATCTTCTGATAGTTGATAATTAGCATGTGGTTCCTTGGATTTGTGTTTCTCATTGATTTCAAACTACTAAATGTAGGTGAGCATAAAAGGGGTACTCACTAAATCTACCCCATTCTTTGTGATTGAGTGTTTTATTCCTCTTTGATTGTATTCTCTAGAACTTGACTTCAAACCGTTTTGAAACTTAAAAAAATTTTGAAAACATATTTGAAAATGATTGAGGCACTAGGTATTTTTCTGGCCTTCTAAGCTTTGACTGATTAAATGCTACCCCTTAGTTGCCTAATTTTGAGCCTAATAGAATGAAATACTTTTCTTGGTACCTTGATTTCTTTTGATGAATGATGCTTGGTATGACACTTTTTAAAGTATTATAAAAAGGTGGTTTGAAAAATAAACTGTGGGATGAAAAAGTTAGAAAAATATTTCTCTTAAGTTGGAAATCTCCCTTTCTCCAAATTGAAAATAAAATAAAATAAAATAAACAAAAAAAATGGAGAAGGGGATGAGAAAAATAAAGTGAGAAATAAAATAAAATAAAGAAAGAAGGGTGGAAAAGTGAACTAGAGCCCAAAAAGGTATTTTAGAAGGTTGTCATGCTTTGTATTGTTTGATATTTTGTTTAGCCTTCTTGAATTTTCCTTTTCTTGATTTCCCCACCTAACGATTAATCCCATGACCTCATTACAATCAAAATAAAAGACCTCTTGATTCTTATGTGTTTTCATTAATAAAGTAGAGATTTGGTTAATAGTCAAGCTTATGGTAGAATACCTTCCTTGAGGAAATTGAGTGAATTGTCAAATGTCCTTAAACACTTAAGTGAGGTGAGAAGAGTTCCCGAATTAGTGAAAGACATGAATCTAGAGAACCTAAGCTTCTAATTGGACTTGAAATTGATTATCTCTTGGTTACTTATTCGGATAAGCCTATTACTTGGATTTATTACTCGGGTTCTTGGTTCACTTCCATGCTCTGATTGTTTATCTTGTCTGGCCTTGGTTATTGCTTAAGGACAAGCAAAATCTTAAGCTTAGGGTAGTTTGATGAGTGTGATTTTACCTCATATTTCTTTATCATATTGCATGCATTTTCATGTAGTTTGGGCATTTTTAATTTGATTTTTGTTAGTTTTTACCTTGGAACGGGTAAGGCTGTTTTGTGGTATTTGTGTGCAGGAATTGTAGATTAAAATGCTCAGGATCATTTATGTTGGAGCTTGCATGAAGGCGAAGCTTGAAAATTAAGAAAAATGAGCCAAACAGAGCCCATCACGGCCTAGCCGTGACAGCCATCACGGTCATTATCGAGCAAGACTGAAAAGAAAAGTACACAAAAGTCAGAACCTGTCACGGCCAGGCTGTGATGGCCATCACGGTCGTGACAGGCCAACCAATGCCAAGTTTTCCAAGACAGAATCTGTCACGGCCTGGCCGTGACAGGCATCACGGCCATGACGCAAAAAATCTGAAAATTTAATTACTGATTTGATATGATTTTGTAACAACTTTAATCCAAAGTTACCCTACATTATAAATAGGACTCTAAGACTCGAAAATAGGGAGATCTCTTAGGCTGCTACCTTAGGCAAAAATTAGGATTTCTCTTCTTCTCAATTTCTTCTTCTCTCTTAGGTTTTTTTTTTATGCTTTTGTTAATCAATTTCTCTTCTTCTCAATTTCTTCTTCTCTCTTAGGATTTCTCAGTTGCTTTTGTTGTTCTATTTCTTTCATTTGTGCTTCCAGGACTTTCAGTTGTTCTGCCATTTGAGTTACCGAAGGGGAGTAATCTTTAGCTTTCGTGCTTTCTGCAGGAATGTTGACGGGGCCTTTCCTTGATTTTCTCCATGCTTCATATTCTGAGACAATGATTAGGATTGGTCGGCCCAATTGTGATCTCCCCGCCATCCTCACATTTTGCCATGCATTTCTAACATCTTTTGCCAACAACTTGGTGTTCTCCCCATCCTCGTATCGGAAACAGCATCCACCGAGTTGTTCTTCTCGTGGCACAGTTTGTGTCCAATAATGTTGTCGTAAGGCTATGGCGGGTGTGTAGGATATGCACCCTCTTGGGCCCATAAAAGGAACATTTGAATAGTCACCACAACTATAAATGATATCTTGCCCTTGCTGACTTTCGTACCATGGGAATACCCACTTAAAAAAGTCTTTTTCCACCTTGTCAAACTCACTCTTCCATTCCTCTTCATTAAGCTGTCTTGTAGGGATGTTATGGAAGCCTCTTAGTGGATTTGAATGGTAGTTGATATGGCCTTTTGCGTACATGTGAGTCATGACCCATACATAGAGCAATTGTGCACAACATCGGAGCTTCCCCTTTGGATGCCGCTGGTAAAATTCTAGAGTCAAAAGCGTTTCAGCCAATACTGCCGACACGGGGTTTTGCTTTCTTTCAACTGTGAAGAACACGTCCATTGCTGCTTGATCTATCATGTCAAGCGCTGATGGAAATAGAACCAACCCATATACTGCTAGTGCCAATACCCTCTCAAAGGTTTCCTAGTCTTGTCGATCCATTAGTTTCCTCAAGTGATTTTCAAGAAAATTTCGGGTCAACCCTCGCGAGTTTGAGTGACCGGTCAAGTTCACTTCAATTTTAGGAAGCCCTAGTAACCCTGCTATGCTTGTAGTGGTCAAGTATTGCCCCAGGTGAAAATACACGACAGGATTTTTCTGCATTGGCAACCTTAACAGGCAAGCATATTCTTCAATGGTGGGTGTAATGTCCATGTTTGGTAACTCGAAACATCTGAGATGTGGGTTCCAATACTGACTTAGAGCACTCAAAGCAGTAGCTTCAGCCGGTATGAAAATTAGGTCCAAGATCCCTCCATACTTCTTGATGAAGCTTCTTCGATGTTTTGGAGGCAAAGATTGAATCAACTCTTTCAGATTCTCTAATGAGTTCAAAATCACCCTGGAGCTCTTGGTGGCGGGAGCATTGCTAGTGCGTCTGACTTTTCCATCTCTTGCTATCAAAGGTGTTATCTCTCACCAAATTATCTGTGCAAGGGAAATTTTATTTTATTAATAACATTTGGAAAGCAAATTTACTTATGCATGAGAGTGTACCGAAATTCATGAATGAATGACATTGACGATGCATGACCTAAAATACTACATGCACGAGCATACAATGAATAAGAATGAGTGTAACAGAATGCATGAATGAATTGCATGTTAAGGTGCGTGCAGAAAATCTTATGATGCATGAGATATAAATGTGATTATTCATGCTGCAGAAAAAGGCGGAATGCGCTCCCTTTTGTCCTACATAGGTCATAACCTAAAATTTGAACTTCTGAGGTCAAGACCCTAGCTTGGTATGCTGCTAATGGCATTTTATGTGCATGACTTTCGGGACAGATCTAGACCCCTAAACATATGGTTCCCAGATTACCCTCATCTAAAAGATAAGGATCCGAATCCACGAACCTCACTACAGGGACAAATAAGTCACAATATGGTAGTCCATGTACCGGTAGCAATCCGAGCGAGAGAATCAGTGACTGTCAGGGACGCAAAAACATCACAATAACATCACCGAAGCCTCTTCTAATCCTATGGCATTCCAAGACTCGGGTATAGAGCCCCAAAAGTGTGTGAATGTGTGATGGTGATGTGTGTGCTGGGAGCAAATAAACCTGCACAAAACCTAAAAACAATTATCCCCAAACCTGCAAAAGAACAGCCAACAACGAAGTTCTCTATCCTAGGGTTGCAAGAATATATAAAGCCATTTGTAAGAGCATGTAAAACTATTTACGAAATAAATAAAACAAAGAAGGGTAAAACTAATATTTTCAAAGCTATTAAAAAATGCACAACCAACTATGTTAAGCCTGACTCTCTATTTGTCCCCAGTGGAGTCGCCAGCTGTCACGACCGTCCCGTCCGGGAGTCGCCACCAATATTTTATTTGGGAAAAAATTGGAAAAACCATTTATTTTAAGGAAACTGGTCTTTTAAAAAGAGAGAGATTTGAGTTCGGGGGTCGGTTACGAGTAGGGAAGGTGTTAGCACCCTACATCACCCGTTTAAAAACGGTACCTCAAGTTAATTGTGCAAAAGAATTTTAATAACCTTTGAAAATATTTATTTTTACCCCATTTTGAAATTAAAAAAGAAAGTGAACACAATAAAAGGGAAAATAAAATTTTGGCTTGATAGAATGATTGATTCTGCTCCTACGTATTCTCGGGTGCGATGGGAAACTCAAAGCCACGTAGTTCTTATAGAAAAAGTTTGATTGATTGATTTTATTTTTTTTGGAAAAGATTTGATTTTTTGATTTTTTTTGTTAAAAAAATATTTTTATTTTAAAATAAATTCACTCTTGCACAGAGTCCAAGATAGCAGTGCTATACAATAAACCCTTACAATTCATACGACACTTGAGGATGAATATTCCTACATCAACGTCGTAGATTGTTGCGTGAATTCAAAAGATATTTTTATAAAATTAAATTGGGTAAAATTGGTTAAAAGTGTAAATTGAAAACATTTATTATTTTTTACAAAAGGGAATTCACTCTTGTACAGGGTTAAAGATAGCAAAGCTATACGATGAACCCTTACAATTCATACGACACTTGAGGATGAAAAAGTCCATACTTCAACATCGTAGATTGTTGCGTGAATTCAAAATATATTTTTATAAAAGAGATTTTTTTTGTTTTAACAAGAAATTATACTTTTTGCAAAGAGGCATTTTTATGAGACAATGAAAAATTTAAAGTTTAAACCCAAATTTGGATGGCCCATAATCAAAAGCTCCTGTTTGTTTTTATCTTAACAAACCTTAAGGTTGGGCCAACTTATAAGCCCACATGCATCATTCTAAGACCAACAAACAAATTAGCCCTAAAAAATATGAAACATAAAAACCAAATAACTAAAAGGACTCCATAGATCAGAACAACAATTATAACTTAGAAGCTACCAAATGCAGAAATAGGGGAGGAGGACGTCGGTGGGCTGAGCGTGGCGACGACGAACTGTGGCGGCTCTGCACGATGGCACGCGGTGGTGATGGCTCGTCTATGGCGATGAGTGGCTGAGCAAGCGGAGCAGATCGGGAGCGATGGAGAAAAAGGGCTAGCGGTCCGTGACAGATCTCGTGGCGGAGACGACTGTGGTGTGGTCGTGGCGGCGTCGTTGGCAGAGGAGAGGGATCCAATATGGATATAGGAGGTGGAGGTGTGGATCCGAGGCGGAGTGGTTGTGGTGGTGTCGCGGTGGTGCTCGCAGCAGACGACCAGGTGAATGGCGGGGGTCGCGGTCCGACGCGACGACGATGGCGGAGGACATTCAAAACAAGAATCTAATCTGTATTTTTTGTGTTTGGATTTTTCTTTTTGTTTTTTGATCTGGGATAGTGGTGGGGGTGAGGTTTTGTGAGCTGTTGAGATTGAGAGGGAGCTATTATTGGTATGGAAGGGATGGTATTGAAGATGGAATCTCGTTTATGATGGAGTCTAGGGAGAGTTTTATTTGGGGAGATGAACCGTAGACAGAGGAAGGCAAACGTAAAGGAAAGGGAAGAAGGAAAATGGTAGGTGTTGTTGGGAGTATTTGGGGTCTATAAAATGAAGGAAATGGAAGGTGAAGGTGGTTATGGTTTTTGGCTTCTGCAGTTGTTATTAGAGATTCATGACTTTTTAGTTGATGAAGGTGAAGAAATAATGGGAGAAGATGGTGTGAGCATTTTCTGAATCCCCTCCTTCTTTCGTTTTTTTCCTCTTTCATTGTTACTGTTCAATGTAATATATAGTAGAGCAAAAAGGAAGAAAAACGTTGGCCTTATTGAGGGTGAAGACAAAAATATGAAGAGAGTGGTACATTGTGTGGGGAGCAAATCAGCTCTGCTGGCTAGTGCAAGGGCAAGGATAGTGTTCCCCCCTTTTTGGAAAAAAAGAATAGAAGGGAAATAAAATATAAAGCTGATTTTCCTCTAATGGAAGAGGACAAGGCAAGGATGAAAAAAAGGACAAAGAATAAATATTTTTATTTTTTCAAAATTAAATAAAAAAATAAAAAAATAAAAAAAATCTGAAGCCCTTTTTTTGTGTGGATAATTTGGATAATGGCCTTGCAACAACAAATAAAATTGGGCTATATCTAATTCTATATTGTATCAAGAACAAAAAACATTTTTAGTTTTTTTCATTTTACATTTTTATATTTTATATTTTTGTTTATTATTTTTTCCAAACATTAATTAAAAAACACCAGGACAAAATTAGGTGTTCACACCAACTAAGCAGATAAAACATTAAAATCATTCTGAACAACAGTTGAAAAAGCGCTAAGATCTTGAACATTAATCTCAGGAGTCTCAAGATTCTTACCACTAACTGTTAAATCACAGGTAGCATTGGAATGCACGGACACTAAAGTCGGATTACCCTTCGAACCCGTAGCTACGGAATGCTCGGGTGCCGGAGTATCCTTGACTGTAGGGTCAACATTAGTTGCAGCAGAAGTTGAGATCTTCTCTGTAGAGCCATTGACAATGTTTGTTGCAACCGAAGATGAGTTATGTGGAATGGAATTTGAGACATGATCAGGGGATAAAGGTTCCTCATAGACTGTCTCAACCGATTCACCATCACTCAATTTTTCTCCTGGTGATGTATCATTCTGCCTATTAACGTCAATTGATTTTTGCTCTAGAACCTTAGGGACATAATCTTGCTTAGTCTTCTGCACCAAATGCGGATCCTGATGCACCAACTTCCCCTTGTCAAATTTACAAGTCGAAGCCAAGTGCCCAATTGATTTACAATGAGAACAAAAAGAAAGAAGCTTCTCATATTCGATACCGACAGGAAATGTAAGACCTTTACGTTTTACCATAATCTCCTTGAGCAACTTCCCTGTTAAATCAGCATCCACTAAGAATCGAGCATAGTGACCATATGCCCAAGTACGGGTAGCTTCATCCAAACTTATTGGAGTACCTAAACCGCCTGCAATTTCAAATAACAATTATATTCCTGTGGCAAGTCATGAATTCTAACCCAGCATTGAGCATGAGATTGTTTCTGCTTGGTATGAATAAAATCAGGAGACCACTGAAAAAGACGTAATAGCCCTGGTTGAAGGTTCCAAGCCCCAACAGCCAAGACACTACGCAAATCCTTTTGAGAAGCAAAACTGAATTCATAGAATCCCTTTCCTAACAGAATCATCCTCCATTGACGCAAAGGCTTCCATAGTTTTGAAAGTTTGTCACGCAAGTCAGATATCTTTACAGGGTAACACCCTTCAACAACAACAAGCGGCCATGGAGGTTTTTTTGCAACCGTCTAGCCCCTTTTGATATTCATCGTCGGATATTTTGATAGAGAGAGAGTCTCCGTTCACGCACGGCCGAGGAAGCTAACTACCCGGGATGTCAAAGGAACCATTCAAAGCTTGAACAAAATATTTTCGCTGTGGAAAAGGCAAGGAAGAGGGAGATTCCGGATCGAGGAATGTCCAAGGACAAACCATCGCAAAAAAAAAAAATTGTTGCAGAGGGTGCGCTAAACGACCGGTGAAGGTTGCAGAACAAAACAGCGACCCAGAACCAACCGTGAAACGACCAGCGACCGCGAAACAGAAGCCGGACAACCACCGTCGCAGAACAGGTTGAGGCTAACCACCGTCGCGCGAAACGTGAAACACCGTTGCGCGAATCGTGAATCAGGAATCACCATCGCAGAACAGACGAACAGAGGAAGAGATCTGTTTGCTTTCGCAAGAGAGAAGTTGGTAGGGGCTCCATAGGACGACCGAAACCACGTCGGAGAGATGGCGGCGGAACTGGCTAGTTAGTCATGGCGGCTAGGGTTCAACGCTCAGTAGCATTGAATTCAAATCACGCAAAACAAAAAATATGAATAAAATCATTTTAACTATTGAAAATTTAAGAAAAAACATATAATGGATTAACAAACTAACCTGGGTCAACCCAATAACTCGTAAATAGCATCAAGTTGGATCGGGCTGCAGCTTTTTACCAACCTACAATACTTTCGACCTAGCCCAAAATATTGGTAGCTCAATGTGGGTTCATTCATTTTGATATCTTATCTTTACTCTTCAGAGTTGAATATAAAAGGTTTGCGAAATAGTTCTATTATTTTATAACTTTTGAGTTTGTTCCAATGTAAATTTGGAACTTCGGGATTCACTTCATGGACTTTAAATAACAAAGAGCCTTGAACTTTTCAAAATTGATTAGTATGAATGTCATGATGACCATAAAATCTAGGATTCAAATGATGCTCATATACTATTCTTTGTGCATCATTTGTTCATGATATCCAAGCTATAATGGAGGATGAATGGGCGATGAATCTACCTAATTCAATTAAAGGAAGTAATAAAAGTTTCGATTCATTGCCAAAGTAGGTTATTTAAGTTTTTTTTACTATTATAAATTATAAACCTTTTCCTAATCCTTTTTTAATCTCTTTTGACATGATTTATTTTCAATTATTTTTTTTAACAAAATTTATCTGCAATTATTGTTCCTCACATAACTAGTTATTTTTAGACTAAACCCCCAATTTGGTCCCTGAGAAAAACACTCGGGTCTGAAATAGTCCCTATCCAAAAAAAACTATCCATTTAGTCCTTAAGAATGTGTTTACCGGGACAGATTAGTCCTTCTGTCAGTTGACCACCTTTGACCGCAAGTTAATTGCTGACGTGTCAGTATCCATTTCTCAGAAACCAAAACGCATGTCGTTTCTTTCCTTCTTCCTCCAGCATCACTTTGATTTTACACCACCATGACCATTCAGGAAATGGTATAAGAATTTCTAATGGCAAACCCAGATTTATCAGACTAACTTTAGATAATATTTAAACAAAAATGCAAAGTGAAAAGGAAGAGGAAAAGGAAAAGGAAAAATCAACATTAAGCATGCAACATCAAGTATACAACAAAATGAACAATTATCCAGCAAATCAAAATACACACAATGATCTTTTGTATTCCAGATCTTAAAAAAAAAAAACATCCAGATTGAAACTAAATTGCTCTTCCAGATCTCAATGTCTTGGTCTTTATCAGTAATATTCCAGATCTGCACATACAAGGAGAACATTTAAACTGTTCGACCAAACTCGTGTTAATAGACACTACCATTTCATCGATTCTGATGGTTTTCACGCCAATGAAGGTTCTCCTTGTGAAAAAAGCACAAGCTGTGCTCACTGGGTTGATGATGAGTGGTGTGAAGCATCACTGTTTGGACGAAAAACGTAAGGCCCGTCTCCTAATCAAATGACACATTCTGATGCAGAGAAGCAGATAGCGAATTTTCGGTGGAAACTAAAAGCAGTAGAGAATTGTGAGGGTAAAGCTATTCTGGTTCTACAGAGGCCAGCCATGCCTGAAGCTCCGCGATCACCGCTCATGGAGGTGTGGGTGAAGAGATATGTTCACTGATGATGTTGAAGCTTCTTGAAGAAGAAGAAGAAGCTGAAGGAAGAAGAAGGAAATTCAGTTCCCAAACGGCATGCGTTTTGGTTTCTGAGAAATGGATACTAACACGTCAGCAATTAACCTACGGTCAAAGGTGGTCAACTGACAGAAGGACTAATATGTCCCGGTAAACATATTCTTAAGGACTAAATGGATAGTTTTTTGGATAGGGACTATTTCAGACCCAAGTGTTTTTCTCAGGGACCAAATTGGGGGTTTAGTCTTATTTTTATCTTATTTAATTTTTTTTTGTTACATTTTAGCTTATTTAAGTTGCTTTGGTCTCGTTGAATATATAAAAAAAATGGTAATTTTAAAAGCAAATTGTTTTCTATTTTTAAACATTTCTATGTAAGAACGTTCAGTTGAGATGATACGTCGTGTCTCTTTTAGCTTAATCAATCATTGATCTTGAGTTCGAAACCAACCTTTGGAATGTAACAACGTTAAAATTCTTGAGGGCTTGTGACCCTATTCGGCTCAAAGTATTAGTCTCTACCATTACGTATAGATGATACCTTGGGAAGCCAACAAATATTCCCAAACAAGCAACCAGTGTGTGATTGTTTGGTTTACATTTGAGAAGATAAGATAACTCTCCAATGACTTTAAATACCCACAAATGTTAAACAATAGACATGCTAAATGTGCAACTCAAACCCAACAACAGCTCTTGAAGTTGCAACTAGGTAAAAACAAACAAGTAACGCTCAATATTTATAGCATAAAACTATTAAATGCCGCGATTAAGTTGGATTCTAGAATGAGGCATGATGACAAGTGGTTCATGGTGAATATTCAATGGTCTGGATTTGTTTGTTTCAAAAAAAATTAAAAAAAAATTAAAAAGATCTTTTTGCCCTTACTCTCCAAATCCCATCCTTCCCAAAAAAACCATTCTATGCGGTGGGGGAGGTTGGGACTCGTTAACTGCAACCACCGTAACTGCAAACCTCATTTTCGTGTACCTGCAACAATAGGAACATCATTTTTGATAAATTCAGGGTCAACCCAAATCAGGTTCAATCAAAAATTAAGAAAAACTAATTGGGGCATTTCAACAAACAGGTGGTGTGCCTCTAATGGAGTGGGAGAAAAAGGTTACCCGGAGCCATTGTCGATAAGGGTGACAAACAATAAAATGACGAACCCCAATTAGTTTCCCGACAAACAATGGATCAAACATTCCCATTGAGGGATTTGCCTAATGAAGAAAAAACCAAAAATAGAAAGAGAAGAAAATGTTAAATTTACCTAAATGAAGGATTTGCCATTGAGGGAGTTATCTTCGGTGTAATTGAAGGAAGGGACTCTGGAAGCGTAGAGGCCTTCACTACCGCCATGGAAGAAGAATGAGTTAGCACCTGATGGGTCAAAACTAGTTTCGTGCGACAAAAAATTTCTAGTTTTTCCGTTGAAAATAATTGATTCTAGAGACCCAAAAAATTCTACATATTTACACTTCAGATTTTACTTTATCATCCAAACAAAATCAATTCTTCTAAACCCACTTTTAAAATATTGTTACCAAACACGATCAATTTTTTTAACCTTGATTTTTTCAAAATCAATTCTTCCAAAATCAATTCTATCAAAATCAATTCTATCAAAATCTAAAACAAACGGACCCTAAATGTTTCGTTTTGATAGTCATGGATGGAAGCAACCACGTGGGTGATCGATTGAGCTGTCAATCACCGCGGGTTGAGCATAAAAGTAGGTCAATCCAACACGTTCATTTTTTATGAGCCAGAAAATAGTCAACCTGACTCAACCCTCCCTTCGTTACATCAGTAATCCACTCATAAAAATAGTAAAATCCTTTAAAATTGTTTAATAATGGTAAAATTCATAATATACAAATTTCGCAAATTTATTTGAGTCTGAAAATAGGGCTGGACAAAAAAAAAACCCGACCGGAACCCGAGAAAATCGAGATAGGAAATGGTCATGCGGGCAGGTTGAAGCGGGTGTCGGGTACCCAAATGAAAAAAAGAGTTAGAAATGGGTTAATTCGGGCGGGTTCGGTTCTCAAAAATTAAACCCATCGGTACCCGAACCCGCCCGAAGCATGTCTGTCTCTGTGTCCTACTAGCTACTACTTTACGCCTGTCCAATGCATTAAACTAATACGTTACCTGTGCATTTAATAAAGTTACAGATATTTGCATCAAAATAATATTAAATTGCCTAGAGAAAGAGCAAAAGGCAACTTGGAAATCAGGAAGTGAAAATAGTTGCCCACTGCCCAATGAGTCCCGCATTTCCATCCACACCCGTAAGTCTAACCGAGGGAAATAGATAGTCACCTACAGTCCTACACATTCTTCAGACTCTCCCCATTCCTCTCTTTCTCTTTACATGGAGCCCTTGCAACTTGAGCCCATCTCTCTCGCGCGTTGATCTGATACAGAGGCCTTCGTTGCTTCTTTTCGCCGCCGTCAAGAGCATCATGTGGCCGTCGTCCAGAGCGATGACCAAGCCCGTCTCTGGCCAGCACCTCGTTGTACTGCTCCGATCGGCGCCGTTGACCCGCTCTGCCATGCATGTCCTTCGATCTTCCACTCCGTAGCATCACAGGTCCTCTGCCCCGTCGTGAGACAGATGCATCCAACCATCCTCCATCCAGATCTGTGAATGAAGAAAGCACATAACGAAGAATAGGTGCTTTTTTGTTGTAAATTTTGATCATTTTTGTTGAGAATTATATGATTTTATTGAAAGTTTGAAGCTTTATGGGTTATGTTCTTGTTGAAGTTTGATACTTCTAGGTTTATGTTTGAAATTTTCTGGGTTTATGGTTGCAATTTCTGTTGCTGGATCTTCTTCTCCTTCTATGCTTTCTGCAAATTTTTTTTTGGTTATCCTAAACCGAGACAACCCACCCGCACACACCCGCACACCCGCCACCCGCCTTATCCAAAGCTTCAATCGGACGGGAATGGGTCACGTATTTTAGTGTCCAAAATCGACATACGTCACCCGAACCCGACCATAACCGACCGATGTCCACCCCTATCTGGAAATAATCTCATAATAATAAAATAATCATCAAAGTAGAGATAAAAATCCAATACAACGAAATAAACCGAAAAGCCTCAAAATCGGGTGTCTACTACAATCTGAGAAAATAATAATAATAATAATAATAATAATAATAATAATAATAATAATAATAATAATAATAACGACGTCTACATGGTCCCCATAATCCATCCCACAATACTAACCAAACTAAAAGCTAAAAGATATATTTCTCAAGTCTTTGCGTCCTCAACGACGATGTCCTCGAGCTCTGAAAACAATACTTTTTAAAGAGATATAAAATCCCAATAAACAACAATATAGTTATAAAATATTTCGAAAATAGTATTGTTTTCAGCCGGGGCGGTAATGGAAAAAACTGTCCATGGTATCCACTAATTTGTGAGAAATAATATATATTAAAATACACTTAATAACAACGGTAATATCAACAACTCAAAAACATATAACATAAGGACAAATCACTTCAATGTATCATATTCCACATACCAAATAATCTCGAAAATAATCCAAGTGACTCGGAGGCCTCAATTTTAAATTGGTCTCTTGTCGGCATCCCATAAATCTCACACATCACACGACAATGACGTCCCATTACCCACCCTTCTTATGAGGAGTATTTCGATGTCACCCTCCTGTCGGGGACATTTCTATTTCGATACCTCCCATGTACACATGGTGATATTTCTCCCTTTACGACACTCCAACGTGTGCCGGTGTTACTTTCGATACCCTTTTATAGGTGGCATTGCTCTTTTTCGACATCCCAATTATATGGCGATGTTACTTTTGGTACCTTATTACGGCAGTATTACTTTTCGATACCCCTATCATAGGTGGTATTGCGGCAAACATCATACAACATTATAATTCACATATGTCACGTCTCATATATGCAACAAAATATTTTCCACAATTTAAACATATAAATTTCTACCAATAACAAACAATCATGAATATCACAAATTTAAAATTTAGGATATTTACAACATACATCTCCATTAAAATCTCCCAAAATCATAGGTAAACCCTTGTTAACACAACAAACACGTATACCATGGAAAGGGTTCAAAATCGTATTGTTGCTCACCTCTTGAAGACCTCCAAGTAGCTCAAAGCATTTCTTATGGCGAATCCTAGTGTTTGCCAAGCATCTTCCTTTTCCTAGACTCCCTCTTTCACAACTCTTTCTTTTCAATCCTTGAATTTCTTCTCTTCTTAGCCGTTTGAGTTTATAGGTGTAATTAGGTTCAAAACACACCCTAAGAGTGTTAATATTCTATTTATAGAGCCCACAATAGCTCAAAACGTGTAAAAAAACGCGTCAGACCCACTTACCATTTATACAGCTCTGTATTTTGTATATAACTTGAGTTGTATATATCCAAAAATTATGAATTTTATATCATTGGAAAGATAAAAGAAATATCTACAACTTTCATGAAGACCATAAATTCTGAAACGGACGTTTATATGGTAAAAACTGGGATAGAATTTAGAAAAATGGTTTTGGCGCTGGAACCCGAACAGTGTGTACGAATTTAGTCATAACTTGAGCTACAAAAATCCAATTTGGACGAATTTAGTGTCTATGAAAATCTGAGAGACATATCTACATTTCTTATTAAGACATCGAGTATAAACAAGTTCGTTTTGACTATGAAATATACATATTAAGTTTGGTATTGGGTCATACGAGGTCCCTTGTGTAAAATTGGACATAAAACATTCAAAACTTTCTCTTTAACTTCTATTAAATCACTTATGAGATTTTAACCATTTCTAAACTTGAATTATAATCATTATAATAATTCAATTCCTATTAAATTACCTAGTAGCTAATTTTTGGGATGTTATACACCACGGGTTGGTGGGTTATACTGATTGGCTCACTTTTATTTAAAAAATTAAAAAACCAGAAAATATAAAAAAACCAAAAAATTTTAAAATAATAATAATATAATATAACATAACCTATGTTCTCATTTCTTTTATGAGTCACAAATTTAAAAAGGTCCGAGAAACATATTAAACTTTCACTTTCTCTTTGTTTCGGTTAACAATGAGTGGATATGCGCATTTTTTTTTTTAAATGGTGCAACCCGTGAGCCAACCTGGGTTGAACCCATCCAATCCACGGGTTAGGTGAGCCGGGTCAAAATAACCCAAGGTTAAAATGAGCCAGATTTTAGCCAACCCAACCCACTAGTGAGCCGGGTTGGCTCATGGGTTCCAACCCATTTTGACAGCTCTAGTGATTGAGGTGGAACACGTGAGGTAAAGGATCACGAAGGTGGTGATCATCGGATACCCATTTGAACACAGATTTGGCGGAGGACGAGGGAACCTCGCACCACCACTGATCGAAAGTGGGGTCGAATGGTGGCGGTGGAGGCGGGTCGAGCGGTGCTCGGATCTGATGGTGGTAGATGTGCGGTGGTCGGAGGTGGTGGTGAAGATTAGGGCAGAAGTGTTTGGGGTAAGATTGGCATAAGATTTTTTTTTTTTGAAAAAAGCTAATGGTCCATGATGAACCACTTGTTAACATAACTCATGCTAGCCATGGCAATTAATCAAGCTCAAAAAACATTTCAGTTAATAGAAATAAAGAAAGATAATAAACCCAAAATTGAATGAAAGAAAGAAAACAGAAAAGTACCAGAAAAAGAACGCAAAAAGACAAACTTCCAGATGTACCCGTCACTGCTATGAAACTCTTTCATCGGTGTGTGTTCAAACACAGTCCTCTCTCTCTCTCTCTCTGCCTCTTCGATTTCGCTCCTTAACACGTTAGCAACGGTCACATTTCCACTATCCCAGATTCCCAATAACACAAACACAACAAGCTCCTTCTTCATCTACATAAATAAATTCCACTCCAAAATCGTAACAACAACCAAAACAAACCCATTTCCCTTTCTTCTTCGTATTTGATCCCTAACCACACATTTCGAACATGCCCACAAGAGAAAGTTTCGTTTTTTCCCTCTATTTTCCCCTCTTCCATTTTCTTCTCATTCTCAGCCCTTCGCCGGTTTTCGGCGGCGGCGGCGGCATTCCGCCGCAGGAGCTATGGTGCGTGGCGAAGAACAACGCTGAGGACGCAGCGCTTCAGTCGGCGCTGGACTGGGCCTGCGGTGCCGGCGGCGCCGATTGCAGCCCAATCCAGCATGGAGGACCCTGCTACGACGCCAACAATGTGCAGAATACGGCGTCGTATGCTTTCAACGACTACTTCCTCAAGCATGGCTTGACCGATGATAGCTGCAATTTTGACAACAATGCTGCCATCACTACCTTGAACCCTAGTCAGTGAAAACCCTTTTCTTCATTTTTTTCTTCTTCTCTATTTGGGATTTGAAATATTTGCAATGTAACTGTTGTGGATGAACAAAATTATGTATATAGTTCTTTTTTTTTTTTGGATGATTTGGTTTGTTTCATCATGCAAATTATAATTCCTTTTTGGGTTTTGATTTTCAGGTCATGATAATTGCAAGTTTCCATCCAGGTAATTGGAGCTCAGAATTTCAATTTACGAAATTTCAGTTTTTCTTCTTAGGCAAATGCTAATCAATAAAAATAGGAAAGAATAAGAATAGGCAATTTGCATTGTGAAGTAATATATTCAATACATAGAAAATTTAGAATTATTCATTGTAATATAAAAATTTACCTTTTCATCCCTTAATTAACTAGTTTGTTGTCACTTGTCAAGATCCCTTTCTTAATTAGTGTTTTCATGAATGCCCTCGTGGGGATATTGAATATTCAATATAATAGAAAATTTAAAAGTTATACTTTCTAATAAAAAATTTACCTATTCACCCCTTAACTAGTGTGTAGTGTGTTGTCAAGATCCCTTTCTTATAATAGTGTTTTCATGAATGCCCTTGTGGGGGTATTGAAGATTATGGAGGTTTGAGATGCTTTTTTGGTGTTGCAGTTTGACTGTGGGCAATGGAAGTTTTTCTGGATCAATAATACCTACGGCAGGATTGGGACCCAGTGAAAATATGAATGGGAATGGCTGCAGTGAAGTTTCTTGGAGTTGGTGGTTTTGGCCTTTAGGTATCATTAGTCATTTGCTCCTCATGGTTTCAGTTTCAGGGATTGTTTATGGATAGTGGAAAGTAAGATACAGATACTACTTGATTTGATGAAGGAATGAGTGAATGAATGACTTCTTTCACATCGCACATACACTCACAGGTTTGACATTTTAGGAATATCAAACTCTGTGTACGAATCTAGATCAGAATGAATGCATATAATTTGCTCCTCAGTACCTGTTTTGAAATATGTAGTTTTGCTAGGTATATTCAAGTTGAAGTAGACCATTTTGATGGAAAACTTGTGCCTCATTTGAATCTGAGTTAAACTTGAAGATTCTCTTGGAGTCATATAAATGAAAGCTTATGTGTTCTGCAGTCTGCTTAATTGCTTCTTGGACAAATGAAAGCTCATTCTCATACAGTTTCAGTATGATTCTGCATTAAGCACTAAACCATTTTTAGTATGTTACATGGTTTAGTAATAGTGACTGTGAGCAGCACCCAGTGCCTATCAATATCCTTGGGTCTTCTGCTATACATAAGAAATGTACAAGGAATTTGAAGTACCTATGATTCTAAATTGTTGGGGTTATGCTTCACGATTCCAAAACGTCACATTTTCTTTTCTGTATATGCTTTGCGAGTAATTTTATAATTAGCATATATTCTAAATTCCTCAATTATGTTTGCTTACTTTAGATGTGGCAACACTGTGCTAAGGAGCACGGATTATAAACCCTAAACCCTAAATTCATCGGTCGGTATGGTAAAAAACTAAATTGATGGCAGAAGCATAGCCTTTTTGCCTATGGTTACTGACTTGTCTTCATGTTTTCAGCGATCAACACAATTCGAGTCCTATCATTGATTGTCTTCATGTTTTCAGCGATCAACACAATTCGAGTCCTATCATTGCATACATTCCTTTGCAACGTAGCCAGGGGCGGATCTTTATTGCTACCCCAAATTTTCAATAAGAAATAATTTAATGGCACCCTCTCATATGAAAAGCAATAAACAAAATTACCTTTTTACAAACACATCGTAAATCACAACCAAAATTACATCATAAATGTTAATATCACAATGGGTTAAACCAAGCTTTTTGGTCCAGTGGTTGTAAGGCTTGGTCCTGGGACATTCTAGGGATCGACTCGGTTTGTTCTCGGGTTCGATTCTTGACGGTGTTAAAATAATGTTTGGCCAACGGAAGCTATGCCCCGCAAATAGTGATTAGTTCTTTTTTGACAATATTGGGATACATTGGGTTTAGAACCAAAAAAATATATATATATATATCACAATGGATTAGTAGCAAGTCTTTTCAACTTACTCTTTGAATAAATCAAATGTCCACCGTTCAGCATGCGTTAACAAAATTCATATAAACGAATAAACGAACACGTACGGATGCTTGAGGCCCAACACGACAACGCGAAGTTTTATGCCTTTAACACAGACCCAAAAAAAAAACGCAAAGCTTTAATTAATAAATTAAAAATTGACTAATGCATCGAATTTTAAAATTATATTTAATTTGCATTTTTAAAGTGTATTTTACTATAATGTTTAATCTTTTAACGTGAGCCCTTTGGATTCACATTTACAAAACTCATAATTTTTTTTCTTCTAATTAATAAAGGGTGAGTCGTGATTTTTACTGTACATGCCACGTGTCAATGGCAAGAATTTTTGTCTCTTTTTTTTTAGAGTTTTTTTAAAAAAATTTATGTTTAATTTTTTTCTTATTTTTTTGTTAAACTTTTATTTTTTTTTAAATTTTTTTAACAATGTTTTTAATTTTCTTTAATTTTTTTTAAGTTTTCCTTAATTTTTTAAATTTTTTCCTAATAAATTTTTTTGAATTTATTTCTATATACTGACGGTATAAAGTTTTTTTACACTGTCAACCAATCATAAATTGTCAAACAGTAAAAGTAGAGTTGTCACGTTCTTTATGTTTTAATTTTATATACTTATATTTTAATGTATATATAATTTAATAGTTTAAAATTTAAAATTTTATATTATATATATATATATATTTTAATATTTTCCGGTTCGAATCGAATCAAACCAAACCAATAATAAATCTATATCTATACTAATTGATAAGGGGAAATTTTGATTTTAGTGTAGCATAATGGTGCAAGTCACGTGTAAAGTTATGAAATATTTTTATTATTATTTTATTTATTTTCTAAAATTTATATATTTTTTGTTTTAAAATATTTACAAACCGGTAAATGTACATTGTTTTGGGAGTCAAACACGACAATCTCTGTATTGACATAAATAGAGGCAGAGCTATTAATACTTTGTATTTTTGTTTTTTGGCTACATCCTTACCTTTGTTTTTTCTATTTTAAATAATAAATCTAGATCTATACTAATTGATAAGGGGAAATGCTGATTTTAGTGTAGCACAATGGTACAAGCCACATGTCTAGTGATGAAGGCCGAGCCTTTGTTTTACTGTACTTGCCACGTGTCAGCGACATTATTTTTTGACTTTTTTTTTAAATTTTAATTTTTTTAAAAAAATATTTTTTTTACTTTTATTAAAAAACAATTATATATATTTTTTAAATTTTTTAAATTTTTTTTAAGTTTATTTTTTTATAACTTTTTAATTTTTTTTTACTTTTTGTAATTTTTTTAACTTTTCTAAAAAAAAAATAAAAAATGTTTTTTATTTTTTTTACGTTTTCCTTAATTTTTTTCCCAATACTTTTTTTTTGAATTTATTTGTATGTACTGACAGTGTAAAGTTTTTTTACACTGTCAACCAATCATAAATTGACAGACAATAAAAGTAGGATTGTCATGTTCTTGATGTTTTAATTTTTTATATACTTATATTTTAATGTTTATATAATTTAATAGTTTAAAATTTAATATTTTATATATTTTTTATTGATATATATATATATATTTTAATATTTTCCGATTCGAACCGAATCAAACCAAACCAATAATAAATCTATATCTATACTAATTGATAAGGGGAAATTCTGATTTTAGTGTAGCACAATGGTGCAAGCCACTTGTCAAGTTATGAAATATTTTTATTATTATTTTATTTATTTTCTAAAATTTATATATTTTTTGTTTTAAAATATTTACAAACCGGTAAAAGGTACATTGTTCTGGGAGTCAAACACGGCAATATCTGTATTGGCATAAATAGAGGTAGAGCTATTCATTTTTTTGCTACATCCTTGCCTTTGTTTTTTCTATTTTAAATAATAAATCTATATCTATACTAATTGATAAGGGGAAATGCTGATTTTAGTGTATCACAATGGTGCAAGCCACATGTTATGTGATGAAATTTTTGTACTATTTTTTTTATTTTCTAAAATTTATAAATTCTTTTGTTTTAAAATATTTACAAACCGGTAAAGGTACAATGTTTTGGGAGTCAAACACGACAATCTCTGAATTGACATAAATAGAGGCAGAGCTATTCATATTTTCTCTAATCTATTTTTTATACATCCTTGCCTTTGTATTTTTCTATTTTAAATAATAAATCTATATCTATATTAATTAATAAGGGGAATTGCTGATTTTCTAATAAAGGGACACGTGTCAGCACGACATGATTTAAGATGATTAGTTGATCATTATTAATAATGAAAGAGGAACACTTAACACATAGTGTTATATTACATATTGTAATATCATTTTAAAATAAAAATAATATTCAATTCTTTGCACTCAAATTATAGATAAAATTGTTTCAATGTTTTTGCTGATCACTTCTGTCTATAAATAAAAAGCATTGGAGATGAATGAGTACCACCATTATGGGTGGGAAGGAAATATTGAAAGTAAAGTGTGAAATAAGTAAAGAAAATGTTTGACATAGTGAACTTAATTGTGAAAAGCAAAAAAAAGAGTTTGGTAGATATAGAGGCACAATTCAAGTTATTAATGATAACAATGCTATCAATAATAATAATAATTGATAAGTTGTGCATCGCACGGGTGCAAAAAATACTAGTAAATATCATTACTGATTACCAAGTGCTATTGTAATATGTTTCGCTCAAGAAACAAAATTAGATACAACAACCAAATCATAGGTGGTTCCAGAGCCCTGAGGCTAACTTTACTTGGACACTGATTCGAATCCTGGAACTGTAACTTTAAGAAGGGTTATATCTAATCATCACTCAACGTGAAGGTTAGTCTCACAAGTATGCTTGTAGGGATACTCAGACAATGACCAAGAAATAATTAAAGACGAGATGCAATTTTAGGTAAGTTTTTTTTAATTTTTTTGCACGTAATGAGTTTGAATATGTTAATATATGAAATATCAAACTTAATAAATAATATGATAACATATAATTATATAGAACTTAGAAGTGTAAAACTTTTTTACGCCGAAAATGCATCAAATTTTAAAGTTTTCAAGTAATTTATATAGCAAGTTTTTATACATGAATTATGAATGCGTCTCACAATGCACTCAACCCTTTTCTCATTCTCTCCTCTCCTGTGTAAGACGCATTATAAGCATCTCAATTGAAAAAATAAAAACTGTGGAGTTCTTTTTGAGTTTATCTCCAGTTCTGGCAAGTTAGGAAATTATAATTTATAAATGAACAAATCCGCAGAGGTTCAGCATATCTTATATCTTGAGACAACACAAAGAAAACTGAAAATGGTTGAGTTGTGAACAAAATATTCTGTCTAGTGTTTACCACCGGGAGAGACAGACATAAGGGATGTTTTCCATTATTTCTGATGCTTCGCTAACCGATAAAGAGCAACAGAAAAGAAATGAGTTTCCTGAAACTGCTAAAACTCAAAAGCTAATTAACATGCCAACTGCAAGGGAGTGAGGGACTGTGATCAAACCTATTACATTAGAACTAGAAAAGCGATATGCAATTATTGTAGTCCTCATTGACAGAACTTGAAATACATTGCCAAATGGTTTAAGGAAGTGTTTGACATGTGCCTAATAAATCTTTGGGCTAATTTTATCAGTGGTGTACCTGATACATATAAAAGACTGCAGCATTGAAAAGTAGTTGTTTGGGGTCAGTAGTGAGAACTAGGAGGAGATGGCTTGTTGGTATCATCTCCATGATTCTCCTCCGGTATGCAGAATCCTGCTAATCCATCAGACAGAAACCTGCTGCCGAAGATCGAAGCATGGTGGACTGGTTGAGACCTGTGATGCATTGGAATGTCATTCCAAGAACGACCTGATGGTGAAAAACTGGACTGAAGGGTCCCGTTTTGAGAATATGCTGAACCTGAACCTTGGCCTAGAAATTGGTGTGAGTTGACCATGAATGCTTCATTGTTCCAATTCACAATCCTCTGGTACTGGTTCTCAAATCCAGCTGGAGCTGAGCCAACAAAAAGGGTTTGGTGTTCTTCATCTGAAGGGGTTTGATTTGCAGCTGCAGCTTGTTGTGATTGGCCATGAATCAGACCTGTGTTGTGGTTTTGGAAGGAATGAAGAGACAGGCCGAGATCTTGTGTGGAGTTGTTGGATCTAGAGATTATATCAGGTGGGTAGCATTGGAAATTGATAGAGGAAGTAGCAGAGTTTGTGGGAAACAAAGCTATGGGGTGAGTATCCATTTGTGGTGGAATGAAGGCTGAAGCTGAATTCTTATCAGGGTTATCATCGCCTAGTTGCTTTTGGAGCGGAAAACTGTAACTGCAAGACTCTGATTGTTTTGCAATGTTCATGTCACTTGAACCTGCATTTTGCTCTTCCACTTCATTTGGATGCCATGGAGGAAGCACAGCAAGCTTGTCAATAGAAGGCTTTGCCTTCTTGATGAGCCAGTCCACGGCCTTGCTCGGTCGGTCATAGCCAAGACGGTCTTGAACATCATAGAACTCAATGGCTGTATTGGCTGAGAGCCTAACCCTGCGATCGCGAGGACCTTTCGCGGTGTAAACCTTGCTGTGTCGATCTTTCCTACTTGTGGATCGAACAATGTGGCCTCCTTCTACTTGAACAATCTCTCCCCCGGTGCTCCTCATCCCCATTGTTGTTCCTCCTTTATTCTCTGTATGGTTCAAAGTATGTTCCTGTGAAGGTTCAATTTGGTTTGAAATTATGCCTTCTGAATATTGGGGTTGGCTCATAACCAGATTCTCTTAATAACCTGCAAACTGTGTATCAATTCACAGCACTCCAAAGTGTCAAGAAAGACTTGTAATTAAATAACAAGAAGTAATGAACCGTGTAGCAGATAGAGAGAACTGCAAACCTGATAATGAGAGTATGTGGTCAAGTTTTGTTGTTGTGAGTCATGTGCTCTTTGTATAGGGCTTAGTGGTTGCTGCTTATGCTCAGTCTTATAGGTTTTCTTCAGGCAGACACACTTTGCTTTGCTTCCTGATGCTCTAAAGTTTCTTCTTAGCTGCTGCCCTTTATCTGCAGCTGTCCACAGCCTTGGATTGTGATAATTCTGCCACTGATGCTGGTCCCCAAAAACCAAAACCTGCCATTGCAATCTCTGAGATTCCTTTTAGTTTTATTACCAATAATACTAACACACCCAAAGCCAAAGGCCAAAGACATATATATCAATATATACTAATACAAACAAAAGTTAATTATTTCTTTATGTGATTTACAAACTTATCTATCTGGTCTTCTTCTACAGAGAGTAAAAGGACATAGTAAATAAGTAGATTGGTGATAATATATCTTCTATGTGGGCACTTAAAATTTGCAGAATTTCAACTTGAACCAATTGTACTAGGAGGGTTAAAAAAAAAAAAAAAACTGCTAAAGGACATTGAACTGTGATTTAACTTTGAGCTGAGCAGATATCACATGGTTCAGAAGGTTTGCAAGAAAGAATTGGTGGATGCAGAGTGAGGGAGGGAAAGGTACCTTGGCCTATTAGAGCTTGTTAATGCTTCTGCAAAGCGTGGCAGAGTCTGGTCAGAGATTAAAGATCTTTTAGTTATTTTTAGCCCCACAAATGCAAATATGAAATGTAACCTTGTCACCAACCTCAACTCTTGCAGTCATCTCTTTAAAGTTAAACCTCTTCCCCAACTTCCTCTTCTAGTGTTTGTGTCTATATATATATATAAAAATATGTTCCTGAACTTGTTTTGCAACTCTAATAACCCCAAGTAATTACTAGTGATGAGCAATGAATAAGGTCATAAATGATACAAAGTAACTATCAGTGGATATCTCTTCCACCTCGACTTTTTGAAGTGCTTTTTTATTGGTGTAAGTGTGTCTTTGGTTTCACTTCTGGAGGTACCAGAAGTGCTTCTGCACCTGTTAAACGTGATTCTTGTAAAAAAAGAGGTGTTTGGGAACATGTTTGTGGAATCAATTTTGCATCCAGAATTGATTCTACCAGAAGCAGCTTAGAGTAGCTTCTGCTTTTGGATTGAAAAATTATACTAAGTTTTACATCAAACTTGCTTTCAAAGTAAAACATCCAAACATAAATCACTTTACTTCAAACTCAATTGTATTGAAATCAATTCTACAAAATCAATTCCATCCAAAATCACGTTTGTAAAACGCTCATCCAAACACACACTAAGGTGTTTGGCCTAACTCGTGTGTACCTCGTTTAATCAAGCTGGAAAAGACACTTGTTTGGAGGCATAATCACGACAATGTCAAAGAGTTAATCTCACTGCAGTGACAGTAAAAATACATAGCCAAAGACCCTAAAAAAAAAATAAAAAAAATACATCCATCTCAAGAAAATAAAAATATTTAATGCTTTTTTATGTAGATTGTTGTAGAAGGATTTAGAATTATTTCTTCCCGAGCCACTGAAAAGAGAGGGAATTTTGTTCAACTAGAATTTAGGAGCCTGTTGATTCTGAAGTATAAAGCAAAATATGGAAACATTTTCCATGTATCAATTGACAAGCAATTTAATGCAAAACTTGGTGCTTCTGCATATTGAATAGAATAATAATAATGCTAATTAATTAAATATACTTATAGTCTTATAGATACACCATCTCATAGTTGATGCAAGTAGTAAGGAATTTGGACACCTTAAACAATTATATAGAGAAAACCTGATAGGAAAGGGAGAACCCATCTTGTGTGTCCAATATGTTCCCGACGAAGATTAGTCGTTACTAACGGTGGTGGATACATACCTATGTCATGATTAACAAAAAAAAAAAAAAATACACCATCTCATAATTACCCATTTTTTACTATCGGATTAAAGCTCTTCTCATCTCACCTCATTGCATGGTAATAATGTGCGGTAAGCATTAATCTATTTATGGCCTCCAATATAATATCAGATTGTTTTTTTCCTGTACAGATTTTGGGACAATCGGGAACTTTGAACACAAAGAAGGTACTGACGATAAGGAGCATTCAATTAACCACCTTTTATTACAGTTAGGTGATGTATATTTGTACACCTGTATTTACTAATTCACTTTCTGAATTTAGCCAAAGGCACCTTTATTCATATAATTTGGAGTTTTTCTTTTAAAATATTTGAATGGGATATTCTCATTATTATCATATTATGATACTAATTCTTTTTAATCATTATTTAATTTATTACCACACCCACCTCTTGAGAAGAGCACCCGTTACTGTCTTACTGAGTTACCACCAAGCTAAAAACGCCGCTCGTAATTTCTTCTTTACATTTTATCCGTATTTTCTGGTTCATTGAAGTTTGATTTTCAATTTAAGCTGATTAACTTAGGGCTCATTTGTTACATATTAATAAAAAAATTGAATTTTTTTTGGTAATTAAAAAAGTGATTTGTATTTGTTTAACATTATAAAAGTTACTTTTTACTTTAAAAATGTTTTTTAACTTGTTTGAATAAATCATATATATATATATATATATATATATATATAATTTTGTAAGGTTATTGTTGTTTAAAAAATAGTTCCATTTTTTTTAACTCTATCTTCCTTCTATAAAATTAGATTTTAATCAGAAGTTATTTAGAATAGCTTCAATTTTTTTCACATTAATCAAAATTTTTTTTCCAGGATTTTCATTATTTTTGAAAATTGAAACAGACACATTTAAAATCTTCATTAGTGATTTTAATAGTTTATTATTTCACAAAATAATATATATGTAACAAACTCGAAAGCCTTGTATTGTTGCTTGGATTATTAATGATATGCACTAAGCTTTTGCTCTAAAAAAAAAAAAAAACTCGAAAGCCTTTTTAAAAAAAAAAATGTTTTCAATTTGTTTAACCACTTAAGTCTACTTATGGCGAGCCAAAACATTTCTGTGTATATACTTTAACTCATATATGTACTAGTACATTTATATTATCGATTATTTGATCGATTTCAAACTTAATTAAAAGTTTTATTTATTTAGAGCTGCGTTTGAGATTTCTCCTATATCAATGTTATTAAAATTTCCATCCAGATACATACAGCACTCAAACAATCCACCAAAATGTTCAATATATAAAAGATAAAGTATTTTTTGGAAATTAGAGTGTATGATGTAATTTGTCTCTGAAACTTTATATTTATGTCAGGGTTAGCAAACCTTGGCATCACTATAAATTAAAATTTATTTTATACTATAATGAATAAATTTTCTATGCATAAAATTTCTCAGAAATTTTTTGCTAGATTGAAAGTTTACAGAATGTGATATTAAATTCTAGAAATCTCCTAAAACCAAAACAACATAAAGTTTCCACACATATGAAAAAATATATATTTTTATAACAATATGAAAATATAATTATTTGAACACATATTACTCTCAATTATTTAAGCTTTCAAAACAACATGCCAGATGCACAATACGTTATAACTTATTATATATAGGCCATTGATCGAATTCATTTTATTTATGAAGTGTTTTTTTTTTAAACTAAAAATATATTCATTCATTCAAATGAGTAAAATACATCGAAAAACAACACAAATCCAACGTTGCTAAAAATCGAAATGGATGAATCTGCGAACAAACTCACAACACACAGGTTAATAACAGAACACGACAAAATCAAAATACCTACAAAAGTGACAAAATCAAAGTCACCGGAATACCCATGTCTCCGGATCTGTAACATTGACGCTCAATTCTTGATCAAATCTGTGATGGATCGAAGTAGATCTGCCAATCTGAACCAAACGAACACCACACCAAGACGGGAAACCAAACAACACCTCACAAAGATGACGAACAACAATACCGCCGTACACATACGACGAAAAACACGAAAAAAAAAACAGATCTATGTGTAAAAACCACTTATATATTTAGATAAAAGAGGAGAAAAAATGAAGTAAATGGGTGATTCCATGCCAAAATGGCCTAAAACCATCCTCTCTAATGGTGTCATGCAGCTGTGTGTAGAGAGAAGGGAGAGAGTCTCAAGTTAGAGAAAGAATATGGTTTTTTATTATTTATTTATTTATGAAGTGTTGAGTACGTAATTAAGTATATAAAATTTTACACTACAATCAATTGGTTATCCTTCTAAAGGTAAAATAGCTATATTAGGTATGCCATTGTCTCAAGATGGTGCATTATAATTTCACTAACAAAATTAATAATAACATTGATTTGGACCATATTCAAAGGAGACTTGAAGGCATATAACACATAAGCATGGACTTTACAGTGCACAAATTGGATTTGCCAATCCGTCTCCCTCCATAAAAAAGGAAGCAAGGAGAGCCACTCTTCCATTCCATATTCTTTAAAAACACTTGGATGCGGTAATAGGAGAAAAGGGCGTGCAGGGTTTACGATGAGATTGAGAAATTTGAGATGACTTAAATGTGGTGGATATGTATACCAAAAATCCTTTTCAGGTATCAAAAACTCTAATTTACGGAATGTTATTAATTAATTAATTAATTTGATGATATATCACCAGCCGCCCAAATCTTTCTGCTATGACGTGATGTAAATGGGTGGGGCGGGTGGGTACGGGTACTAGCCCCTCCTACCCGTTTCATTGGATGAATTTCATACACATCTCCATCTTGTGGGTTTTTAACAGATTTATCAATATTTGTGGGTATCCATAGATATTCGAACACCTCACAAAATTATTGAATATTAAACTAAAATTTTTATTCAAACCCCCTATGTTGATATCATTCACACATAAGCATTAATCCATAACACAATAGTTGAACAATAGCAATAATACATAACAATGATCCATAGGGCTTTGGTATGATGGGGTTTAGGTGTTGCAGTTGCCATATTACATAAACAAAATAAGGATAGTGAAAAAAATAGGGCATTTGGTTTATATATGTAAATATGTTTTAGTAATTTCATCTTAGCGGGTATAGATACTACAATATCCATCCCCGCCCCATTAGTAAGCGGGTAGAGAAAATATCCATTTAATTTATCCATGGATACACATTAAGATATCTATTTTCTACCTATTACGGATATTATCCGCGGATATCCGTGGATTCGGGTAAAATTTACCTCTCTAGCTATCACAAGCAAAAATTGATTGCTAGGAGTTTTGTTTTACTTCTATTCTAGGCACTTGTTCTAAGGATATAAATCTCCTGTCCCGAAAAATGATGTCTCAGTATCCTCTATCAATCTGAGAATATGTATAAATATTAATGAGTTCTAATTTCATTTTATTAAGTGACAAATCGTAATTGATGAGAATAGAGAATATGAGAAAAATGAGACAGATGATCTTCATCCCTTATTCTATGGGCCATTGGCTTGTGGTATTATGCTTGTACATATTCCAAGTTCTCTTCCTTTTCTTTCTTATCCCTTTTCTCCTCTCTATTTTGTCTATTCCGTGTGCCCTTGTTTCATTCATTTTTATCGATCATAATTAGTTAATCACATGAGAATTATAGGCAAATGCCCGTTCTTTAAAGCTAAGTTATTCAACATAAGTTTACGTCATATGACTGGAATCTTGAGCATGATGAAAAGGAGACAAAAAGTTGGATAAGGCATATGTAGAGAGCATGCGAGAACAACACAGAAAGAGTGAGTTTTCCCTTTATTTTTATTTGTTTACAGGTGACTGGAGCCAAGGATGAACACTTTACTTTTTTGCTTTTTAGTTATTCTTTTTCTCTTTATTTGCCGGCTAGTTTACTGAGACACTTAACAATCTCAAAGTTAAAATTATTAGGTAAAAAAACCAAAATGTTATTTTTATTTCTAAGTAAAAACTTTTTTTGTTTGAATTATATACATAAAGAAAGGAAAGTGACAGTCAAAAAAGATTTGATATATATATATATATATATATATTGATTGGATAAGCCAAATACATATTAAAAAGAGTACAAGGGGTCCTCAAATACCGAATACAAAGTATCTCAAACAATTACAAATAGCACCCACCAAAATAACAACTATCTGCCCATATGTGTAACCTGTGGAACACTAACAACAAAGTTTCAGGAGATTCTGCACAGCAAAACCAACCAAAACCTACCAAAACTAAGATATCCTTGAGTTTGAAAACAGAACAGATCTAGATCTAATTAGAATAACAAGACCCCAGGAAAACTAAAGGATTTATATTCCAATCCACGAATGAGAAGCCACCCTTCCTATCAAGACAACTATTCCAAGTCCAAACTTTAAGTTTAATCAACTCAATTCACTGTAAGAAATTAAGTGTCTAGTGATCGAATAGTCGGTCGCTAAACGATAACTAAAATCGTGGTAGCTAACTGTTTAGCGATCGAAAATTTTTCGGTCGCTAAATTAAATATATCGGTCGTTAATATTTGGTACCAAAAATGTTTATTTGATCCTATTTGCGACCGAACAGTGACCGATATATTTCGGTCGCTAAATATATTTTATTTTATATTTAATTTGCTGATAAAATTAATTGCTACCACAATTTAGCGACCGATAAGTGGACTGCATGACATACAAGACATCAACGGACAATGTAATGGTAAAAACAATAAAAATTAAATCAAGCACCAAGTAATTAATGTACCATTTAAATAAGTAATACTTACACCAAGGAGGTACTCGAACCAGTGATCCCGGACCGTCATGGGGATCTTAGTCCATGTGGGCCAAGATCCGGTGTAGTTCCCCTTAACAAGCTCGGCGATCCTCGTGTGGACCCCATCTACGGTCAGAAACAGTGGGCAAATAAAATGTATATGTTAATCACAATATAAATATTCAAATAAAAAAAAACAACAAATAAAGATAAATGTTTAACTCACTCTAGTTTTGCATATGGACGAACCCATGTGCATGTGTCCGTGGTTGTAGTCACCCCCGAACTTGATGCCTGCCCCCCCCCCCCCCCAGGCTGTTGTACTGAGGATGCTGTAGGGAGAGGGGTCCGCACAACAGTGGCCGATGGAGCCGCAAAAGGGGAGTCGACACCATGTCTGGACGGTGTGGCTCCTGAACCGTCACTTGTGCCATCGACATGATGAGAAGGGGTGGTGGCGGCGGTGGCGGTGGGTGCTGCTTTCCCACATCCACGTCCACGACCACGGGAATAACGTCCTCCACATCCAGCATCGTCAGCCATCTGTCTATAATTAAAACACAAGCCATCTATCAAAATGCTTCCAAGCCTCTCCATCCGACGGATGGCACAACGGATCCCTCCGATTGCTGTCGTGCCATCGCATGTGAGGAGCGGTGGCCATTGAGGAGTACATCCTTTGGAGCCTATGGGTAATCGGGAAATACCACATTCTCTTCAAAGGGGTTTTTATTTCAACGCCCCTTCTATCAATTATGATCTTATACCGGTAAGCATGACAAAATCTACAAGTCGTCAGGTCCATGTCTTCGTTAACATGCATCCATTCTGGCAACATTCAATTCTCTCAATCCCCAAGCCCAAATTTGACACAGATTTCTTCGCTTGATATAGATTCCTAGGCATATGGTTATCCGTCGGCATTGTAGTCGGACTTGATGCTAAGAGCAACCAAGGAAGCCGACAATTCCGAATAGGTCTGACATCCATCCCACAACGGAGCTTGTGCAGCCGCCAACATGTCATAAAATCTCTGCATCCGGATTCGGATCCTCCTCTATGTAATAGTCCTCAACATGATCATCATTTTGTTGAATTCCTATACCAACAGCGGGGTCAGCATGATCGAAAAGCATCTGCTCAAAAGGTGCGAATTGTTCCCTCCCCTCACCAGGACCATAATATGCATCTTCCATCACAACCGGGGGGGACCAATGGCAAGTTTTCACCATGGTTTAGCCAATAATAATAATTCGCCATAAACCCCCTCTCGTAGAGATATGCCATCACATCATCCCGTACTGGAATTTTAGACACTTGCACTTCTTACAAGGACACCTAATTTTTGGATCCTTTTGACTTAGATATTCCTCTTGCTGGCTCGCATAAACAACGAACTCGTTCACTCCCTCTATGAACTCGTGTGTCAGTCATCCACGATCCTTCCTTATATTCATCCACTTTCGATTCTCAGGTGCTTCCATCACTGCTAACTACAACAAGAATTCTCAGTCCCATAGCTCCATCGTTCTCCAATTCTTATTACAAGGTATGGCCCTAACCCATTCGAGAACAAACCTTTTCAACACTCCATTAACAGTTATTCCTTAATTCTCATGCCTTATACCAGACGAAATTTCTGCAGCATTTCCCATTGGTCTCCGATATACACGAATTGAACGCGGTTATTCCACCATGATCAAATATGCACCCGGAGAACAACAGGAAATGTAACATACCAAAAATTCACTCTAGTGTAAGATACGAGAATCCAAAGAATAACCATTAACTTTGTCAAGAAAATGTTTTTCCCAAACTGTCCAACTTGGACAATTCAAGATTCAATATAATGAGCATGTATACCTTGAAAAGGTACACATGCTCATTGATATTGCATTTCAAACGGGATTCTATGGCTTTGCTAAATTATTAACATTAAAAATTAATAAAACTTACCCTATCTTCCTCTACTAATAAACAACAAATCAAATTAATAAGGCAGATACAACTGTAGTGGTCCTGTACACTTAACATAAAATGTACAGAACGATAAAATTGATAAACAACCTATTGAGCTCCACACTCTACTAACAAACAACAAATCAAATAGTCAAACACATGCAGAGTTTCTAAACTATCAGCACACAACCAGTCATGCATCTCAGACAATGGCGTACCCTATTGAGCTCTTCTCTCAACTAACAAAGAACATATAAATGAAACAAACACATGCCTTTGATTGATTTTATCAACACACATCCAACATAGTCCTAACCTAACTTCCCACAAGGTATTTGACGTACCTCAACTCCAAGCAAACAGTGAAGGAGGGTGCTTTGGCCGGATCAGTTCTGGGAGTTAGAGGAATGCAAAATAAAAAGAAAAATAAGAAGACATGAATTCACCTTTCTAGTTTTATAAAGCAGACATAAAAATAACACTATAATTTCAGCACTAAACACCTAAAAAATAATATGTACTTTCGTGTCATAATTGAATATGCACATGCAAACCATAAAATGATGCATTCTACTTATGTTAAGCATAAAGTCACTAATACATAGTTGTGTAAAAAACTAGGTGTTTAAGTCACTAATATATATAAATGTGCCATAAAAGAAGTGATATGCTTTGGCCGAAAGTTATTGAGAGACATAGCAACACTGATTAAGTTTGAATATATACATTAACCTCGCATAGTAACACGACCAACAAATTAAAAGCTCATTCTGCTTAGTAAAACCAGATCCTCCAGAATGCAAAGGGTAGGTTGTTAGGTTGAATTCGGGTTGAGCCTTAACCTAAAACAACCCAGCCCATACACACCTATGCTTACTTTTTTTTTTGACAAGAAACCTATGCTTACTATTATTGATTTGCACTTCTGCATTATTTTTTCGTCAATACCTATGTCATGAGGCAGATTATTCAGCAACTGTAGGGCCTAAAATAAAAACCAGAAGAGCAATGACTGAAGCCAAAAATTATTTTTCCAAAAAATTACATCTTTTCTCTAAACCCTCTAAATGCTAACAAGATTGGAAAGGAGAGACGGTGAGAGAGATATGAATACCAATGAAAATGAGAGAGCTATTTGGACAAAGAGCTATATGTTGTGGGGAGCTTGGTGTGGTGCTCTCTGTCCACTGCATCGGTTACAAAAAAAAAAGCAAAAATTAATTAGAAAAAAATGAAGAAGATGGAGAAGAAGAGGGAGGAGAAGAGGGAGAAAAAATCGTACCTGTGGTCCGGCGGAGGAGCTCCGGTGGTTCTCGCGGTGGCTCTACGACAGAGACAGAGATATAGGGAGGAAACGAGTGAGGCGGAGCGAGGGGGAGAGGCGGATCTCCGATGGTCCCTTCGCGGTAGCGTCTTGAGGAGTAGGCGGCGGCGGAGAAGAGAGGGGGAGGAGGGGGAGGCTTATGCATAGGGAGCAGGAGGGAGAGAATGAAGAGTGGAATGGACAAATGGGGGGAAGGGAGGTCGCGCTCGTGATTTAGGGATTTTTACAGTTAGCGATCAAATTAAAAATAATTAGTGACCGAAGTCAATTCGGTCGCTAAATTTAGACCGTTAGTCCGTCGCTAACACGGTCGCTAATCATTCGTTATTTTTTATTTTTGAATTATAGACATTAGTGACTGAATTAGCGACACCGACATATTTGGTCGCTAATTCAGTCGTTAATAATTACATGGGACCAAATAGTAAAAAAGAGTCCGTCGCTACCACGGTCGCTATAGCGACCGATATATATCAGTCGCTAATCACCTATTTTCTTTTAGTGATTACCTTCTCAAAATCCAAGATGCCTTGGTTGAAGATGACATCGTTTCGGTGTCTCCAAATTGTCCAAATAGTGGCGAACCACACCATCCTCCAAAGAAGTCTTGGATAATCTCCGATCGATCAAACCAGAGTGTTGCAGCAAAAGATCCTTCAAATTTCCAATCAAAACTATATCCAAACCAACCCAATTATACATATGCATCCACACAAAATAATGTTAGTTTCTTTTTGGTTTGCAACACTACAGCAATCAAGTTTTATCTCATTATATGAAGTTAGCTATATATTATTATCACAGTTCAATGATCTCTAATTTTGCTCATTAATTCTAATTTATTATCCACTTTTTACACAATAAATCCTATTGATATGAGGATTTATCATCAGCTACATCTTTATATATAAAAGAGTATTCGCTGGGCATATTTTCCCTCCGAAATTAGGTTAACTTTGTAATTTTACTAACTAATTTAATATATCATTATTTGTTATAATGATTTCAAGCTATTATCTACATGGATTCCATGATCATTTACCTATCATAAATAGCACATTTCCACTTTGCAATGATTTACAAAATTTAAATTTCAATTCTATTTATCCATTTAACAAGAGTGATTGGATATTGTCAGGTTGCTATTTTTATTTTATTATTTCTTTTTTGTTTAAAAGTTTAGTGCAAAAGTTAATATATTAAAAAAACCTTTAAATTTGAAAAAGTATACTTTGGAATTTCAAGGCTTTCAGTCAGTATTAGATTAGAAGGTTTTGCTATGTGTTTTTAATTGTTACTCTTATGACTATCGAATTATGCACTATATTTCGGAAGTTAGGTTTGTTGGGTCAAAGCAACCATCACACAAGAGGGGGGGTGAATTGGGTGATAATAGAAATTTAAAACTTCTACTAAACATCAAAACATAAATCAGAGTTTTTCAAATAAAGAGAGTGTAGTTGGTTAAGAGAAGCTATTTTTAAAACAATCTAACACAATTAATAACTTATTTTTGACCAGATTGGAAATAAGGAAGTTAAAGTATTTCACTTGTCTAATGGGGAATGACTTGTCTGATCATCTCAGAATAAACGTCAACTAGTTAGACAAAATCTAGAGAATAGAACATTTGAAAACGATTTAGAACATAAAGGTTAAAATCAATTCGAACTCTTTGTTGAAATACATAAAACAACAAAGATAAAGAGGTAAGGGTAGAGAGAAAATAGACAACAAGATTTATCCTGGTTCACTTATAAAAACCATGAGCTACATCCAGGTCCCTAGCAAAGAATGAGTTTTCTCCACTATCACATCGAGATAATTACAACGAGTAGTCTTTGCACACCTAGCCTCTCCAAGCTCATTGAGTATTGTTCTTAACTAGCCTCTCCCGATCAATTGCAATTATTATTTGCACACCTAGCCTCTCCAGGCTCAATGAGTATTATTCTTAACCAACCTCTCCAGGCTGTTGCAAGTATTATTTGCACCTAGCCTCTCCAGGCTCACTAGATTTTGATGAAGGTTACATAGAGAAAATCTCACAACACTCATAGAGTGATTTTACAATGAAGTACAGAGATGGGTTCTTCCTACACTCACAAGAGTGAATATATTTTTAAGTACTTCAGAACTGAAAAAGAAATATCTCACAACACTCACTTGAGTGAATATAGAATGTTTACATTGATATGGATTTCTATTGAGATGAGATAGTGATGCTCTCATTTTTTTTCATCATTTGTAGTAACAGTAGCAACACCTGTAGCTCTCTCTATTCTTCTTCAGCTTTGGTCTTCCTTAAATAGGCTCACCCAAATATACCCGTTGGAGTTTATAGCTGTTGCTCAACTTTGTTTTATGCTGACCACACTTTAGATAAAGTGGTTTTGCTTTCACAACTTTTGTCCTTTTTACTGGGAAGACACTTGGTTAGCTTCATTAGACACTCTTTAGACGAGCTTGTGAGATGTTTGGCCAGTATTCATTAGATGCTTGCTCCTTTAGCTCCTAAACTCCGTCATCTTCGTATTATGCAATGTTGACCTTCTTAATGGTAGATTCTGTTGTTTTGGCTTCAACGACTCGAGGGGGGGGGGGGGGGGGGGTGAATTTAGTCTTCTTAAAATATGTCCCTCTTAAAAAAATTTCGCAAAACTTTTCAAATCAAAGTTGCGGATTTGTGGCGTTGGGATCTTTTACAAAATCAATGAAGGGCTTATATAAAATCTTGAATAGAAGGTGATGAGGATAAGAAAGATTGATTCAGAATTAATTCAGAATAGGTTCAGGTTCAAGATTCAGTAATAACAAGATACAGAGACTGATTAAACCTTTAAAGATTAAGAACAAGTTATGCAAGTTTCAGATATAAGCATTAACAATTAAGAACGAACTTGCAGGTTTCAGTTTCAGTATTAGTTCAGTTTCAGCAATCAAGAATGGTTTTGATCAACTCAGTTTTGAACACAAATAACACAGTCTTGATTACAATCGAACTCAGATTTCAATACAGTTTATACAGATCAAGAACAGAAATTATATTGAACTTTAAACATCAAAATCACAGGTTCTTGATCATAAACAGAAAGTAAGGAGTTTGAGTTTAGAGATACTACACAACCAGATTTATCCTGGCTCAATCACCTCCACTATGACCTACATCCAGTCCCCGCTCCACCTGTGGAATTTCACACACTAACACACAAGCTTTGCCATGTAGCTTGAAAAATCGTCACACCACAGAGCACTCCTTCACCTCGAGATACCACACTCTTGTGAAGAGCCTCAATGTTCAACCTTAGGGATACCTCACCCTAATCACTCAGAGAGACTTCTTCTCTCTTTACAATCAAAATGTAAAACAAAATTTGATTCCTAACTCTAAATAGTTAGATAAACAAATTGAAGCACTTATGAGAATGAAATACTCTTTTCACAATAAACGCAAGAAAGAAGATGAATGATTTTCACAATTTGATTTCGTATGTGATGATCGATATATGTTTAAGTGTTCCTTTGATCCCTCTTTATATAGAAAACAAGTTATAGTCGTTGGGATCAATCAAAACAGATTTGGATCTGTGACACCCTAACTCGGGTCATCACATGGTTACCCGTTTGCGGAAAGAAAACTTAATTTGCTGGTTGCTTTCGGAAAATAATGTTTTCTCAACGTTCATCTTTTCAAAATATGGTGATAAATTTTCTTTTTCTTTTTAACCTTATAACATCAACAACGTAATCAAATCACATTTAAATACACAATGTATATAAGTCATACAACTATACTGCCTCATATGTTTTCTCACCTAACTCATAATCAGCTTTATTCTCAAAACATAATATAACATAATAGGACTTAAGCTGGTCCTAAGTAACAGACACTACAACCAACAAGAGCAGCACAACATGCCTCGAACTAGACAGCCTTTGTCTTCTTGTAGAGATCATACCCCTTGTACGACTCTGATATGTTTGTAAGGGTGAGACGCCAATATATGGATTTATCACCATAACTAAAAGCACAACACAAAGAAGGCACATACACATATACATGTTTATAACAACATAAGCATTCATATTATAGCATCTTGACAGCGCGCCGCTCGAGCGACGCGACGCGTGCGCTTCCGGCAAGTGTACCGGACTGTCGCCAAGTAATAAAAGATATCGATCCCACAGAGACTGTGATCTCGAATCGCAACTTATCGTTAAATTGGTAAATCTGGACTGTATAAAAAGGATTTGAATTTTGAAAAGGTTTTAAGAGATAAACAAACAGAAACAAATAAAACAGGAAAACAAATCTTTTTAGGGTTTTTGGATCTAAATGGATTCCTAGGGATTTGGGTTACCTACGAGGCTGTTTATGTTACTAATCTGATTTACCCTTGTTAATTAACGAAATTGCCTTGAAGGCGAGTTTATCCTCTAATAGCTTAAGCTCCCTCTCGGGTTACAAAAGCCGTGCCCAATTGACCCAACCCCTACTCTCGTGGTAGTCGAACTCAGATTGGACCCTTTGCGTTTCGTGACAACTCGTTGATCCTCGAGGGACGACTTCTAACTCTCGTGATTTCAGTCCCAAGTCTGACTCTATAGATCCGACACCTAAGTTCACCGCTAGGTTCCTCCTTTAGAATGTCTAAGTCATGCAAATAACCTAAGTTCACCGCTAGGTTCCTCCTTAGAATATCTACGTCTCGCAAACAAGCGGCCGCCGAATTTTACGAGTGATTAAAACACTAGAAATCATAAGTTCACCGCTAGGTTCCTCCTTAGAATATCTACGTCTCGCAAATGAGTGGTCGCCGAATTTACAAGTGAATAAAACACTAGAAATCAGATCTAAAGCAAAATCGAAATAACAAAGATATTACATCAAATTCAACATCATAAACGAATCTCGGGCACAACCCCAATCCCTAGAAACTAAGCTACTACTCCAGCCTTGTCATGGAGATGACAAGCTTGGTTGACAACATCATGAAAATTACAAATCAGAATATAGAAGAGGAAGAAGAAGATAGATCCTAAAATGTAGCCTAAAGTCTCTATGTGTGTGGATCTGTATGTGGATGTGTCCGTTCTTCCTCTGCCTGGTCCTTATTTATAGATGTGGGAAGTTAGAATCCCAATCTAACTCAAATTCTGATCCAATTCGGTTTCTTCAGGTCCAAGTAATGCGCGTCACGGCCGTGATGGCCATCACGGCCAGGCCGTGACAGCTTCTGTTTCTGGCAATTCCATAGAGTTCAGGACCTTCGCGACGCGAGCCTTCATTTTCATGCTTGTCACGGCCGTTATGGTAATTACGGCTAGGCCGTGACGGTCTCTGACTTGTGGTGGTTTTTGGTCACGGCCATGATGTCTATCACGGCCAGGCCGTGACAGACTCTGACTTCAGCCTTTCTTCCTTTTCAGTTTTGCTCGATCATGGCCGTGATGGGCATCACGGCTAGGCCGTGATGGGCTCTGTTTGGCTCATTTTCTTCACTTTTCAAGCCCTATTTTCATCCAAACTCCATCATGGTTGATCTTGAGCATTTTACCCTTGATTTCTGCAAAACAACACCACGAAAACCGCCTTACCCGTTCCAAAGGAAAATTAACCAAAAATCAAATTAAATATGCCTAAACTACATGAAAATGCATGCAAAATGATAGACAAAGATGATGTGAAATCACACTCATCAAATCTCGTTTATCAATGGGTTTCACACCCCAAACGTCAACGTTGGAAAACTATGCATGAACACTTCAATACATCATCTAAACATTCACACCTAATCTCCGGAGACCCCCAACGTCATTTAAAATGAGCTGATCAAGCTCGATTGCCAAAAGAGGCACGTCGATTTTGCCAACAGAGGCATGTCGATTTTGCCAACAGAGGCACGTCGATTTTACCATAGCCCACTGCCTGACACAGTGAGAATGTCGATTTATGGTTTTTCATTGTACGTCGATTGCCCAAAGGCACAATGAATACGTCGATTACATGAATATCATAAAGATACCATGATTAACAAATACATCGAGACATGAACATCATTAAGATATCATGATTAACCTCGTAGGCACGTCTGCCAAAATGCATGCAAGAAAAACATTTTATTCTCAACACTTTTCTTTGTGTTATATCTTTATTTGTCAAAGCTCTCAAAAGCTTATGACCCATCATCGTTTTAAACATCTTTACAACTTTTATCAACAACACAGGACCTCAAAGTCTGAGTGTTCAATCACGAAGCCCCTAGACCTTGCAATCAGTCTTAGGTTCGTGGTAATAGAAAACATCATAAATCTTTTACCGTCATTTATTACGTCATGAAGTAGAGACACCGTCTACCTACTAGACACCAAGTCTATAACGTCATAAGAACACTAGTACCCCGACGTCTCGGTTAGTAAGTTTCATATCGTCATTTTACATCGTTTTTGTCTGTGGAAAAAAAATCCAAAATAGGATAACCTCATAAGAACACTAGTACCCCGACATCTCGGTTACTAAGTTCTATATCGTCCTTTACGTCGTTTTTCGTCTATGAAAACAAATCCAAAATAAGATCTCCGCAACTTATCCAAGTTACCGGAAATACGTCATTGAGTAAACTCATTTACAGAAAATCCTTTCTACTTGAAATTCGTTTGTAAAACGTCAAATCATAGCAAATCTACTTTCCTTTGGAAACTCATTTTTTTCCCGAAATAACGTCAAATCATCAAGAACTCTTTTACTGAAACTTCAACTCTAAAAAAATAAATCAATTCAGATTAAACCTCTTCTCAAAATAAGTACTGCTGTTTTTAAACTTTCACCGTAAATAATTTCGAAACTTGTCGTCGTTTATCATTTTCCAAGAAAACGTTTTTAAGTCAAACTTTGACTTTTTTTATAATATTTTTAAAATGTTTTTTTAATAATATTTTTTAAATGTCTTTCTTATAATATTTTTTTTCATAATATTTTATTATTATTATTTTTAAATAAATAAGTTATTTTCGAATATTAATTTCATAAAATAACTTTTTATAATATTACGTAATTTCTTACATAAAAATCAGCAGTACAAAAAAAATTTCACGGTTATGCTCTCACCGTGACTCATAAATTATTTTTACACCAATTAATCATTAAAATAATAATATTTCTCAAAACTCATTATTTTTCCAAAATAATATTTTCCACCACTATTATATTCCAACATTTCCCATAAAACATTGAATATAATCTTTTCACAACTTATTAAAGCTTTTATCTGATTAATCGGTTATGCACTGACCACTGTCAGGCCTCTCAAACAACATTCAACAACATCATCAGAATTATATCACCAGGCAGATCATGCATCATAGCAATATAATATACTACTGCAGATAATTAAAAAAATTAAAAGCAGATCAATCACCGATACACAGATAAACAACACAACGTAAACAACATAAACAACATAAACAAATAACCACAACCACATATAAATCATATAAACCACACTAAAAGTAAATAGTTATCGAGAAAAATTCCTCAGGTAAGCTCCCCTTACCTCTTGAAGCTCCTCAGTAAAATTAAAATGACTATGTTGGTTGTCGAAAACCCTCGTACACCGTAGAACAATTATCCTTCAACAACACATCCAAACAATAATCAAAACAAGTAAAACAAAACACCTAATCCTCTCTAATAGGTCACGGCCTATTAGGGTTTTGTGGCTCAAAATCTCCAAACTTGCTTAAGTCAAGGATTAATGATCCTAATATACTTAAGGAAATGGATTAAGGCTAAACAACAAAGTTAAGAATCAAAACCATCCTAACCCTCTAAATGATAGATTCGGCCAAGACATATCCATGAGGCTAGGGTTTTTAGTTTAATGAACCAACTAGGATTCAACAAGTATACAAGTATGTATGATGAAAGACATGATCATACATCAAAAGCAAGAACAAAAACTCCATCCATCATTTCCTCTAGGATTCGGCCAAGATGGGTTTCAAGGGAAGAAAATTTTTGATCATCACATGCTCTTAGATACATACAGTATACATGATTATAAGAACATAGGAAGTGGTTTCAACATCATAAGATTTTTCTAGAATTTGTTATGAATTTTCAAATTTCTAGATCTAGAAACTTAAAAGTGATGAACATAGATGAAATAGGCTTTGAATCATGAAACTTATTGAATAACATAGACATGATTAGGGAAGGAGAATAGGATTCACCTCTTGAAGATCAAAAACAAGTGAAGATCCAAGGACTTGCTTCACAAAATCAAGCTTTTGTGTTCTTGAAAAGTTTAGAGCAGTTTTGTTAATTTGGACATATCTCTCAATATACTTATCCGTTTTTGATGTTCTTTATGTCGTTGGAAAGAAGAGAGAAAGGGGAACAACTTTCATGTAGAAAGTTTTTCGAGATTCAGAATAGAAAATGGTCAGAATCGCTAGGCAAAATCTGACGAACATGAACACTTATGGTTGTTCTTGAAGTTCTTAAGAGAAAAGTATGTGTTTTGGAGAGAAAGATGTCATAAATGAAAGAATGAAATTGCCTAAATGTGAGATAATGAAGGATTCGTGAGTTTTTAGGGGCAATTTGGTCAAAAATTACAATGGCATGACTTGAAAAATTCATGAAGAGCTAGCCAAGGGTAAAATCGTCATTTCCAGGCGAAATATTCCTTTGTCATAAATGTGCCATTATGGCCATTATGACGCGGATAGGATCATCATAAATGCTTGTCACATCAGTCAAATCCATCACCTCAACCCCGTTGCTGACTCCCTGGTTTATTTGACGCAAGTTTTTCCTAGAGATATCTCGACGTATTAGCCGCGAAGAAATTTTAATTTTTACGCTAAATTTTTCAAAACTTCCAGTATCGTATTAAATACGATAAAAACATTTTTCATCTTGTTCACGAATTAAAATTAGGTTTTCTGAGCAGTAAACTTTTACTGTCAGTGAAAACGCAGACCGGGTTCCGTCTGAATTTTCAACCCAAAATTTCATCGTAACCCTATAATATAAAGCATGATATAGAAATGATAGTGGTTTACCCAAAAATCATTTTCTGAGTCTCGGATAAAAATATATATATATATTAATATATTTATTACCGATTTTAGGAAGCAACGAAAATCGGGGTGTTACAGGATCTGATTAACAGAATCTGTTTTCTTGATTCTGGTTCTTGATTCTGGCAGCCGAAGAGAGGGGGAGGAGGGAGAGGGTTATGCATAGGGAGCAGGAGGGAGAGAATGAAGAGTGGAATGGACAAATGGGGGGAAGGGAGGTCGCGCTCGTGATTTAGGGATTTTTACAGTTAGCGATCAAATTAAAAATAATTAGTGACCGAAGTCAATTCGGTCACTAAATTTAGACCGTTAGTCCGTCGCTAACACGGTCGCTAATCATTCGTTATTTTTTATTTTTGAATTATAGACATTAGTGACTGAATTTGCGACACCGACATATTTGGTCGCTAATTCAGTCGTTAATAATTACATGAGACCAAATAGTAAAAAAGAGTCCGTCGCTACCACGGTCGCTATAGCGACCGATATATATCAGTCGCTAATCACCTATTTTCTTTTAGTGATTACCTTCTCAAAATCCAAGATGCCTTGGTTGAAGATGACATCGTTTCGGTGTCTCCAAATTGTCCAAATAGTGGCGAACCACACCATCCTCCAGCAAGACTTGGATAATCTCCCATCGATCAAACCAGAGTGTTGCAGCAAAAGATCCTTCAAATTTCCAATCAAAACTATATCCAAACCAACCCAATTATACATATGCATCCACACAAAATAATGTTAGTTTCTTTTTGGTTTGCAACACTACAGCAATCAAGTTTTATCTCATTATATGAAGTTAGCTATATATTATTATCACAGTTCAATGATCTCTAATTTTGCTCATTAATTCTAATTTATTATCCACTTTTTACACAATAAATCCTATTGATATGAGGATTTATCATCAGCTACATCTTTATATATAAAAGAGTATTCGCTGGGCATATTTTCCCTCCGAAATTAGGTTAACTTTGTAATTTTACTAACTAATTTAATATATCATTATTTGTTATAATGATTTCAAGCTATTATCTACATGGATTCCATGATCATTTACCTATCATAAATAGCACATTTCCACTTTGCAATGATTTACAAAATTTAAATTTCAATTCTATTTATCCATTTAACAAGAGTGATTGGATATTGTCAGGTTGCCATTTTTATTATGCTATTTTTATTTTATTATTTCTTTTTTGTTCAAAAGTTTAGTGCAAAAGTTAATATATTAAAAAAACCTTTAAATTTGAAAAAGTATACTTTGGAATTTCAAGGCTTTCAGTCAGTATTAGATTAGAAGGTTTTGCTATGTGTTTTTAATAGTTACTCTTATGACTATCGAATTATGCACCATATTTCGGAAGTTAGGTTTGTTGGGTCAAAGCAACCATCACACAGGAGGGGGGTGAATTGGGTGATAATAGAAATTTAAAACTTTTACTAAACATCAAAACATAAATCAGAGTTTTTCAAATAAAGAGAGTGTAGTTGGTTAAGAGAAGCTATTTTTAAAACAATCTAACACAATTAATAACTTATTTTTGACCAGATTGGAAATAAGGAAGTTAAAGTATTTCACTTGTCTAATGGGGAATGACTTGTCTGATCATCTCAGAATAAACGTCAACTAGTTAGACAAAATCTAGAGAATAGAACATTTGAAAACGATTTAGAACATAAAGGTTAAAATCAGTTCGAACTCTTTGTTGAAATACATAAAACAACAATGATAAAAAGGTAAGGGTAGAGAGAAAATAGACAACAAGATTTATCCTGGTTCACTTATAAAAACCATGAGCTACATCCAGTCCCTAGAAACAGCTGAGTTTTCTCCACTATCACATCAGATAATTACAACGAGTAGTCTTTGCACACCTAGCCTCTCCAAGCTCATTGAGTATTGTTCTTAACTAGCCTCTCCAGACTGTTGCAAGTATTATTTGCACACCTAGCCTCTCCAGGCTCAATGAGTATTATTCTTAACCAACCTCTCCAGGCTGTTGCAAGTATTATTTGCTCCTAGCCTCTCCAGGCTCACTAGATTTTGATGAAGGTTACATAGAGAAAATCTCACAACACTCATAGAGTGATTTTACAATGAAGTACAGAGATGGGTTCTTCCTACACTCACAAGAGTGAATATATTTTTAAGTACTTCAGAACTGAAAAAGAAATATCTCACAACACTCACTTGAGTGAATATAGAATGTTTTCATTGATATGGATTTCTATTGAGATGAGATAGTGATGCTCTCATTTTTTTTCATCATTTGTAGTAACAGTAGCAACACCTGTAGCTCTCTCTATTCTTCTTCAGCTTTGGTCTTCCTTAAATAGGCTCACCCAAATATACCCGTTGGAGTTTATAGCTGTTGCTCAACTTTGTTTTATGCTGACCACACTTTAGATAAAGTGGTTTTGCTTTCACAACTTTTGTCCTTTTTACTGGGAAGACACTTGGTTAGCTTCATTAGACACTCTTTAGATGAGCTTGTGAGATGTTTGGCCAGTATTCATTAGATGCTTGCTCCTTTAGCTCCTAAACTCCGTCATCTTCGTATTATGCAATGTTGACCTTCTTAATGGTAGATTCTGTTGTTTTGGCTTCAACGACTCGAGGCGGGGGGTGAATTGAGTCTTCTTAAAATATTTCCCTCTTAAAAAAATTTCGCAAAACTTTTCAAATCAAAGTTGCGGATTTGTGGCGTTGGGATCTTTTACAAAATCAATGAAGGGCTTATATAAAATCTTGAATAGAAGGTGATGAGGATAAGAAAGATTGATTCAGAATTAATTCAGAATAGGTTCAGGTTCAAGATTCAGTAATAACAAGATACAGAAACTGATTAAACCTTTAAAGATTAAGAACAAGTTATGCAAGTTTCAGATATAAGCATTAACAATTAAGAACAAACTTGCAGGTTTCAGTTTCAGTATTAGTTCAGTTTCAGCAATCAAGAATGGTTTTGATCAACTCAGTTTTGAACACAAATAACACAGTCTTGATTACAATCGAACTCAGATTTCAATACAGTTTATACAGATCAAGAACAGAAATTATATTGAACTTTAAACATCAAAATCACAGGTTCTTGATCATAAACAGAAAGTAAGGAGTTTGAGTTTAGAGATACTACACAACCAGATTTATCCTGGCTCAATCACCTCCACTATGACCTACATCCAGTCCCCGCTCCACCTGTGGAATTTCACACACTAACACACAAGCTTTGCCATGTAGCTTGAAAAATCGTCACACCACAGAGCACTCCTTCACCTCGAGATACCACACTCTTGTGAAGAGCCTCAATGTTCAACCTTAGGGATACCTCACCCTAATCACTCAGAGAGACTTCTTCTCTCTTTACAATCAAAATGTAAAACAAAATTTGATTCCTAACTCTAAATAGTTAGATAAACAAATTGAAGCACTTATGAGAATGAAATACTCTTTTCACAATAAACGCAAGAAAGAATATGAATGATTTTCACAATTTGATTTCGTATGTGATGATCGATATATGTTTAAGTGTTCCTTTGATCCCTCTTTATATAGAAAACAAGTTATAGTCGTTGGGATCAATCAAAACAGATTTGGATCTGTGACACCTTAACTCGGGTCATCACATGGTTACCCGTTTGCGGAAAGAAAACTTAATTTGCTGGTTGCTTTCGGAAAATAATGTTTTCTCAACGTTCATCTTTTCAAAATATGGTGATAAATTTTCTTTTTCTTTTTAACCTTATAACATCAACAACGTAATCAAATCACACTTAAATACACAATGTATATAAGTCATACAACTATACTGCCTCATATGTTTTCTCACCTAACTCATAATCAGATTTATTCTCAAAACATAATATAACATAATAGGACTTAAGCTGGTCCTAAGTAACAGACACTACAGCCAACAGGAGCAGCACAACATGCCTCGAACTAGACAGCCTTTGTCTTCTTGTAGAGATCATACCCCTTGTACGACTCTGATATGTTTGTAAGGGTGAGACGCCAATATATGGATTTATCACCATAACTAAAAGCGCAACAAAAAGAAGGCACATACACATATACATGTTTATAACAACATAAGCATTCATATTATAGCATCTTGACAATACGCCGAGCTCGGCGCGACGCGCGTCGCGCTTCCTAAGCAAGTGTACTGGGATCGCGCCAAGTAATAAAAGATATCGATCCCACAGAGACTGTGATCTCGAATCGCAACTAATCGTTAAATTGGTAAATCTGGACTGTATAAAAAGGATTTGAATTTTGAAAAGGTTTTAAGAGATAAACAAACAGAATCAAATAAAACAGGAAAACAAATCTTTTTAGGGTTTTTGGATCTAAATGGATTCCTAGGGATTTGGGTTACCTACGAGGCTGTTTATGTTACTAATCTGATTTACCCTTGTTAATTAACGAAATTGCCTTGAAGGCGAGTTTATCCTCTAATAGCTTAAGCTCCCTCTCGGGTTACAAAAGCCGTGCCCAATTGACCCAACCCCTACTCTCGTGGTAGTCGAACTCAGATTGGACCCTTTGCGTTTCGTGACAACTCGTTGATCCTCGAGGGACGACTTCTAACTCTCGTGATTTCAGTCCCAAGTCTGACTCTATAGATCCGACACCTAAGTTCACCGCTAGGTTCCTCCTTTAGAATGTCTAAGTCATGCAAATAACCTAAGTTCACCGCTAGGTTCCTCCTTAGAATATCTACGTCTCGCAAACAAGCGGCCGCCGAATTTTACGAGTGATTAAAACACTAGAAATCATAAGTTCACCGCTAGGTTCCCCCTTAGAATATCTACGTCTCGCAAATGAGTGGTCGCCGAATTTACAAGTGAATAAAACACTAGAAATCAGATCTAAAGCAAAATCGAAATAACAAAGATATTACATCAAATTCAACATCATAAACGAATCTCGGGCACAACCCCAATCCCTAGAAACTAAGCTACTACTCCAGCCTTGTCATGGAGATGACAAGCTTGGTTGACAACATCATGAAAATTACAAATCAGTTTCTTCAGTTAGAATCCCAATCTAACTCAAATTCTGATCCAATTCGGTTTCTTCAGGTCCAAGTAATGCGCTTCACGGCCGTGATGGCCATCACGGCCAGGCCGTGACAGCTTCTGTTTCTAGCAATTCCATAGAGTTCAGGACCTTCGCGACGCGAGCCTTCATTTTCATGCTTGTCACGGCCGTTATGGTAATTACGGCTAGGCCGTGACGGTCTCTGACTTGTGGTGGTTTTTGGTCACGGCCATGATGTCTATCACGGCCATGCCGTGACAGACTCTGACTTCAGCCTTTCTTCCTTTTCAGTTTTGCTCGATCATGGCAGTGATGGGCATCACGGCTAGGCCGTGATGGGCTCTGTTTGGCTCATTTTCTTGACTTTTCAAGCCCTATTTTCATCCAAACTCCATCATGGTTGATCTTGAGCATTTTACCCTTGATTTCTGCAAAACAACACCACGAAAACCGCCTTACCCGTTCCAAAGGAAAATTAACCAAAAATCAAATTAAATATGCCTAAACTACATGAAAATGCATGCAAAATGATAGACAAAGATGATGTGAAATCACACTCATCAAATCTCGTTTATCAATGGGTTTCACACCCCAAACGTCAACGTTGGAAAACTATGCATGAACACTTCAATACATCATCTAAACATTCACACCTAATCTCCGGAGACCCCCAACGTCATTTAAAATGAGCTGATCAAGCTCGATTGCCAAAAGAGGCACGTCGATTTTGCCAACAGAGGCATGTCGATTTTGCCAACAGAGGCACGTCGATTTTACCATAGCCCACTGCCTGACACAGTGAGAACGTCGATTTATGGTTTTTCATTGTACGTCGATTGCCCAAAGGCAATGAATACGTCGATTACATGAATATCATAAAGATACCATGATTAACAAATACATCGAGACGTGAACATCATCAAGATATCATGATTAACCTCGTAGGCACGTCTGCCAAAATGCATGCAAGAAAAACATTTTATTCTCAACACTTTTCTTTGTGTTATATCTTTATTTGTCAAAGCTCTCAAAAGCTTATGACCCATCATCGTTTTAAACATCTTTACAACTTTTATCAACAACACAGGACCTCAAAGTCTGAGTGTTCAATCACGAAGCCCCTAGACATTGCAATCAGTCTTAGGTTCGTGGTAATAGAAAACATCATAAATCTTTTACCGTCATTTATTACGTCATGAAGTAGACACACCGTCTACCTACTAGACACCAAGTCTATAACGTCATAAGAACACTAGTACCCCGACGTCTCGGTTACTAAGTTTCATATCGTCATTTTACATCGTTTTTGTCTGTGAAAAAAAAATCCAAAATAGGATAACCTCATAAGAACACTAGTACCCCGACATCTCGGTTACTAAGTTCTATATCGTCCTTTACGTCGTTTTTCGTCTATGAAAACAAATCCAAAATAAGATCTCCGCAACTTATCCAAGTTACCGGAAATACGTCATTGAGTAAACTCATTTACAGAAAATCCTTTCTACTTGAAATTCGTTTGTAAAACGTCAAATCATAGCAAATCTACTTTCCTTTGGAAACTCATTTTTTTCCCGAAATAACGTCAAATCATCAAGAACTCTTTTACTGAAACTTCAACTCTAAAAAAATAAATCAATTCAGATTAAACCTCTTCTCAAAATAAGTACTGCTGTTTTTAAACTTTCACCGTAAATAATTTCGAAACTTGTCGTCGTTTATCATTTTCCAAGAAAACGTTTTTAAGTCAAACTTTGACTTTTTTTATAATATTTTTAAAATGTTTTTTTAATAATATTTTTTAAATGTTTTTCTTATAATATTTTTTTTCATAATATTTTATTATTATTATTTTTAAATAAATAAGTTATTTTCGAATATTAATTTCATAAAATAACTTTTTATAATATTACGTAATTTCTTACATAAAAATCAGCAGTACAAAAAAAATTTCACGGTTATGCTCTCACCGTGACTCATAAATTATTTTTACACTAATTAATCATTAAAATAATAATATTTCTCAAAACTCATTATTTTTCCAAAATAATATTTTCCACCACTATTATATTCCAACCTTTCCCATAAAACATTGAGTATAATCTTTTCACAACTTATTAAAGCTTTTATCTGATTAATCGGTTATGCACTGACCACTGTCAGGCCTCTCAAACAACATTCAACAACATCATCAGAATTATATCACCAGGCAGATCATGCATCATAGCAATATAATATACTACCGCAGATAATTAAAAAAATTAAAAGCGATCAATCACCGATACACGGATAAACAACACAACGTAAACAACATAAACAACATAAACAAATAACCACAACCACATATAAATCATATAAACCACACTAAAAGTAAATAGTTATCGAGAAAAATTCCTCGGTAAGCTCCCTTACCTCTTGAAGCTCCTCAAGAAAATTAAAATGACTATGTTGGTTGTCGAAAACCCTCGTACACCGTAGAACAATTATCCTTCAACAACACATCCAAACAATAAATCAAAACAAGTAAAACAAAACACCTAATCCTCTCTAATAGGTCACGACCTATTAGGGTTTTGTGGCTCAAAATCTCCAAACTTGCTTAAATCAAGGATTAATGATCCTAATATACTTAAGGAAATGGATTAAGGCTAAACAACAAAGTTAAGAATCAAAACCATCCTAACCCTCTAAATGATAGATTCGGCCAAGACATATCCATGAGGCTAGGGTTTTTAGTTTAATGAACCAACTAGGATTCAACAAGTATACAAGTATGTATGATGAAAGACATGATCATACATCAAAAGCAAGAACAAAAACTCCATCCATCATTTCCTCTAGGATTCGGCCAAGATGGGTTTCAAGGGAAGAAAATTTTTGATCATCACATGCTCTTAGATACATACAGTATACATGATTTTAAGAACATAGGAAGTGGTTTCAACATCATAAGATTTTTCTAGAATTTGTTATGAATTTTCAAATTTCTAGATCTAGAAACTTAAAAGTGATGAACATAGATGAAATAGACTTTGAATCATGAAACTTATTGAATAACATAGACATGATTAGGGAAGGAGAATAGGATTCACCACTTGAAGATCAAAAACAAGTGAAGATCCAAGGACTTGCTTCACAAAATCAAGCTTTTGTGTTCTTGAAAAGTTTAGAGCAGTTTTGTTAATTTGGACATATCTCTCAATATACTTATCCGTTTTTGATGTTCTTTATGTCGTTGGAAAGAAGAGAGAAAGGGGAACAACTTTCGTGTAGAAAGTTTTACGAGACTCAGAATAGAAAATGGTAAGAATCGCTAGGCAAAATCTGACGAATATGAACACTTATGGTTGTTCTTGAAGTTCTTAAGAGAAAAGTATGTGTTTTGGAGAGAAAGATGTCATAAATGAAAGAATGAAATTGCCTAAATGTGAGATAATGAAGGAGTCGTGAGTTTTTAGGGGCAATTTGTTCAAAAATTACGATGGCATGACTTGAAAAATTCATGAAGAGCTAGCCAAGGGTAAAATCGTCATTTCCAGGCGAAATATTCCTTTGTCATAAATGTGCCATTATGGCCATCATGACGCGGATATGATCGTCATAAATGCTTGTCACATCAGTCAAATCCATCACCTCAACCCCGTTGCTGACTCCCTGGTTTATTTGACGCAAGTTTTTCCTAGAGATATCTCGACGTATTCGCCCGCAGCAAATTTTAATTTTTACGCTAAATTTTTCAAAACTTCCAGTATCGTATTAAATACGATAAAAACATTTTTCATCTTGTTCACGAATTAAAATTAGGTTTTCTCGAGCGAGAAACTTTTACTTGTCGGTGAAAATGCAGACGGGTTAAATCTCAATTTTCAAACCAAAATTTAATCTTAACACTATAATATAAAGCATGATATAGAAATGATAGTGGTTTACCCAAAAATTATTTTCTGAGTCTCGGATAAAAATATATATATTAATATATTTATTACCGATTTTAGGAAGCAACGAAAATCGGGGTGTTACAGGATCTGATTAATGAACTGTTTTCTTGATTCTGGTTCTTGAAATAAGATTCTTATAGTTCTTATAGAATTCGCGTCCATCTTGAAAATAACCACGTCCATCCAGCCATTAAGATTTTACATTCGGATGGGCTAGTAGACGAGCTCCATATGCCACGTCATTGGATGGATACTCCTTTAAGAACTTAGCAAGTCCAAAGACATGTGTGGACGAGCGCTTGTATCACTTTAGTGGATGAGCGCTTCTGTCACTTTAGTGGACGAGCGCTTGTATCACTTTAGTGGACGAGCACTTGTGTCACTTTAGTGGACGTGCACTTCTGTTACTTGTGTTGGACGAGTGCTTCTATCACTTGTGTTTGGACGTGCGCTTCTATCACTTGTGTTGGACGTGCGCTTCTATTCCTCGTGTTGGACGAGCGCTTCTTATGAAATCTTATTTCCAAAAATCATTTTCATTAACGAAAACTTATTCCTTTTAATGCAGGTGATGAAAAATGATTTTCTTCATGCATCCTTTTGATTTAGCTTCTTTGTGACTAAGAGATTTCTTTCTCTTACAAATCATTTAAGACTTAAATCTAATTTCTCCGTTAAGCTTTTGTCTTGATGATTCCTTTGATCTCTGTCTTTGCTCTTTGACTCCTTCATGTAGCTCTTTCGATTCCTTAAAGTTCTTCCTTGAATATTCTTCTTTAATTGCTCACTGAACTTGTTGATTATTGCTTGATACCTTTCTTTACAATTTGACACTAAAAACACTTGCATACATATTAAGTTGTATTTGTCATATATCAAAATCTCTAAGTCATTGAGTCTAACAGATTCAGGCTTCGAGGTCTTCATGAAAGTTGTAGCTCTAGATGTTAGATTTTGAATGGCACCAGTTTCATCTATTTTGGACATGCACAACTCAAGTTATGGCCAACAAACGCTTTAAAGGTCTGTCTGTCAGAACAGCATCACGTCATCAAATTACGAATGAAATCTGACATTGATATAGATCGACTTTGGTCTCAACATCTTCATCAAAGTTGTAGATATGTTTCTTATATTTCCAATGACATAAAGATCAATTCATTTGGATACCTACAGCTCCAGATATTGTCAGCAGACGCTTGTATGTTCTGGCTGTCACTACTAATGATGTCACATCTCCAACTTGAAGATGATATTTCACTTAGGTGAAAATTTATTCAGGTCTCGACTTATTCATGAAAGTTGTAGATATTTATCTTATCTTTACAATGAGACCAATATCTCTTGATTTGGATGGGTTTAGTTCAAGATTGATGGGACATACGCTTGATTGTTGGTAGTAGATGCTTTGTCCAGACGCTTGACTCCAATCTTCCATCTTTGCTCATACACATCTGTTCTTTATAAGCAGTAGTCTGATCTATGCTTGAATGCTATTTAGACACTTCATAAGATGTTTCTAGATAGACACTTGAGCAGAGACACTTCGAGACAGATTCTTGAATTGAGACTCTTCGGGATAAGACGCTTCACTTGTCTTAATATCCTTCACCCGTCTTAAGACGCTTCTGGTCTTAAGACACTTCAGTAGACATGTTCATAAACATACGTAGGGAGATAGAACACATTTCCTATTATCACTAGACAGATGACATTAGATGAGTGAAGCACTTTTCACTTGTCTGCACACATCACTGGACAGGTGATACACTTTTGACTTGTCTGCACATATCACTAGACAGGTGATATTAGACGAGTGAAGCACTTTTCACTTTTCTGCACACTTGAGCACACAGTTTGCATTGTTCACACATTTGTAAATTATTTATGCAATATATTTAGGAACTTAACTTATTTCTTTGATTTGTCATCACTCAAAACTACATAAACAATTATTCACAACACATATAGCATTTTCAAGGTTGTATATGTCATATTCTCTTAGCCCTTGGGGTTGTAGTTTTTATATATAAAAGAGTATTCACTGGGCATATTTTCCCTCCGAAATTAAGTTAATTTTGTAATTTTACTAACTAATTTAATACATCATTATTTGTTATAATGATTTCAAGCTATTATCTACATGGATTCCAGGGTCATTTACTCATCATAAATAGCACATTTCCACTTTGCAATGATTTACAAAATTTAAATTTCAATTCTATCTATCCATTTAACAAGAGTGATTGGATATTTTCAGGTTGCTATTTTTTTATGCTTTGTTTTTTTATTTTATTATTTCTTTTTTGTTTAAAAGTTTAGTGAAAAAGTTAATATATAAAAAAATCTTTAAATTTGAAAAAGTATACTTTGGAATTTCAAGGCTTTCAGTCAGTATTAGATTGGAAGGCTTTGCTATGTACTTTCAATTGTTAGTCTTCTAACTATCGTATTATACACCCTATTTTTGAAGTTAGGTTGTATATGTCATATTCTCTTAGCCCTTGGGGTTGTAATCTTTATATATAAAAGAGTATTCGCTGGGCATATTTTCCCTCAGAAATTAGGTCAACTTTGTAATTTTACTAACTATTTTAATATATCATTATTTGTTATAATGATTTCAAGTTATTATCTACATGCATTCCAGGGTCATTTACTCATCATAAATAGAACATTTCCATTTTGCAATGATTTACAAAATTTAAATTTAAATTTAAATTCTATCTTTCCATTTAATAAGAGTGATTGGATATTTTCATGTTGCTATTTTCCATGGATATCATTAAAAGATTATTCGCTGGGCATATTTTCCCTCCGAAACTAGGTTAACTTTGTAATTTTACTAACTGTTAGAATTAGTTGGACGGTGCGGACGGTGTGGACGGTGTTAGAATTAGTTGGACGGTGCGGACGGTGTTCCTAGGATTTAGCTTATCATTCATTTCCTTGTAAATTGTAAATTGTATTTACTATTGAGTGTGTATATATATATATATATATATATATCAAAGTATGATGAATAAAAATAACTTAAGTATTTCACAAACACTTGTCTAAATTATCTCCAAGTTATTCAATATGGTATCAAGAGCAGGTTCATTTGTCCTTTGAAGGTTTCTGCCTCTGGTCCAGCAGAAATCTTGTACCGTCAACCTTTATCCTTTTACGAAGTCTTCTGCCTCTAGTTCAACTATCCTTCAACCTTCCTCTATTTTTCAAACAACACTGTCCCAACCAAACAACACCTCTCAAGACCAAAAGTCATTCCGAAAGTCACTGTCTCGATCAACCCAGTCTCCACCATCATCGGAAATAGCCTTAGAAGTCTCCGATCGGCCTTCCCACCAAGCGACATCGCCGGATCAAGTGCCGCGCCGCCACGTGCATCCACTCGCCACCCTCTTCCGGCGCGTATAACTCACGCGCAACACTCCGGTCGCCGGAAAACCATCGCGACCACCCAGAACCGTTCGCCTCGACCTCCTCTATCTGTCTAGCTGGTCAAAATTCACTTTTTCTGTTGTTTGGAAAGTGGGTCTCTTGCCTTTAGTCTCCTCTTTTTTTTTGGTTCCTGTTTCTGGTTCTTGCTTGCCGCCGCTGGTCTCTTTACAATCTCAGGTGTTAAGACAACCTCTCTGTCTATTTTGGCACAAATGGGTCGTCCTCAATGCACATATTGCAAGCGAATGGGTCACACTCATAATACTTGTTACTCTCTTCATGGGTTTCCTCAAAAATCAATCAATGCTGAAATGTTCAAGAAAAAATTTTCCGAAGCCGAGTACCGAGAGTATCTTCAATTGAAAGCTGCCCATCAATCTCATGGGTCTATTGCCACTGGTGTTCATGACTCCACAGCCTTCATATCTCAATCCGGTAACAATCAAAATATTTGGATAATTGATTCAGGTGCCTCTGATCATATTGCTGGTAATCGTTCTTTATTCTCCTCCATATCTTCTCCTAAATTTTCTCACTTCATTACTCTTGCGGATGGTTCTAAGGTCAGCGCCAAAGGAATCAGTCACGTTTCAGTCACTCCTTCTATAACTTTAAAATCTGTTTTGTTTATACCTGGTTGCCCTTTTAATTTGATCTCCCTTAGTCAACTTACTCGCTCTCTAAACTGCTCAGTAACTTTTGATGCTGGTTCTTTTACTATACAGGAACGTGGTACGGGTCGGATGATTGGACTTGGACATGAATCACATGGTCTTTATTACCTCCAATCAGCTCCTTCTGTAAGTTGTACTGCAGTCGAGTCTCCAAATCTTCTTCATGAACGATTGGGCCATCCAAGTTTGTCAAAATCGAAGCAAATGGTTCCGAATCTTGCAAAAATGTCATCATTGAACTGTGAGTCGTGTCAACTAGGCAAGCATGTTCACTCTTCCGTTCCGAGCAAAGTTGAAAGCTGATTTGATTCTCCCTTTTCAGTTATCCATTCAGATATATGGGGACCGAGTCGTGTGTCTTCTAATGGTTTCCGATATTTCATTACCTTTATTGATGAGTTCTCTCGGTGCACTTGGGTTTTCTTAATGAAAGAACGATCTGAACTTTCGTATATTCTCACCACTTTCGTTAATGAGGTCAAAACCCAATTTGATAAGACAATCAAAATCCTTAGAAGTGATAATGCAAATGAATACTTTTCTTCCGCTCTTTCTTCCTTTTTGTCATCACAGGGCATTCTTCATCAATCCAGTTGTCCTCATACCCCTCAACAGAATGGCATAGCTGAAAGGAAGAATAGACATCTTGTTGAAACTGCTCGGACCTTGTTACTTCATGTGAATGTACCTGTCCGACATTGGGGTGATGCAGTTTTGACAGCATGTTATTTAATTAATCGGATGCCTTCATCCTCTCTTGATCATAAAATACCACATTCCGTTTTATTCCCTAAAGAGCCACTATTTCATGTCACTCCACGGATATTTGGATGCACTTGTTTTATTCATGACTTGTCTCCTGGTCTTGATAAGCTTGCTGCACGAGCCATCAAATGTATCTTTTTGGGATATTCCAGGTTACAGAAGGGTTACAAGTGTTACTCCCCTGTGCAGAATCGTTATTTCATGTGTGCAGATGTAATGTTCTTCTAAGAAAAGTTTTACTTCTCACCATCCACAGTTGAGTCTCAGACTATTCAAGAAGTCTTTCCGATTCCGTATCTTGGTCCATCACCTTCTCCTTTGTCGGAATCAGTTTTGACTACAGAAATTCCTAACGATTCCCCACTCGAGCAATCTCGAAGGTCACCCATCATATATCATCGTCGTCCACGAGTTCTTAATACAAAATTGGAAGGCACTGAAAGACCAGCTGAATCATGTCCTACTCCAGCAGATGACCCTACTACGGACCTACCTGAAAGAAACCTTGACTTGCCCATTGCTCTTAGGAAAGGTACTCGGTCTACTCGAAATCCTCATCCTATTTATAACTTCTTAAGTTACCATCGTCTCTCTCCTTCTTATTACTCTTTTGTTTCATCTATATCTTCCGTTTCCATTCCTAAAAATGTTTGTGAGGCACTTGATCATCCAGGATGGCGACAAGCCATGATTGATGAAATGCAGGCTTTGGAGCATAATGGTACTTGGGACTTGACTCCTCTTCCTCCGGGAAAGAAACTCGTTGGCTTTCGATGGGTGTATGCTATTAAAGTTGGGGCCAATGGATAGATCGATCGGCTCAAAGCCCAGCTTGTAGCCAAAGGTTACTCTCAGATTTATGGACTTGATTATGGAGATACTTTCTCCCCTGTGGCCAAAATCACTTCTGTTCGATTATTTCTTGCCATGGCTGCCATCTGTCATTGGCCATTATATCAGTTGGATATTAAAAATGCATTTCTTCACGGAGAGTTAGAAGAGGAGATTTATATGGAGCAACCTCCTGGATTTTTTGCTCAGGGGGAGTCCGGTTTGGTTTGCAGGCTACGACGATCTCTCTATAGGCTGAAACAGTCTCCACGAGCTTGGTTTGGAAAATTCAGTTCAGTTATTCAAGCTTTTGGAATGAAACGTAGTGAAGCAGATCATTCAGTCTTTTATTGCTATACCTCTCCAAATAGATGCGTTTACTTGGTGGTCTATGTAGATGATATAGTCATCACAGGAAATGATCAGGAGAAAATTTCTCAGCTGAAGGAACATTTATATAGCCATTTTCAGACCAAGGACTTGGGGAAATTGAAATATTTTCTTGGAATTGAAGTAGCTCAGTCAAAGAATGGGATTATCATCTCACAGAGGAAGTATGCATTAGATATACTTAAAGAAACTGGTATGTTAGATTGTCGACCAGTTGATAGTCCCATGAATCCGAATCAAAAATTGCTACCCAACCAGGGGGAGCCTTATTCTGATCCTGAAAGGTATCGGAGATTGGTTGGGAAGCTCATCTATCTCACTATTACAAGGCCAGATATTTCCTTTGCAGTGGGAGTGGTGAGTCAATTCATGCGATCTCCTCTCATAATGATCACTGGGATGCAGTAATTCGAATTCTGAGATACATTAAAAAGACTCCGGGACAAGGACTACTTTATGAAGACAAAGGAATCACTCAAATAGTTGGATTTTGCAATGCAGATTGGGCAGGATCACCCATTGATAGGCGTTCCACTTCAGGGTATTGTGTGTCTATTGGAGGATATCTTGTCTCGTGGAAGAGTAAGAAACAAAATGTTGTTGAAAGGTATAGTGCAGAGACCGAATATAGAGCTATGGTTGTAGCCACGTGTGAGCTCATTTGGATTAAACAACTTCTTGAGGAATTGAAGTTTGGAGATACTCAACAAATGAAGTTATGTTGTGATAACCAGGCAGCTCTCTCCATATAGCTTCCAATCCAAAGTATTCCATGAGAGAACAAAACATATTGAGATCGATTGTCATTTTATCCGAGAAAAGTCCTTTCTAAAGAAGTCGCCACTGAATCTGTTAGCTCTAATGATCAACTCGGCGAGCGTCTTTACAAAATCTCTAAGAGGACCGAGAATTCAGAATATTTGTTCCAAGCTTGGAGCATTTGATTTGTATGCTCCAGCTTGAGGGGGAGTGTTAGAATTAGTTGGACGGTGTGGACGGTGTTAGAATTAGTTGGACGGTGCGGACGGTGTTCCTAGGATTTAGCTTATCATTAATTTCATTGTAAATTGTAAATTGTATTTACTATTGATTGTGTATATGTATATCAAAGTATGATGAATAAAAATAACTTAAGCATTTCACAAACACTTGTCTAAATTATCTCCAAGTTATTCAATACTAACTAATTTAATATATCATTATTTGTTATAATGATTTCAAGCTATTATCCACATGGATTCCAGGGTTATTTACTCATCATAAATAACACATTTCCACTTTGCAATGATTTTCAAAATTTAAATTTCAATTCTTTCTATCCATTTAACAAGAGTGATTGGGTATTGTTAGGTTGTTATTTTTTTTTTTTCCGATGCTTTGTTGTTTTTTATTATTTCTTATTTCTTATTTGCATAAAAGTTTAGTGCAAAAGTTAAAATATTATAAAAATCTTTAAATTTGAAAATGTATGCTTTGGAAATTTATGGCTTTAGTCTCTATTAGATTAGAATGTTATGCTATGTGCTTTCAATTGTTATTCTTCTGACTATCGTATTATGCACCCTATTTTGGAAGCTAGGTTGTATATGTCATATTCTATTAGCCCTCAGTGTTGTAATGTTACTAATGTGGCTATTTTGTGTCCAGACCTCGAAAGTCATATACTCTTGGAATATGAAAGAAAATAATTATTTCCAACTCACAAATTATTCCAATTAAATTTATATTTTTATACACTATGATATTTCCAAATGTAATATATCAATCAACTGATATTGTCCAATTATAAATTAATCACAATTTGAGTATAAATGAAAATAATTATTTCGATATCACAGTTGTAGTTTCCAAATCACAATTCCAATTAAATTTAATTGTGCATAATTAACCAATTATTCATTACTACAAAGAAATCTTTGCAAAATAAAATGTACTACTTACTTTCATTGTTCAATAAGTTGTACATCAATGAACATTATTTTATTATATGACCAATTAAAGTGCTTTGTCTAATCAATCACTTTTCAGCCCTTCCGATTATTTAATATGTATTCGGATAACTATTTCATTTAATACTTATATTTCAATTTTTAATATGAATGAAATTTGAATTTTTTTTAATAAAAAACAATCATTTCATTATATAATTTTAAAAATAAAATACGTTTTATTTTTTAACCATAATTTACAATAAAAATTTCAAATAACACGATTCTTATTTATAACCCGTGCATCACACAGGTTAAAATACTAGTATATATCAAATGATTTCCAGATTGCTATACATAAGTATGGCATTTTCATACGAAATTTTGATGAACTGACTTGACAATGAATTCTTACATTTTATTAAGACAAGTATCATATTAAGATATAAAATTAAAAGAGTTTAATCGGTATATACTGTGAGTGTAAATGTTTTTTACACTGTCAACCAATAATAAATCATCACGTTATTGAAAATCTTTAATTCTTATCAAAATCACCTTAAAAGTCATTGATTCCATAATTTGTGATTGGTTCACTATAAAAAACTTTACACTGACAGTGAATGCTAATCTATTATATATACAAAGTTAAATGTCTCCAGGGGGATTCTCTTCTCTGGATGATGACACATCATCAAGCCTTATGTGTCAACACGAGAGGGATTCAAGGAATAAACAACTGACATAAACAACAACAAGAAACCGCATTCCATTGAAATGGTCTTAATGGACACCGAGGTTGTTTTTTGAACTTTGTCATTGTATTTTACATTTGTTCATATTAATCTTATCTTTTAACCAAATGTTGTTTTACTTAGAGGGCAACAAAATCAGCGTTGCAGTCAAGAAGGAACTTATCTACAGATTTGAAAAGAAATTGACTCTCATCTCTTTGAAGACTATCTTTGCTTCATCTTTTTTTACCATTGCAAGGTTCTAAAAATTGAAACCTACTAACTTTGACTCTTTTTTATTTTTCTGGAGAACCGTTCCAAATTATTTTTACGAAGAACGGAAGAATATATGAATATAGAAATTGCAGAGATGAATCAGATGACAATGATAATGATGACGACGAGTCCCTATCCGACAAAGTTGTCGCCCTTCTACAAGGTTTTTCACTTAGGGCTTTATTTTTTCAATAATAATAATAATAATAATAATAATAATAATAATAATAATAATAATAATAATAATAATAATGTGCTAATCAAAATGAATAATTGAAATACATGTTGTTTTGGTTGTTTCTCTTTCTTTCTTTTTGCTGTAGCACTGTCACCTCACACCAACCCACTACAATGTCGCCCTTGAACCGCCGTTGCAACCAACCTGAACGCACAACTAGAAGCTTCGTAATAGTTTTTTTTTTTGCTAACCTAATGCCGAAAAATTTGGACCAGCTAGCAGGATTGTGTTTTCCAATGATTGTCCTTCAATATCACATAATATAATCAAGGTTGATGGTCATTTTTCTGATCTATCATATGGTGATAGTTTGGGTTCATGTTTTTTTATCCCTCCCGTGCAAAGATTGTTTTTTCATAAACCTTTGGTTTGTTCTTTAATCACATTGTATATTGATCTCCCATTTCTTCTTATGCAAGCAAACACTAAAATTCTCGCTAATTATATTTTCTTTCAGCATGTTAATATATTTTTGTTATTTTGTAGATATAATGTAGACTTCTTTGCCTAACATTTTAACGATAATAAAATATTTATCTTTACCATAAGTGATTTTTTTTTCACTTGGTAATATCTAGACTCTATAGGAATTCCTTAATGGTATTGAAGCTGAATGAAGTCTTTGCCTCTACTTTATGTCATTGTAGTATGAATTTAGCTCTTTACTTTTTGTCACAGGTTCGTGCTTAAATGGCTAATTCTTGATAGTACAATATTGTATTACTATGTTTTTATCTCAACATAATCGGTTTGATCTTTTCTGTAGAAAAAACATTCAAGTGAAAGCATCTCGAAGTGGAATTCTTTCTTTCAATGTTGCAGAAGTGTATTATATTTGAATTGTCTTCTATTTGTAGTTTATACATCATTGTGATATGACCACTTCTTCTAATAGATTTATGCTTGCTTTTAGGTAATTAGTGAGTGTCACTCAAGTCAAATTGGCGATGAAGTTTCTGCAAAGTATAAAAAAGGGAACAGTTCTGAAGATTATATGTATCTATTTTGAGTTTTGTGTTCATACAATGGTGTATCAGCCAGTGTCTCAAAGGTTTGGAATTAGATTTATACAATGTTGTGCAACTAAATGATGACAAGTTAAGGCTACACTACTAGATTAATTCTGATTGTCCCTATCTTCACTAATTTGAGGTATTTTCTATTATATTTTTACGTAAATACGGTGAAATGTCTAATGTACGTATATACTTAGTTTTTCAGAATTGATATTTTTAGGTCTTTCTACTATATTTTTTTGTTTTAATTAGAAACTAAATATCAATTTAGAAACAAAAGGTTTTTTATCAGTAATTTAGGAACAAAAGGTTTCATCATATTATTGGAGGTAGTTATAAATATAATTAGTATAATAACATTAACATTAATTATAATTATAATTATAAGAATTTTACAATCAATGTCACTAAGTATAAATGATTTTCATTCCAGATTTATATTTAAATAATTTGGAATGGAGATTGGAATGAAATATTACGAATTGATTAATAGTTATATGAATTAAAATGATATATCCAGTATTGATATCAAATTGTGATAAGATTTAGGCTATTAAATATCCTTTAAATATCAATTATCGAATTGTAATTGCTAAATTGGAGAGTGAGAGAGCCTTGATATACATTTTTTTTATTGGATTTCAGTGTTACCCTTTTTAAATTATGAGACCATATTCTTTTACCAAACATCAATTATTTAGTCATTTTTAAAATTAGATCATTTAAATTTAAATGTTTGATTAGTCAGTTTAAAATAAGATTTTTTTTACTTGCTTTTAATAAGATTTTTTTTACTTGCTTTTATCTTTCAAATAATTTTATTTCGATGAAATAATTTCCTTTTACAAGAGCAATTCTTATTTCCTTTCCTTATTGAGGTAGAAACAAATCTTATTTATGAGGCAAATTTTTCTCTCACATTACATTTGCTATTGGATCATACACTTCTAAAGTGAGTAAAATCGTAAAATGAGGAAGTAAGGATGCAATTACCCTGGATTAGTTAAAGTAGGTTGAAAACATTAAAAATAATATGATAGCTAAATATTCATTTTTTAAAATGGTTAGCTTACACAGAAAGGAGGAGGAATAAATCAAAGTAGATTTTCAAGAGAAAATAAAAAGTAATATAATAAATAAATATATTTTCTAAAAACTATTAACTTGCACGGGAGGATAAATATATCGAATAAATTTTCGGAATAAAATAAAAAATAATATGTTAGATGAATATACATTTTAAAATTGTTTAACTTACATGGGAAAAAGAGGAGAAATATATCAAATAAATTTTCAAGAGAGAATAAAAATAATAATGTGATAGATTAGTAATTTTTTTAAAAATGATTAACTTCAACAGGAAAAATATGAGAAATAAATCAAATAAATTTTCAAGAGAGAAGAAAAATTTTCATATGAGAACGAAGACATTGGGAAGAGTTTAGCATAAGTGTTTAAATAAATTACATTGAGAAATAATTAATTAGCTTGAATTAAATGTTAAGAGAAGTATCATAACAAGGTAGTGGAAGAAGAAGTGTTTAGTGATAATTAATAATTTTGATTTGAAAAAACAAATGCACTATATTATTAATGTTGAGATAAGTATAATACCAATATATTGGGAAAAATGTCAAATGTTAAAAATAATATGACAGATAAATTTATTTAATAAAAATGGACTTTAACGGGAAAAGAGGAGAAATAAATCAAATAGATTTTAAAAATAAAAATAAAAAGTAATATGATAAATAAATTTTCTAAAAATAGTTAACTCGCACCGAAGAAAGAAGAGAAATAAATCAAATAAATTTTCAAGAGAAAAGAAAAATAATATGACAAGAGAATATATTTTCTAAATTTTTATTAGCTAAAATGGAGAAAGATGATGAATAAATCAAATATATTTTTAAGAGAGAATAAAAATAATAATATGATAGATAAATATATTTTATAAAAATGATTAACTTGCACGAGAAAAAAGTGAGAAATAAATGAAATAGATTTTGAAGATAAAAGAAACTATTACTTTATGTTTAGAATTAGTGTTTAAATAAATAACATTGAGAAATGATTAATAAGCTTGAAAAATAGTTGTAGCTTTGAAAATATATATTTGCTATTAAATATTCAGAGAAGTACAATATTAAGATAGTGGAAGAAAGAGACAACATCTTTTTTATCAATCAAAATATTTTTTTTTTGTTTATATATATATATATCATGTTTTGTATTATCATTAAATTTTATTTTCAAATAAACATATTTTTTAAAATAACAATATTGTACATTTTTTTTCCATATGCAAATATTTTTTATATCTATCTTTTTTTATTGCATAAATATTATGACATTCCATGTGGTTCATACGGATAACATGTTAGAGTGCATATTTACAAAACATATGCTAACTATTTATATTTTGTGTAAAAAAAGTAGTTACACTTAAAAGTCATTATTTTTATTTTAATATAAATAATAGTTATTAAGTTAATATTTTCACTTTGCGATCGACTGTTACGACGAAATAATTTTTAAACAATCTTTGGTATATATTCTTCCAAAAAAAAGTTAAATCATGAATTACATATTTTTTTATGAAATCATAAGAAAATAATATGTTTCCTCATGCATGACACGGATCCATACACATCTGTATACGAATTTTCATTTTGTACTGATCACATGAAAAATTTCTTAATGATTTCATTTGATTCTATCAAAAATTTCACTTTCATATTCACTAAATCTCGCAGAAAAAATATTAGTTTTGTTGAGATTTTCTCAACCTTTTTAATTTTTAAATGAATAATTAATCTTTCAGTTGAATCATTTTTTTTTTGTATAAATCAAACTCAATTAATACGAGTACTGAAAGTATTCCAATTTCCAACCCATTTACATCAAACCTCAACAAACCAGAATCATGCTGCCCAGCAGCTAGCGGCTTAAAAAGTCCCTGAATCCAACTTAAAAATAAATGCACCTAGATTAGATCGGAAACAACCATGATTTATAAATATTAAAGCTCTATTTGGTAAAAACCAACGAATAGCGGATAAGCTAGCGGATAACGGATAGGGATTGACTAGCAGATTGAATTTGAAGTGTTTGGTAAAATTAACGGTTAGACTAGCTGATAAATGTAAAATGACAAAAAAGGATATGTTTGCATGTTTTTATATGTAAATTATATATATATTTTTTATATATTTATTTTGAAATAATTATCACTTTTAACACTTTAATTTATTTCAAATTATTTATCATTTTCAAAAAATAAAATATTTTTAAAATTTAATATTAATTTAGTTTTAATTATTTTTAATAAATAAAACGGAATAATAAAAATAAAAATATATTTATGATTATATAAATTTTATTTTTTTATAGATAAAAAATATATTTTCTATTTTTTATCTTAAATATAAATCTAAATAGTGAAATTAATTCTTGTTTTTATATTATGTTAAATGATTAATATTTTATTTTATTAGCTAAGGATAAGTGAGGAATTTAATTAAGATGGTAGGGATAAAAATGGAAGAAAAAATGATAAGCTATACGCTATAAGCTCAAACCTACTTGAAGTAGCGTTTGGAAAAAATGCTATACGCTAGTGGAAATACGATATATGCTAATTTTAAAAACGATTACCAAACGGGGCTACTTTTCCATCCGCTATAAGCTATCCGCTAGCGGATTTAGCAAACCAAACAAGCACTTAGACACCGTTTGATTTGCCAAAAACGCTAGCATTTAGCGTTTAGCGGATGGAAAATTAGTCCCGTTTGACAACCGTTTTTAAAATTAGTGTATAGTGTTTTTCTACTAGCGTATAACATTTTTTTGCAGACGCTACTTGAAGTAACGTTTGAACTTATAGCGTATAGCGTATCACTTTTTCTTCCATTTTTATCCTTACTATCTTAATTGAATTCCTTACTTATCCTTCACTAACAAAATAAAATATTGGTAGAAAGCATTCTAATTTTTATAATCCCTAATTCTCTTATAAAAAATCGTATAAAAATTATATCAATATTATTTTTATAATTCCATATTATTTATAAAAAAGAACTAAAACTAAATTAATATTAAAATTAATATTTTAATCTTTGAAATGATAAATAATTTAAAATAAATTAATGTGTTAAAATTGATAATTATTTTAAAATAAATAATATAAATAATATAAATAGTATATATATATATATATATATATATATATATATATATATATATATATATATATATATATAAATACATATATATAATTTATATAAAAAAACATGCAAACATGTCCTTTTATGTAATTTACATTAATCAGCTAGTTCAACCGCTAATTTTATTAAACAATTCAAATTCAATCCGTTAGTTTATCAGCTATCCACTATACGTATCTACTAGCTTGTCCGCTTGTTTTCAACAAACAATAAGCAGCAAAAAACCAGCAATAAAGCAGAACCAGGAACTTTGCTAACACGAAGCTTACAACCTCCATTAATGTAACTTAATTTAAGCATTCCACCAGATTTATATATGCATCAATCTGAGAAGGATAAGGAACTCTGAAGTTTAGTTGTGTCAACCACAAGAAGCAGGATCCAATTTTAATAATATCCAACAGTCTCATAAAATAAAAAAGTATAAAAGAACTACTCTATTTCTCTTTAATACATCCGTTATTCCTAATGTTATCTTTTCTTAAACATCCAATATCCAAATCTATAGTCTCTGTAAACTTCTCACGGTACACTACAGACTGTTGAGAGTGGCCAACATGCATGTGTCACTACTGCCATACTTCCAACTGCCACGGTTTTGGTCAACTTATCATCATGAGTACCAAATCTCGAAGGAAGGAAAAAAAAAGAAAGAGAAAGATACTGGAGTAATAAGAATACCCTTGTTGTTGTTATCATTGGATTGCGTTGCAATGGAATTCCATCTTTTCTGATAGTTAGTACAGATTCATACTATAGAGTCACCCACTTACCCTAACTTGGACGTTACTCAACCCTCTTGACCAAAAGAAAAAGTTTGTATTTTACGAGAATGCATGAATATATAAAATATGCAGAAAAAACTGAGGATAAGTTATATTATCTAGCAACTTGTATATGGCTTTGTAGTGAATTTATTGTTATATATGATATATTACTATTACTGTTAGCTATTTACTTAAAATTGGCGTGCAGGAAGCAATTAATTTGCTCAACTAATTACGCTGTGCATCTTCCAATCGGGTCGAGGGAATTTGTTTTATTAGGCCTACGAATGAAAACTACTTGACAGAAGAGTGGAAAAGCTGGACACAAGAAAGCTGGGTTGGCAGAGAATGGCATGGCATGGCATGCATGCAGTTAGAGACAACAGTAGAGAACAATGGAGCAGTCCTAAAAAGGGAGAACGTCAGAGAAAGAGGAAGTGGTTGAGCCTGAGCCTCACCATGTCCATGCATGTTATACCTCCTTATACTCTAAATAAATAATAATCTGAAAGCCACCAAACAAGCGCGTGATCCAAGATAAATATTCTATCTGCAAAAGTACAGCGTGTGTGCCTCTCACACACAGATATTTACTTTTTTAATCTAATTTATAATTTTGCTCTAGCCATCCATTTTTCGCAAGTGGGGCTAAGGTTTTTATTTTTTTTTGGCTTGCACATTTGAAAATTTCACATGTGATGATCCTGCAACAACATGCGGGCACTCAGATACAAAGGAAAATGCTAATGAGTGCCTGTAACACTATTTATAAAGGAAAATGATAATAAGTGTCTTTAGGATACTCATTAAGTAATCAATAATAGAAAATTTATATAGGAAATTGATGTATTTAATATTTGAAAAAATGAAATATTTAATTTTCAAATGAAAAGCTATTTTTCTTGATTCTTTAATGAGTGTCGGGCACTCGTTAGTATGACTCTTTCATAAAAAAAATTTTCTATTACCTTAACTATGGTTGGGAAGGGCCTGTTGAATCAGGGTTACGCTATTAGTGTCTAAAACCCTTAAGAACAACATGATTTCACATGTCTCATGTCATTGTGCACATCTGTTTGTGGTTCCAGATTCATGGTTCATCTTGATGCAGAATATTGGTCTACAATAAATAGGTTAGAGTAGCCCTTACATTCATTTATAAAACAAAAACAAAATTCACTTCATGCATGTACCATCTTATCTCGTCTTTGTTGATTGCATTTCAATCACAAGGATTTCTTAATTTGATGTATATATAGGAATAGGGCTTTTTAAAAGGTTGACTATTTGTTATTTTACTTTTTTTTTTACCAGATTAATTAGGGTTTTGGGGTTCTGCTTCTTCATTCCCAAGTTTCAAAAAACCCCATTAGAAAGTCTGAAACTTGACTTGTGCTACATTTTATCCTTTTCACTACCGACACCGTCCATGGAAAAATAAGAAAAGCACAAATCTGACTGGGGTAGAGCGAAAATTCAGTGAAAAGAATCATTGGTCTCTACGATATTTGCCCATATAAAGCACATGTGATAGCGATCAACAATTCAACATCAATGTGTTGTACCCTAACGGATAATAAATTGATTGCGCATGGTTGAAAGACCAATCAATAGGTGCCCCACTTTTATATGTGATCCCAGCCAAAACAATTATCAGAAGCAAAACTTTCCACAATATGTAAATCTTGGAGGGAAAAGATTGTAACTTGACCTTCATTTCTGCCCTGCATTCACCCTAACTATGGATATATAGCTGAATTTGAAAGCAATTTATTTATATTCTTTGGAAACATATATACCCAAATAAATTGACATTATAGTGGGGTCCGCACGTTTGTTTTAAACTAAGTTACATCAACATTCTTGTTGGGCTCACAAAAAAATGAAAACATTCTTGTTGGCTTTTCCTGGGAAAAAGAACAATATGGGTTAAGAATTAAAGGTGTAGATGATTTACAAGCTTAAATATAACCGAGACAGGTAGCAAGTTTGCTCCAGGTGGCCAGTGGAACGAGGGATCCGGATTCTTTACGGTCAAAAAAGAACTGCAGAAAACTGCATTCATAATTAAATGATCATAAAAAGGGGTGTAATACTTTTGTATGATTATTTTTACATATATATATATATATATATATATATATATTTATTTATTTATTTTTTTAAGGCTAAATCACTTACAGCACTGTTGCAGAAGTTACACTGAGAAAGACAGAGAATCAAGACGAGTAGGAAAACTAGGCAGGATAAGTGACAAGATTAAAAAAAAGAGAAATGATAGATGAACACCTATTTTGAACACCTATATTGACACCCCACTCACAATTACACATGTTGAAGTGTCTCCAAAATCAGTTAGTAGTTAAGTTAGTTAAATCAGTTTTTTCTGTTGGATGTTAGTTATTGATCACAACTAACATCTCATGGTTTTTTGGATCTAATCTAACTAACTCCTTAGCTAGCTGAGTTTGGTTTGTGTGCCTATATATATGAGGTCGACTAGTTGTATAGGCACAGAGTAAGAAACAAAACTTGATACATTCTTCTGCAACTTGTTGAAATCAGTGAGAAGGAAAAGATCAAGGAGAGAAGTAGGAAGAGTTCTTGAGTGAAAAACAGAAACTGAGAGTTAGGAACTTGGGTGCGAAGAAACTTGGTTGTACAAGGGGCTAAGGGTAGAATACTCAAGAGGGTGATTCTGTTTTGTAAAAGAACTCTGGTTCTTGTTTCTTGGTTGTTGATCATAGTGGAAATCACTGCCCTCCTCACATGGACGTAGGCTATATGAAAATATAGCCGAACCATCAATTTCTGGTGTCACCACTTTACTGCTTTCTTCTTTCTATTTTTCTGTTCTGTGTTTTCTTTGATTCTGCTTGCACCCTTGTGCTTCCAACAAAGGTTTGAGACATAGAACCCTTACAATTGGCGCCGTCTGTGGGGAGCATTGCTGAAAAAGGAAGTCGGAAAAAATGGGATCAACACGATTCGACATAGAGAAGTTTTCGGGCTCAAATGATTTTGGCTTGTGGCGAATCAAGATGCAAGCCATCTTGGTGCATAATGGCTTGGCCGATGCTTTGAAGGGGATGCTTGCCCTTCCCAAGACCTTGTCTGAAAGGGAAAGGAAGGAACTGACAGAAAAGGCTAGGAGTGCTATAATTCTATGCCTAGGGGACAAAGTTCTAAGGGAGGTGGCCAGGGAACAAACTGCTGCAGCACTCTGGCTCAAACTAGAGTCACTCTATATGACCAAATCGGTGGCTAATCGATTGTTTTCAAAACAAAGACTCTACTCATTCAAGATGACTGATGAATTGCCTCTATCAGAACAAATATCTGAGTTCAATAAGATCTTGGATGATTTGGAAAATCTTGATGTGAGATTGGATGATGAGGATAAAGCACTCATACTGCTCAGTGCATTACCAAACAGTTTTGAGCATTTTAAAGATGCAATCCTGTTTGGAAGGGACAAGGATCAAACCATCTCACTTGAAGAGGTTCAATCCTCCATCGTAACCAAAGAGAGCTGCAGAGAGAAGGCAAGAAATGAAGACGGACAAAGAATGCAGAAAGTCCGAATGTCTCCGAGAGGAAGATCAGATAAAAGGAATGGCAAGACATCCAAGAATAGATCAAAGTCCAAAGGCCAAAGCAAGTTCAAATGCTTCCACTGTCATCAAAGGGTCCACTACAAAAGAAACTGCCCAGAAAGAAAGAACAAAGGTTTCAAGAAACCTCTGGAATCAGGTGATGCAGCCATAGCATCTGAGGGATATGAAACTGCAGAAAGCCTGGTGGTCTCAAACACTGAAAGTGAGAAAGACTGGGTTATGGACTCGGGCTGCACATATCACATGTGTCCCAGGAAGGACTATTTTGAGTCCTTGCATATCAAAGAAGGTGGAGTGGTTCTACTTGGCAACAACAAACCATGCAAGGTACAAGGTATTGGATCTATTAGACTGAAAATGTTTAATGGTCAAGAAACTATGATGCAAGGTGTCAGGTATGTGCCAGAACTCAAAAGAAATTTAATATCTTTAAGCATGTTTGATTGTTTAGGTTATGTGACTAAAATTGAACATGGAAACATGATGATCCTAAATGGAAAACAGATCATAGCTAAGGGAAATCTAAGAAATGGCTTATACATCTTAAGTGGCTCAACTATAATTGCACAGCAGATTGTTGCTAGCCAAATGCAACCTAATAAAACTCAATTATGGCATATGAGGTTAGGTCATGTCAGTGAAAAGGGATTAGTCCAGTTAGCTAAATAGAATCTCCTAAATGGTGATCAAATAGAGAAGCTGGACCTATGTGATCATTGTGTAGCAGGCAAGGCAAAAAGGATCTCCTTTGGTTCTGCTTTCCATAGCACGAGTAAACCTTTTGAATATGCTCATTCAGATTTATGGGGGCCTGCTAGGACAATGACACATGGAGGAGGCCTCTATTTCCTCACCATAATAGATGACTACTCTAGGAAGGTGTGGATTTATATTCTAAAACATAAGAGTGACACCTTTGACAAGTTTAAGGAGTGGCATACTCTAATAAGCAATCAGCTAGGGACTAATCTAAAGTGTTTAAGAACTGACAATGGCCTGGAATTCGTTTCAGAGCAATTTAACAGATTCTGCAGGAAAAATGGCATCTCTAGGAACAGAACAGTTGTTGGAACACCTCAGCAAAACGACATTGCAGAAAGGATGAACATAGCCATCCTTGAAAGAGTTAGATGCATGCTTCTTAGCTCAGGATTATCGAAAAGCTTCTGGGGTGAAGCTGCCACTACTGCTGTCTACCTAATTAACAGGTGTCCTTCCTCAGCAGTAGGCTTTAAGACACCAATTGAACTTTGGAGTGGCCAGCCTGCAGATTATTCAAAGCTCAGAGTCTTTGGAGCATTAGCTTTTGCTCATATCAAGCAAGACAAGCTTGAAGCGAGAGCTATCAGATGTGCCTTTATTGGATATCCTCATGGCATCAAAGGTTATAAACTTTGGAGGATGGAGCCAGGAGAGCCTAAGTGCTTAATCAGCAGAGATGTTGTATTTGATGAATCAAGAATGGCCAGCAGAGATAAAAATCAGAATCAGCAAGTTAAGAGTTCTGATGATACTCAAATTGAGGTGGAGCTGCTACCTAATCAGAGAAGTAATGAAGCAGTCCAGCCAAATGAAGCAGTTGATGATCATTCTGGTCAAAATACAGAAAATGATTACAACCTTGTCAGAGATCGAGCAAGAAGAGTCATTGTCCCACCCGAGAGATTTGGCTATGCTGAACTAATCCATTATGCTCTCACAGTAGCAGATGAGCTTCAAGAATCTGAACCAAGTAACTACAAGGAGGCCATGAGTAGCACTCACAACAAGGAATGGCTAGAAGCAATGACTGAAGAATTAAGATCATTGGAGAAGAACAGAACCTGGATACTTGTGGATCCACCTAAAAACCAGAAAATTATTGGTTGTAAGTGGATCTATAAGAGAAAGGAGGGAATACCAGGCATCGAAAATGCAAGATTTAAAGCTAGACTTGTGGCCAAAGGTTTCACACAAGTTGAGGGAGTGGACTTCCATGAAATCTTCTCACCTGTTGTGAAGCATTGTTCCATCAGAATCCTCCTCAGCATAGTAACTCAGTTTGACTTGAATCTAGAACAATTAGATGTAAAAACAGCATTTCTCCATGGTGATCTTGAGGAAACTATCTATATGCATCAACCAGAGGGCTTTGTGGAAGACAGAAGCAAGGTATGTCTTCTCAAAAAGTCCCTATATGGCCTTAAACAAAGTCCCAGACAGTGGTATAAAAGGTTTGATGACTTCCTGATGAATCTAAGCTTTCAAAGATGCAGCTATGATAGCTGTGTTTACACATTAAGAAAGCATGGTGAACTCATTTTATACCTACTTCTTTATGTTGATGACATATTGATAGCATGCTCAAGTAATGAAGAATTGGACAATCTTAAAGCAAGATTGAATGCAGAATTTGAAATGAAAAACCTGGGTGAAGCTAAGAGGATTTTGGGAATGGACATTATCAGAAACAGATCAAGAGGGGAATTGTTCCTAAGTCAAGAAGGCTACATGAAAAAGGTAGTCAGGAGGTTTAGGATGCATGAAGCTAAACCAGTTACCACACCTCTTGGACAACATGATAAGCTCTCAAAACAGCAAGGTCCTCAGTCTGAAGAAGGAAGAGCAGAAATGGCATCGGTTCCTTATGCAAGTGGAGTTGGCAGCATAATGTATGGCATGGTATGCAGCAGACCTGATTTGGCACATGTAGTAAGTGTCATTAGCAGATTCATGGCAGATCCTGGACAGCCCCACTGGAAAGCTTTAAAGTGGACTCTTAGATACCTGAATGGAACATTGGCAAATGGTTTGAAGTTCAAAAGGGCACAACAAGGAGAAGTAGCAGTAAAAGGCTATGTGGACTCAGATTATGCAGGGAACATAGACACAAGGAAGTCCTTAACAGGATATGTGTTTACTTTGTATGGTACTGCTGTGAGCTGGAAATCAGTTCTTCAATCTGTAGTAGCCTTGTCAACAACACAGGCAGAATACATAGCTCTTGCGAGAAAGCGTCAAGGAAGCTATGTGGTTCCGAGGAATTATTGGTGAACTTGGAATAACTCAAGACAGTATAACAATATACTGTGATAGCCAAAGTGCTATACACTTATCAAAACATCAAGTCTATCATGAAAGGTCAAAGCACATTGATGTGAGGCTGCATTTCATAAGAGATGTGATTGAATCTAAAGAGGTCAAGGTGGAGAAAATTGCTTCAGAGGAGAATCCAGCTGATGCTCTAACAAAGTCACTGCCTTTTGGAAAGTTCAAGCATTGCTTGGACTTGATTGGTTTTGAAGAGAAGTGAGTGGTTTTGAGGCGGGCAGGGGTAGACTATGACCAAGCTTCCACTGATTTATGAGACAAGGTGGAGAATTGTTGAAGTGTCTCCAAAATCAGTTAGTAGTTAAGTTAGTTAAATCAGTTTTTTCTGTTGGATGTTAGTTACTGATCACAACTAACATCTCATGGTTTTTTGGATCTAATCTAACTAACTCCTTAGCTAGCTGAGTTTGGTTTGTGTGCCTATATATATGAGGTCGACTAGTTGTATAGGCACAGAGTAAGAAACAAAACTTGATACATTCTTCTGCAACTTGTTGAAATCAGTGAGAAGGAAAAGATCAAGGAGAGAAGTAGGAAGAGTTCTTGAGTGAAAACAGAAACTGAGAGTTAGGAACTTGGGTGTGAAGAAACTTGGTTGTACAAGGGGCTAAGGGTAGAATACTCAAGAGGGTGATTCTGTTTTGTAAAAGAACTCTGGTTCTTGTTTCTTGGTTGTTGATCATAGTGGAAATCACTGCTCTCCTCACATGGACGTAGGCTATATGAAAATATAGCTGAACCATCAATTTCTGGTGTCACCACTTTACTTCTTTCTTCTTTCTATTTTTCTGTTCTGTGTTTTCTTTGATTCTGCTTGCACCCTTGTGCTTCCAACAAAGGTTTGAGACATAGAACCCTTACAATATACTATATATATACTCTATCTTAAAATACTATACATCTTCATCTCACCCACACTCATCAATGTACGGTGTCTATACAGGGTGTCAAATTCAGGTGTTCAAATAACATAACTAAAAAAAAAACTACTATATTATGAAACCCTTTAAAGGTTGTGATAATTATCCTCAAACTAATCATTAGAGAATTTTTGGTACATTTGCTTATGTTTTTGTATCTCTTGTTAGAAAAATGGGGTCTGGTCCGCAACAAAGAAGAAGAAAATAATGGTAATGCGCAATCTCCAAGGCGTGTAGGAACACTAGGCTTTAGGTTCGATTCGCCCCCACAATCTCTCCTCGTAGATTGGATGCAACAGGTAAAACCTGCGAATCCCCTTCAGGATACAATGGAGTAACCTTGGTTTGATTTGCACACCCTAAACCAAGCGTATCGTCAATGGCAGTTTAAAGAACAATAGTCTTCCTAACTCTCTCTGCGCACAAGGGAGAAAAGAAGGTGATTTGGAGTGAAGAATGGTTTGGGAAATTATGAGATTTTCGTATGTTTCTTCTGCATGCAGATGGTTCTATTTATAGACCAACTCATGCCACTTGGTGAAAGAAAGCAACTCTCCAAGTGTTTAACCAACAATCAAATATAACAGTTAAATACCATTAACGATCAATAAAGGACACAATATAGCCGTTGGCTTAGTGGCTAGCGGGTGTGTCCATCTACCTTGTGTTTTCGAGTTTGAATCCTCATGAGACACTTTTTCCAATTTAAACGTTATAAATTAAAACTGTCAAAAATTAATAGGTCAAAATGGCATCAGGTGAGTATCGAACCTGCGACAGAATGGATATCCAACCAAGGACTTACCACTGAACCGTTGCATCCATGTATGCAAGATAGCAGCCGTTAATTTTATTTAACCATTAATGTCAAGCAATATTTCAAATATTTATTTTGGAAATATCTCACAATCCCCCACCATTTTCAAAATAAATCCAAATCCCATTATTCCGAAAATCGCATGTTTTTAGACAAAGGAATCTTGGAGATTTGAACCTTTGCTTAGTAAGCCATGGGTTTCACTCATCCCCGAATAATTTGGTAGACAAGCTTTGAACCAAATATTCATTAGTACAAGCGTGCATGACTTACAAATGAAATCTCGGTACCATTGAACGACGTGGTAGTGTGACACATTTGGTAAGGCCATGTGTCGTGTATCCTTTTCATGAGAGCTTATAGAGTCAAACCCAACTCTAAGAAGCGGCCACACTTCACTCTCACATAGGTGGACTTTACCAGAAGCACCCCCATAAGTTGGGCACCTCAGCACATATATGCTATAGGTCCATTAAGAGCAAAAGCTCAGCCTTTTCTTTTTGTCCTTATGGTATCCAAGTACTTTTAAACCTTGAGATGTATCTATTCGTCAAGTACTTGCAATCACTCTCATAGTGTACTTTGGCCACATTGAACTCAAGACTTGATGCTACTCAAGTGTGAGTTGGGTTTCCACCATTGGTGATCATGTAGATATGGGCTTGATTCCCATCCCTAATGATGTTTTTCCACATCATATCACTTGTCAATCCTTTCGTCAAAGGATGCAAGATTTCTTTTCGTCTTATAAAGACCCTGGATATTACTCCATTTTCAATTAGTTCCTTGACATAACTTTGTCTTAGTCCAATGTTCCTGGACTTTCCATTATAAACTTGGCTATATGCCCTTGATAGTGTTGACTGACTATCCCATTGTATGGATACCGACGTCATTAAAATTGGTATATCATACAACATGTTTATAAGCCATTTAATCTCTTTGTTAAATGCTGCCAATGCTATGAATTATGCGGCCATGGTGGAACCGGCAATGTCGTTTTATTTCTTGAAACCTCAAGAAATAACAGCCCCACCAAATGTGAAGACCCAATCGCTTGTTGAAGCATGGTCTTCTATATAATTCACCCAATTGGCATATGTGTATCCTTCCAATACCAAAGGATAACCATTATAGTTCAAACTATAGTTCATTGTCCCCCTCAAGTATTTCAATACTCTTCGGACAATATGTCAATGGTCTTTTCTTGGATTACCTGTATACCTACTTAGTCTCCCTACAACATATGCAATGTTTGGCCGGGTACATGTCATGACATACATTAAACATCTTAATTACTTTTGAGTATTCAAGTTGTGCTACTAGACTACCTTTGCTTGGTACTAAATTAATGCTATGATCATAGGGAGTAGTGATAGGTTGACAATTAAAGTGATTAAATTTCTTTAATACATTTTCTACATAGTGAGATTTGGGTAAACCTACATTCTCACCATCTCTTATTATTCTAATTCCTAGAATCACATCAGTTACCCCTAAGCCTCTCATGTCAAAATTTCTAGATAATAACCTCTCGGTTTCTTCTACCTAATCTAGATCAGTACCAAATATTAATATATCATCAACATATAGGCAAATCATGTCCTATTTTCCTCCATGGAATTTACTATAAATACACTTGTCAGATTTATTTATTTTATATCCATTAGCTAGCACAACTTGATCAAACTTTTCATGCCATTGCTTAGGAACTTGTTTTAGTCCATACAATGACTTCTTCAATTTACACACTTTCTTTTCTTGACTATTAAACACAAACCCTTCATGTTGCCACAAGTGCATTTGTATCAAAATAGTCAGTACCCTTCTTTTGTGTAAATTCCTTAGCAACTAAACTTGCCTTAAACTTATCCAGGGTTCCGTCAACCTTGGTTTTCCTTTGAAAATCAATTTTCAACCTATAGGTTTGGAACCAGGTGGGAGGTCTACTAATTTTGCACATTTTATTCCCCATTAATTGAGTCCATTTATTCTTGTATAGTCTCCTTCCAGAAAGTGACAACTTGAGACTTTATTGCCTCTTCAAATGTCTATGGATCACTTTCTGTATAATAATAGATTGGTCCATAACTGTCTATGGACTCTCTTGTTCCTTCAACAAGGAGCATGAAAAATCGTGACCTCTACGTTTTCTCTTTTCTACCTCTCTGACTTCTCCTAAGTTCTGAACCTTCCAAAGTATCTTTATTAGATACATTGCTTTACGGATTATGTGCATTCCTATGAACATTATCCATGCGACTTGGAATTGAGTTAAACCTATCTTCTTGAAATATTACATTCCCATATTCAATCACTGTAGTAACAGAACAAGTCTCTAGATTCCATAACCATGAATCTATATGTTTTGCTAATTTTAGCATAGCCCGGGAACACACATTCAATTCCCCTTTCACATAATTTGTTTCTTCTGGTTCAAGAACTTTTACTATTGCCCTACAATCCTCAAACTTTGAAAAATTTGAGCATGGGTTTTTCTATTTTCAGAGGTCATTTGGGGTTATCTTGTTCCATTGTTTGGAAACCTATTTACCATCCAACAAGCCTTCAACATGGCTTGTTCCCAATATCAATTTGCTAGACCATCATAGAATAACATGGTATTTACCATTTCTTCTAATATCCTATTTTTCCTTTTTCAGCTATACAATTTGTTGTGGGGAATAAGGTGTAATTTGTTTGGTCGACTATTCTAGTAGACTCAGAGTAACTAGGGTTATAGAATTATCCTATTTGTATAACTCCTAAAGCATTTAATAAATGGCCTATGACAAACAATTTCAATTTACCCACACTATATAATAACATATATACATAATATAATTATCAAAGTTTCTGGGTAATTGAACATACGTTCATATTTTTAAGTATTACCAACATGGATTTAACAATGAATTTTTAAACCATAACTGCAGAACTTAAAACATATATTAAATAAAAGGAAAACACACATTATTAAATAAAAGACAGTAGCCCAGCGGTTAGTGCATCTGCACTCAACTACTGAGTTACAAGTTTGAATCCCTCTAGCCAAAAGTTTTAATTTTAAATCTGTTTTCTAAACAAAAATTGTAGAAAATGTTTTTCAAAAGACAAACTGCATATTCGAACTCGCACCAAGAGACTTTTGTAAACAAGCAGTTGCCACCAGGCCGATGTATCCTTTGATTACAATGTTTCACCGTTATATTTATTTGACCGTAAACAGACGCAACTTTTGGGACATCTCCCTCTGCTAGCCAGAACTATCAGGCCAATTTTGTAGATAAACGGGTTCACAAGACCCATTCATGACCCACACCATTTATGGTCATTCAATCACAATCTAAACTTGTTTTCATTATTTCTGTATCTTGGATTCATTTTCAAACATGTTCTAAAATAAATTTAATGATTTTCATGATGAAAGCCATCATCTAATGACCTCTTTCCTCCATTAACATTTATGTCTTTTGATAACTTAGAACAATCCAAAAAACACATCCAAACATTTCTAATTTCTACAAAGGCAAGAAACAATCCCCATCTTATATTCAGAAATTCATGCATTCATAATATAAGATTGTCAACTCTAAAATAATTAGTTCTTACATGGATCAAATCCACTGATGCATGCACATGATATAATCATTCATATATTAGATTATTCTATCAAAATAGAGCAACATACTTGCATGCATAATCAACCAAACATATTCATGTTCATCAAAATTCACATACTTGATTTTATTCTAAATCATGCATATAAGGTTCTGTTACCACATGTTAATTTTAACATAAATAAAGAATGCCTTTATGATTGTACACACATGTATTTAGAATACCAAGTATAACATAGCCATGAAAGTAATTGTGTACCTTTCACCATGGTCAAAAAATAAACATTTTTGATGAAACATGTGAGTACTCATCTCTCCTTGCTTGTAAAAAGACCATGCATCATTTTCTCCCAACGAGTGGAGTTTTCACCCTCGAACCTCTCCACTTTGACAATGTCAAAATGTCATCTTCCTCAATGTTGCAACCATTTTTATAAAACGAGAATCGAACCTAAAGATTGTTAGAAAAATGGGGTCTGGTCCGCAACAAAGAAGAAGAAAACAATGGTAATGCGCAATCTCCAAGGCGTGTAGGAAAACTAGGCTTTAGGTTCGATTCGCCCCCACCAATCTCTTCTCGTAGATTGGATGCAACAGGTAAAACCTACGAATCCCCTTCAGGATACAATGGAGTAACCTTGGTTTGATTTGCACACCCTAAACCAAGCGTATCGTCAATGACAGTTTACAGAACAATAGTCTTCCTAACTCTCTCTACGCACAAGGGAGAAAAGAAGGTGATTTAGAGTGAAGAATGGTTTGGGAAATTATGAGATTTTCGTATGTCTCTTCTGCATGCAGATGGTTCTATTTATAGACCAACTCATGCCACTTGGTGAAAGAAAGCAACTCTCCAAGTGTTTAACCAACAGTCAAATATAACAGTTAAATACCATTAACGATCAATAAATGACACAATATAGCCGTTGGCTTAGTGGCTAGCGGCGTTATAAATTAAAACTGTCAAAAATTAATAGGTCAAAATGGCATCAGGTGAGTATCGAACCCGCGACAGAATGGATATCCAACCAAGGACTAACCATTGAACCAATGCATCTATGTATGCAAGATAGCAGCCGTTAATTTTATTTAACCATTAATATCAAGTAATATTTCAAACATTTATTTTGGAAATATCTCACATCTCTGAACCTCCCAATCGTCATAAGGTGAGTCCAGTGTCATTTTTTTTTTCCCTTTAACGGGAGATTATGAATCTAGCAAGTTGAGAAAAAGAGGGTGTAACTATCAACCATCTCAACCATGAAAATGGTTTAGTACTCTATTTATTTGGTTCCTTTCTGAAAAAGAATCAATAAACACAGGCCCTTTTGACGTTAAATTTCAGCAAGGTAGAAAAACTTTCGGAAAAAGACACCACTAACAAATTACACAAATCGCAAGTGTACACGAGGGAAGAATTAAACATTAATTTGAATTGGGATTTGCCTCCACTTTCTAAATTTTCACACATGACATTTTCTTAACTACACCTTTAGAGCAAGCTATATATGCATGTCAAATTTGGTCTTCCAGGGGTATATATTTGATTTTGTCCCTATCTCTTAGTGAGGTCACTGCTTAGACCATCGGCTTAATTTAATTAATTCCTTATTTTCGATGTATATTTTTCGTTGAAATTGTGAAAGCTATGATCATAAATGAAAAGAAATCCCCATCCTCCACTCTATCTTTATCTGTCAACATATCACTTGATTAGATGTATGTATAATACAATAAAATGAAAGAATAATTGAACACTTACTATAGCTAGAGATTTTTTGTTAAAAAAAAAAAACCTAGAGATTTCAACTTTTATAAGAAATAATATATTTTCGCACACTACGAAATATTAATAAAATTTAAGCAAGTGTAATCTGATTCAAATTTTATTTTGCATACACGTGAAGAGAAAATGAGTTGTTATAAAAATCGCAATGATTTATGTAAAACAAATTGATGGTATAAAGAAAACAGGGTAGGAACTCTGAAGTCTGCATATATGAGAACTTTTTAATTGGTATTTGATTGTGATGAGGTCTTTGGTAACCGTTTACAGCTAAATAAACATCCTTTAATTGCTTATAGCTTGCGATTATTTGGGAAGAAGCAGCAATATGGACCACGAAAAAGTTCAGCTACTGAATAAAGAACTAGATGCCTCTCTGTGTGTTTCTAGGCAGTCGTAGAAATGGCTGATCCTTTGAAGCCTGCTTATATAGGCCCACTCTTTTGGATCATCAACACCCAAAGCCCATTCTGCATTCTATCAATATGTAGTTGAGTGTTACAAACAAGTAAACGAAAGTAATATGTAATTGATGTAAAATGGGTATGCGTAACTACTCTTTTATTTGATACAAATTTTTAAGAGAGAAAGTTATCATATTCAAGTATCAGACATGGCAATTGAAAACAAAATAAAAATAAAAATTATATATACTACTAAACAAAACAATAAGTGTAATAACAAGATTTATATGCAAATCACGATTGGGTTACTTATAGGCAATTTCCAATAGCAGTGTGAAAAAACCGATGTGGCCTTAGAACTCGTCTCAACCTGTATTGTTCGGGGCGGGGCTGAACCTAATCCACATAAGAGAAGGGATGAACCCATATTTCATTTAGCGACTCGGTGTCGGGTTAAGGACGGATCTGGGTTAACCTTCGGGTTACCCGACCTGTTCCATTTAATAAAAATCTACTTTTACTTTTATCCCTCCCTATCTTATATTTCACGCAAGTAATTAAGAAAAAAGTTTGAAGTAAATGACTAAACTTTTACTCGCACATCTCACGTCTCACATGGCCTAATTGATGGCTTTTAGGAAGCATTATTGTTGCTTTTGTAATATTGAAAGAATCATGTTTAATAAAAGTATCTTATTTTTAACAATGTGACTTTGGTAACACGAGCATTAAGGAAGCATCCAGCAAAATGATATATTTGATGATGTTTTTGTAACATCCAGTTTTGGATCTATTTGGTGACATATGATCAAATGGTGTCTTTTAACTAGCATCTTTTGCTGATATTTTGGCTTAAAAAAATAATATTTTTTTCGACTCACGAAAATTTAGTTTACAAAGAATCTATTTAACTTTGGATCAATCTGATCTCGTCCTATTTAGACCCGGTCTTAAAGCAACCTGCATATTATCGGGTTCTTTCGAATCTAGGGACATGTTCAGGTTCAAAGAATTGACGCTATCAATGTTTAGGGCCGTGTAAAGGACAAGCATAATCCGTCCCACGCTCACCCCTAATTATATGATCACTTAAAAAGACGTATATATTTATCTTTTAATCTTAAAAGTGCAAATAGAACTACTTTTCAAGGCAAACTTTTTATTTATGGTTCCTTAACCAATGTTCTTAGCTCCTTTATTTATGTGTGATATATGTATTTATATATATTAATATTATGTGTGTGTGTGATCACTATAACCAAACCAGCACCCCATGTGCCCATATTTATTGCTTTTATATCTATCTCTTTTCCTAAAAGGCACTGAAACTAGTGAGCAATGGAAGCTGCCAGTGTGAATGCCAGTGTGATATCCAAGCAGAGTAACAAAGAGAACATCCCTCCACCTCCAGTTTGTGAGGCCAAGTGGAAAAAGAAGAAGAAGAACCCGAATCCACTCAAGGTCAAGGAGGTCCCATCTTTCAAGGGTGGCATTGGCAATAAGCGAAAGCACAAAAGAATTCCTCTTGCTGATATCACTCAACTCTTCAACAACTCTGAACTCCCCCATCAACAACTAAATGGAGTTTTTCCTTCAACTTCTCGAATGGTTCCCGCTTCTAAAACATTAAGGATGGGATTCAGATAGTATTTAATTGTATAATGTACCACATCGTGTGATTGCCTTCATTTTTGTTTTTCTCCCCTTATGTAGTTTCTATATACTGCATTGCAATCATATAATTTGAGACAAGTATAATTACAATGTTCACATTCAAAATCTGCAATTTCAAAGTCAAGATTTTGTGATCTGTACACTGTAGTGTTGTTTAACTGAGCCATTGCTGCTATTGAATTGAATCTGCAATTTTCCCTCCCACTTGATGGCCTTGTTGTCCAGAAAAAATAAAACATTATTTAATTTCGAATAAATAACATTATGTACATAGGCTAGATCTAAAATGTACATACATACTGACATAATACATTGGATCCTTACAGAATAATATATGCACCGACACAAGCAACAAAACTTCAACTGCTCGGTTAGTATTTAAAACATGATTATGCCGATTTTTCAGTCACATGGTATCTTTTTTTTAAGAAAAAAAAATCCAATCTGACCAGAAAATAATATTCTCACGTATGTTTTGTTTGGTTGTGAAAAGAAAAGGAGAAGAGAGAAAGATGTGAGAAAAAGTATGAGAAGAGAGAAAGATGTGAGAAATAAAGCAGATTTAATGTGTAGTTTGATATAAGAGAAATATGTGAGACACAGAGGAGAAAGAAGCATATATAAGATAGAATTGAAATCTCACGGTAACATTATATGAAATCAGAACATGGATTTAGTACTTACCTCATTGAAGACATGATCACTAACCTATGATAAAATTCTCATCAACGGTAGGTTCCTTGTCAACTCTAAGTCCCTATTATTGGAAGACTAAGTCTTCCCTTGTCTGTTCATGCACTCCCAAGTCACGGCCGTCAATGGGACAAGCCGTGGAGCAACTGATTATATTATCCATGACGGCAGGGGGGACATAGCCAACTATATATAATAGTAACAATAATCCTAGCCACCTCCCATTACGGGTCTATAGGTTAAGGCCTACACTATCACCCACACATATCAAAATTAGGTGCCAATAACCCATTACGAACTGATCACCATATTAGCGGGCTTAAGCATCATCAAATGGATCATAACATTAGCCCGTTTTTCACAAACCAAAAAACCACAATTGATTGCAGCCCACAAGAATTATTAGAAATAATTCTAACATTCTCTCACTTAGGCAAAATCAATTGTGTAATTTTAATTTGTAGAAAACATTTTCGAAAACGACTCTCGGGCTAATAACATATATTTAATGTGGCAACAAAACAAATGATCCCATGATACAACACCTAATTAAGACCCCATCCAACAAAAACCAAGTAATATCGAATCATGGCGGTAGTCATACCCTTTATTGATATGGGACCTTCCATAGTTACAGATATTACCGACTCCGTCGACTAGTCATCGATGTGGAGTGTAGCTAGAAAATGACATGCCAATGTGATCCAACAACCATACTTTCATTTTCTTTGTCAGTCCTCAGTTTCTCTCAAATACCAGAAGGTCAAAGAAACTACATGGTTAATAAAAATAACCATCATGCCTCGATTCCAACAAGGTGTCGACCACGTGCACAATGGTCCCAACAACACCTAGCTTCAACATACATAATGTCTCAGCTCAAACATGGCATCGACCACGGGCATAATGGTCCAATCGATACCGAGCCTTTAAAATACATAATGCCTTAGCTCAAACATGGCATCGACCACGGGCATAATGGTCCCAAAGACACCGAGCTTAAAAATTCATAATGCCTCAGCTCCAACATGGCATCGACCACGGGCAAAGTGGTCCCAAAGACACCGAGCTTAAAAATTCATAATGCCTCAGCTCCAACATGACATCGACAACGGGCATAGTGGTCCTAATGATACTGAGCTTTAAATTTTCACATTTGATATACATATATAAAAAAGTATAAAAAATAATATTCAACTTATCATTAATTTCTCAAATCAAATGGAAAATATCACAAGAAACACCAAAGTGTTCAAAATAAAAATATGACATCATAGAGAAGAGTTACATAAAACTCAAGCTTCCACTAACTAAGCCCATTACACGAACTCACAATGGCCATGTTCTCAACATGATTGTTAAATTCTAAGGCCCGAGTCCTTGGTTAATGGAACAACTAACACAAAATCAACACAAACGTGTTTAACCATCATTTTTTTTTCAAAACATATTTGACACCAATTGCTTCGCTTCCAAATGCTTAACGCCATTTTAAGGTAACATTATTATCACAATAATTTTTAATGTGAAGCCATGTCACAAGTTTCTCAACCAAACACTTTATGTGGTATGTAACAACATATCATGCAACAAAATGCACAAAGTTATTTTGGTTAAAGAAACTTGAAGCTATTTTGTCAAAGCATCAAATATTAAGGATATATTTCATATCATGATTATGATATCATATAATTTCTAGATCAATAGGCATCATAAGGGATCTATGATATTCAAAAGTATTTCAATATACAAAATATCAAAATATCCCAAAATTATATATCGCATCAAATATTTTTACTATCATTGTTAACATCAAATAATGACAAAAGTCAAAATCCTCCCACCGATGTCAAGATCCAGTCATGTTAGATTTATAAAACTCATAGTAAACTAACATGAGTATTTAAATATTTATCATAAATCTTCAATAAATAAATTTGATAGTAAAATCATGATTTCAAGTAGGAAATCAACCGATATAAGATATATAATAAAATCTACAAATTCATATATTTTCAAACAAATATATCAGTTGATAAGATCCTCAAAGGTAACGTAAAATCCAACCATTAACAACACAAGCAATTTGAGGATATTATCATTCACTAAGCACTCTCATTTGGGCAACACAGACAAATGTCAAAAAGTCTCTTAACCATGAAGCTAAAGCATTAGACTACAACACAACTCGAATAATGTCTCCTTTAGGCAAACATATATCCAAGTTGTTGTGGCTAACACAATAGAACATAATAAGTCTAAGATCATTGTATTTTTGCAAGCGTACTTCATTAAATTCACCAGAATTATAACATATGGTGGCCCTTTTTAGGGTGGCGTTCATATGTAGTAATTCAGAAAATATATCCTATAGAACAATGACTAAAAGTCCTTCCAAACTATGTAAACAAACCACTTTCATGACCAAACATTCATATAGACTTCCAAAATTAACTCATTCCAGAATATATCATGCCCAAGACATAAAGAGCCCAACATATAGATAGCAAACATATGCCACTGATCAATAAAAATAAAAATAAAAATAAGACAGCTACACAATATGTGTCTTAATAATTAAATCATAATTACATGTATCATCCAGATATCCTTGATCAAAGTTATCATAGATACATAGTGACGACAAGCTTCATACATATGATGTGCATCATAATTTAATCAATTACATTAGGTAATAACCTAACCAAAAGAGTAAGGTTTAAAAAAATATCATAAGTCTCTTTCATGGCCAAAAACAGTAAACACTTGAAACTGCTATTTCTTTCTTTTCAAATTCATGATAGCAAACTCAATTTTTCTTACACATGTGCCTTCCTAAAAATAGGAATAATCAAGCTCAATAACAAACTAAGCAACACAATAGTTATTTAAAAATGATTGTTAAGCAAAACTTGAAATGCGTTAAACTAAACAACAAGGCAAGACAATTTCAGCTTAAATCAAGCTATTTTGAGACCAACATAACAACACATTATCCTTTGGGTAGAAAGTGCAACCAAGGTCGTAACCACAGTCAGAACCTCAGATGAGTTAATCAATGAACATACACTAGGTTCGAAAAATTGTCTCATTTAGGCTGACAAATCCCCTAGACCAATGCACCTCCATTAACTTCATCCACAATCTTTGATAATGAGTTACTCAATGAGCATACACTAGGTTTAGAAATATATCCCCTTCGAGCAGACAAACCTCCTAGACCAGTGCACCTCCAATAACTTTATCCACAATCATCGATAATAAGTTACTCAATGAGCATACACCAGGTTTATAAATCTATCCCTTTTGGGCAGACAGATCTCCTAGACCGGTGCACCTCCAATAACTTTATCGCAAATCAGCTTCTAATCATGACATACAATAACCCCTTTGGGCAGACAGTTGCACGTAAAACCAGAAGCATTCCTCTAATGATAAAAAGAAACTCCACCAATTAATAATGAGTAATCTCACTTTGGCGGTAATTACCCATTATAATCAATGAAATACTTTTATCCAGGAATCAATTTATCTTGCCCTCAACCATGATACAGTCTATAAGAAGGTGCATCAACAATTAATACCTCTATTGATCATGAATTTAAATCTAATAGCATTATGCAAGTTTTGCACGTACAACAATCCAAATAGGAGCTCATAATTAAATAAATTGGCACTTTAAAATATATGATATATGCTAAAAGTATTAACTTTCATAGCATCAGCCAAGCGCATACATATCATGCTACTGAAAATGACTATGCTATTGAAAACAACTTGAACAAATTTCTATTGATGTGAAGAAAGTATGTTATTTTCACAAGAGGAATCCCTGCTCTATATATAGAGGCAGAGAAGGAAAACAGAAACAGAATTCTGTTATGCTAAACAGAACAGAAAACAGAGAAACAGAAAAAATGGGAAAGCTGACCACTAAGATAGATACACCCCTAAGATGCTTATCCATACAATGGCTAGAACAACTACAATGATCAACAATACTGATCCTCAAAAACTAATACAAACTAATATGATAAGCATCCAATTAGAGTCCTATCTTAATACTCCCCCTCAAGGAGCAGTGTGAGGACCTTGAACACCAATCTTGGACAGCAACTCTTGAAAATGTTTTGCTCCTAGAGCCTTAGTAAATATATCTGCTTCCTGTTGCTTTGTGTGCATGTATTCTGTTCTGATAACTCCATTTTGTATGTGTTGTCTGATGAAGTGACAATCCACTTCAATGTGCTTTGTTCTTTCATGGTAGACAAGATTGGCAGCCAGATGTATGGCTGCTTGATTATCACAGAAGAGTTTTGTAGCTGATTTGCAAGGGACCTGTAAAGTTCTGAGAAGCCCTTGAAACCATATGATCTCACTAGCAGCATAGGCCATTGCCCTGTACTCTGCCTCACTGGATGACCGAGATACAGTTGTTTTCTTCTTGGTCTTCCACGAAACAGGAGCTGAACCCAATTTCACTAGGTAGCCAGTTATAGATCTTCTGGTCAGAGGGCAGGAAGCCCAGTCAGAGTCACAGTATGCTGTCAGCTCTAGATCATTGTCCCTTGGCAGCAAAATTCCTTTATCTGGAGTCTGTTTCAAATACCTAAGAACCCTTAATGCAGCATCCCAATGTCCTTGCCTTGGGGCCTGCATAAACTGACTTAAAACATGCACATAATATGTCAGATCTGGTCTTGTAATTGTTAAGTAAATCAACCTACCAATGAGCCTTCTATACTGTGAAACATTTGAATAAAATTCACTTTGGTCTAGAGCCAACTTGTGGTTCTGTTCCAAAGGAAAAGAGGCAGGCTTGCAAGCCAGCATGCCACACTCAGTGAGGATATGTAATGTATATTTTCTTTGGCACAGAAACAACCCCTCTTCACTCTTAGCTAATTCAATTCCAAGGAAATATTTAAGTGCTCCTAGATCTTTCATATGGAAGCAAGCACTCAGATGCTCCTTAAAAGCATTGCAGGAATCATTATCATTACTAGTTATGATCAAGTCATCAACATAAACTAACACAACTATAAAGCTAGAGCCTTGTGTGTAAGTGAACAGACTATGATCTAATTGAGATTCAATGAAACCATAAGAAATAAGAGATTTAGAGAGTTTAGAGTACCAATTTCTTGAGGCTTGTCTAAGGCCATAGAGGGATTTTCTCAATTTACAAACCAAACCTTCTTCAGAAGCTTGATAACCTTGTGGTAGATCCATGTAAACTTCCTCATCCAGATCCCCATGCAAGAAAGCATTACTCACATCCATTTGATGGAGTTGCCACCCCTTTGCCACAGCTATGGTTAAGACACACCTAATGGTTGTCATCTTTGCCACAGGGGCAAAGGTCTCATTATAATCCTCTCCCTCTATTTGTGTGTAGCCCTTTGCAACTAACCTAGCCTTATACTTCTCTATTTCTCCAATAGATTTGTACTTGATCTTAAAGACCCACTTACAACCTACTGTTTTCTTACCCTTGGGGAGCTTGATTAGTTCCCATGTCTCATTTTCTTCCAGAGCCTTAATTTCTAATTCCATTGCATCCCTCCATTCCTTTTTCTGGCTTGCTTGAGCATATGATCTAGGTTCTTGATGAGTGATAGCAGCAAGGTATGCAAGATACCTTTTGGAGTAATGTGAATTGTCTAGAAAATCAGAAATGGGGTAGACTACACCCTATTTAGTTGAACCAGTTATGGTGGAGGCTTCTTGAGAGGCTGTGTGAACATAGTAATCCTTCAAATATGCTGGTGGCTGTCTGGTCCTAGGTTGTGCAGGGATTGGTTCCTGATACAGAATATCATGCTCCCCCTCACTGTGAACCTCAGTTTCTGGTTCAGCAGGCATGTGTGTGGTAACATCTACCTCATGTTCAGATTCATCTTCCCTTGACTGGTCAGACTCATTATTGTTCTGTGGTTCCTCTTCATCATAGAAGCGTGGTACTTGTTTATCACTGCTACTGCAGTGATTCTCAGTGTTGGTTCCTGTACTAGTCATAAAAGGAAAGACATTTTCATAGAAAACAATATCTCTAGAGACCATGAAATCCTTGGTTTTTAGGTTATAAACCTTCCAACCCTTTTGACCAATGGGGTATCCAACAAAAATGCATTGTTCAGCTCTTGCATCAAACTTATCCCTATTCTTGGATGCATTTCTGACATAACATAGGCAGCCTAGAGTTCTCATGTGCTCATAAGAAGGAGATTTGTTAAACAACATCTCATAGGGAGTTTTCCCTTTATTAGCAACAGTAGGAGTTCTATTTATGATATATGTGGCTGCAAGCACACATTCTCCCCAAAATTTCAAGGGGAAATTCCCTTGAAACCTTAGAGCCCTAGCCACATTGAGGATATGCCTATGCTTCCTCTCAACCCTTCCATTTTGCTGGGGTGTGGCTACACAAGAAGTCTCATGAGAGATTCCTTCTTCTTCAAAGAATCTTCTCATAACAGAATTCACAAATTCTGTTCCATTATCACTCCTAACACATTTGATTTTCTTATTAAACCGAGTCTTCACCATATTATGGAAATTCATAATAATCTTACTTGTTTCAGTTTTCTCCTTCATTAAGAAAGCCCAAGTCCCTCTAGAATAATCATCTACAATAGTTAAGAAGAAACAAGAACCATTATGGGAAGGAGTATGGTACTTTCCCCATAGATCACAATGAATAAGATCAAAGGCCTCACTAGCTTTATTATTACTTTGACTAAAATTCAATCTACATTGTTTAGATCTATGACAGATGTCACAACAATCTATTTTGCTAAAATTGAAGGTATTGTTGATAAAAGGAAAAATATACTACAGTGCCTTATTGGAAGGATGCCCCATCCTCTTATGCCAAAGATTGGTGAGATCCTTTCCAACTGCCAGGGAAGAGCCATCCACCATTCCTTTGATCATGTAAACTCCATCTTGAAGCTCACCTAGTCCAATCAACTTCATTGAGTCCTGGTCCTGGATTTCACAACAATTCATATTATAAGTAACTTTGCATTTTAGGTCATGTGTCAATTTATGTATAGAAACAAGATTGCAATTAAAACTAGGAACATAAAGGACATCATGCAATATTATATCTCTATTTAGATGGTAATTTCCCATCTTATCTACAATAATAGTATCACCAGTAGGCACAATTATTCTAAAAGGTTTCTCTATCTTCCTCACTTCCTCTAGGAGAGTGAAGATGTGGGTCATGTGGTGTGAAGCACCACTGTCTAGAACCCAATTCAGCCCTTTAATTGTGCCTACATTACCCGCCATATCATCATGGTTCATAAGAGTGCCATGAAGGGCATGTCCTATGGCATTCTGATTGTAATCCTTTGCCTTTTCTCCTTCTGCGCAAGCTTGATGTACAACATTACTCTACCCAGAATTTCTGTTTGTGTTTCTCTGTGACCTCTTGAAATCCCAATTAGGTGGATATCCCACAATTTCAAAGCATTTTGCCTTGATATGCACTGTCTTGCCGCAGTGATCACATTTCGGCCTTGGTCCATCTCTGAACCTCTGCTTGTTGTTGTTTGAGTAGAAGGCCGAGGCTGATTCAGTCTTGATGTTCCTTTCCCTTTCTGCTTGGAATCTTGATTCCTCTCTCAGTATGTGATTAAAGGTTGTACGTAGAGAGGGCAAGGGATCAGAATTGAGAATTGTAGCCTTGATGTGAGCATACTGATCACTGTCAATGCTTCCAAGGAAAAGATGGACTCGGTTCTCCTCCTCTCTTTGGGTCAGGGCCCTCGATGCTCCACAAGTGCACTCCGGCAAGGGTTGGAGCTCCCTGAGTTCATCAAGATACCCCTTGAATTGGGTATAGAAGTCTTTGATATTCATTTCTGATTCTTGTTGAATCAAGCACAGAGTGCGCCATAGTTGGTGAACCCTGGGTGCATTTCTTTGCGCGAATCTTTCCTAAAGATCATCCCATATCTCTTTCGCAGTGGTCGCATGCGAAATGCTAGCATGGAGTTTGGGGTTGACCGAATTCAAGATCCAGGCCAACACCATAGAATCCGCCTTGTCCCAGCTCCCAAAATCCGCAGCGTTTGAATCATGCTTTGTAATTGATCCATTGATGAACCCTAGCTTGGTTTTAGCACGCAAGACTGTCTTCATCGATCTTGCCCAGGTTCTGTAATTGTCGCCATTGAGGACTGAAGCAACCAAAGGGATTCCTGGATTATCAGAAGCATTCAGCAAGAAAGCTGGGTTAGGTGGATTCTCATTCACGATCCCTTTTCCACTATCAGAGGCATGATTTTCCTTCTCTAATTTCTTGATCTCATTCCCAGAATCATCAACCTGCTGTGATGCCATATTGAAAATGACTATGCTATTGAAAACAACTTGAACAAATTTCTATTGATGTGAAGAAAGTATGTTATTTTCACAAGAGGAATCCTTGCTCTATATATAGAGGCAGAGAAGGAAAACAGAAACAGAATTCTGTTATGCTAAACAGAACATAAAACAGAAAAACAGAAAAAATGGGAAAGCTGACCACTAAGATAGATACACCCCTAAGATGCTTATCCATACAATGGCTAGAACAACTACAATGATCAACAATACTGATCCTCAAAAACTAATACAAACTAATATGATAAGCATCCAATTAGAGTCCTATCTTAATACATGCACACATATAGATTATGATATATTCTCTTTCCAGTATATTATTTTTCTAAATATCACCTGGAAGAATAAATAAACTAGATCCCTTTTTTTTTAATTTTAATAGAGATATTTACGCAGCGGAAAAAAATAAAGTATATATCAAAATCACTTTTAAACAATGTGTCACAATTCAAGCGGAAATACTTATAATAGCTCCCAAATATTCCCCACAATATCCAATTTGATCATAGTAATAACCATGAAAGATTATAACATATTATAAATAATCAAATTCTCAAAAGGAAACAACATATGTGCATAAGTACCAATTTAACCATCCAACGGATATTCAAGGCATAATTATACAAGGCTTTTCAAAATGAATATTATCTCACTTGTGATATCACATAAACACTTGTCGAACTTATCATGTGATGAAAAATATTTCCAAATTTATATAATCTGTATCACTCAAAAAGAGCAAAAATCCACATATATCAAATATTATTTTTCCAAATCTTTCAAATAATTGAGTGACAATAATCACCTTTAATGAAAAAATAATATGATTGTGTACTAGAAATAATTTTCCAAAATCATGCCAATAAAGAGCCCAATAATCTCCATGTCACAACATTATAGAAGAATGTCACACTCTTTTATATAAATACATATACAATACATCAATGGCAAGAAAAAATATATTTTATAACTAATCTCCAAGACCGTGTCCACTACAACATAAATGACTTTAGATAGCGTTTCTGGATGCCTCTTAATAGCGTTTGTAACCGCTATCTATGCCACCGCTATTAAAACTCGTTAGCAAAGATAGCATTTAGGAAGTGCTATTAAAAGGTGACTTTAGATAGCATTTGTTAAAACAAACGCTATCTATTCCCCCTTTTTTTTTTAAATTTTACATATTTCTTAACTTTACCTCCATTCCTGCATATTGTTTATAAAAAACATCCTCATAAAAAGAAAAAAAGGGGAATAAATACAATCATAAGATCACCCTCATAAAAAGGATTATAAAACATAGGCGATGCCCAATCTGATTTGCGGCTTTAAATTAATCTATTAGTTTAATAACATTGTTAAAAACCAATATTCAAACATCAAGCAAAAGCAAAAATGGGTATACCGGCTTAGACAAACACCAAATATTCTAACAATTGAGATTTGAAGTACTGACATGACATCAATCCTCTAACATGAAAGTTTGAAGGAAATTCATAACAAAATTTGAAAATTACACATAAAGCCATGCCAAAGACGCGCTCTTCTTCAGCTTAATTAGCAAGCTCTTGTCTAACCACAGCAGCCCTCTACACAAATTGAAAATACGAGTGTTAGCATCAATTGCTTAAACAAAAAAGAACACAACCACCAAAATATACTAACACAATAGATTAGACACTTTCAGTAATACCTAAAACCCAATACAATTATTTCACAAACTGGAAGAAGGGCAATAATAATACTACTAATATCGAATAAGAAAAAGTATATGCAAGTAAATTGAAACAAACCTTGATCTTTGCCAACATTATCTTGAACCTATCAAAATCATTGAGGGCTGCCCTTCTCTTCCGCACAATCAATTTTCTGCCCCATGAGCTATTCTCCCACTTGTTCTTAACATCTGTCTAACATAGTAGATGTTAAAAATATTTCCCCTTTTGTGTATGCCATTCTTGGTTACATTTTTATCTGATATATAGGAGTCAAAAGTATTTCATGTTATGCGTGGACATGAATATTGTCTAGATAACCTATCCATTTGTTGAAAGGAGTCCTAGCTACAAGAATACTGCTGAGGCCAAAAAAAAGAAAAAAAATTACAGCAATCACACATTCAGAATACAGAAACAAGACTAATAATGAGTGAATCAATGGAGTTGGTAAGAGAAATGACAACTCACAAATCCATCCTCAGAGATATCAATGAGCTGGTAGTCAGTACGATTCACATGAGGGACCTGACAACAAAAAATTACTGTGAGTCATTGAGAGGAAAGAAATCACAATAAGTCAACACAATTAAGTGCACGTACATCACAATTGTGGGAAGAGGGCACAATATCCTCAAGCTTCTTGGCAGTGAAAAATATGATATTTTCAATCTCATAACAGCATAAGATTCACCTAGGCCAGCCAAAACATGATTGGTTGGAGAAATCATTGTTCCAACATCAATGAACAACATATAAAATAATGAGTTCTGATTAACTAAACTAAATTAAATGTCAGACAGAGTAACTAAATAAGATGGATCCAGAGGTGATGCTACCAAAATGATTCCTTCATAGACTTCATATCAAAGAGCAAAATACTTTATCCTCGACCATTAGTCTATTAACAACACAAAATGTTGATGTGGATCTCTAGTTAGAAATCTAAAGCATTATTCACATACCAATGAGTATTGCTGCAACTACTGTGATCAATTTGACATAATAAAATAAACTTTTCAACAATATAGCGACACCAATCTTCCTTGCAATGTATACAGATTAAAGATACCAAATGAGTTATAATACAACTCATTGATATTTACACAAGGTCCATTAATTTTGATTTTGTGTATTTTTTCTTATAACATAACCTTTGAAAGGCGCAAGTAAACAAAAATGTCGTGTCTGTCTCCTTATCACCAAACCTTGTGCAAGTAACAACCAATCTACATCTGCCTATGCTCTGGTTGGTTACCAGTTTCTATGACTGTACTGCTATCTTGATTTTGAAAACGAGTATACACTATAACAAAACTGTTCCATCAAAACACATCAAGATCCCATTTCCTTCTGCTGGAATGTTTGTCCTTAACTTGTTTTATCCTTTGAACAACTATGAACTACAGTTCCATGGAAAAATATAGTGGAAATAGTCAATAACTAATTGGCAGTTCATAACTGAAAAGCACATGCATACATACGCACTAGCCTGAACACAACTGAACTTCTTAGCTATAAACCTCTTAATTACACCCCCACACTATGCATCTTTTTCCATTTTATGGTCTCATTTTCAGTCCACTATTGTTATTGCTTTTACTTCCTTTTCTTCCTTTTCTTGCTTGAGAAGTTGCTACTTGCTAGGCTTGTTTTGGGTCCTTCATCCTCTATTAGGCTTGATTGGTAATGAGTTTTGTTTATTCATCTGCTCCTTGAAACTAAACATTTTTCTGAGTAACAGTTTGTGCCTTGATACTTAGAATGGCTTTAAGGATTTTATCAAGGAAATGCCAGGGTGTTCTTTGTTTTCTGTTCCTTGTTATGTTTTGTTTTTGTAAGGGCCAAGACTCTCCTTTGTCACCAATGGAAAAGAAAGAGCAGGAAGTAATCTACTCTGTCATTCAAGGGTTTGTTGGGAAATGGTGGAACGGTTTAGATCTTTATCCAAATCCTTGTGGATGGACTCCCATACAGGTTTGAAGTAGTTAACTTTCAAAGCAAAAAGATCAAACAAATAATGTTTTTACAATTGTTTGCTTTCCATTTCAGTCTGAATTTTATTGGAACAGTACTTAACATTCTTCATTTTAAAGTCTAATTCTAAACACATACATATACATATTGAAACAAACACTACTATGAGGTTAGATCATTTTTATCTACTTAGTACACATCCAAATTAAAAGAGAAAATCAAAACATGGCAAACAGATAAAAAAGAATATGTTCTTATAACAAATCATGGATTATAGAGCATAAATCTCTTACCTGAAATTTTCAAATTTTTTTGTTGAAAAACAGAATCGAGAACAGATTCAATTTCCACAGATATAATAGGGGTCAGAGTTGGGTCCGTCAGTGCCACAAACTCAAGCACAGATGCAACTTTTTCTTGTACACTGGGGGAAGAGGACTTTAGAATCTCAACAAGGTGTCCAATGAAAACAGAACCCAGTATATCATTCCTGAAAGATTTAGAAAATACAAAGAAAGTTGATGTTAACTACAACTGTGCAGAGCACTTATGACCTGTTCCTCAATCCAATAATATTAAGATCAATCATGCAAAAATAATATCCATCATACAAAAATAATATCCATCCAATAATAGTCATTATGTTCATATCTTCCAAATTACTTGAACATCTGCTACCTTTCCTAATATTTCTCTTTGTTCTTCTATACCAGTTGTAACCATGAGGAATCATGGGGAAAAGATATGCATGAAAGACACATGTATATCTAAGTTACTTGTCTATAGATTGTGCATTTTTAGAATCTAGAACAATGAAGTTATATATTAGCAATATATAAGGTACTGAACATTTATAAGCTAACTCAATGGTGGTTAATTGGAAGACTGATTCAGGAGTTCAGTCCCCAAAAACCCTTTCTTGATTTAATATCTATATGGAGTCTCTAGGTTTTAGTAAGATTTCATTAAAGGAAGCTTTGGTTTGCTATATTATTATGGTGTTATCAAGCACATGACTTCTGCAGAGATGAAAACAAAAAGAATGTCTATAGTACAGTTTCACAGAACTTCAGAAGTTGTACACTTTATTAGTACATTTTATCATTTGATGCAATATTCTGCCAACTTAGTCCTAAGTCCTAACTTCTAAGTGCTAATTTCTTAACTAAAACGGTAGAAGCGAACTCTGCTCCGTTAGCTTTGTCTCTATTCTACCAACAAAAATATTTGGTGTTCCAAGAGAGGTTTCAGCTTGGCTTCTCACCTATCTCCCTGCATTCTTTTAATCTAATTCTTTTCAGCTCACGACTGTGTTCACCTATGATGTTTTAGCAGAGTTATTCAATCCAGCAAATTGCAGTACCCCACTCACAAACACATGGGTTCATTCAGTTATAATGTTTCAGTAAAACCATCCAAGCCAATCAAGTCAATGACAAAAACAATTGCTACTAAAGAAAAAAGTTATTAAACTTAAAAATATTAAAACAAACACACAAACACACACAGACTCAAAAGTTTAGGTGGAAACTCACCTCAAACAACAGTGAGCAACCCAACAAAGAAGTGACTGTACCATGCACATCCATACCCAGATAAATTAGTTGCAACATGCTATGGTCATTGAGACAGAACATCAGAAGCCAACATAGAAAGGTTTAGTTTTCATCAACTTCCTCCAACAATTTAATCCAATGAAAATCTGAACAGACTGCTAAAACCCAAAACATAAACAAGAAGAGTTGTTACCTGTAAAAGGGAAATCAAACCGAAAGAAGCAACTTCGAGATTTTGGAAACTTGAAACTGAAAAGTGAAAACCCACTCTCTTAATAAAGGAATTTCGAGAAAGAAGCACACGGACGACTCAAAGAATGGCGAAGACAACGCACGAATGGTGGAGACAGCAAGCAATGAGAGGGGACGAGCTCTCTGGATGCAATGCGAGGATGAATCTGCAATGGCAACCCTATACTTGAACTGAGGTCAGTGATGAACTGAGGATTAGGGTACGCAGAAACTGAGAATCGAAGGATCAAAGCAACGCGCGCGCGGGTAGATCTAAAACAACAATCACCTAAGATAGCGTTTCTATATTTAAATGCTATCTAAAGGTTACCTTTTAATAGCATTTCATTTTACAAATGCTATTAAAAGTTAATTTTATTTTATTTATTAATTGCAAATTAGAAAAGATATCGTTTCCGTGTGGAACCGCTATCTTATGTTGTTAGTTAAGATAGCGGTTCCACACGGAACCGCTATCTTTTCCTGAAGCTTGACTTTTAATAGCGGTTCCTTAAGGAAACGCTATCTTAGGTGATACCTAAGATAGCGTTTCTTTAAGGAACCGCTATTAAAAGTCCCCCCATCACTTTTAGTAGCATTTCCACACGGAAATGCTATAAAAGGTGCGTTATTAAAAGTCTAATCTGTTGTAGTGGTCGCTCAATTTTGTGTGTAGAGCCAACAAAAGCGAAAGCCAATTTAATGGTATCACCAACTTTATATAGCTTTTCAAATGACTCATAAAATCAAACGTTAGATAACAATAATAGAACTCATATCAAATATTAACAATTTCTAAAGAGAAAATCAAGTCTTGCTTCCACTTGTTATAGTTTGGGCCAATCAAAAAATAAATTGAAGCAAAAGAATTGTTTATGGAAAAAGTCACTGTTAAGACAAAACATGAATGCATTAGAACAAATAATATGGCAAGATATAGCCCAAATGAAAGATGCTATCACAACGAGGCCAATAAAATAGTACATTCCCCTTTGGGCAGAATGCACAAACCAAGGTAACAACCAAGGTCAAAACCTCTGATGAGTTAATCAATGAGCACACAGTTCAGAAAGTTGTCCCCTTTGGGCAGACAAATTCCTTAGCCCAATGCATTCCTCATTAACTCCATCCACAGTGAACTTTCAATCATAACACGCAATAACCCCTTTGGGTAGGTAACTGCATGTAATGATTAAAAACATTCCTCAAATTACAAAGAAATTTCCATCAATTGAAATAGGTGGTCCCACTTTGACAGTGACGACCCATAACAACTAATGAAAACTCTTGCACATAATCACTTTTCTCTTGCCCAAACCATGACACAGTACACAAGAAGGCACTTTATCAAAATAGCACCCATACTGATCACATATCAATATTAACAGCATTCCTTACATGTTTTGCACTTAAACAATCTTCATGACAAGATACATCTTAATAAATAAACATATTAAAGCATATATTAATTAATTTCAATATGCAACTAAAACCATGAAAGCATTGGCATTTTCAAGTTTCAATATGACGTGCATCAACTAATGACAAGAAGGTAATTAAAAATTCACCTTTCATATAATTAAGCACCGCCTCTGTCGCTTGTCAACAACAAGAAAAAATTAATTTTCCAAAATAAAATAGCACATGCTTAAGCATTAATCCAAATAAGGTTGATAAATTAAGAAAATTTTTCAATAGTTCAATATCAAATTAGAACTATAACAGAATAATGCTTTCATCATAATAATAAATAATAAATATGCTACTTTTTAAACTTCCAATTCTGCTATAATAAGATATATGGCACCCAGCACTATGATTCCAATTGTTTTTTTTTTTAAAAAAAAAAACAGTGGGTCTTCTTCTTCCTCTGGCGGTCGTCCAACACCAGGAACAGGTCTGAACCGGGTCAGCATAAAACAGGTCTGCACTTTTTAGTGGGTTTTGTCCAAAAACAAGTTTCTAATCAATCTAAGACAAAAGCCCCAGTTTCTATAAAAAAAAATGTAATTTCAAGCTTCAAAACACCTAACATCACTATTTTTCGAAATTCTCCTTCCATAGTGAATGAAAATTTGTGATTCTTGTGTCAATTGGATTCACAAAATTATGCTCTACAAAAGCCCCATGATTTATGGTCCCAATTTTTCGAAAACCAAGTTCCGAAAAAATATATAAAAAATCCGAAAATCATTTAAAAATAAATAAATTAAGGAACCAGAAAATTAAAAATAATAAAATGATAATTATCATGTTTAAATAATCAGGTCATAACTCATATAATTTAGGCTTTGATACCAAATGTAAGATAAAATTGGAATGTCATGGTGATATTATATGAAATTAGAATACCGATTCTCTCATCACCCCCTGCCTGATCATGCACTCCCAAGTGACGGCCGTCAATGGGGCAAGCCATGGAACAACTGATTATATTATTCATCACGGTATAGGGGACCTGGCCAACTATATATAATATTAACAATAACCCTAGGCACCTCCCATTACGGGCCTATAGGTTAAGGCCTACACTATCACCCACACATATCAGAATTAGGTGTCAATAGCCCATTACAAACAGATCACCATATTAGCATGCTTAAGCATCATTAAATGGATCATAACATTAGCCCGTTTTTCGTAAACAAAAAAAACCACAATTGATTGCAGCCCACAAGAATTATTAGAAATAATTCTAACAGTATATTCTCTCTTCTTCTTCATTTTCTTCTTATATTTAAAGAGAATAAAATTTTGGATGGATCTCACCCAATTTCTTCTCTCTTATCTGTTTCGCTTGCCTATCAAATAAGAGAAAATCACATAATTTTCTTCTCCTTTCCTTTCTTCTTATTTTCTCTTACGTTAAACACACCATTAACGAGAGACGGGATACTCATGATGAGAAAGAAAACGAGATACAGAAAAATGAATAATTATAATGTGAGTTATGTTGTGAAAATGTTTTATGTGAATTCTCTAACAACTATAATTAATAGGGAAAAAATTACTAGTTTAAACTATCGATTTGGACAATATGTATTTAAATGAGGAACTCTTCTCTTCAATGTAAAATTTCCCTTTTAGTTTTGATCCTGAATTTGGGAGTGTGAATCAACGCTGCAATTGTGCTAATATCAATTGAAGGAACCTAGCTATATGCAAACTTTAGAACCGCTCTAGCAATCAAAATATTAGCATTAATCAGATAATATTTTGATATTTATACAATATAATTTCTTTTTTTAATTTTATAAATTTACATTTTATACTTGTTCATATAAATTGTTCCATAGTCGGAACGGAGGGGCCCTTTTATAGGCTCCCCTTCTAGAAGATTATGTCCTGGTGTAGTAAGGATCTTTATGCTAGTGGGCTATCGTAATTGAGCCTGGAATATTTAGATTATAAGATGTTTTTGTGTGAGAATTGGCCTATCCAATCTTGACATGAACATAAATATTATTCATTATTTGGATAATAGACTTAGGATTTGTTTGTTTTAAATATTGAGAGCTTGAGAGTTGCATTTGAATGGAAATAATATTACCTCTTGTGGGAGTATCATATTTCCTTTGTATATAACTAGCTTCTAGAATTGTAATTTTGTGAAACACCATAATTTAGTTCAGAAAAATATTATTAATTTTTTTTTTATCATTACGTGAACTTTATATGGAACCAATAAATTACATAACTCAACTCTCTATTTAATGAATTTCATATTGTTTTTATTCAATAATAAAGAGTGTATTAAAATGAATATATATATATATATAATTTACTAACCTTACTAATTAATTTTATATGCCATCAATTAAAAAGGATATAGTTTATAAAGGAAATATTAATTGCACATAATTTGAGTTTCACATGCACATTCAAAAAGAAAAGTTTCAAGCCCAGTTATTGACATCAGGCGTATAAGAAATTTTACACTGTCAAAAATTAATATCTTATTAAAATATTTGACTTTTATCCTAACAATCTTAGCCGTTCCTCATTATTGTTTTACAATGTAAACAATTTTGCACTAATGAATATGATATTAAGATTGCTAACCATGATCAAGATGAAGAAAACGGTAGAGTATGCAAAATGCAAAAGAGCTCAAGAACACAATGAGCAATTTGGGAGAAGCTTCAATTTGAAAGCTCTCTGCTAAATTTACATTAAAGAAACTAGTATATGTACCCGCACAACACACGGGAGACAATAATGGTTGGTGACAATAAAAAAATATTTGGAAATTATTTTTTTTCACATTAAGAAGTAAAAAGGTATGTTTTAATATAAATCAAAGTACAAAATACATAATAAGAAAGTTTAACTATTGAGTTGATCCCTGAACTATTTTGGAATTTTCAAGTATGTCCCTATACTAAAAAAATCTAATTAAATCCCCGAACTTATATAAAATTTTCAATTAGGTTCTAAAACTAAAAAGGTTAACCATTTATAGAAAATATATTTATCTATAATATTTTTTTCTCTCATGAAAATTTATTTGATTAAATTCTCTTCTTTTCCTTGTGCAAGTAAACCATTTTTAAAAAATATATTTATCTATTGTATTATTATTTTTCATTCTCTCTTAAAAATCTATTTGATTTAATGCTCATTTTTTCGCCTTACGAACTTTGTCATTCTCTTTTCTCTTGCAAGTTAACAATTTTTTTAAAAAAATATTTATCTATCATATTATTTTTTCTTCTCTATTCAAAAGCTATTTCATTTAACCATATTTAAAAAAATATAATAAGCAAAATAGCATTGATGTGATTAACCGTTATGACATTAACATATTCATACCCGAAAGAATGAAAATCATTACACAATTTCGACCGAGCATTAGTAACAACTCTTTGTTGCATTCCTAGTTTAGTTTCCTGAGAGGCGTTAACGGGTTTAGTAATCATTGTACTTGGAGAACCACAAAAAATACAGAATCATATGCAAACACATCAGACATTTGAAGAAGAAAAAAATACTCATCTGAAAACATTCATACCTGCAGCATCCTTACATTTACTCACGGTTAAAACTTATAAACTATTTGTTCTTTTTAAAAACAATAAGTTGATCTCATTAGCTAGATACCAAAAAGTAAAAACAAAACAAAGTGAAACAGCAAAGCCAAGAAATATGGTTGCAACCAAACAACAACTGCTACAGGTACACCATTAGGAGGAAAACAATATCATCCCATTTTCAATTCATTTATATTCCTTTCCTCCTTTTTTTTTTTTTTGCAGTACCTATCTGCAAACTTCAATAACCCTCCTTTGTCTTTCTTATTCCCATCTATCTCTAACCCATTCTCACCTCTCTCTACACATAATAGTAATTAGAAAATACAATGAAAGAAGAAACTTGGAAACTCCACGTATCCGCCGTCAAAACCATGAGAGCCCACACCAAGCTACTTTCTCTCTCATCAACGTCCCAGCTTGACAAAAAATTTATGTAAAAGAAAGGAAAACAAAAAAGTATGGGAAATAAAAAGAAAGAGAAGATAGATTTACTAAAATGTCCTCCAACCAAACCCACCTTACAATCAACAGCCGCACAACTACACTTCTACATGCCAGGAACATAGGCCAAGCATTCACTTTATAACTTGAAATCATGCAATTAAATGCAGCAAATCATCCATTCTCTAGAAATAGAAACTGAACATTTACACCACTCTTCTCTGCTCATGAAAAGTCTTTTAAGGATCTCCCTACTAAATGTTGTCATCTCTACTACATCCCTATTATCAGTGAATCCTACCCATGAGATCATCTGAATTCACTCTCTTAAGACACAATAACTTTAATTCTTTAAGTTAATGAATAAGAGCATCTGTTGTTGCTTTATGCACCAAAGTTAACCTGATTCAAAAAGAAAACAAAAACTATGAAGAAGCAATTCATCTTTTTTTATGTAATACCTCTCTGTACCTTGCCAGGTACACTTTAACCTCTATGAATTCGTCAAATCCTAAAGTGACCATTGCCCATAATAAATCCTATAGTGATGCAAATTCAACTTACCACACGCTATGAACACCCTGTGAGAGTATTTGGTTATATTCTTGTTTTGACACCTTGTTCAAGTATTTGGCTTCTCGGCAACCAAACACCAATGAGTTCGTGTTTCAGTTCTTAAGGAAGATATGGGTCTAACATGTCTAAGGTTGCTGCAATGAGATAAAAAAGAAACACAACGGATTTCAATCACATTCCTACTTTTACAATCATTCACTGTTTCATATCAGCCATAAATTCTTCCACATCTTAAGCACTTCAATTATCAACTTCTGCAAACATAACTCTATATTAATCACGTCAACATTTTTCCCCAACAACATAATTTAGAAAGACAACATATCTTATGCCTGGGGATACTCCACCCAAGAGGCCCAAACAATTTATATTTATATATATAAAATACACATATATCATTGGGATTAAAATCAGTAAATGATTATGATATTTGTTAACACATTAACTACAATAAAAATCTAGACTTCATAATACAAAAGCTCAGTCGCCAAAATTTCAAATAATGGAACGACAACCTGTTCCTGCATCAAAGAACCCTCAAACAGTGACTAGTAATTATATATAATATAGATATAGATATAGATGAACTCTACAACTGAATTAATTTAGAGTATCTAGCTTCTCTATATACAAGTGAATTTTGGCACCAATTAGCAACCAACTAGCTAAACTAGCAAAACTGCTTCTAACTGAAAATAACTGAAAGTACAGCTTAACTAACTTATTAACTCTCATATCAACTAACACCCCCCTCAAGCTGGAAGGTCAATATTGATCATGCATAGCTTGCTGTGGAGTTTTTGAAAAGGACTAAGGTGCAAAGGCTTAGTGAGGATATCTGCATTTTGTTCCTTGGTGTCAATAGGCATGAGATGAAGCATTCCAGCTTGGACTTTTTCGCGAACTGTATGACAATCCATCTCTATATGTTTGGTTCTTTTGTGAAATATCGGATTTGCCGCGATATGAATAATGGATTGATTGTCACAATACAGAATCACAGGGCCTGAATGTGCTATCTTGAGATCATGTAGTAAGCACATGAGTCACTGAGCTTCGCACGTGGCTTGAGCTAGAGCTCTATATTCGACCTCAGCTGATGATCTAGACACAATGGATTACTTCTTACTTTTCCAGGAAATGAGAGAGTTTCCTAAGTAGAAGCAGAACCCCGTCATGGACCTTCTAGTGTCGGGGCAAGCCCCCCAATCTGAGTCAGTGAAGCCTCTCAGGGTGAGTGACTCGTGACAAGGAAAGAATAAGCCGGATCCAGGTGACTGCTTAATGCATCTAAGAATGCGCAATGCAGCTTGGTGGTGTAACTTAGTAGGGCAATCGAGATACTGGCTTAGTTTGCTTACAGCATAGCATATGTCAGGTCTGCTATGTGTAAGATATAAGAGGCACCCAATGAGTCTTCTGTAAGGTGAGGGATCAGGATGTCTAGAGCCAGAATCCCTGCTGAGCTTTAAAGTGGTTCCATAGGTGTAGAACATGGTTTGGATGCAAGCATACCTGTATCAGTGAGGAGGTCAAGTGCATATTTTCACTGGTTGAGTGTGATCCCGGTGGAAGACCTTCCTATTTCAAACCCAAGGAAATACTTCAATTCTCCCAAGTCTTTTATGCTAAATTTTGATGAAGTGTGGCTTTGATGGCAGAAATTTCAAACATATCATTACCAGTCAACACTAAATCATCAATATATACTAAGATCACTGTGAAGCCTGTGGTGGATGATTTGGTGAAGAGAGAGTAATCTGCTTTAGACTGAGTGTAACCAGAAGATAGTAGGGTTTCTGTGAGCTTAGCATTCCATAGGCGACTGGCCTGCTTCAAACCATAAAGGGATTTAGTCAATTTGCAGACTAAATTAGAATCAGAAACCTGCAGGCCCGGGGGCACACGCATGTAGACCTCTTCATGTAAGTCTCCATGGAGAAAGGCTGTATTGACATCTAGTTGGTATAAGTGCCAACCGAGGGAAGAAGCTAGAGCAAGAATGACCCTAATAGTTGTCATTTTGACAACATGGCTGAAGGTTTCGTTGTAATCTAGGCCAGCAGTTTGTGTGAAACCCTTAGCCACCAACAAGGCCTTATGTCTCTCAATGGATCCATTAGCTTTATGTTTAACCTTGAAAACCCATTTGCATCTGATGGGTCACGAATCCGCAAGTGAACGGCTTCGCCGTCAAGTAATAAAAAGATCGAACCCACAAAGACCGTGATCTTAAATAACTATCAATTATTAAATCAATTAAACTGGACTAGAAAAAGATTTGGAAAAGATTTGGTTTTTAAAAGATTAACTAACAAATCAAATATATAAAACGCAATTAAACAAAATAGCAATCAAATCAAATCTGAGATTTTTCAATATCAAAAGAGATTTCTAGGAATTGGGTTACCAACAAGACTGCTCATGTTACTAAATTGACTACTCCTCTAGTTAATTATCAAAATTTGCTTTGAAGGTGAATTTATCCTAATTAAGTTAATGTTCCCTCTCGGGATACAAGAATCGTGCCCGATTAAACCAACCCCTACTCTCGTGGTAATTGAATTTAAATTGAACCCTTTAAGCTTTGTGACAACTCAGTGAACCCTCGAAGTTCTGCTTCTAACTCTCGTGATTTAAGTCCTAAGTTCAATCCCTATAGATCCAATACCTAAGTTCACCGCTAGGTTCCTCCTTAGAGTATCTATGACATACAAATAAGTTCGCACCTAAGTAATTCATGCAATAGGAATCAAATCGAAAGCAAAATTGAAATTAACAAGAAGTAAAACATCAATTCATAACATAAAACAAATCTTAGGCATAGCCCCAATTCCTAGAAATAAAAACAATTACTCGAGCATTGCCATGTTCATAGCAAGCTTGATTAACAAAAGCATAAAAAGAAAACCTAAGAGAGGAGAAGAAATTGAGAAGAAGAGAAATCCAAATTTTTGCCTAAGGTAGCAGCCCAAGGGATCCCTATTTTCGATCCTTAGAGGCCTATTTATAATGTAGGGTAACTTGAATCCCAAGAAATTACAAAATCAGATCAAATCAGGTTTTAAAATTCCAGATATTGCGCGTCACGGCTGTGATGCCTGTCACGGCCAGGCCGTGACAGATTCTGTCTTGGAAAACTTGGCATTGATGGCATGTCACGGCCGTGATGGCCATCACGGCCTGGCCGTGACAGGTTCTGACTTTTTTCGTTCTTTTCTTTTCAGCCTTGCTCGATCATGACCGTGATGGTTGTCACGGCTAGGCCGTGATGGGATCTGTTTGACTCAATTTTCTTACTTTTCAAGCTCCGTCTTCATGCAAGCTCCAACATAAATGATCCTGAGCATTTTAATCCTCAATTCCTGCACACAAACACCACAAAACCGCCTTACCTGTTCTAAGGTAAAAACTAACAAAAATCAAATTAAAAATGCCTAAACTACATGAAAATGCATGCAATATGATAAAGAAATATGAGGTTTAATCACACTCATCAAACTACCCCAAGCTTAAGATTATGCTTGTCCTCAAGCAATAACCAAGTCCAGACAAGATAAACAATCAGAGCATGGACAGTGAACCTAGAACTTGGGTAACAAATCCAAGTAACAGGAACATCCAAATAAGTCACCAAGAGACAATCAATTTCAAGTCCAATTAGGAGATTAGGTTCCCTAAATTCATACCTCTCACTAGTTCGGGCACTCTTTTCACCTCACTCAAGTGTTTATGGACATTTGACAATTCACTCAATTTCCTCAAGGAAGGTACCCTACCATAAGCTTGACTATTAACCAAATCTCTACTTTATTAATGAAAACACATAAGAATCAAGAGGTCTTTTATTTTGGTTGTAATGGGGCCATGGGATTAATTGTTAGGTGGAGAAATCAAGAAAGGGAAAATTCAAGAAGGCTAAACAAAATATCAAACAATGCAAAGCATGACAACCTTCTAAAATACCTTTTTGGACTTGAATTCACTTTTCCACCTTTTTTTATTTTTTTTTATTTTTTTTCTCACTTTCTTTTTCTCACCCCCTTCTCCATTTTTTTTGTTTATTTTTTTTTATTTGGAGAAGGTGAGATTTTCAATCTTAAGAGAAATATTTTTCTAACTTTTTCATCCCACAATTTATTTTTTCAAACCACCTTTTTTCCCTTTTTTCAATACTTTAAAAGGTGTCATACCAAGCATCATTCATTAAAATAAATCAAGGTACCAAGAAAAACATTTTATTCTTTTAGGCTCAAAATTGGGCAACTAAGGGGTATCGTTTAATCAGTCAAAGCTCAGAAGGCCAGAAAAATACCTAGTGCCTCAATCATTTTCAAATAAGTTTTCAAAAATTTTTAAGTTTCAAAACAGTTTCAAGTCAAGTTCTAGAGAACACAATCCAAGAGGAATAAAACACTCAATCACAAAGAATGGGGTTGATTTAGTGAGTACCCCTTTTAGGCTCAAAAATCTCACATTTAGTAGTTTAAAATCAATGAGAAACACAAATCTAAGGAACCACATGCTAATTATCAACTATCAGAAGATCATCTCAAGTATTTTTATTTTTTGCCCATCACAAGAATACAAAAATTGGGTTCAAAAATTCACTGTCTCAATTCATTTGGCACAAAGTCCTCACAATTGGATGCATACTCTAAGCAAGGGGCAATCTAATCATGTGATTATGAAAAACTACGCCTATATGAATGCAACATGAAAAATGCAAGAATGCAAAAAAATGCAAAAATACCCCTACCCCAAGCTTAAAAACTTACATTGTCCCCAATGTAAATAATCAAGTCGGAGAGAGGAGAAAAATGGAACAACTCACTGAGGTGGTGGAGGGTGCTGGCTCACATGCCAGTCAAAGAGATGCTAGAAGACGTGTCACGGCAGTGACATTCATCACGTCTAGGCCGTGATCAATTCTGTTCTGTTGGGCTTCTTCACGTCACGCCCGTGATGGCTATCATGGCCTGGGCGTGATGCCTTCTGGTTTCCATCTTTTGGCCCCCATCACGGTCGTGATTGTCGTCACGACTAGGCCGTGATCTCCTCTGACTTGATTTTTCCATGCCTTTTTGCTCTTCCTGCCTTCATAACCTGAAAATACTTGGCAAAACCATCAATTAGTGATCTTTCTTCTCTTAATCTTCTCAAATTATTCAAAAACAGAATTCAAAATCAAATTGAAAAGGGAAAGAAAACTTGGGTTGCCTCCCAAGAAGCGCTTATTTACGGTCTTAAGCTTGACCATACTCCCTTCGATCAACCGGGATCAGCTGGGCTTGGAAGTGCAAGAACGCCTCTCTTCCAAGGAAGTCCATCAAAGAGCCTATTTTGTTCATATGACCATATGCGTTTTCGCTTTACTCTTTTCACTGAGTTTCGTGGCCTTACTTCCTTCCGGCGGAAGTTTTAACTCCACATGTTGAGGAACTCCAATTTCATCATTGTTTGGTGCATCATTTGTCATGCAAAGTTTGGGAGTTGCTTTCATGTTAAGCTCTTCCTTCACCTTTGGAGGCATTATCTCAATCCTGCACACATGACTCTCAAAAGGAGGGTTGTTATATGAGTTAGTCAAATCAAAATCCACCCTTCCTTTCTCTACATTCAAGGAGAGCTTACCATTTTTTAAATCTATTATTGCTCCAGCTGTGGCCAAGAATGGCCTTCCAAGAATGATAGGGAATTTAGAATTCACATTCATATCCAACACCATGAAATCGGTAGGAATGAAAATTTCCCTACCTTTATGGGAACATTCTCTAGTATGCCTAGAGGAGTTTTAGTTGAGCCATCCACAAATTGTAAAGAGAACTTGGATGGACTCAATTCATTGGTTCCTAACCTCTTAAAGATGGTATGTGGCATCAAATTCGCACTAGCCCCTAAATCACATAAGGCTTGGTCTATTTTCACTTCTCCAATTGAGCAAGCAATAGAGAAACTTCCTGGATCTTTTAGTTTATGAGGCATATTAGTTTTTATCATGGCATCATGCTCCTTAATTAAGCTCTTAGTTTCTTTTTCTACTTGCATTTTCTTGACCAACCTTTGTGGGAAAGGTATTGGGGGTTGGTAAGGTGGTGGGGGGATATACTTTGGCTCTATCTCTTCATGTTCACTCATGTCCTCCTCACATTCCACATTATTTTCAACTACCCCAAGCTTATCATCCCTCAAGTATATAGCATTACATTGCTCATTGGGATTAACTTCGGGTTGTCCTGGAAACGTACCCTTAGTTCTAGAATATGTACTAGCTTGTTGGGCAATATGAGTTTCTAACATCTTATTATGGATGGCTAAGTTATCTACCTTAGATGTTAACTCTTTTATTGCCTCATTGACTACCCTACCTTGTTGCCTAAACTCTTCATTTTGCTTTGTTTGAGTTTCAACAAAATTTTCCAAAAGAGACTTAAGTTTAGACTTTTGTATCTGAGGATACCCCGATGCGAGTTTCCTATTACCTTGGTCTTCCTAAAATTCGTAGTTCAACGCGTTGTTGTAGTCCCTATAGGAGAGATAAGGATTATTCTTCCTCACTTGGTTGTAAGGATTTGGAGGAGCATAATTTGGCAACTTCGGGTTCGTGTCATAGAAGTTGTGACAAGAGTTCACTTGTTCCCCCGAAGCATCGGATCCAGGAGCAATACCATGTGGGCACTCCATTATGTCATGTCCCTGCATTCCACAAATGTCACAAACAACATTAGTAGCACCTATTGAACTCACATTAGCCTTTTCAAGCTTATCAAAGCGTTTATTTAATGAGTCGAATTTAGACATAATTAAATCAGTACTATTCATTTCAAAATTACCCCCCGAAAGTTTTTTCGGGTTATTACCTCTTTCCGAACCCCATTGGTGATAGTTGGTGGCTATGTTTCCAATGATATTGAACGCTTCAGTAAGAGGTCTGTTCATAAAGGCTCCACTAGCTGTGGAGTCAAGTGACACCTTCGAAGAGTAATCCAATCCATTGTAGAAGGTATGCACTAACAAACACCACTCGAGCCCTTGATGTGGGCAAGACTCTAGCAATCCTTTGTAACGATCCCAAGCTTCGGATAAACATTCTCCGTCCTTTTTGGAAGAAGTCGGTGACCTGAGTTCGTAGGTAAGCAGTCTTGGATGGAGGGAAGATTTCTCCAAGAATGCCTGCTCCAGTTGGTCCCAAGTTGATAAAGTATTAACGGGTACTTGCTTCAACCAAGCTTTTGCCTTTCCAGTCAGAGAGGAGGGGAATAACCTCAAGCGAATAGCATCAATCGGGACACCATGAATTCTTATTGCATCAGTGAACTCCAAGAATGTCTCCACATGATCAGTCGGGTCCTCCGAGGGTAATCCTCCAAATTGATGTTGCCTAATCATGCCAATTAACAGAGGCAGTAGAGTGTAATTCTCCGCCTCAATTTCTGGCCTAGCAATCCCAGTTTGCAAATCCCTAGCATTTGGGGTTGCGTAGTCCTTCAGTGGTTTGGTATCCGGTAGATTCGCCATGAGTGGAATGGGAATCAACCTCTCCCTCTCTCTTTGTCTTTGTAGTCTCTCACGTCTACGAAAGGTCCTTTCGATCTCGGGGTCAACTTCAACAAGATTTCCAAGACTTTGGGATCTTCGTATAAAAGAGAAAAATACCCGCAAAGAGAGATAGATACTCTAGAAAAAGAAAAATAGATAACTGAAAAAAAGAGAAAATTTTAATATAAAAAAGGTGCAGAAAAATCTTTAAAAATTAAATTGAGATTCAAGAAAGTACAGTCCCCGGCAACGGCGCCAAAAACTTGATGGGCGCGAATCTGCAAGTGAACGACTTCGTCGTCAAGTAATAAAAAGATCGAACCCACAGAGACTGTGATCTTAAATAACTATCAAAACCGCCTTACCCGTTCCAAGGTAAAAACTAACAAAAATCAAATTAAAAATGCCTAAACTACATGAAAATGCATGCAATATGATAAAGAAATAGGAGGTTTAATCACACTTATCAGCATCCTATAGCTTTCTTGTTTGGAGGAAGGGATGTGAGTTTCCAAGTTTTGTTATTGCTCAATGCTAGCAACTCATTGGCTATAGCTTCTTGCCAGCAAGCTGATTGGATGGCTTCATCATAAGAACTTGGCTCATTGTTAGAAGATACATCTATTGAAAAGCATTTATGTTTAGATGACAATTTATCAAAAGAATCATGTGTAGATATAGGACACCTTACTTTGTTTGATGATATGGGAACTGAGTTGGCAATTGGTGTGGCTGAAAGAGTGCATTGGTAATGCTTGAGGTATGCAGGTGGTTTTTTGATTCTTTGGGACTGTCTCAAAGGTATTGGGGGAAGAGAAGAGGATGTGGGTGGGGAATGTTGTGGAATTAGTTCAGTTGGAATGTTCTGGCATGGTTGAATGGGAGTAGTGTTGTGTTGATTGGGCTCTGGATGGGGTGGACAGTCAAGTTGAGGGATAAGTGGAGTGAGGTCTGGTAGCCAATTGTCATCTGTCTGTATGGTATTGTCAGAATTGTTTACATGATTGTGTGTATTGGAAGAATTGTGACTCATAAAAGGAAAGACTTTCTCATAGAAATCAACATTTCTAGAGACAAAAATTTCTTTAGACTTTAAGTCAAAGAGCAAGTAGCCCTTCATTCCAGACTTGAACCCTAAATGCATACATTTTCGGGCTCTGCTATCGAACTTCAGTCTGTGATTGGCTAAAGTGGTAGCAAAACATAGACAGCCAAGGATTCTTAGTGGGGTCGGGTCAGGATTCCTTTTGTGTAGAATTTGAAAGGGAGATTTATTGGACAAATATGGACTTTGTAATATGTTGATGAGATATACAGCATGTGCTGCTGCATAGGTCTAGAAACTTTTAAGTAAATGTGATTGGAAAAGAAGGTCTCTAGTCATGGCAAGTATGTGTTGATGCTTTTTCTCAACTATTCCATTATGTCGTGGAGTTTCCACACAGGAATTTTGATGAACAATGCCTTTTGAGGCATAAAACTGGTTAATTTTGAACTCAAGTTCATTATCTGATCTAACAGTTTTGACTTTGGTGCCAAATTGTGTCTCAACCATAGAGATGAAGTCTCTTATGTGTTGTTGAGTCTCAAATTTTAGTTTCATGAAAATAAGCCAAGTGTGTCTGCTAGCATCATCAACAATTGTAAGAAAATACTTACGACCTAGCATAGAGGGAGTGGAGATAGGTCCCAATATATCCATGTGCAGTAAATCAAAAGGCTTATCAGATTTTGAAACACTATTTGGAAAATGTAATTTATTCTGTTTTGATAAGTGGCATACATCACAAGGATCTGTAATTTTCATACAATCAATGAAGGGAAAGATTCTATGCAATTCAGCAAGTTTTTGGTGTGAAGGATGGCCAAATCTTACATGCCATTTATTGCATTTGTAAGAATGAAAAGTGTTTACAGAATGAGGAATGAAAGGAGGTGGAGACTTGGGTTAGAAGGTGTACAAGCCAGCTTCCAACTCAGCTGCACCAATCTTCTTCAAAATAGTTTTGTCCTGTATTTGACAAACAAGATCATCAAAAACAAAATCACAATTCAATAATTTGGACATTCTAGATACAGAGAGCAAGTTAAATGTGAATGCTGGTATATAAAGTACATCGGTCGGGTGGAGATCTTCAGAAAAGAATATTGTTCCTGCTATGTTTGCAGTTACCCGAGAACCATCAAGTAATCTTACTGAAATTGGCTTGATCCTTTTATGACAATGAAAGGAATCAAGGGAATAACACACATGATCTGTGGCTCCAGTGTCCAAGATCCAGTGTAACACCTTGTTTTCTTTACTGTTTTAAATAACAGAAATATGGATGAATATGTTTGTATATTTACGAGTGTTAGAAAATTATTTTAAATAAACGGAGTTGGTCATTTAATTCTACTTAAACATAGAAAGCTACGATTAAAATTTAGGTTGAAACGACGGGCGAATCCCGGCCCGCTATTTCTACTGACAGTATATTTATGCTGACCAGGAGACCTAATTTTAACTCATGAACGAAAAAACTTAAGATTTTTATTTTATTTTCTACGATTGTGCATTTTTAGAATTATTTCATTAAAAGTGAAAAATTTATCTTTTACGGGCGAAATACATAATCGGGTAAACGGCGGAGCGAACGACGGAGTTTCCAAGAGCAGATAAAGGAGTTATCTTAGAATTTTGGATGATTCATGATGGTGAGTCACAATGTGAACACATTAAATGTTGCACATGGTCATCATTACAAACTATTAGGAATTTGCAAACTAGTCCTTATACTTTTGGAATTTTGCAAAATGGTCCCTAGGAGTTATTTACACCTAAGTCCTTGAAGAAGCCACCTCTTTTCCACTTAATCCCTCCCTTGGACGCAGCCCTCTCTATATATATAGACCATCACGCTTTATTTTCTTCCTATTACAAGTTTAACACAAAAACACCAAAGTTCATAAGTCTTAGAATCATTGTGTGAAGCAAGTCATTGGATCTTTACTTGTTTTTGGATCTTCAAGAGGTAAATCATCTTCTCCTTTCCTAATCATGTTTATGTTCTTCAATAAGTTTCAAGATTCAAAGCTTTATTCATCTAGGTTTTTCACTTTAAAGTTTCTAGATCTAGAACTTTGAAAATCCATAACAAATTCTAGAAAAATCCCATGATGTTGAAGCCACTTGCTGTGTTCTTGTAATCATGTGTATTGTCTATATCTAAGAGCATGTGATGATCAAAAATTTTCTTCCTATTTAACTTGAGTTGGCCGAACCTATGGAGAAAGGATCCATGGAGTTTTGTTTTTGTTTTCTTTCATGTATGATCATGTATTCAATATGACATGTATGATACCATGCCTAAATCCATGTTAGCCAATCGAAATGAAATTTCTAACCCTAATTTCATGTGATAGCCGAATCATAGAGGAAGAGTTTTGATGGAGTTTTGTTCATTGTTTTGATGTATGATCATGTCTTTCAACATACATACATGTACACTTGTTAAATCCTCATTGGTTCATGAAACTACAAACCCTAACCCTAGGATTTATTGATGGCCGACCTTGAGACTTTGAGGATTAGGATGATTTTGATTTCCTAATCTTGTTGTTTAGTCTTAATCCATTGTCTTAAGTATGTTAGAAACCTTAATCCATGACTTACGAGATTTTTGGAATTGGTTAAGCCACTAAACCCTAGTAGGTCGTGACCTATATAGGTTTATTTAGTGATGTTTTAGTTGTTTGATTAAGGGATTGATTGGTTGTGTGTTGAAGGTTAACTGTGTTTACAACGTACGAGGATTTCTGACACCCGGCGAGTTATTACTTTTTCACCGAAGAACTTCGAGAAGTAAGAGGGTTTACCTAACTGGTTATTCGGATGGCCACATGTTCTTGTTTGTGGTTTGTATATTTTTATTTATGTGTTTGGGGTGTTTTCAGTTTATTTTATTCGGCTATGCGTGTTTATAGCTGTAATTTATTTATCCGCTTTTAATTTATTTAATTATCTGCAGTTATTTATTATATTACTATGATGCATAATCTGCCTGTAATATATTGATGATGATGATGTTGGATGTTGTTTGTGAAGCCTGACAGTGGTCAGTGCCCAACCGATTAATCAAATAAAAACGTTAATATGCGGTATAAATTATATTCAATGTTTTTATGGGAAAATGTTGATATATAATATTTATGGAAAATATTATTTGGGACAAATAATAAGTATTTGAGAAATATTATTATTTTAATGATTTATTAATAAAATTTTGATTTATGAGTCACAGAAAGGGCATAACCATGAAAATATTTTACTACTGCTAATAGCTATATAATATATTCCGCAATGTTATAAAATGTTGCTCTGTGAAATTTATCTGCGAAAATAAGTTAATCGTGATTTTAAAAAAATGTTTAAGCTGAAAAAGCCGAGCTTTGGCTTTAAATTGGTTTTAAATGATGTAACGACGACAATTTGGAAAATCGACGACGGCAAGCATTTTAGAGACGACAACGCGTATTTTTGGTGAACTTCAAATCTTTGTGACCCTCTTTTCTGAAAATGATATTTTCTGTAACCGGTGTTTTATGACGGAATTTGCCCATATAATAAGTTTTCCAGAAATCAAGTTTTGAGTTAAACATGATTTTAAAGATTTTAGAACTTAATAGCCGAGACATCGGGATGTTAAAGCTCTGTACGTTGTGGACTTAATGTCTACTGTATACAAGAGGTATACTATGCGTTAAAGAGGAGTTTAATGATGTTTTCTATCACCACGAACTTAAGACTGATTGCAAGGTCTAAAGGTTTCGTGATTGAGCACTCGGATTGTGTAATCCTGTGTTGTTAATAATGTTTTAAAGACGTTTTGAGTTGAAGATGGTCGAATGTTTTGTGTACTTCAACAAAAGAACATTATTCACAAAGAGAAAAGATGAGAATAAAATGTTTTACATGCATTAAAGCAGACGTGCTTTCGAATTGAGTTGAGCATGGCACCTTAATGGTATACATGTAGTTAATCATGATATCGAGGGGATATTCATGTCATTGTACCTTGTGTGGACAATGAGGACCAATTGTGTTAACGGCCTTGTGTGGACAGTAATGCATGGTCTTGCGAGTGCCTTTATGGCAACTGAGTTTGATCAACTCTGCGTGTTGTTGATATCTCCGGGAGATTAGGTAAAATGTTAGAGAATGATTATTAAAGTGTATCATGCATATTTTAAAACGACGACGTTTGGGTGTGAATCCCTTTGAGATGCTATGATGTGTGATACCTTACTTGTGAGAGTTTAACTAATATGGATATATATACGTATACATATGTCTTGTTGTGTCGTGCATGTGGTTCTCGCGTTATGACTCAAATGTCGGTTTCTCACTCTTGCATGTTTTCTTTCCGTTCTCTACTCATGTTATATTTTATCTGCGATTAGATGGATCCAGAGATCCCTTTAGCCCATTAACGGTTTAAGACGATCATGTTTGATCGGGCCCACTATGCTGGCTCATGGGAGATAAATCCCAGGACTTTGAGTGCCACATACTATGGCCCATCTACGGAGAGAGCCAGCATGGCAATTGGGGGACCCATTTCGAGACTACTATGGTGGAGACTTGTGAGATATCATTACCTCCTGTATGGAAATACCTACAGTTTTTGAGGGATCATGGATTGCTTGATTATCCGCACCAGCCTGTTGAGCCGCTTCAGGTGGCACCTGTAGCAGCAGCAGTACCAGTTGAGGTGGAGCTGGATGAGATAGAGGAAGATCCCGAGGAGCATTTTGAGGAGGAGCTTCAGGTTCACTCACTGACCTTTAGGGATGACCCAATGGGTGAGGTAGTAGATGTATCTTCACCGGATACACCTTCAGTGAGTGTGGGTGATCATTCTGATTCCCTGAGTAGTTCTTATTAGCTTTGACCAGCTTAGCTTTAGTCGTTTTTAGAGTAGCGAGTCTTTCATCAGTTTTTGATCAGGCTACTGAGAGCCATTTATTTTGATTAGGGTTCTAGTTGTGTCACTACTGTTTATGTATATGTCTTTACCTTTTCTTATTTAGTGTGATGGAGAAAAGGCTATCGTGATGGAGGCTCTTTTGCGATCTCCTATAGTTATAGTTTTATGTTTTGTATAAAACTTATGACGCTTATTTATGCTTATGACGTACATCTTCGAGTTGGTTGCGTTGTCTTGAGTTGATATTATGAAGAAAGGAAAATTTCAAATTTTATCACAATTTTCGTAAAGGTAAAACATTGAAAGTAACATTTTCCGAAAGTAACCAACATTTTAGTTTTATTTCCGCATTTTGGGTAACTATGTGATGCCCCCCAAAAAGGGTGTCGCATCTAGCATTTAGTCTTCCTATGAGGCATAATAGTCAAATTGTACCTGACTTGATTGCTGCAGAAGCTGTCACTATTTGATTTGCACTGACATCATGACCTGAGGATGAAATTGATGTTCCCAAATTATGAAGCATGCTAAGGATGGCTTTATACTATTCAGGAATGAAGCCGTGATTATTAGATTGTCCCATAAGAGACTTGCTATCATTGAAGTCTTGATCCTTATCCTCAATTTCCTCATTAGCTAAGAAGTTGTTTGCTGATTTTTGGAAATGAGGTGGATAACCATGATTTTTATAGCATGTATCTACCATGTGGCCCCTCCTATTACAGTAGGTGCAATTCTTCCTGCCTCTTCCTCCTCTGCCATAACTGTCATTGCCTCTTCTTTCTCTATAGCCTCTGCCTCCATTTCCTTTCCCTCTTCCATATGTGTCAGAAGTGTTTTCAAGAATCCTGGATTCTTCCATTCTTGGATTCATTTGCCTTTCTTGCCGAGTAAGCAATAAAAATGCCTTGTTTATTGTAGGGAAAGGATCCATCAACATTATGGAAGACTTAACAGCTGAATACTGTTCATTGCGTCCCTTTAGGAACCTAATCACATATTCATTATCTCTATATGTTCTAATAATTGGAATCAAAGTAAAAGTGCAGGTTACTTGGCATAAACATGATGGAATCAGTCTAACACCTTCCAATTCTTGGCAAATTCCCTTCGATCTAGTGAAATAAGCTGTGATAGAGTCACCACCTTGCTTACATGCATATAATTCTTCTTACAAATCACTGATTTTAAACTCACCACCTTGATAATATCTTTCTCGAAGTTCTTTCCAAACCTCTTTTGCTGTATCAGCATCAGCCACACTTTGCTTCACCGATTTTTTTATGGAGTGATATAACCAAGATAGCACCATCATATTACATCTATCACAAGCCAAGAAGGTTGGATGATCAATCGCCGACTTTGCCAAGCTGCCATTAACAAAACACACTTTGTTCTTTGTCTTGAGAGCTTAGACCAAGAATGATAGTTGTTGTTATCAAGAATCGGAGTCACCAACACTAATCCACGATTTTCATTTGGATGCAAATATAGTGGATTTGCAAATGGATCCACTGCAGCATTCACATTTCCACCATTCACATTGACATCTGACACTGCTTCCGCCATTGTAGGACCTCGAAGTACAGTTTCAAATTGAAACAAGAAAAAATCACAAAGGAATAGCATGAGATCAAGGATCTCAATGAAATCAAGCAAGGAATGAATCAGAGTATGGTAGCAGCGGTAGCAGAACCCCTGATAAGCCTCCAGCTTATCTAGCTTTACAGTTAGAAAGGCCAAGGTTCTGATGCCAATTGAGCGATTTAACCTCGCTAAACACCCAAATTTGGTTTCTTTTATCCCCAAACAAGGTTTTGGGCCTTTTAGTGGATTTTTAGGATTTTTTGGTTAACTTTGAGTTATTTTAGTCTTTTATTTCTTCTTTTATTTTTCAAGTTAAAAGTGAAGTTTAAAGAAGCTAGGAAATTGAAGAAAACCAGCAAAATGGGAAATCTGGAAAATTCGCCTCGCGAATCAGTGCTGGCCTCGCTAGCCAGAGAAGCAAACTGAGCAATAACAAGCAACATTTCTGGCTCGCCTCGCGAGAATTCGCCTCACGAACACTTGTTCGCCCAACGAGTGGATGCTATTTCAGCATTCAAAATCAACATGGAGCCAAAACTTAAAATTCGCCTCGCGAGCACCTGTTCGCCTTGCGAGTGCGCGCAGAGCCCAACCACTATATATATCTTGTTTTAGGGCATAATAGGAACCTTTGGTCACCTAGACTAATCCTAGTTTGTTTGGAGCCGCGTCTTGCTGAGTTTTTCTGTTTCCATAGTTCTAGAATGAATTCTTTGATCGTTGTTTTCGTCTCCATGAGGAACTAATTCCCTATTCTAAGGGAACGATGAAGCCACATTTGATGGCATAGTGAATTCAGGTAATATTTACTTATTCCCTTGTTTCTTTTTCTTGTTTCTTAATTTTGATTTATTTGCGTTAATCATGAAGAACACCGTTTGAATATTACTAGGCATAGAATAGGAAAGTGGTGCAATCGTTATAAGGAACCAAGAACTTAAAGAATCTAATTGTGAGTTGAATATATCGGTATATTGACAATTTGCAAGTGTAGATATTTCCTTTTGAAAAACGACAGTGACATTAGGATAATTGAGGGTTCCTGGTTGACAAATAATTTGAACATAGGGATAAGAATATAAGCATTTGGGTAACTTGCTTGATAGAGTAGGTGGATTCGTGAACTTAGAGCCTTAGCCATTAATTAATTCTCGTAGTTATCTGTTAGCGCAATCTAGATAATTGATCTTGTTATCTTTGTTATCTAATTTTCTCTCTCTTCTCAACAACCCAATATTGACTTGGTCAAACGCTTTGAATTTCCTTGATAATTTGGTTAAATTGGTCTCCTAATCCTTGTGTTTGACCTCGGTTTATCTTACCGTGTTTTTATTACTTGTAACGAACCGGTACACTTACCGGATTCACAACAAGATTTGGCGCCGTTGCCGGCGATTGGAATAACCAATTTTCTTAAATTTTAGGAAAATTCAAAATTTTGATTAAGCAATTTTTTCCTGCAGTTTTTATCTTTTTCAACTTCTTTTATCCACTTAGTCTTTGCTTGTTTTTGTGTATGCGAGGTACCGTTCCACCGGAAGACTTGCTATACGACCCAGAGATCACCAGGACCGAGAAGAGGTTGAGGAAGGAACTTAGAGAGAAAAGGAGGCTTGAATCAAACCAACTCATCAATCCCGAAGGGATGGCGGAAGAAAATCCTCCGACTTACAAGCATCTCTATGAGTACAATCTTCCTCACATGGATGATTGTGCTTCAAGTGTTGCTAGGCCTCTCATCACGGTCAATTCTTTTGAGATGAGGCAACTTGCCTTCACATGGGTGCAAAATGATCAATTTGATGGGAGTTCTAGTTAAGATCCTCACAGGCATATTGCTCACTTCTTGGAGATATGTGATTTGTTCAAATCTCTGGGAGTTTCAGAGGATGCCTATCGTTTGCGACTATTCCCTTTCTTTCTACGGGGTAGAGCATACGATTAGTTGGACTTGAACTTGTATCGTTCTAGTATTACTACTTGGGAACAGATGGCTCAGAAGTTCCTCACGAAATTGTTTCCTCCTCAGAGAGTGGCACAATTGAAGATAATCGTGACTTCCTTCAAGCAACATGATGATGAGTCTTATAATGAAGCTTGGAAAAGATATAATGTTCTTTTGAGGAGATGTACTTCTTCCTACTTTGACTTGGTAACTAAGGTTCAACACTTCTTCAATGGGTTGAAGGGTCACTACCAAATGAATTGTGATGCCACAGCTGACGGTTCTTTCTCTAGGATGCATGGGCTTTACTTGAGAATATGTCCAGGAATGATTACAACTACAGTATGGGCACTTCTAATGCTTTCGGAATTAGTATCGCATCATTAGAGGCTATTCTTGAACAAAACACACTTTTGAAGAAGCAATGTGAGGCACTTTCTAGCAAGATGAAGGTTAATGCAATACAAGAAGGGTTGCCTTCAGGTTGTGATTTTTGCAATGGTGATCATGCCAGTGAGAGTTGTCCTATTAATTTTTCTCTGGAACATGTGAACTCGTGTCACAACTTCTATGATATAGTGCCACAAAACAACTATCAGAGGAATAGGCAGAATGACTACAATCAGAGTGGGGGCACATTAGGAGAGACCATCCGGGTTTCACTTGGAGCAACACTAGTGGTGGTCTAGTCGGGCAACAAAAACATAATCAGAGGTCGAACTATGGAATTCAACATCATAACACCCAACAGGCTCTCCCCCGACCTACTCAATTGCAAATCACAGATGGTGGGAAGCAGTCTTGGGAAGTGGCCTTTGAGAAATTAGCTAGTCATACTTGCACGACCATTGAGAAGTTGACAGTGCATATTGATACTTCCATTGATAAGTTAGCAACTCATACAGGGTCGGCAATCCAACTCTTGGAAACTCGGGTAGCACAGCTAGCGAAACATATGAATGAGTGTCTTCTAGGCACTTTTCCGGGTAACACAGAGGATAACCCCAAGGCCCAATGCAATGCCATATCCACTAGAAGTGATAAGGTGTTGGAGCCAAGAGGGAATACTTTGAAGACTAATGAAGATCAAATTCTAGAGGTGCCACATGTGGAGGCGGAGTAAGCCAAAGAAGATGAGGTAGCTAGTGAGAAAGTGCCGGAGCAAGAGGGAAATTGAAATTAGTGGATGAGGAATTCCGAAAGAAGAAGTGGGTTGAGCCCCAAGATCTCCCTCTCTTCAGGAAGGTACCATATCCAGAGAGATTGAAGAATCCTATGCAAGACAAGCAATTTTCTAAGTTCCTTGATATCTTACGCAAGCTTCAAACTAACATTCCTTTTGCGGAAGCCTTGGAACAAATGCCATCCTATGCCAAGTTCATGAAGGAGCTTCTCTCCAAGAAGCGGAAGATTGTTGATGAGTAACAATTGCTTTAATCGAGGAGTGTAGTGCAATCCTTCAAAGGAAGCTACCTCCTAAGTTGAAGGATCCGGGCTCTTTTAGTATACCATGCACCATTGGAGAAATGACTATTGGGAAGGCACTATGTGATCTAGGGACGAGCATCAACTTAATGCCCTTATCCATGATGAGAAGGCTTGGAATTAAAGAAGTAAAGGGCACAATGATGTCACTCCAACTTGGGTATCGGTCAATCAAATACCTTTATGGGGTGGTAGAAGATTTGCTAGTAAAGGAGGGCAAGTTTATTTTTCCTGTGGATTTTGTGGTACTTGACATGGATGAAGATGCCAATATTCCTCTCATATTAGGTAGACCATTCTTAGCTACCGGGCGAGCATTGATTGATGTGCAACTAGGTAAGCTCACACTTCAGGTGCAAGATGAAAAGGAGGAATTTGATGTCTTTGAAGCTATGAAGCATCCAGTGGAGAAGGATAAATGCTATAGTGTTGATGTGGTGAAGCCTCTTGTCAAACCAACTCCTACACATGAAGCAAATGGTTCACCACTAGAAGGGGTGTTGGTAATATCCCACACTTTTGAGGATGGCATGGAAAAGGATGAGCCAGTGCACTTGGGGAATAAAGATGAGTTGTATAGATCTATTAAGGATGACCAAAGCAAGTTGGAGGGGAAGCCACAAGAGCATCATCTTCTTCACAACCGAACACTAGTCCGACGTCTCGGAATTCTAGGTTCTATATTTCCTCGAAACCAGAATAGGAACTCTAGCCCGTCAATCCAGAATACTAGGTCCTTTCTACTTTCTCAAAACTCAAAACGAGAACTCTAGCCCGTCAATCCGGAGCACTAGGTCCTTTCTTTTTCACTCTCTTTCCAGAGGTTTTCCCTCAGTGAAAACTAAATCGAAAAACAAAAGTTCAAGAGTTTCTAAATTTTTGTGTCATAAATACTTTTCGTTCTTAGAAATACTATTTCACTAAAACTGTTTTCTTTTACAAATCCATTTTCTGAAAACTTAGGAAACCACTGAAATCTTTTTCTCAACTTAGAACCAAATACAAAACTCTTGTAAATAGATTTATCAAGAAGAGAATTTTCTCTAAATGTTTTCATTTTTGAAAAACTTTTGGTAAAACCTAAAAGAAAATCTTTCAAAAGACTTTTCTTTTCAAAAAATTCTTAAAACCTTTTCATGAATTTTGATATTTCCCATTATCTTTCTTTCCTAACTTTGTTCTATCTTCACACTTTCATCATTTAGGATTTTCTTGTCATTTTTACAAAGAAAACAAATCAGCACTTTTTTTATATTTCTGAGTTAAGGTACTTTAATGTCTTAATCTTGATTAACAATCAATGACCAATGTCATGCCATCAGCCAATCACAGTCAAGCAAAACAGTAATATAATCAACAAACAATAACATTAAAACTCCAATCAAACTCTAAACAATTCAAGCAAGACATCATTACAAAGATTTTAAAAATTAACATACATTCAAACACGACAATAAGTATGTAACTACTAAAACTCTTCAGGTAAACTCCCTTTACCTTTGAAGACCAGAAAAAGACCCTCTCCTTGACACATTCAACAATTAGCTCCTCTCACCACGAAACTGCTCAAGTTCAAACCCCAACTCGACGTTCCAGTTTCCACTAGAAAGCTCCTATCCACTCCCAAAAATCATAAACCTGTTTCCCCCAAATAACCAAAACCACAACAACATCCTGCAGATGGAGTCAAAGTAGTTTCAATAATCAGAAAAATCTAACAGTCGATCATTCATCATCAAACACTTACTCTAAGTTGATTAAAACACTTTATTTCACAAAAACATAACCAATTTCAAATAAGATCAGATTGGGACTTTAGGGTTTATAAACACAATTTGGGGAAAAATCATTTTAATTAAAGAATAATGAAATTGTTTTAGGGAAACATTAATTCACAGTCCCAATTGCATAAAACAAGTGTTAATTTCACACTTTAAAACTGAAATCCAAAATATTAGGGTTATGGTTTCAAAATCAATTTGGGGATTTTTGAATCTAAGCAAAAATAGATGAGATCTCACTCACCCAAGGAAGAAGATGAGCTTGTGGTGGCATCAATGACGGCGGAACGGTGACGACTGTGATGGAGGGACGGCGGCAGCGTGACGGAATACAACCCATACCGTTTTCTGAAAATGTCATGACCCATAAGAAGAAAAGAGCAAAGCATAGAAGAAGAAGAAAACATGAACAAAACCTTCAAAGGAACATTGCGGTGGACGGAAATACTCACTCGCGATGGAGGTGGTGATGTGCAGTGGTGGAAACAGCCGCAAGAACGAACCAAAGCGTGCAGGGACACGTGATCTCTCCCTCACGACGACGAGCGAAGACCGACCGACAAACGGCAGCTCCTAGGACGGTGGCGCGCAGCTGGTGGCGGCTGCAGGAGGGTGGCGCCGATCTGATCAAAAGAGGGAGGGAGATGAAGTAAAGAAGAAGAAGAAGAAGAAGAAGAAGAAGAAGAAGAAGAAGAGTATGAGGGAGAGAGGGTCGTGCGAGGTTGAGAAATAGAAGGAGGGGGATTTATTTTTCTTTCCTTTTTGTTAGTAAAAGCTAAAATAAGTGGTTGAAATTGATTTTTGAAAAAGGGAAATAATATTAATTATTAGATCTAAAAACCATGAGTGACAATTATATATTTTCAAAATTTTAAATAGAGTAAAGTTTGATAGTTGAATTGATCAATCAAGAAAATCAGTGGTCCAAAATTAATCTCCAGTTAACACTAAACTAATTTATTTTCAAATTTATAATTAAATAGAGTAAAACATGAAAATAATTTTCTTTCAGTCATATTATTTAAAATATTTTTTTCTAAAGAAATACTAATAATGACAATAAGATAGTATTATTGTCTAGTAAGCGTGCATGCACTGAAATAAGACAATGCTAATGCACTTAATAAAAATCAATTATTCAGATAAATAATCAATCCAAATTAAATGATATAAACATATATATTTACTGTTATTGAAGAACAGTAAAAACCGGGGTGTTACATTACTACCCCACTTAAAAAAATTTCGCCCTCGAAATTTCGTAACTCGAAACTTGACAGGATCTTATAATTACATCTTAATCCCAAGATCCTACTTTATACTTCCTGTATTCACCTTCTCTTGGATGACTTTCATAACTTAATAATGAAATTCATACTTAGTCTTCGTTCTATTTATCCTCAACATCAAATTGCTTATCCTCAATTCATACTCTCCCTGTCCTCAAGCATACTATCTTAATCTTCCACAAATAAAGATATAATTAGAACTTAATCTCTTCTTCATTCAATACTAATCCATTAGAAAATTTTCCTCTACATCCTTAACTTTCAATTTTAACACCAAGATTTAACTAAGATTATACCTTCCTCTCATATGAAGGGCTAAATCGAACTTAATCACTTCAATTCTCAATTGCGGGTCCACTAGAAAAATAGATTTCCACACATATAATTCTCATAGTTATTACCAAAATCAAAACTTACTTTACCATAATATGTATCAACTTCATATTCAAGATATTCAATCGTAGTCTTAGTTCTTTTGAACGAAATAAACCATTCCATAATACATCAAAATCACACGTCTCTCAACCTCTAAAGCATTATTAAATCCCTTAATGTAATTTACACTGAAAGAAACTACGTCGAGTAGGATCATCTAACTACTCAACTTTACGTTTCTCTAGCAACCTTAATTTATATGATGACTTACCTCTTTCGCTTAAATCTACTTGTATGAAATCATGGTAAATACTTTCCTTCAAATCTTCCAACTTTATACAATCAATCTTAACTACTAGTATTTGGTCATTACATTAGATTTTCCCTCTGTCTTGATCAACAATCGATCATTTGATCTATAGAAATCGTCATTGCCTATTGGGGTTAATCTTAGGGATTCTCATTCTACCAATCATATCTACACCTCAACAAAACTCATATCACCTCTCGTTTATCCCACAGTAGGGATGATCTACCTAAGTACTACACTTACTCCTTATCCACCTTTTAAGGATAGATCGTCTCTTACTTGCCCATCGAACTGAGGGTGACAGGTTGAGCCTAGCCTTAACGTGGCTCTCAATACTTAGAGCGGACTTCACCTAAAAACGTTAGTAACTTCGGATCTTCATTTGGAACAATGCTGGAAGATACTCCACGAAGCTTGTTCAGTTCTCTGATAGATACTTCAGTTTACTTCTCCACTGCATAGTATATCTTAAAAAGTAAGAAATGTGTTGACTTCATCAACCTGTCCACGATCACTCGAACTAATTAAAACTCTTGAAGATACTCGGTAACCCACGACAACCTTCATTGCGATGCCAACATCTTTAGCAAGGGAGGTCTCTAATGTCAAACTATCTCTCTTTCACTGTACTCGACTAACTCTGACTTGCTGATATGAATCAGATACCCATCCTCATAATTCTTGAGGAAGGTCACATGTCAATGTCGTTTGAAAAATACGTAGGGTGAAGTTGATCAAGGATGACAAGTCCTTTCGAACTACAATAAGACATGGTCTTGGAGATCACGGAAAGAAATTTTCAAGAAAATAAATTTCTTGATTTCACCTTCACAAAAGCATTAAGAAGAATTCCATCAATTTGAAAGATACCGGAACATCCAGTATGAAAAAGATTCCTCAATTAGGTTCGTGAGTGTAAAAATGCATAGCTAATACATATTTACAACCATGACTATAATAAAGTTTCTTCTTTCACAAGAACTTTCGGTGGACTTAGGAAATCAAAGGATTAATAGTTCTTAATCCCAAGAGAATTCGTTTTTGGTACAAAGAACTGGCATAATTAATTTATGAGTTATGACATATTTCAAATTTAAATCAGAAAAATACGTATAACACTTACAAACTTCATCACCGTGATTGTCTAATACAACCATAGGGCTCGAAAAACAAACGTCGGCTTACAAATTCATAAGAGTCGAATAGTACAGTGAAGAGTTTCTTAATCCTGAAACACTCCTCTAAGGTTGAAAATTCAATTCAATTCGCCTTAGTTCCAACAAGCTCACAGGTCCTTCCAAACACTCTTAGGCTGGTCACCTTGAATCTGGCACGCTCACGGACAACTTAGTTAGTCTCTCAGACATGTGAAGAGTTGATTTTTTTTTCTCATAAGCTGAGTCAACGACGCAAAAATCTTTGATAGGTCCCCATTCTAATCCAGTGACAACCCGTCCTCAAATCGATCTTTGAGAAGGCAACAACTACTCGCAAGTGATCTATCAAATCAACTACGCAAGGCGGAGAATACTCATTCTTGATCATCATTGAGTTTGTCAGAAATATATGCGGTGTCTCAAACCATCACACAACATTGGTGCTTCCTACGGAAAACGCTCAGTCCAACAAGCTGCTTAGACCATAGATCTTTTAGTTGAATAAAGTCATCTAACTTGACCAACATTGTAGTTGACATCACACACAAGGCTATTGAGATCAAACCGAATCTAGAAACTAGATCGATCGAAAATCAATATCCTACGCAAGCAGCAAGCCAATAACATTTCCAGGGAACACTCCTGGAAAATCCTCTACAACAGGCACACTGCATCAAATGTCTGGCACAATCCCAAAGGATAAACAAATGTGTCACACATAAACCAAAACACAACTTACTAGCTATGGTTTCCTACAAGGTAAAACCAGTGGAAACCCATCAAGAAAACAAAATACTTATATGCCACACACATTGCTTCGATAAGGAAACAATTCAAACAGTGACCAATCAGAGATCACACAACAAAACATAACAGACCTATTTCCCAAGGTTCCCGAAAGACTCGACCAGCTCTGATACCACTAATGTAACACCCCCCTTGGGCATTACATGACTAACTTAATTTCGTAATAACCTATTAAAATAAAATAATAATTGCTGGTTTGCTTTCGGAAAATAATTTATATAAGTACTTAAATACAAATCGATACTTTTTTTTATAAAAAATTCGACAGAGTCTCCTCTGTAATTCTAACATCCCAAAATTTGAACAACTGCTAAAATGTTTATATTTTCATCCCAAAATAAAGGCTCTCCAAGCCATAAACATCCTATCCACAATAGAAGCTCTCTGAGTCGTAAACATACATACGCATAAAGTACTCCAATAAAAGACTCTCAGAGTCATAATACCTATAACTATGACTTTCTCCAAATAAAATTTACTCGATAAACTAAGCTGGTCGCACTAAAAGATATTCCTGGGGAAGACCCCATGGTTCTCACCATTATAACTAACATCAAACATCTTTAAGGATTGGGACTAATATCCCCGAGTGAAGCTGAGAACTTCTCTGCAACATCTGTACACTCAAACCCAAAATACCACAAAAGAAACCAAACAGAAAAATGCAAAGGTGAGATACCGACATATGAGTTTTATCATAACAGTCACATACACGACTCTCACACAATGACATACAATATATCATAACCATAAACACAGAGATCCATTCCCGACAATCAAATACATTTTGTAAAACATTTCATGTCACTTCGATATTCACTATCTAGTTCACTAATCTCTGAAGATCCTAACTTCCCTTCGTCGAGCATGATAGGATCGCGATAATGCCCATAACACAATTGTCTCGCGCGTTTTGGGTCGGTCTCTCAATTTAGGACCGATCTCGAATTGTTATGGGTTATCGTATCTCACCTAAATAATACAGAACAGTTCCTGATTGAGTACATTTCGAGCAGGGTAGACAATTTCCACGACAAGAGGTTGCAAAGCCCCAAGCATTTCATGGAGTTCAAACCCGAATGTCCCTGAAGACGCAAAAACTAAAGGAGCTATCTTTGGTCCGTAACTATTCAGTTTGTCAGTTCACCCTTTGTGAAACTGTAGCTCGAATACACAATGGCACGTCTGCCACAACGGCATAAAAGCCAGACTATGTAAAACAAAGTGTTCTCATTTTCATTTTTCTTTTTCGCATCGTTCTTTCCTCGTCAAGGCTTATGCTCTCGACTACTTTTAATCAAGTATTAAATTAAACTTTAATACCCACATAGGATTTTATCAATAAAATCCATGATTCACAATCTTATTCACAACCGAACACAAGTCCGACGTCTAGGAATTCTAGGTTCTATCTTTCCTCGAAACTAGAATAGGAACGCTAGCCCGTCAATCCGGAACACTAGGTCCTTTCTACTTTCTCAAAACTCAAAACAAGAACTCTAGCCCATCAATTCGGGGCACTAGGTCCTTTCTTTTCCTCCAAAACTCAAAACAAAAACTCTAGCCCGTCAATCCAGAGCACTAGGTCCTTTCTTTTTCACTCTCTTTCCAGAGGTTTTCCCTCAGTGAAAACTAAATCGAAAAACTTGTTCAATGGTTTCTAAATTTTTGTGTCATAAATACTTTTCGTTCTTAGAAATACTATTTCACTAAAACTGTTTTCTTTTAGAAATCCATTTTCTGAAAACTTAGGGAACCACTGAAATCTTTTTCTCAACTTAGAACCAAATACAAAACTCTTGTAAATAGATTTATCAAAGAGAGTATTTTCTCTAAATGTTTCCATTTTTGAACAACTTTTGGTAAAACCTAAAAGAAAATCTTTGTTTTCAAAAGACTTTTCTTTTCAAAAAATTCTTTCTTTCCTAACTTTGTTCTATCTTCACATTTTCATCCTTTAGGATTTTCTTCTCATTTTTCCAAAGAAAACAAAACACCACCTTTTCAATATTTCTGAGTTAAGGTACTTTAATGTCTTAATCTTGATTAACAAGCAATGACCAGTGTCATGCCATCAGCCAATCACAGTCAAGCAAAACAGTAAGATAATCAACCAACAATAACATTAAAACTCCAATCAAACTCTAAACAATTCAAGCATGACATCATTATAAAGATTTTAAAAATTAACATACATTCAAACACGACAATAAGTATGTAGCTACTAAAACTCTTCAAGTAAACTCCCTTTTATCTTTGAAGACTAAAAAAAATCCTCTCATTGACACATTCAACAATTAGATCCTCTCACCACGAAACTGCTCAAGTTCAAACCCCAACTCGATGTTCCAGTTTCCTCTAAACAGCTCCTATCCACTCCCAAAAATCATAAAACCTGTTTCCCCCAAATAACCACAACCACAACAACATCCAGTAGATGGAGTCAAAGTAGTTTCAATAATACGATAAATCTAACAGTCGATCATTCATCTTCAAACACTTACTCTAAGTTGATTAAAACACTTTATTTCACAAAAACATAACCAATTTCAAATAAGATCAGATTTGGACTTTAGGGTTTATAAACATAATTTGGGGAAAAATCATTTTAATTAAAGAATAATGAAATTATTTTAGGGAAGCATTAATTCACAGTCCCAATTACATAAAACAAGTGTTAATTTCATACTTTAAAATTGAAATCCAAAATCTTAGAGTTAGGGTTTCAAAATCAATTTGGGGATTTTTGAATCTAAGCAAAAATAGATGAGATCTCACTCACTCATGGAAGAAGATGAGCTTGTGGTGGCATCAATGATGGCAGAACGGCGGCGACCGTGACGGAGGGACGGCGGCAGCGCGATGGAATACAACCCATACCGTTTTCTAAAAATGTCATGACCCATAAGAAGAAGAGAGCAAAGCATAGAGGAAGAAGAAAACATGAACAAAACCTATAAAGGAACATTGTGGTGGCCGGAAATACTCACCCGCTATGGAGGTGGTGCTGTGCGGTGGCGGAAACAGCAGCAAGAACGAACCAAAGCGTGAAGGGACACGCGATCTCTCCCTCACGTCGACAAGTGACGGCCAACCGACGAACGGTAGCTCCTAGGATGGTGGCGCGCGCGGGTGGTGGAGGCTGCAGGAGGGCGGCGCCGATCTGAGTAAAGGAGGGAGGGAGATGAAGTAAAAAAAAAAAGAAGAAGAAGAGTGTGGGGGAGAGAGGGTCGTGCGAGGCTGAGAAATAGAAGGAGGGGGATTTATTTTTCTTTCCTTTTTTGTTAGTAAAAGCTAAAACAAGTGGTTGAAATTGATTTTTGAAAAAGAGAAATAATATTAATTATTAGATCTAAAAACCATGAGTGACAATTATATATTTTCAAAATTTGAAATAGAGTAAAGATTGATAGTTGAATTGATCAATCAAGAAAATCAGTGGTCCAAAATTAATCTCCAGTTAACACTAAACTAATTTAATTTCAAATTTAAAATTAAATAGAGTAAAACATGAAAATAAATTTCTTTCAATCATATTATTTAAAATATTTTTTTCTAAATAAATACTAATAGTGATAATAACATAGTATTATTGTCTAGTAAGCGTGCGTGCACTGAAATAAGGCAGTGCTAACGCACTTAATAAAAATCAATTATTCAGAGAAATAATCAATCCAAATTAAATGATATAAACATATATATTTATTGTTATTGAAGAACAGTAAAAATCGGGGTGTTACAGTTTGCGGTGTTTGATAGTGGAGAGAGAATAGAGAAATGGACAAGAGGAAATAAGTATCACTTTTTTGTATAATTTTTTTATTATAATATTTATTTATTTTTTATAATAACATGATATATATTTATTTATTCTTTATACATTTCTTATTTTTTAAAATTATTTGTATACTAAAATTGTATGGTAAACAATATGTACTTACTATTTACAACTAAGGGTCATTATCTGTTATATAATATCAACAATGGTTATTAAGTTAATATCTATTATAATCAACGATTAAGACAAAATAATGTCTTAACAAAATTTCGATATATAATTTCCCACAAAAAATATTAAACCAAAAATATGAAATCAACAATTACATATTTTTTTTCGAAATCCTAAAAAATTACCATATTATCGGCCCGTGCATGTCACAGGTCCACACTAGTATGGTTTGTATAATAAATAAGAGTAACGATAGTTGTACACACTTTTGATGTCCAACATCGTATATATGTACGTATTTACCCTTGTTTATTATTTTCTCTCTCTCATCATATGTATTTAGTACTTTAAAACAACCTACCTTCATATGATATCTATACATGATATCCTAAAAGTGTGTACCATTATAATTTCTCAATAAATAAATTTATTTATTTTGGATTGGTGGAATCGAAGCCAACAGAATATATTTCACGACTTCCCCTCACTCAAACACACACACACACACACATATATATTTATTTATTTTTATATATATTGGTCCATTTTTCCAGCCAAAATTATATTCTCGTTGGTCTTACTAACATAGGGCACTTATTAACAAATGAGAAATGCTAGCAACACACTCTCTAACACACACTTTCTAACACACTCCCTCCTATTGGTTGAAATTCACGTGGATCCTACAAAATTCAAATGAGACCCACATGAATTAGTGGGACCCACATGAATTTCAACCAATAAGAAGTAGTACGTTGGAAAGTGTGTGTTAGAGAGTGTGTTGATAGCACTCCTCTTAACAAATAAAAAGATGGCACTTGTTCCTGTCGAGATCCGACTTGCTGGAATCTCGCCGTAGAACGTCTAATCAAGAGTGAACACCAGGGTTGTTTTAGATTATGGCTTGACAGAATATTGTATTCCGGTCCTATGTATCCCAATGGGAATCAAAGCCAGACGTAGCTCTAGGTTCAACCCTAGGCCGTACGGTGATCTCAATCCCTTAATCTTGTATCTAATGAATACCAGCGAGCAAGGACTCTTCAATAGTCTCTTGGTCAAGCTGGTTCCTCTAATACGCTTAAGGGAGATTCACCTAGCTCGGTTCAAAGTGACTCTCTCTTTTGGGTTCTCCTCCTTTTATAATAGGATCCCCATATCTTTAAGAGATCTGGATTTATCTCCTTTTATCTCTTAAATCTTCTTTGAGATATGATTTCCTTAATTTTAGGGATTTTATCTCTTCTAACCGGATAAGGTTATTTGAGATAATATCAGCATCATTAAAGATAATATCAATATCTTATCTTTCCCACCTTTATTGGATCGGGTATCCAAGCTCGGTGGCCGGGTTTTACTCCTCGGCCAGTACACAAGCCCCCCAAGCGTTGAGCTAGAAGAAGCGTAAAAGTTTTCATGACAGTAGCAGAGCTTGGCTTTTAAAAACCTTTTTTTTGGAGAATCTAAGGTTTATAGTGTAGGTTTTCTTCCCCTTTTTACCATAGTCTCAATGACCGACCTTGTACCTCGACCAATCATTTAACCTCAGGTGACCGAACTTAGAAACTTGGTCTCCTTAGCTTTTCAAGTTGGCGAGGTAAGTGGCCGAGCTTTACTTCTCGATCTATATATATTTTATTTTGGTGAATACCTCAGATGACCTAGCTTCTTGAATACCTCGACCCATATACAGGTCCCCCCAAGCTTTGAGCTTTTAGAAAGCGTGGAAGCTTATGAGAATGAGCCTAGCCTAGCCGGGACGTGGGCAGTCATTTTGCACCGTGATCAAAGTTTCGTAGCTCCCGAGATGATAAAAGACGTTGCCCTCGTTATTAAGGCAAAGTTGGTTTGTGACGCGTGGCCTTTATGGCATTATTTCCGAGGCCTGCTCTCTAGTTGCGTGATTGAAGCCCTTAGCTGTCGCGGTGTGTATTCCGATGTCTTTGCCATGTGTGACTCCTTCATTAGTGAGCCGAATTTGCGCAGACTTGAAGAGACGTTCCATTTCTTCACACGGCATCCGTCATTATTACTTTCTAAAGTAACATTAAGATTTGTTTTCTTTTGGAGCGTCGAGGCCTCTATAAATTGGGGAGAACTTTGCTTAGGAGCTCATTTTGCCTCCTCCTTGCTTAAATCCTTCTTCAAGCTCTTAAGCTTCAAGTCTTCGTATTTCCCTTTCTGTTCCAGGTACGCCCCTCCCCGTTCTTTTGTATTTCGTTGTTTTCTTCTTCTGTTTCATCTATGGAGCCTTCATTTGAAGTGTCCCATAATGCCTCTACTGAGGTCCAAATCTTAGAACCAAAGATAAACTCCATCGAGGGCTCTCCCCATTCTTCCCCTCCTCCATCGAAGGGTAATATGGATAATCCCAAAGCCTCTTCTTCCTCTTCTTCTAATAAGAGTAGCTCTGCTACTCATGACACTACCGTTGCCCCTAAGCACCGCAAGCGTGCTTCTAGGATGCCCAGGGTTCCTTACCCGGATATTACCATTCCTGGGTATTTATGGGTAAAACCCGATGCTGGGGCATTTTATTTTAATTTCAGAACTCTCGATTCCCTTAACGCCATCAAGGCCAAAGTTACTGCTTCCGATGGTGTTGTAGAATGCTTTCCCTATTCAGATAATGAACATGTGTTTCTTCAAGCATCTCCCTCTGAACTAGCTATCACCTATGTATATAAAACTTTGTTTGAGCAGATTGGTGTCACCATCCCCTTTACCCCCTTCGAGTGTGAGGTTCTAAAAATTATGAACGTTGCTCCTACCCAGCTTCACCCGAATAGTTGGGCCTTCTTGAAAGCCTTCCAAATTCTGTGTGGCCAGATAGGGATAGAGGCTAATGCTCCTAAGTTTCTTTACTTTTACCGAGTTCGGTTTGGAGACCGAGTTGGCTGGATCTCCCTGAGTGGGGTTGAGCAGAGGGGGAACATCAGGCTCTATAAGAGCTCGTATAAGTTTTTCAAGTCGGATTTCTTGAAAGTCCGGCCTACCGAGGGTAATGAGTCTTTCTTTTTTGACTCGGCTGGAAACCCTAAATTTCCCTTCTACTGCCAACCACACCCTTCCAAATTTTCTAGCTATGACCTCGGCTCTATGACCGCTCAAGAGCGAGCTGAGGTTGAGGCCTTGAAACTTTATCCTCGGCCTTTGACTTGTGGAAGGCTTTTAAAGCTTCCTACCTCTTCCACTCGGCAAGCCGATTTTGAATGTAAGTAGGTTTTTGTTGACAAGTGTTAATTTATCCTGTAGCGTACTTATTGTATCTGACCGATTTCTTTCTTGTAGTGATAACGGGGAAGTTCAACTACAAGGCCCTGATGAAGAAGTAGGCTAATCAAGCTGCTGGTGGATCAGCTCCAACTTCAAATTTCAAGGGGGAAGAAAAAGAAGGTTGCTGAAGCTTCTGACCTGAACACTCGCCTTCCCAAAAGGACTCGGGAAGACATTCAGTCCGAGGTCCTGATAAGAAGTTCTTCTCCCCTGCTGATGGTTGAAGAAACTCTTGCTGCTGATAAAAGGTTGGGCAATGCTCCCATGGCGATCGATCTTACTTCGGACACCAAATGGTACAATGGAAATGGCAACCCGGGCATCGACTCGCTCTGGGGGAATGAGTTCGACCCTGCTACCCTCATCGACGGCCAAGTGCTGAAACCTTCTGATGCTCGGCTCTTGCTGGAGCAAGGACCTGATGAGAGTATGGAGGCGGCTGTTGCCTATGCTCTTTGGATCGCATCAATTACTCGCTTCTGGAGTCACCAGATTGTTGATAATGTCAAGAAAATGGAGGTGATGAGGGCTGATGCATCTCGTACCTTGAGGGTGAGGGACGAGCTGGCTCAGGCCGTGGCCAAGTGAGAGGAGCAAGGTCGGGTCGTTGGCCAGTTGAACGCCCAAAAGGCGGAGCTGGAAAAAGGGAAGACTGCTCTTCAGGCCGAGCTGGACCTAGAAAAAGTCAAGCGACTCAATCTTCAGAAGGTCGCCGAGGAACTTCAAGCCGAGAAGGAGGTCAATCTCGAGCTGCGGAAGTCGCTGGAGGCTGAGAAGGAGGCCAATCCCAAGCTCTGATCTGGCTGAAGCCGAGGCATCTATTATGAAGGAGGACGTCAATGGCTTCTCCTGAGCAATGAAGCATCTTCAGCGCTTCAACCCGAATGCTGACTTCTCCCTTGCTGACGTGGACAAGGATTTTAACAGAGATGGAATTCTAGTTCCGTTGTCCGAGCTAGAGGATGAGGAAGAAGTAGCTCAAGAAGAGGAGGTTGAAGGGCAAGCGGTCGAGGAGGGAGCCGATGGTGAAGGTAAAATGGGCTTACCTGACCAATCTTCTGCTATGCCTCCGAGTGCCGAGGATGACCCCAACTCTATTATCGTTGAAAGCGTTGCTCATGGGATGCCCATGAGTAACCTAGGAAAAATGTTCCTAGGGCAATGCCCTTTTATCTTGAACCCTTGTGTACTCTGGGCTTTGCCCCTTTTTACTAATGAAATCACGTGCTTGCTTACGGGTTACTTTTCACTTAGAAAATTTTCAAAGTTTTTTATGTTCATGCCTCGTTTTTTAATGTCGGCTTTTGGAGCTCAATCTTGTAACCTTTTTCTAAGTTAGTGATTGGCTTTTAAATTTTTGCGTGTTACTCAGCTTATTCGAGTTTTTTGGAGCTCGGAATACCTCTTGGTTTTTACTTACCTTCTTAGGCATTGGTTGCCTTTTTAGGTTCAGCTATTCGACCTTGGTTTGGTCGATCTTAGCCCGGATTACCTCTTTAGATTTTTAACTACCTTTAGATGTTGTTTACCTTTTTAGGCTCGGCATTTCAACCTCAACTCGGTCGATTTTAGCTCGGTCAACCTTTTTAGGTCTTTAGTTGTTGCCTCTTTAGGTTCGACATTTCGACCTTAATTCGGTCGATTTTAGCTCGGTCAACCTTTTTAGGTCATTAGTTGTTGCCTCTTTAGGCTAGGCATTTCGACCTTAACTCGATCGATTTCGACCTTAACTCGGTGGATTTTAGCTCAGTCAACCTTTTTAGGTCTTTAGTTGTTGCCTCTTTAGGTTCGGCATTTCGACCTTAATTTAGTTGTTGCCTCTTTAGGTTCGGCATTTCGACCTTAATTCGGTCGATTTTAGCTCTGTCAACCTTTTTAGGCTCGGCATTTCGACCTTAACTCGGATGATTTTAGCTCGGTCAACCTTTTTAGGTCTTTCATAAATAAAATTTTGACAATATAACAGTATTCTTGCCTAATAGTGCAACTAAAAATGATTCTATTTATTTATTTTTCCGAGTGTGCCTCATTAAAACCTTCCTAGCCAAAACCTCTTGGGAAAAAGACCGGGATAGGAAAAAGAGTACATCACCTACTTACATAACTTTAACTAAAATAAAACTTAAGGTGGGAAGTGTTCCATGTTCTTGGAACAGCATTTCCTGACAACTCTTCTAGCCTATAAGCACAATTTCCTAGATTTTCAACTATTTTGAATGGGCCAGACCAGTTTGCTGCGAGCTTACCTTCTTTGGAGTCTTTCCTCGCATCGTTTTGCAATCTCGGCACTAAGTCACCTTGCACAAATTCCCTTGGCTGCAACCTCGAGTTGTACTTCCGAGTTGCTTTTTGCTTGCATAGTTCTTCTTTGATTTTTGCCTCATCTCGGACTTCCTCAACCATGTCAAGCTCAACTCGGATTTCTTCTTCATTCTTACTTTGGTCATGATGCTACCTTCGAAAAGAGAGTTCGTCGAGCTCAACTGGAATCATTGCATCGGTTCCATAGGTTAGCTTGAATGGCGTTTCACCAGTTGAAGACTATGGCGAGCAAAGGTAAGCCCATAGGATGCTTGGTAATTCTTCAACCCATGCCCCTTTTGATTGGCCCAACCTTCTTTTGAGCTCGTTCAAAATGACTTTGTTGGCTGCTTCTGCTTGTTCGCTTGTTTGTTGATGTTCAACTGAGGTCACTTTATGTTTGATTCCGAGGTTGGAGTAGAACTCTCCAAGCTCTTTATCGGTGAATTGCTTTCCATTATCTGTGACAATTGCATAAGGGAGGCCATGCCTGCATATGATGCTTTTCCATACAAAACTCTGAACCTTTTTAGCTATTATGGTAGCTAATGGTTCTGCTTCAATCCACTTAGTGAAGTAGTCTACTCCTACCAACAAGAACTTGACTTGACCTTTGGCAACTGGGAAATGACCGACTATATCCATCCCCCACGTAGTAAAGGGTCACGACGAGAACATGGAATGGAGCTCTTCTCCCGGAGCTCGTGTTATATTGATGAACTTCTGACAAGGCTCACACCTATTAGTCCAGGTAGCACAATCCAATGTCATGGTCGGCCAGTAAAACCCCGTTCGCAGGACCTGAGCTGCTAGAGATCGGCCACCTGAATGCATTCCACAGATTCCTCGGTGCATCTCGTCCATTACGTACTCGGACTGTTCCGTTGCTATGCACTTTAGTAACAACATGGAGAATCCTCTTCTGTACAGCTCTCCATCTCGGATGGTGTAATAGCAAGATTTTAGACGAATTCTCCTTGCCTCCTTAGGGTCATTGGGAAATTTGTCAGAGGCTAAATATTCCCAAATTGGTGTCATCCAGCCACGATCATAGTGCTCGGTCATTATCATTTCGACACCTTTTATGCTTGGTTCGAGGAGATTCTCCTCAATGAAAGTTCTTAGCTGGCTAACTTTCTTGGTGCTAGCCAACTTAGACAACAGATCTGCCCTGAAATTTTCCTCCCGAGGTATATGCTCAATAGTAAAATTATCAAATTCAGAAATTAGACTATTAACTTTACAAGTTGTGAGTCACTTCGGAATTTTAATTCTTTGACTCCAACCTCTTTAGCTAGCATTAGTCCTGCAATAAGGGTTTTATATTATGCCTGGTTGTTTGAAGCGGTGAACCCAAACTTTAAACATTGTTCCAGGATTAGATCATCAGGACTTTCGAGAATTATTCCAGCTCCAGTTCCCTTTAAGTTAGATGAACCATCAACATATAGAAGCAAGATGAAGGATAATGACCTCGACTTAGAAGAGAGAAGTCGGAGAAGCATTGTGCTTTCATCAGTCCCGTCGGCTCATATTGCAAACCGAACTCTGACAATTCTATTGACCGAGCTATTATTCGTCCGGCTAGATCGGGTTTCCTGAGCACCTGCTTTATTGGATGATCTGTTTTGACTATAACTTGGTGTGACTGGAAGTAAGGTCGTAACCTCCGAGCTGCCATAATTAAGGCGAGGACTAGTTTTTCAATTACTTGATACCATGTTTTTGCATCTTTCAGAATTCTACTCACATAATTCACCGGCATCTGTTGTTCTTCTTCTTCCTGCATGATTACTGCACTGATTGCATAATCATTGACATATAGATACAAATACATATCTTTGCCGAGCTGAGGCCGAGTTAGGATCGGGGGAGAGGCTAGAAAAAGTTTCAGATCTTCAAAGGCTTTCTCACACTCCTCGGTCCAAGTGAACTCTTTTGGTTTTCTCAAAAGCTGGAAGAAGAGTTTTGCTTTTTCTGCGGACTTTGGGAGAAAGCGAGATAGAGAAGCTAATCGTCCAGCTAACCTCTGAATTTCTTTCACATTCTGAGGGCTCCGCATTTCCATGACTGCTTTGCACTTATCAGGATTAGCTTCAATTCCTCTATGTGTTAGCATATATCCTAAGAACTTTTCACCTTGTACACCAAAAGAACATTTTTCTGGATTTAACTTCATGTTGTACTTTCTGAGTTGACTGAAAATTTCTTCAAGGTCGGCTGAGTGTTGCTTTAGGTCATTGGACTTTACCAACATATCGTCAACATATACTTCTAGGTTCTTTCCGATCTGGTTGACAAAGACTTTGTCCATAAGCCTTTGATATGTTGCACCAGCATTTTTTAAACCGAAAGGCATTACTCGGCAGCAGTAGTTTTCCCCATCGGTCATAAATGCCATTTTTTCTTCATCGGGTGGATACATCCTTATCTGGTTATAACCCGAATATGCGTCCAAGAAGGACAAAACTTTGTACCCTGAAGTTCCGTCTACCAGTCTGTCAATGTTGGGAAGAGGATAAGAATCATTTGAACATGCTTTGTTGAGATCGGTGTAGTCGGTGCACATTCTCCACTTACCATTGGCCTTTCTAACTAACACCACAAGGGCTAGCCAAGTAGTGTATTTCACCTCTCTGATGAAATTTGCTTTGACCAGTTTGTCAGTCTCCTCAGCTACTGCTTGGCGCCTTTCTTCCCCAAGTTTTATTTTTCTGAGCTACAGGCTTAGCTTCAGGACATATAGATAGCTTATGGCACATAAAATTGGGTTCTATGCCTGGCATATCCGATGTCTTCCAAGCAAACAAATCGGCATTCTTTTTTAAAACCGCTTGACTCTGTTGCTTGAGCGAGGGGTCGAGCTGACTGCCGACCTTGGTGCACTGTTCAGCTTGGGCTCCCAATTGGAACTTCTCTAAAGACTCTGTTGGTTCGGCTCTGGACTCGTACATCTCCATCCTTGGGTCTAGTTCAAACATGCTGACCGAGCTCGCTGAGGTAACCGAACTGACCGAGCTTACCACTTCTGCTTTATCATCTTCGGCATTCTTTGCGATGTTCTGGTTTCGGGTAACCTTCAGACTATCTACATAGCATTTCCTGGCCATCCTTTGGTCAGCTCGGACAACGACTATATCTCCAGACTCGGTTGGGAATTTCATTGTGAAGTATGGGGTGGAGACAATCGCTTCGAGTTCATTCAACGTCGGTCTTCCAATAAGGATGTTGTACGACGTGCTGGCATCCACAATAACATATCTGATTGATATGGTCCGGGAGAGTTTTCCCTCTCCAAACGTTGTTAAGAGGTCTATATAACCTCGGGTTTTAACTTACTCTTCGGCGAACCCTACTAGCTTGTCTTCCTGCTCTTTTATCAGCTTTTATGGAATTCCATATTTCTTGAAGGTCGCCAGGTATAAAATATCAGTCGAGCTTCCCTGATCAACAAGTGTTCGTTTGATCGAGAAGTTGGCTAATTCGACCATTATCACCATTGGGTCGTCTTGATTTGGATCCAGCCCTTGGAAGTCATCATCTGAGAAAGTTATTGGAGGTCTCGTCCTTGTATGTTTTCCAAACACCTTGTTTACAAATCGTATGGCTTTTACATGACGTCACCAAGCTGAACTCGTTGTTCATCCACCTGAAAATCCTCATGAGATTGTATTGATGACCCCTTTGACTCCTCCTTCTGTTTCTTCATTAGGAGCCCTCTGATTGTTCACCCGATCTCTGTTTTGATTATTCCCTTGCAGTTTTGAATCTCGGTTACGATTGTCGTAACCGCGTCTCCTTCGTTGTCGACCAGCTCGTCCGCCTCCATTATCATCTCAGTGAACGAACCGGTCAAGACGACCCGCCTGTATCAAGTCCTCAATTTTTTCCTGGGTTGTTTTACAGTCTTCAGTGGAGTGACCATAGTTTTGATGCCATTTGCACTCTTTACTTATGTCTGCATTGGCCGGAGTTTTAGACGGTCGAGGTAAGGTGAGTAACTCGGTGTTGAACACCTACTGGAGAATGGTTGTCCGAGATCGGTTTAGCGGTGTATAGGACTGATACCTGGGTTGCCTCTCCAAGAATCCCCTTTCATTGGTCTTTTGGGCCCTTAGTGAATTAGCCTCCCTATCACTTTCTTTGCTTGGAAACGAGCTCTTGTCTTCAAAACCTCTTTCTCTCCTTTTGGATTCTACCATCTCTTCCGAGTTAATGAAACCAGTGGTTTTTTCTTGCAACTCTTCAAAATCTCTCGGTGGTTTTCGAGATAAATACTCAAAGAATGGCCCCGACTTCAAACTGCCAATGACGGTAAGTAGACAGAGTTCCGAGCTCGTATTGGGAATTAAAATTTGTTTGGCACTAAAACGAGCCATATAATCTCTAAGTGATTCATTCTTTTCTTGTTTAAAATTCACCAGGGAGACCGAGTGCCTTTTATGCTTTCGGCTCTCTGCGAATTGTGCAGTGAACTTAGTTACAAGCACATCAAAGGAATCAATTGACCGAGGTGGGAGATTCGAAAGCCAGGTTAAGGCAGGGCCTTGCAAAGTAGTTGGAAAATTTTTGCACATGACGGCTTCCGAATCGGTCACCAGGTAAACAGAAGAAATAAAGGATTCTACGTGCTCGGTTGGGTCAGTGGTGCCATTGAATTTATCAATGTTAAGAGGCTTAAAATGTCTAGGCATGATTACCTCATCGATGTCACCCGTGAACGGCAACCTCGATCGTCGGTCTGTTAACCTTTATTTTTGGATAGTCCTTTTTGCACGAGATTTAACTCCTGAACCCTCTAGGCGAGGTTTGGTCTTGGACGACCGGCTCGTATCATGATGAGAAGGTACATACAATGGATCCTTTTAGCTACCATCGGGTGAGGATTGCTCTTCCTCGGAAGGCATCACTGATAAGCCTCTGGCTCATCTAGTTTTATGGCTAGTATGACCAGGGTTTTGTGCAAATTATATCCTATTTTCACCCAAATTAGATTATATTGTCCTCAAGCAAGGTTTTGAGTCTCTAAAGTAGTTTTAGGTTAATTTAGCCAGTTTTGAGTCAAATAAAGCACTTGTGGCTGTTTTGTTGTTCTCAGGTTAAGTTTGAAGTCAAGAGAATAAAGAATCAGGGAAATTTCAAGTCTGGAGGAGTTCGCCTTGCGAACCTGAAAGCCATCTGAACAGTAAAAATGTCATCCTCTCTGGTTTGCCCCGCGAACAACACCTCGCCTCGCGACCCTGAAGGCTGACTGTTCCAGAGAAATGCAACCCGTTCTGTGTCGCCTCGCGGATCCATGTCTCGCCTCACGAGACTGAAGACCAGAAGCCATGACTCTTCCATTCCTCGCCATGCGAGCAGTACTTCGCCCCGCGAGAAGACCAAACGTTGCAGACTGTTCATGATATTCGCCTCGCGAGTGGGCTTAGTTTCTGAATAGTATAAAAGGCTGTTCTGGGCAGATTGAAAGAACTTTTGCTTCTCCATAGTTTTTCCATATTTTTCTGTGTGTTTCGTTTTTCCATTGAGAACTGATTTTCTAGATTAATCTACTGTAATTGATTTCCACCATACTTGAGGTTCTTGTAATTCCTGTTTTGTATGCTTTTCCCTTTTCAATACTATATTATACATTTCTGTTTGTTTAATTCAGGAGTGTGTAGTGTTGTGTTGATTCATTTCGGTGATGTTATGTTCCTATACTTAATCGCGTTTGTTTAATTCGTGTGTGTTCATTCATGTTCGTTTAGTTCATGAGGGCTTAACCCCGTTTGTTTAATTCGGGAATAGGAACATATATCCGTAGTAGCGATTTCGTTTGTAAATTGTTGCTACAACCGGGAGGGGATTAGGATCTGCTTAGGGCTTGGAATTACATGAACCGATGATAGTTGGGAATTCGAGAATAGTAGATTAATCGTCTTTCGTTATTTGATAATCTTTTCAACTTGCTTTGTTTTATTGTTCTGTTTTTGCATTGTTTTCCATTTGCAATTCAAACCAACCCCCCCCCCCCCCCCCCCCAAACTGATTTTTGTGGTAATTAACAAGTCAAGAGTCCTTGTGAGACGACATCCGAGTTGTCGCCCTAAACTACGTTTTTATAACCCGCTCGTTCTTTTTGGCGCGTGCGCGACAGCGCGTTCAAAAATTGGCGCCGTTGCCGGGGACTCTTGTTTGTTATTTTCGCATTTTTTCTTCTTTTCTTTCTTTTATTTTCGTTTTTGTTTTGAATTGGTCTGGCTACTAGGTCTACTTGCCCTGAATTGTGTGATTTTGATCCTGAAATTGAAAGAACACTGCACACACGCCGTAGAGAAATTCGGGCTAGCACTAGTGGTGATTCTAATTCCAAAACTGTTTTTGATAACATGGGTGCCCAAAGGACATTAAGATAGCTTGCTGCCCCTGATGTAAATTACAATGGCTTGTGTATTGCATATCCTGGTGCTGATACTCCTTTTGAATTAAAATCTGGTTTCATTCACTTGTTGCCAAAGTTTAGTGGTCTTGCAGGTGAGGATCCACACAAGCATTTGAAGGAATTCCAGGTCGTCTGCTCCACAACCTTGAGATCAGAGGGAGTAACTGAGGATAGCATCAAGCTGAAAGCTTTTCCGTTCTCACTCCAGGGAGCCGCAAAGGATTGATTGTTATATCTTGAGCCAAACTCTATTACTACCTGGAACGATTTGAAGAAGCTCTTCCTTGAGAAATATTTTCCTGCCTCCAGAGCTGCATCAATCCGGAAGGAAATATGTGGCATCAGACAAGGAAATGAGTCATTGGCTGAATATTGGGAGAGATTCAAGCATTTGGTATCCAGTTGCCCCCAGCATCAGATTTCTGAACAGCTTCTTATCCAGTATTTTTATGAAGGGTTACTGCCGATGGATAGGAATATTTTGGATGCTGCTAGTGGGGGAGCACTTGTTGATAAGACTCCGGCTACTGCCAAGCAATTAATTGAAAATATGTCACTGAACTACCAGCAGTTTACATCCAGGAGAAATTCTGTTGAGACAAGAGGTGTGCATGAGGTCCATAGCTCTTCTTCCATCTAGGCCCTCGAGAATAGAATGGATGAGCTCACTTCTTTTGTAAGGCAATTGGCAATAGATAGGGTTCAGCCTGCAAGGTTGTGTGGCATGTGCAACTCTCCTGAGCACCCGTATGATGCATGCCCCATTCCGAAGGAAGAGTTCGTCACTGATCTGTCTCAGGCTTATGCAGTCCATCCTTACAATCAAGGCAACAGTCAGAACCGGTACAGCACTCCAGACCTCTCCACAAATAGGTACCATCCCAATTGGAGGAATCATCCTAACCTTCGGTATGGGAACTCATCCCAACAACAACCGATGGCAGCACCACAGAATCCGCCTCAAGTGACCACGTCTGCACCTTCTGGACCTTCATTAGAAGACTTGGTCAAGCAATTAACTGTACAAAACCTTCAGTCTCAGCAACGAATGGATGCTAGCATTCAGGCCTTGCAGACACAGATTGGACAGCTTGCCACTTCCATAAATAATATACAGCAAGCTCAAGGGACAACCCAGCTGCCGGCACAAACAGTGATAAATCCCAATGTCACCAATCCTAATGTGAGTGCCATTTCTCTGAGATCTGGAAAAGTTGTTGAGGCAGCCTCTGGAAAAGATGAAGAAACTGTTGAGGTAACTCCTGAGCCTATTGTTGATGTTGAAGCTGAGAAGGTATACATACCACCAATCCCCTTCCCACACAGAGTTCAGAAAAATAAGAAGATTGGTGGGGAAGACAAGGATAGGGAGATTTTAGATGTGTTCAGAAAGGTAGCTGTGAATATTCCCCTTCTAGATGTGATCAAGCAGGTGCCTAAGTATGCCAAATTTCTGAAGGATTTATGCACCAACAAGAGGAAGCTGAAGAGTAATGAGAGAGTTAATTTGGGAAGAAATGTTTCAGCTCTTATCCAGTCTATGCCTGCACCAGAAAGAGTTGCTGTTCTAGACCCCACTCAGGCACTACCACAAAAGTGCAAGGATCCAGGCACTTTTACTATTCCATGCACTATTGGGGACGGAAAATTTGAAAATTGCATGCTGGATTTGGGAGCCTCCATAAATGTCATGCCCACTTCTATTTTCAATAACCTTGATCTTGGGCCCTTGCAAGATATCTGAGTCTCACCATCCAGTTGGCCAACAGGACCAGTGCCCGCCCCATGGGAATGGTAGAAGATGTGCTGGTACAAGTTGATGAGCTGATTTTCCTTGCTGACTTCTACATCCTAGACATGGCAAGAGAGACAAATTCCAGTAGATCACCAATAATCTTGGGCAGACCATTCATGAAGACAGCCAAGACTAATATTGATGTTATTGATGGGACTATGTCTATGGAGTTTGGTGATATTATGGCAAAGTTCAATATCTTTGATGCTATGAAACATCCATTGGAGGAGCACTCTGTTTTCCAGTTAGAGTTGCTTTCTGAGATTATTGAGGACACCCATGAGGACTTTGTTTCTGATTTTCCATTCATTTCTGGTTTTGATGATTTATATTCATGTACTGACTGTACTGACACTAACCCGTGTGCTGTTTGTGCTGAGTTTCTTGATTCAACTTTGCAGGGTGATAGTGATAGTGAGAGTGAAGTTGTCTGTTCAGCAGAAGTCCTTGACATCATGGCTACTCCAAATGTACCATCCATTGAGCAGCCACCCTCCTTAGAGCTCAAGCCACTTCCTGGGAACCTGAAGTATGCCTACTTGGAGACAAATGAAAAACTTACAGTCATTATTTCCTCCAGCCTTGACTCTGACCAAGAAGCAAAACTATTGGAGGTTCTGAAGAAGCACAAGAAGGCTATTGGGTGGACCTTGGCTGACATTCCAGGAATTAGCCCCTCCAGATGTATGCACAGAATTCTATTGGAGGATGGGGCTAAACCAGTAAGACAGGCCCAAAGGCGGCTAAACCCATTGATTATGGATGTGGTGAAGAAAGAGGTGACTAAACTTCTGCAGGCAGGTATTATATACCCCATCTCTGATAGTACTTGGGTAAGTCCAGTGCAAGTTGTACCCAAGAAGTCCGGCCTCACTGTGGTAAGAAATGATAATAATGAGCTTGTACCCACTAGAGTCCGAGAATAGTCAGTAGTCCAGATATAGATTATAGGAATTTGAACCAGGCCACCAGAAAGGATCATTTTCCTTTGCTGTTCATAGATCAGATGCTGGAACGGCTGGCTGGTAAATCTCATTACTGTTTTCTTGATGGATTTTCCGGGTACTTCCAGATCCATATTGCCCCTGAGGATCAGGAAAAGACCACTTTCACGTGCCCCTTCGGTACGTTTGCCTATAGGAGGATGCCATTTGACCTTTGTAATGCTCCTGGCACCTTCCAAAGATGCATGCTTAACATTTTTTATGAATTTATTGAAAATTGCATGGAGGTGTTCATGGATGACTTCATTGTATATGGCTCCTCATTTGATGCATGTTTGCATAGTCTGAGTTTAGTTCTAGAAAGATGCATTGAGACTGATCTGATTTTGAACTATGAAAAATGTCACTTTATGGTAGAACAGGGGATTGTTTTGGGTCATATTATTTATAAAGAGGGTATTTCAGTAGATCCTGCAAAAATTGATGTGATTTCTTCATTGCCTTATCCATCTTGCATACGCGAGATCCGTTCTTTTCTTGGCCATGCAGGTTTCTACAGGCGCTTTATTAAGGACTTCAGCAAGATAGCTCTGCCATTGTCAAACCTGCTGAAGAATGATGCCATGTTCCATTTTGATGACAACTGCAAGATGGCATTTGACTACCTGAAAAGAGCATTGACCTCTACCCCCGTCATCCAGCCCCTTGACTGGACCCTCCCTTTTGAACTCATATGTGATGCTTCTAATTTTGCTGTGGGAGCGGTACTGGCACAAAGGGTGGGCAAGGCTGCCCATGTCATTCATTATGCTTCTAGGATATTAGATGATGCACAATCCAATTATACCACCACTGAGAAGGAACTGCTAGCTATTGTGTTTGCACTTGATAAATTTAGGTCATATTTGCTAGGTTCTAGGGTTATTGTTTTCACTGACCATGCAGCTCTGAAGTACCTGTTAAAGAAACCAGAAGCTAAGCCAAGACTGATCCGGTGGATGCTTTTGCTCCAAGAATTCAATGTGGAGATAAAAGACAGGAGTGGAGCTGAAAATTTGGTAGCCGATCACTTGAGCCGAATAGCAAGGGATGAGGATCCTTCTCCCATCCAAGATGATTTTCCTGATGAGCGACTTCTACATCTGTATGGGGTAACACCTTGGTTTGCTGACATAGTTAACTTTCTTGTTGCTGGTGTTGTTCCTGCAGGTACAAGTAGATCCAAGTTCCACAAGCTCAAGAGTGATTCAAAGTACTATGTGTGGGATGATCCGTACCTTTGGAAGTTTTGCAGTGATCAGGTGATTCGGAGGTGTGTCCCCGATCATGAGACAGAGTCCATCTTGCATTTTTCTCATGCCTCTCAAGTTGGAGGACACTTTGGACCACAGAGGACGGCAAGAAAAGTCCTGGATTCTGGGTTCTACCGGCCCACAATTTTTAGAGATGCCTATGAGGTCTACAGGAATTGTAAGGAGTGTCAAACAGCAGGCCCTGCCATCACTCGTAGGAGTGAGATGCCTCAGCAGCCCATGCTTTTTTGTGAGGTTTTTGATGTGTGGGGGATTGATTTTATGGGTCCTTTCCGTCCTTCTTTTGGTTTTCTGTACATTCTTTTGGCTGTTGACTATGTTTCAAAGTGGGTGGAAGCAATCCCCACTAGGACTAACGATGCTAAAGTTGTTTCAAAATTTGTTAGGTCCAACATTTTCTACAGATTTGGCATACCTAGGGCTATTATCAGTGACCAGGGCACTCACTTCTGCAACCGCACAATGGAAGCCTTACTCAGGAAATATGGAGTTGTGCATAGAGTTTCCACTTCTTATCATCCCCAGACCAATGGCCAGGCTGAGATATCAAACAGGGAGATCAAGCAGATTTTGGAGAAAATGGTGCAGCCGAATAGGAAGGACTGGAGCCGCCGTCTGGAAGACGCACTATGGGCTCATAGGACTGCTTTCAATACGCCAATAGGAATGTCCCCCTTTAGGCTGGTATTTGGTAAGGCATGTCACCTCCCGGTGGAAGTTGAGCACCGTGCATATTGGGCAGTCAAGTGCTGTAACTTGGAAATGAAGAAAGCTGGTATTGAAAGGAAACTACAGTTGCAGCAGCTTGAGGAGCTTAGGCTAGAAGCCTATGAAAGCTCCAGGATTTATAAAGAGAAAACAAAATATTTTCATGATAGGATGATTAATAGAAAAAAAATTTCAGTGGGCCATCAAGTCTTACTGTTTAACTCCCGCCTGAAATTGATGGCTGGGAAACTTAGGTCCAAGTGGATTGGACCATTTGTTGTTACTAATGTGTTTCCTTATGGTACAGTAGAGATTAAAGATGCAGGTAGCAACAAGTCCTTCAAGGTTAACGGGCAGAGGCTGAAGCCATTCCATGGTGTGGATGTTGGTGTTCCTCTGGATGCTATTGTTGAGGAGCTCTCCTTGGAAGCTCCCACCTACACTGACACTTGATCAGGGAGTACCCTTTCCTTTCCCTCACTCTGATTTTATAGTCATGTTGTTTCATTGGGGACAGTGCATGTTTTAAGTGTGGGGGAGGGAACTAGTTGTAGTTTTGTTTTGTCTTGTCTTTCTTTTAGCTCTTGAATAAATTGTATGAGTCTTTGGTTGGCAAGTTTGATTGATTTTGATGATTTTGCACAGATTGATTGCATGATTTATGAGATGATTCCCCCTAGGTTGAACAATGGGTTGAAAAATTTTTGTTTTTGAAAAGTGATCCCCATGTGATTGAAATATGAACTTTGAGATATTTTGTTATGATTGCATGATTTATGATAAGTTTGGGGTGAAGGGAAGCACACACTAGGGATAGAATCTTTGTCAAACAATTTGCAAAAATGTCCAGGTGAGGATTTGAGCCTCCAACATGTTTTAAACTGTGAGAATCACTTTTTAAGCTGTACTTTCCCGAATTTGCTTGAATCTCTTCATGGTTTGCATGTCTATGTGTTTGCATCAGATGATTTAGGCAATTTTCTTTGTAAATAACCACTTGGCCTAAAAAGAACCAATCCCTAATGCATGTTCCTTAGTTATCCCCTTTGAGCCTAATTAGCTTGTTAATTCTTGATAACCTTATGTTATAAGCTGAAATTTGGAAAACCATGTTAACCCGATCTTAGGATTAGGAGAGCATGGAATCTTAGCAAGAGAATGGTTGCAAGAAACTAAGTTTGGGGTGGCTACAAGGATATGATGTGTTGGTTGGGATTGAGAAAAAAGAAAAAATATAATAAAAAGGTTGGAGCCAAAAAGAAAAAAAAAAGAGAAAAAAAGAAAAGAAAAGAAAATCAGAAAAAGAAAAAAAGAAAAAAAAAGAAAATTAAAAATTAAAAAGTGCAAAAATGCCAAAAAGGCTGTTTGAATAAAAAGGCTGTGGTCACCCAAAAGCATAAAGAAAAATGAAAAAAAAAGGAACTTGAGTGAAATTCAAAGTGTAAAAAGCTCATGCTCTCTTAGTTCCTAGGGTCTTCAGCCTAGTACCTTTGTATATCCTACCCTTAGCCAGACCCCATTACAACCATAAAAGACCTTTTGATGTTGCATGCATGTTTTCTGTGGGAATCATTTGGAGATGAAAATCAAATTTATGGGAAGTGCTTCTGAAAGGTGAATTGAGTGAATTGTTGATTGCCTGACAAAAATCTGAGCAATTGAGTGAAACACTAAATTCCCTTGTGAGGAAGGCAGTTGTTTGAATTTGGTGATCGCCCTCTTGTGTGTCACTTGGATCCCTTGCTTAGATTAATGATTGTTTGAATGATGAAATTCTCAATTGTTTAAAATGAATGAATGTGGGGATTGCTTTGTTTGAAAGGGGGGACATTGAAGAAAACTGTTTTGATGTATTGGTTGAAATTTGTGCAAGGTTGATTGAATCTCTTAAGCTTGCCACGTCTTGAGTCTTTTTTATTTTTTTGAGTTGTAGTTTGCTTGGGGACAAGCAAAGTTTAAGTTTGGGGTATTTTGATAAGCCTCTGGCTCATCTAGTTTTATGGCTAGTATGACCAGGGTTTTGTGCAAATTATATCCTATTTTCACCCAAATTAGATTAGATTGTCCTCAAGTAAGGTTTTGAGTCTCTAAAGTAGTTTTAGGTTAATTTAGCCAGTTTTGAGTCAAATAAAGCACTTATGGCTATTTTGTTGTTCTCGGGTTAAGTTAGAAGTCAAGAGAATAAAGAATCAGGGAAATTTCAAGTCTGGAGGAGTTTGCCTCGCGAGAGTCTTCTCGCCTCGCAAACCTGAAAGCCATCTGAACAGTAAAAATGTCATCCTCTCTAGTTCGCCCCGCGAACAACACCTCGCCTCGCGACCCTGAAGGCTGACTGTTCCAGAGAAATGCAACCCGTTTTGTGTCGCCTCGCAGATCCATGTCTCGCCTCACGAGACTGAAGACCAGAAGCCATGACTCTTCCATTCCTCGCCACGTGAGCAGTACTTCACCCCGCGAGAAGACCAAACGTTGCAGACTGTTCATGATATTCGCCTCGCGAGAGAGTGTTCGCCTCACGAGTGGGCTTAGTTTCTGAATAGTATAAAAGGCTGTTCTGGGCAGATTGAAAGAACTTTTTCTTCTCCATAGTTTTTCCATATTTTTCTGTGTGTTTCGTTTTTCCATGGAGAAATGATTTTCTAGATTAATCTACTGTAATTGATTTCCACCATACTTGAGGTTCTTGTAATTCCTGTTTTGTATGCTTTTCCCTTTTCAATACTATATTATACATTTCTGTTTGTTTAATTCAGGAGTGTGTAGTGTTGTGTTGATTCATTTCGGTGATGTTATGATACTACACTTAATCGCGTTTGTTTAATTCGCGTGTGTTCATTCATGTTCGTTTAGTTCATGAGGGCTTAACCCCGTTTGTTTAATTCGGGAATAGGAACATATATCCGTTGTAGCGATTTCGTTTGTAAATTGTTGCTACAACAGGGAGGGGATTAGGATCTGCTTAGGGCTTGGAATTACATGAACCGATGATAGTTGGGAATTCGAGAACAATAGATTAATCGTCTTTCGTTATTTGATAATCTTTTCAACTTGCTCTGTTTTATTGTTCTGTTTTTGCATTGTTTTCCATTTTCAATTCAAACCAACCCCCCCCCCCCCCCCAAAAAAAAACTGATTTTTGTGGTAATTAACAAGTCAAGAGTCCTTGTGAGACGACATCCGAGTTGTCGCCCTAAACTACGTTTTTATAAACCGCTCGTTCTTTTTGGTGCGTGCGCGATAGCACGTTCAATCACTGATCTTTCTCTTTCCCGAGCTCTTAACAGCCTTTGATTCTGAGCACGTATCTCCTCGTTCTCCTCACGCAGCTGCCTTAACTGTGCCATAACCTCTCCCAGCTGAGGGTTATCTTTATTGATGGGGGGGAAGGGGGATTGTCACGGTTCTGGCTCATGTTCGAAGCCTCATGATCTACATGGTTTGTGCTGTTCGACCCTCCCTTTGGTCCATTCCGTGTAGTCACCATCAAGCTTTCTTATGGAACCGGGGAAAGTTTTTCCTCGGCCCCACAGTGTGCGCCAAATGTTTCTGCTGAGATCCGACTTGCCGGAATCTCGTCGTAGAACGTCTAACCAAGAGTGAACACCGGGGTTGTTTTAGATTATGACTTGACAGAATATTGTATTCCGGTCCTACGTATCCCAATGGGAATCAAAGCCAAACGTAGTTCTAGGTTCAACCCTTAGTCGTACGGTGATCTCAGTCCCTTAATCTTGTATCTAATGAATACCAACGAGCAAGGACTCTTCAATAGTCTCTTGGTCAAGCTGGTTCCTCTAATTCACTTAAGGAAGATTCACCTAGCTCAGTTCAAAGTGACTCTCTCTTTTGGGTTCTCCTCCTTTTATAATAGGATCCTCATATCTTTAAGAGATCTGGATTTATCTCCTTTTATCTCTTAAATCTTCTTTGAGATATGATTTCCTTAATTTTAGGGATTTTATCTCTTCTAACTGGATAAGGTTATTTGAGATAATATCAGGATCATTAAAGATAATATCAATATCTTATCTTTCCCACTTTTATTGGTTCGGGTATCCAAGCTCGATAACCGGGTTTTACTCCTCGGCCAGTACAACACTTATTAGTGGGAAACTACGGGTATGTTTGGATTGATGGAAGAGGATGAAATGTAATGGAATGGAAAGAGATGGAATGGTATTCCATTGTTTAGATTGCATAAAAGAGAGTGGAATGTGATGGAACTCAATGGAATCCATTCCATCCTATTCCGTCATTTATGCTCACTTTGCTTCCCCTGCAATTTGGGAGGAATGTGATGGAACAAAATATCAGATGCCTTAAAAATTATAAGATTACTATTATGTCCTTGTCTCATTATGTCGTTTCTCAACCCAGTTCTGGAGACTGTTCATCTGGCAACCACACCTTGTGCTCCCTTCGTCATGCAAGCAGAGCACCAACCCTTTGCGGTTGGCACTCTAATTCTCTCTGCCTCCTCTGCAAACGTTATTATCAGCATATATTGAGATAAACGGTTACTGTAGAAGAAGATCATGTCCTTTTGGCATCTAGATTCCAATAACGAGTACGAACAAACACACTCTAATAAACACAAATGGATAAATGGTTATTGCAACAATTAAATAAAAAACACTTCTCTAGTAATTTTCTAGTCACCACATAACGATCTGTATTTTGCACAGTGCATCAATGTTGACGGAGGAAGAGGATTTGGTTCAATCCACACTTATTCATGTTTATAAAGCAAGGGTAATATAGGAATAAAAAAAGTTATCATTCATTCAATTCCATCCACTTTCTATAAAATATTTAAACAATGGAATGAAATTTTTATTCTGTTCCACTCCATTTCGTTCAATTCTATTATGTTCCATTCTACTCTATCCTATTTCTTTCCACCAATCCAAACATATCCTACAAGCTTGCTTCTCATTAGTTGCCTTTTTTTATTTCTTAACAGTTGACATTTCCCTTTACACTCCTTCCTTGATCGTCCCTGTCACTGTCTTTGTTTTGCCAAGGTAGCTGTCTTTGATCTTTATTCGTCACACCACACTACTAGAAATCCGTCTTTTTCGGACAGATTCACAGACGGATTTCAGACGAAAATTGGACAAATTTCCTACGGATTTCAGACGGATAATTAATTCCGGACGGATTTCAGACGGAACGACACCCGTCCGAAAAAGCCTCGTTGGAAATTATAAAATCCGTCCCAAATTCGGTCCGAAAATATTTACAGACGGATTGCGGACGGAATATGGACAACGTGCAAATCCGAATTTTGGTTATTGTTCGGACGAATTTCGGACGGATTTATTTTTTTTTTTCCAACGGATTTGGGACGGATGTTGTGATTTTATTTGGGACAAATTTCCCACAGATTAAATAAATAAATTTATCCAAGCCTCTTTTCGCACGGATTTAAGACAGAAACGTTTATCCTTTTGAGACGGATTTTGGACAAATTTAATAAAAATTATTTTTTTTATAAAGGAAATTGACACAAATTTATTAATTGGCTTAATTTACTTTTGAAACAACACTAAGATGAATTATCAAAATCATTATTCAAGTTTTAGTTTCACACAGATTGAGATAAAACTGAATTGAAAATTTTGACATATTTGAACAAATTTCAAACAAGACATTAATCTGTGAAGAACAATCAAGTATACCTGATAATGTTTTTACCTAACAGTCAAGAACAATCACATAAACTAAATTCATATAAGTGTTTCATCATTCTAGTTCTAGCACAGTAAAACAAACCACTATGATCAAAGTACTCATTGAAGAGATATTTGTTCCTATAGAACCTAGACCATATAATGTCCCTTTTTTGCCTTTAGGAACTACTTCTTTCCAAATAGTCAAGTCATCTGGCATATTTTGGCTTTCACAAGACAACCCGTCACCATCCTCATTTAGAGACAATGATAATTCTGAAAGCTCTGATTTTCTCTTTTAAAAATTTCCCTACAAAACATTACAGTTTGACTTTTGTTAGTCATTTCACTAACAAACAATTTTGAACTATGCATGCTCACCCATAGATAGTTCATAAAATTAAATACTCAAGCAAACAATTTCAAGTGTCTTACCATTCTACGTGCATGCTTACCCATAGATATTTGAAAGGTTTGATGCTCATTACACTGAAAACTAATCTCTTTGAGACTTCCTAAGATAGTATAGATGCTCATTTGCTATAGGAATTACTAACAGAGAATCTAGACACAAACAGATTTTACAAGGGGATGTTAACATCAAAGAGTATTATTTTCAGTTTTTCACAACCACATACATCTATAGATTCTTACCATTTCTTAAAGCAAAACTCACTTAATGATTATTTAAAAAAAATACCAACAATCCCTCATAGAAAGTAAAATCAGACTGAAACTCAAGCAAACAATTGTCTTCTCTGACCTGCAGTAAAAACCAAATGCAAATGCTCATCCTCTGTCATAAAGGCAATTTGATAAAGACATTAAAATAGGATACCTCATGGCTCTAAATCATCAATGCATAAATACATTCTACAAACTAAAAAATATTAAACTGATCAACACCTGAAGGCTTAAAAAAATATAAACCTTTTCAACATCACAACAGTAACAAAATTAAATAGAATTTGTTTTATGCAAGTCTTTTAGATAAGCAATAAAGTAACACCCAAAAAAATATCAGTAAACATTGGTCTAATAGAATTGAATCATAACAGAAGCAAAAAAGGACTTAAATGAATCCAACAATTAACAGTCAAATAATCATAATTATAATACCAAACAATCCATTCTCCAGAAACAAAAAATACAGGCACCACACTCCATTTAAGGCATAGGTATTGAACTACCATGAAAAATTATTCACACCCCACATAGAAAATTAACATGGTCTTACTCTTTAGTGACAACGAGAACGTTGTCCACCAATCGTTGCATCATTGGGTTACTCAAAGTTCCGTTTTTTTTCTTCAGACCTCTCCAAATCCAAAATCGTTGGAATATATGGAAAAATCAATAAAAATGGAGATATCGATCGAGAATCGAATCAAAACAAAACAACACAAAATGGAATCAGAAATTGGAAATGGAGGTTCATAGAATTTTTAAAAATCTAAATTAGAGAGTTCCTAAGATAGTATAGATGCTCATTTGCTATAGGAATTACTAACAGAGAGTCTAGACACAAACAGATTTTACAAGGGGATGTTAACATCAAAGAGTATTATTTTCAGTTTTTCACAACCATATACATCTATAGATTCTTACCATTTCCTAAAGCAAAACTCACTTAATGATTATTTAAAAAAATACCAACAATCCCTCATAGAAAGTAAAATCAGACTGAAACGGGTTCAGAGAGGCTATAGCAGAACAATCTTTGATATTCAAAGGGAAGGAAATTCAAAATTTGAAATCAATTTGGGGTTAGGGTTTCAACTTTCAAATTAATTTGGGGGAAAATCAATCTAAGAGTGAATGAGTAAAATATCACTCACCAAACAGAGAATGAGAAGAGGTGGAGTGGATGGTCGCGCTCCGACTTTCTCCGGCACGGCGGTGCTGATGGCGACGGCACGGTAACAACGGCTGTTGAAGGTTTCTGTAACAACCAAGACTAAAAGAGAATGGGTAAGCTTCAAGGAAGGACAAGGAAGACTGAAATGAACATAATAATGGTGGAAACCACCATAAACGGTGGCGAGGAGCGCTTACCGCGGCGGGGCGATGGGGTTCGACACAGGACGGAGACCAAACGCGCGGCTCCGGCGGCGGTCTAGTGGTGGTGGGCGCGGTGAGGTTTCATAGTAGCAAGAGAGTAGGAGATGGAGATGGAGTTGGAGGGAGGGAGGAGGAAGAAGAAGAAAGGAAAGAGAAAAAAAAAAAAAAAGGAGGGGTTCTGTCGTGCAGGGGAAGGGAGGGACTTTGGGGTTTTATTTATTTGTTTTTCAAGTATTTAGTGATTAGGTACCAAATAAGGGGTTGAGATTAAGTTTAGAAAAAAGGAAATAGTATTACTCATTAGATCTAAAAATAATGAGTGATAAATATATACTTTTAAAAATTAAAATAGAGTAAAGATTGATAGTTGAATTGATCAACTAATAAAATCAACAGTCCAATATTTAATCTCCGATTAATGTTAAACTAATTTATTTTCAAATCTAAAATTAAATAGAATGAAAATATGAAAATGTTTTTATCTTAATCATATTATTTAAAACATTTTTTTTACTGGTAATAATAGTGATAATAACATAAATTATTGTCTAGTAAGCGTGTATTCACTGAAATAAGTTAGTGCTAACGCATCCAATAAAATAATTTGAAGAGAGTAATTTAATTACTCAAACTAAACCGATACGGATTGCTTTAATAGGGACTGATTTCATTTTATTAGTCTAAATATGTTTTTTAATTTTTTTCATAAATCTTGTTTACTTTTAAATTTATTAAGATCAAATAATTTAATCATATTTATAAGATAAATTATTTAATCTTTTTTCAAGAAAAATATAAAAAAATGACAAATCCGTGTGAAATTTTCGGACAGATTTCAGACGGATGTAAGATAAATCAAGGAAAATATAAAAAATAACAAATCCGTGTGAAATCCGTCTGAAATTTTCGGACAGATTTCAGACGGATGTAAGATAAATCAAGAAAAATATGAAAAATAACAAATCCGTCTGAAATTTTCGGACAGATTTCAGACGGATGTAAGAAAAATCAAGAAAAATATGAAAAATAACAAATCTGTGTGAAATCCGTCCGAAATTTTTGGACAGATTTTAGACGGATGTAAGATAAATCAAGAAAAATATAAAAAATAACAAATCCGTGTGAAATCCGTCCGAAATGTTCATAAAATTTCAGACGGAAACATTTCCGTCCGAAAATTCCGTCTGAAAATTCAAGTTTTCTAGTAGTGCCATTTTTTTTCGTTAGTAGTGACCTTATTTCTCTTCGTGAGCTACTTCATGCACGCAAGGTGTTCGACACGTTGCCCCAATGAACTGTAGTCTCTTACAACACGCTCATCAATGCTTATAGTCGATGATGCTTGGAACATGTTTTGTGCCATAAGGAATCGTGGTTTTGTGTCAAAACAACACTGAACACACGCTTGGTGTAACACCCCCTTATGTATTACTACGTAACACTTGCGGAATTAATCAAAAAAGAAAATTTACTGGTTGCTTTCGGAAAGTTAATTCAATATAAGTAAGAAAACTTAGGTATAAATTTTTTCTCAAAGATGACTTTGAAAAAGAGGATGCACACATCAGAATAATATAAAATCACTTTGTACCTAACAATGCATAAAGGCTGAGTTTATGCCTCATGAAACCATCGCAACGTATTTCTAAAACTGTTTCATTAATCAAAACTTAACTCAACACTGTATAAAGGTTTTCCAACACTCATAACCAAAAATTACAACAAAAAAAAAAACCTAAAGATAACCTAAGCCGATCACTTTATCAAATATTTATTGGAGAGACCCCCGTGGCCATCCCACAATCAAATACCCCATTCAAACATCTAAATCTAAGTCTTCGAGCAACCTAGGAAACTCTTCTGCACCATCTGTACTAGAGTACCAAGGTACAACAGTAAAATTAGAAGAAACCTGATATATTCGTAAGGGTGAGACACCAATATATGGATTTAAACCCAAAAACTGCATGTGTAATCCAGGCATCACATGAGTATATAAAATATAAATCAAATATTTTTATCAAGAGAATAAACAAGTATTATATCAATGGGTTTCATACCCACACAATCAGCTTTTATAAAAGTATGCATGACATTTCAATATTCATGCTCTAAACATAATCTCATGAGATCCCATCATCTTTCTATGAGTTGATCAAACTCAATTGCCATAATATGGCATACGTGGTTAATTTTCCATAGCACACTGTCCAATACAGGATGCAGTGATCAATCTTATGGATTCCATATCACACTGTATAATTTAGGATGCAATGATCAATCTTATGGATTTTCATAGCACACTGTCCAATTTAGGATGTAGTGATCAATCTTATGAATTCATTGTCCATCTAGGCACAATGCTACCACGTGATGCGAATACCCCGTCCATCAAGGCATCACTCCTAACAATGATCGGCTCGTCTGCCGAAATGCATGAAAACCAATTGTTCTCAACGTTTTCTTTGTGTTCAATCTTTTCTTGTCGAAACTCAAAGGCTAACAACTATTCATAAATTTCATTATTTGAAATATCCAACATCAACACGGGACGCGCAGTCCGAGTGCTCAATCACAACGCCTTAGACCGATGCACCAGTCTTGGGCTTGTGGTCATAGAAAACATCATTCATCTTTAACATCGTTGTCTCACATTGCGAGTAGGACATCCAGTCCATAACATCGGGACACGGATCAAAGATCTACGTGTAATTATAGAACACTAGAAGCGACGTCTCACGAACTAGATTCATCATTCAAAGCGTTCTTACTTTTCGTTCAGTAAAACACAAATACAAAAAGGAAACCTCGGCAACTTATCCAAGTTACAGGAAAATTTTCGAAAATGTTTGCTATAAAATCTTTTCATTAGAAAACCATTTATAATCATTTTAAGAAATCTACTTTCTCTTGAAATCCCTTTTTTTTTCCAAAACAACTTTAGAACTTCATCCAATCCATTTCTCAAATTCATTTCTAAATAAAGTCAAATATTTTTCAAAGGTTTTTCTTTCATAAAACACATATTTGCTAAATGGCTTTCTATTGTACAAAATCTTTATTCATAAGAAAATGGCTTTCCTTTGGCTTGAAAATATTTTAACAAATGTTCTAAGGATTCTCATCTTTCAAATAATTTTATTACTTGGATACTTACTTTCCAAACCACATTCTTAAATCAAAGAAATTTCCAAATAAAACCTTTGTTTTCAGGGTTCTCTTTAAAGGCTTTTAATCTTACAATTAATGAGCACCGATGAATGTCAGGCTTCTCAGACATCAATCAACAATAGTATATTATTCACATCAACAGCATAACAAATAAAACAGTCCATGCCATATATTCGAGTTTACAGTGCATCATCAAACAAGTCATCAAGTTTAGACACTTTAGCACAGACAGTTCAATCATATAAATCATTTCAAATAATCACAACAGATTTAAGACACCTCACAGATCACCTAGTAACATATATAACTATTGGGGAAAAATCCCTCAAGTAAGCTCCCCTTACCTAATTCCAAAGCAAATAAAGTCTTCCGTTCTTTATTGAGTGCTAATATCTTCCTCGATTCACTTCGCGACAGAAGTCCCTTGAAGTTTCCAACACATAGCACAAGTTAAAAATCAACCAAGAACACTAAACTCTTAAGGTCTAGGTTCGGCCAAGTCTAGATGTTAGGGTTTGAGGTTTTCAAAAATTATATAACTCATGGATTAATGATCATTAAGTGTTAGAGATTCATAATCAATGATCATTTTTCAAAGATTGAAAAAAAAAATCTCTCTAAGTCCAACACTTGGAGTTTCTTCCTTCACTCACAAAATAGGCTAGAAAATTTCAAATTTTCCAAGCTTTTAGATTTAACCACAAAAGGTACAAAAGAGCTAAAATCAATGATCATACTTTGAAAATCAAAACAAAACTTCCTTGCTCCAAGAACACCTAGGTTCGGCCTCTCTAGGATAAATAGGATAGAGATTTTTGTTTGATACAAACTCTTAGATTATGAAAGTGGAGGTCATTAGAAGTTCATAGAAAGTGGTTTCAACTCAAACGGATTTTTCTACAATTTTCTAGAGTTTTTAGAAGTTAAAAGAGCTTTAAGAACATTTTAAGAAAACATAGAGTAAACTCGTGAAATTAAAGCAAGAACTTAAAAAAGAAGAGTATAGGAGTGTTATCCTTGAAGCTAGAAAGAAAAACTTGTGAAGGCTTGAAGCTTAAAAATGTGTAAAAATGGTAGCTTTTTGAGTTAGAACTTGAAGTAGAAGATGAAGAAGAAGAAAATGAAAGCGGAGTGATGAAATGTGTATATATAGAGAGTGAGGGAGAGAGGGAGGGAGAGAGGGAGGGAGAGAAACTTGGGCTCCAAGTTGGCTTAAGTAGTGTTTGGTTGGAGGATGTGAGAGAAAAAAAGAAGAGCTTTGGAATATAATATAGTATAATTTTGAAAAGTGTAATGATGATACTTTTTTATGTGACTTGAGCCATCCATCAAGTAGTCATCCATGTCCCCTCAGGTCACTTCATCTCCTTTTCGTGCTCCCTACTCTGTTCCATTGCGTATCCGACTGTACTTCCGATCGTATTTCGCCCGAAATAAATATTATATTTTGGTTCCAAACAAGAATTTTCGAAAATTTCCAAGTTTATACCGAACATCACAAAAACACTAACCGTTTCGTTCACAGTTCAAAATTAGATTTTCTGCTCACCGTAAGTGAACACAGATCGACTTTCATTTGAATTTTCAATCAAAAATTTTATCATAACTTTCTACAATGAGGTAGAACAAGACAATAATTTTAGTTTATATAAAATCATTCTCTGGATTTTATTAAAAATAAAAACATATAAACATGTATTTAGTGTAACAGATATACAGGAAAATTGGGGCGTTACACTGTTACTGTCCTGTGAATCGTTAATCATTCTCAGGGTGGTGCTCAATTGCAGGCTTTGAGCATTAAGAATGGAGTCCTCGATGCCAATGCTTTCGTGGGTAGTGCACTGCTTTGTTAGGCTTGTTTAAGAGGCATGGATGTCTGGATGAAGCTTTTTTCACATTTGAGGATATGCCCCAGAAGAACTTTGTAGTCTTTGCTGGCACGTAATGGGGTTGTCGAAGACTGTAAGATTTGTTTCGTGATCTTGTGAGAATGGGGATAGCTTTGTCTGAAGTTCTTTTGTGCTATTTTAACTGGGCTTGCTGGTTGTGATTCTGAGCAGGATTTGGTATTATATGGTAAAAAGACGCATTCCATATGCAAAGCCATGTTCTTGACAGAAAGATTGTTTGAGCAGGTTCCTGTTCAAAATGTTTTGTCATGGAATATGATCATTGATGGCTTGAAGGTTTATAGAGGCAAGAATTTGCAAATTGACTTGTCCAGCATTATCTAATAATCTTTTGGCAGCAATGCATGGAACTTGTTTTATACTTTGGTTTTCCAATCTCTTTCAACTCTGGATTACACAACATGAAATTTTGCCTTGTAGATTAATTGTTAAAAACTGGATAAGGATTAATCCAAATGCAAGGCAGGGACCATGAGAGAATCTACAAAACGCTCAATCATCACAGCATCCTTCTTGTATTATCGAGTTACCGTTAAGTCAGTTATATATGTTATTAAAAAGCTAATGTGTTGGATAAAGAGAGATTTGTAAAATGTGTCACTCTTTCTTTAGAGAGGAATGGATGAACATCTCATGTTTGTGGAAGCAGAGTGCCAAGGTCAAACCATGCTAACTGTTGTTTCTCTTTAATTCAATGTTATTACTGATAATGCATTGGTTTTTCTTCTGTTCCCTCTCTGATTGGTTGATTTTATCACATAATAATTGTCTTATAGTCAGCATGCGGTCAAGTATTTAGTCTGTAAAGTGTAAACAATATATGACCCTCACTGGACAAGCATATTCATTGCACCAGAGTACATTATGTCACAGGCAAAGAAGCAAGTTTTGTCACATGTCACTTTCTCCATGCCATACAATTTATTTCTGTGATAGGTAGTGCTTTTAATTATCTAATTTGTTTTCTCCTTCCTCCTGTCTTTTTTTTTTTTCTTCCTTTTGAGGAAGAGGGGGTTGTTTGTATAACTTTATCTTTAATTATGCACCATTGATTTGCTTCAGAGTAAAGAAATGCTGTGCTTGATAGGATTGAAAAAAAAGAGAAAAAAAGAACATAGTAATTTAGCAAAACATGCATTGATATTTTCGCCCCTTCTCCTTCTACCCTTTATTATTTTCACTACACCCCAAGCAAGCAAGGATTCTGAAAATGGAGAAAACTGAATAAATGTAACTACTAGGATTCTGATGATGTGATTGTAAACACTACTAACCTTATATTTGTCTTAATATTTTAGATTAAGTACAAGTGTAGTACCACTTATGGAAGTGTAATCCAATAATACTGCTAACATGATAATACTTTTAACACTAAAATAAGATATGACAATCATAATATTCTTCCTGTTATAAACTGTATAATTACTCACTAGGAATGAAGCAACATAGCATGTTTTTGCCCATCTCTAGTGACTTGGGTTTTAATCATTTAAACCGCAAAAGAACACAAAAATTCTGTACTGGCAGAAAATGGAAGTTGCTGATTCTTATCCACCAAGGAAACACAAACGGCTGTGGTTAAAATAATCTGAGATAACCCTTCTATTTTTTTATTACCTTGATGGTTTTGCTTCTTTATCAACTTGTATTAAAGGGTGGGAAATCAAGTGGGGAAAAAAGTTAAAACATATGATAACGTCGGTTGCCTGCTAGTAGTGGTAGCTTGTGACTGTTATAGTATCTTGACTTCAAGGAATGGTATATTCCTTCAAACAGGGTCCCCTTATGATCCACTTCATGTCCAGGTTCCTTACATGGTTAGTAATGCAGAAAATATTTAGGTATTATAGAAAGGAATGGGTTAAAAAATCGAACTGCTTTAGATGAAAACTTTTGCTTCAACATAAAGTACCACTCCCCCGCCCTACTGTTATTAACCCTCAACAAATAACAGCATCAGAACATTTAGGTAATCTGCTTTAGCCTCTAGGGTTATTCTTTTGACGTAGATAGGATCAATCTCTGCAACTCTTGTGTTTTAAAATTGAAAATAGTAATGTTTAGTGAACCCCTTGACCACTTTTCTGATATTTTTAAATTTGTTAGTTCCCACTAACATGCCCTTGTGCCTTTTCGTTTTGCTTGAACTTGAATCATTACAGGCGCTTAAGGTTTAGATAAGAAAATTAAATGGAAAAAAAATCACAAAAGGGAGGATCTCTTTTGGGCACTATGGATCAATTTGGTACGTCAATATGAGTTACAGCTCTTACAGAGTTGAAAACAAATAATTGAAAATGAACTATTAAAATGAAATAAAATTTTATTACTATTTCAAGCTACCCTTTTATTAAAAGATTTCCGTTCTGTGTAATTTATAACTCTACCAAAGAAAACATAGGATGTGACTCTTCCACCCATTAGATTGTGCAGCAAAAGTGAAGGTTTTACGTGGCAATTTGCTGTCATGTCGATCCGTACATCATACATGCGGCATATGTTGTCTCGATATTGGTTAAAGTAATCTTTTTTTCTTGAGTGTGATATGAATTCTCGATTTGGACTCTATATATAAAAAATTATTAAAATAATCCCTAAACGTATAAAAAGTCTCTATTTGGTTCCTGCCATACAAAATTTTAGGAACTGATTTGATAATGTTTTGCTCGTATAGGAACCAAACGGATAATGTGTAGGGACCAATTTGAGACTTTTGTATGTATAAGTATCATTTTATTAATTTTTTATGTATAGGGACCAAATCGAGAATTCATGTCACTTATAGGGACCAAAGTATTACTTTATTTTTCTACTATTATAAATGCTTAACAAATAAATAAAAAAAACTACTTAAGAAGCATATTCTTTACAAGCTTTACTCTAATAAGCATTAGTTATTTGGAATGATAATCGATTGTGCATGATATAATTATGATTGAAACCATTTTGGATAAAAAGAATATGTAACTATATGTGATATATACACATATTATTGTTAGTGTCTTATGGTGCATGAGTTCTGCTAATTTGACATGGTTTTGGGGATATCATACGCGACAACTGCTACAATAGCACACTGTGGCGCTACTGTAGCATCACTTTTTTTTTTAAATTTTGACTTTTTTTAAAAAATAAAATTTTATTTCTCAAAAAACCCATTCACCAAATAATGAACTGAATTCACCAGATATTTGTACATGATTCATCAGATATTTGCACATACTTAACAAAAAAATTTATTTCTCAAAAAAACTTATTCACCAGATAATGAACTGAATTCACCAAATATTTATACCTGATTCACCAGATATTTGCACATACTTAAACAAAAAAATTATTTCTCAAAAAAACTCATTCACCAGATAATGAACTGAATTCACCAGATATTTGTACCTGATTCACCAGATATTTACACATACTTAACCAAAAAATTTATTTCTCAAAAAAACTCATTCACCAGATATATACACATACTTAACCAAAAAATTTATTTCTCAAAAAAACTCATTCACCAGATATATACACATACTTAACCAAAAAATTTATTTATAAAAAAAACCCATTCACCAGATAATGAATTGAATTCACCAGATATTTATACTTGATTTATCATATATTTGCACATACTTAACCAAAAAATTTATTTCTCAAAAAAACTTATTCATCAGATAATGAGTTGAATTCACCAGATATTTATATCGGATTCACCATATATTTGCACATACTTAATAAAAAAAAATTATTTCTCAATAAAACCCATTCACCAGATAATGAGCTGAATTCACTAGATATTTGTACCCGATTCACCAGGTATTTACACATACTTAATCAAAAAAATTATTTATAAAAAAAATTAAAAAAAAAGGATCCGCTACAGTGTCGTACAGTATAGCTACAATGCCGCACAGTACGGCACATACGGTATCGCCGTATTGATGTCCAAAATATGTGTCAAATTAGCATTTGTGTATGGTGCATAGATCGACAATATACATACTGTTAGTAGTATATGTAAAAATCGTGAAGATAAAAAGAGGAATTGATTTGTTAACTGCTGGTGGATCGATAAATAACCAACTGGACATGTTAGCTGACAGCTGGTGAGTTATTTTCACCATATCTTCAATCTGTGTTGATTTCTCATTTTCTGAAAAAGATTAAGTGTACAATTTGCTACTGCTCATCTTTATACAACATTAACTTAGCCAATATCAACACACTGAGGCTCATCAACTAACTAACCGAATGTAACTAACTAGTGTAACTAACTAACATAACAGCTAACCAATCCTAACTGATTTTCAACTAACCAGATAAATAGAAAAACTAACTACTTTAACATCCCCCCTCAAGCTGGAATGTGTATATCAAGCATTCCTAGCTTGGAAATGAGGTTTTGAAATGGTCTAGGAGGCAGAGGCTTTGTAAGGATGTCAGCCACTTGAGATGTAGATGAAACAGGTAAAAGGTGCAGGGTGCCTGATTGAACTTTGTCTCTAACCACATGACAATCTATCTCAATGTGCTTCGTTCGCTCGTGAAAAACGGGATTGGCCGCGATGTGAAGGGCCGATCGGTTATCACAGTAAATGATGGCTGGTTGGTCGTGAGGAATATGAAGATCTTTCAACAAGTATAGGATCCATTGTGCTTCACATGAGGCTTGAGCTAAAGCCCTGTACTCGGCTTCAGAAGATGACCAAGATACTGTAGATTGTTTCTTACTTTTCCACGAAATCAAGGAAGAACCAAGGTAGAAGCAGTATCCTGTAATGGAGCGACGAGTATCTTGGCAGGCTCCCCAATCTGAATCATTATATCCCTTTAAGTGTGCATCACTGTTGGCAGAGAAGAATAGGCCCTTTCCTGGTGCTCCCTTGATGTACTTGAGCACTCGAAGGGCTGCTTGGTAGTGTAAGGAAGTAGGGATTTGTAAAAATTGACTGAGATAGCTCACTGCAAATGATATGTCTGGGCGTGTATGAGTGAGATATAACAATCGGCCAATGAGTCTTCTATATAGGCTTGGATCTGTCATTGGTTCACCAGAAGAACTATGGAGATTGCTTTTGTATTCCATGGGCGTAGCAGAAGGTTTAGAAGCAAGTAGCCCTGTGTCTTGTAGGAGATCTAAGGCATATTTTCGTTGGTAAATGCTAAGACCTTTGGAGGATCGAGCTACTTCAAAACCAAGAAAGAACCGCAACTGACCTAAGTCCTTTATGCTGAATCTGTCATCCAGCAACTGTTTCATAAATGTAATCTCTGAATCATCATTCCCAGTGAGGACTAAGTCGTCCACATAGACTAGGATGGCTGTGAAATGCTTGTCTTTGGTTTTCACAAACAAAGAGTAATCCGCTCGAGACTGTGAGTAACCAGAGTCTATGAGGACTTGAGTAAGCTTGGCATTCCACTGTCTACTGGCCTGCTTAAGGCCATAAATGGATCTCTCCAATTTGCAGACCAGATCAGGATTAGAAAGGAAGAGGCCGGGTGGGGGCTGCATATAAACTTCTTCTTGTAGGTCTCCATGCAAAAAGGCAGTGTTAACATCCAATTGCTGCAGTGGCCAATTGAATTGTGCTGCTAGTGCAAAAATGACCCTAACTGTGGTCATTTTTACTACTGGACTGAAGGTTTCCAAGTAGTCAATTCCACATGTTTGGGTATAACCCTTTGCTACCAAACGAGCCTTATGTCTATCAATGGAACCATCGGCCTTGTATTTTAATTTGAATGCCCATTTGCATCCTATGGTGTGCTTGCCAGGAGGTAAGGAAGTGAGAGTCCAAGTTCTGTTCTTTTCCAAAGCTAACAATTCAGCATTAATGGCATTTTTCCAATTCTCATCAAGTACAGCATGTGAGTAAGAAGAAGGTTCAGAAGAAGAGGTAATTGAAAGAGAAAAATTTCTATATGAGTCAGAAAGATTGTGATAGGGAAGGTATGAAGAGATTGGATACTTAACCTTGGATGATGTGGTGTGAGCTGCAGAGAGCATTAGATTACAATGGTAGTCCTGCAAGTATGTTGGTTGTCTCCCGACCCTTGATGATTGTCTAGTAGGAGCATGTGGGGGTGGCATATCTGTATGTGGGGGTGGCATATCAGTTATGGTAGTGTGAGGTGGATTTTCAGGTGAGGCTTGTGATGAATTTGATGGATCAGGTACAGATTGCTGCTGTTCTGGTTCATGCAGTGGCAGCAGAGGTGTGGTAGCCAAGAAATCAAAGAAGGGATCATAACTTGTTCCTGGGCAAGAGTTGGATAAAGAGGTGGTAGGTGCAGGGATAATCGGATTAGGTTCAAATGGTTTGATGTAAGGGAAGTGATCCTCATAAAAACACACATTCCTTGAGATAAAGGTTTCTCTGTTTTTCAAGTCAAATAATATATACCCTTTTGTTCCAGTTTTGAAACCGAGGAAAATGCATTTTCTTGCCCTAGGATCTAACTTCTTTCTATGTGCAGTGAGTGTATTAGCATAGCATAGGCAACCAAATATCTTGAAATTGGAAATATCAGGAAGTTGGTTGTATAGTGCTAAATAAGGTGACTGATTTGAAAGGAATGCAGATGGTTGTCTGTTGATTAAGTGCACTGCATGACTGAGTGCAAAATTCCAGAAAAACTTAGGCAATTGTGCTTGAAAGAGTAGAGCCCGAGTAATGGCTAAAAGATGTTGGTGTTTTCGTTCCACAATGCCATTTTGTTGTGGTGTTTCCACACAAGAGGTTTGATGTAAAATTCCTTTTGAATTGTAAAAGTCAGTAAGCAAGAATTCCTTTCCATTATCTGACCTAATGCATTTTATTTTGATGTCAAACTGTGTTTCAATCATTTGAGCAAAGTTCTTGATGAGTGAAGACACCTCAGTTTTGTGCTTCATCAAAAAAATCCAAGTATATCTAGTTTTGTCATCAACTACAGTTAAAAAATATTTGTGTCCAAAGATAGATGGAGTGGAGATAGGTCCCCAAATGTCTACATGTATGATTTCAAAAGCTTTATTGGATTGTGTCAAACTATTACAAAAGGGTAAACGTCTTTGTTTTGCAATATGACAAGTATCACAAGGTTCATGTGGATCATTACAAGTAATAAAGGGATAATGTTTTTGTAGAAAAACAAGTTTCTTAAAGGAAAGGTGACCTAATCTCCTATGCCACAAGCTTCCACTGCTGTTGGCAATGACATTTATTGATCTAGGCTCAACAATCAACATACTTGAAGGCTGAACTGCATACAATCCTGCTCTTTTTTCAGCTGCACCAATCATCCTCGAGGTGTTTGTTTCCTGAATGTGACAGCCATCATCAGTGAAAGTCAGTGAGCAGTTTAAAGAAAGGCAAAGTTTTGAAACAGAAATGAGATTAAACTCAAAAATTGGAATGTATAGGACACCACTCAAATAAAAGGAATCAGAGAAGAAAACTGTTCCTGCAATGTTGGCTGTCACATGACTACCATTTGGTAAATTTACTCGAATGGGACTAATATTCCTGTAACTTTGGAAATGGCTAAGTGTATGACACACATGGTCAGTTGCTCCAGTGTCTAACAGCCAAAAATTTGGTTTAGGACTACTGGGCAAATGACAGATGATACCTGAGGTATTAGAATGAGTGGTGGTTATGTGGTTGGTGCTGTGACCTTGATGAGGAGTTTGGAGCATTGCCAAGATTGCCTTATGCTGCTCTGGAGTAAAGGACATACTTGAGCCCTCCTTCCCTTCCTTCTGAGGCTGAGAAATGATGCTTCCACACTCATCATCTGAGGCATATTCATCAGTCCCAACACAGTTATTGACTGACTTGCTTTGTGGGGTGGATACCCATGCTTCTTGTAGCATGTATCAATGGTATGGCCAGACTTGTGACAGTAGGTGCATTGTTTGGAAGATCTCCCATTGCGGTTCCACTTTCCATTGTTCTGAGAGCCATTCTTGCTCCCCTGTCCTTTGTAACTGCCTCTGTCAGTTGAGGAATTTCCACTAAAATTGGCCAAGATTCTTGATTCAGGTGTATTGTTGAACATCTCTCTTTCTTGCTGAATCAATAATGAAAAAGCAGTATCTATATCCGGCAAGGGTTTCATCAACATGATTTGTGATTTCACAGCAGAATACTGCTCATTCAGACCTTTCAGAAATCTGATGACATAGTCATCCTCTCTATAGCTTTTGATAATGTGAAGTAAGCCACAAGTTCAGGGTACATGGCAAGTACACGAAGGGATAGGCCTGAAGTTGTGTAATTCTTGCCAAAGTCCCTTCAAGCGTGTGAAGTAAGAAGTGATATTGAGATCACCTTGTCGAAGAGTGTAAATTAAATCTCTTCTTGCAAATCAGAAATTCGAAACACATCCATTTGATAATACCTTCTTTGAAGATCATTCCAAATCTCATGAGCAATATCCATCCACAAAATGCATTGTCTCACTGATGGGTCCAAGGAATGAATTAACCAAGACATCACCATAGTGTTGCACCTATCCCATGCCTCAAAATTGACATTGTCCTCTGCTGGCTTCAAGATAGTGCCATTCACAAAACCAAGTTTGTTCTTCGATTTCAGAGCCAAAGTCATAGCACGAGATCACGATCGAAATTCTTCGACACTGCTGAGAGGTGGAGATACAAGTGATACTCCAGTTTGTTCATTGAGGTTCAAGTGATAGACACTTGTAGGATCCATAAGAGGATTAGGGTTATGGTTTGCCATTTGTAGAGAAAAAAAGAATGAAAGAACGGAGAAGAATCAAGAAATTGAATCAAGAAGAATCAACACCGTGAGGTGAGGAACGAAAATTGATTAAGCACCGCGAGGTGAAAGCTGAAAATCAATCAATTTCGTTCAATGAAGAATATGCGGAAGCAAAGAAGCTTTGATACCATGTTGAAATCACTGTGAGGAGCAGTGGTGTGCAAGAGCAGAGAGAAGATGCAGAGGAGAAAGATGGATTGCGAGAAATTGATTTCTCATTTTCTGAAAAAGATTAAGTGTACAATTTGCTACTGCTCATCTTTATACAACATTAACTTAGCCAATATCAACACACTGAGGCTCATCAACTAACTAACCGAATGTAACTAACTAGTGTAACTAACTAACATAACAGCTAACCAATCCTAACTGATTTTCAACTAACCAGATAAATAGAAAAACTAACTACTTTAACAATATGTTTGGATTTGTATTGGTCTAGACTAGATCTCTAGATGAGAAGTATGAACAAAGAACTCCCTTTGTATATTTAATAGCTTTTCGAATCCCGACGGATACTAGTCATTATTGATGGTAGTGGATATTTCGTACTTATAATATAGTTAAAAAAAACCATATAATTTGCATATATCACACGCGTGCATACATTGGAATTTCTTCAAGTTTCAAGCTACCTGTTAAGGTTTTCTCGCAACTTAATTAGCCCAACCCCAGCACATGGATTAATTTTCCCAAACATATGAAATTATATTCCACATAAAGATCACTGAGCACATTCGAGGAATAAAAAAGATTACGTGGGGCTAATTACAGCGTTTGTTTGAAAAATATTAATTAGGCTAAACATGACCAAAAGTTGGTCCGTGATTACATAGAATCAAGAAAACGGAGGCCACCCCCTGCATTGTAAAATCTTTTCCTAACTATTCATTTCATAAGTTAAGATTACGACCCTTAAGTCTTGGAGGGGATAGTCAAGCTTCTGAAGGAAGCCAAAGAGTTAATATTATCATTTCCTAAATACACTTTTGGTTTCATTACATGCAAAGTATTCCTCATGATATATTATTCATAAAAATTTATCGAGAACAAGAGAAGGCACATTGCTTTCTATTGCAAAAAATTATCAGCTGCCTAATGGCAACTGCACTCAAGAATTTATGTGACCTATTGCGAAAGGGACCTTTCAAACTTCTAGTAGGATTTGGTTAATTTGAGCCATGCATAAATCGTAGAGACATTTTTGTAGGACAGGATAGGTCACACCTGCAACTTAATTAATACAAATGGTCCAACGGGCTGGTGCCTAAATTGACTCCTACTGTCTTTGTTTAAACTTAATTTCTCCCTCCTTTCATTCTGTTGCACAGAAGTTAAAACCAATGGTGTGTTTGGTTCAAGGGGAGGGGAGGGAAGAGATTTTAATGGAGGGAGGGGGAGGGGAGGAGAGAGGAGAGATTTTAATTAGATATTATGTTTGGTTAAGGGGAGGGAAGGAAAAATAACACTTTCATATTTGGTTCAGGAGGAGAGATGAGAGATTTTAAAACAAATTTACTTTTAATTTCTTATAATTATTTATTTGAAAATACTCAAGTGAGGATATTTTAGTCTAACACATGTAAAATATTTTAAAATCCCTCCCTCCCTTTAAAATCCCCCAATATTGCTCACCTCCCCTTTCAAAAGTTGAACCAAAAACATGAAAGATTTAAAAGAATCCCTCCCCTCCTCTCAAAATCCCTCCAACCGAACACTATGTGGATTGGGAGACAGCTACAAAATTATAATGATATGCAAAAGACAGCTACAAAATTTCTTTGCTGAGTTAATTTACAACTGTCATATATCAAAATTAGGCTCCATTGCATTGAAAGTAAATGGGCTTAAAGAAAATTACACATATCAATTAAGAGAGGCTTTCTGATATTTATCAACAAAAAAAAAAAAAGAGAGGCTTTCTGATATGCATGGGAAACGACTAAAGAAAAAACAAAGGGAGAATTAACGAGACTGAACTGACAATTTAACTATTTAGAAAGGTCGATGATTACTGCTGTTATGGGATCATAACTTTAAGTCCTTTACCCTTTAACTGTTAATGGTCTTTCCGTTATTTTTATAAAAAAAACTATTTTTTTTATTTATTTTTTTATATATATGGATTCGGATATCCCTTGTGCTCCTTTTAAAATAAATTTTGCTTATTAAAAAAAAACACACTTAAGAAACACGAAAAAGATGAACACCTTCATAACATCTCCTTGTCCCTATGAGTAATCGACAACAAGCCTCCAAGGGTTTTGTGCGTTTGCATGTTGACTCCACTTACATACATACATATATATATATATATATATATATATATATATATATATATATATATATATATATATTATAAGATGAGTCCACTTACATTAATCTAAAGTAAACAATGTTAGGAAATTAAATGCAAGTAACTGAAAAACCTAGAGCTGTCTCTCTCTCAACTTTTCTCTACTCCTCTTTTCCTTCTTCCTCATCCACCGGAAGGGAGTGGTTTTGGGTCATCTTTTGATTCCCTTTACATCGTTTTTTCTCTCCTTTTATCTAAATAAGTGGTTGTTCCACATAGATCTGGTTTTTCTTTCGTGTTTTTCCGTATTTTCATCGTTTGCGTGCGGCGGTGTTTTGTTCGTCGTCTTGTTACGGCGTCGTTTGGTTTCCCGTTTTATTGCGGTGTGTCGTTGGGTTTCCCGTCTTGTTGCATCGTTTTGTTCGTCGTCTTGTTGCGTCGTTTGGTTTCCCGTCTTGTTACAGCTCCGGAGGAATGGGTATTCCGGTCACTTTGATTTTGTCACGTTTGTAGGTATTTTGCCGTGTTATACTATTAACCTGGGTGCTGTGAGTTTGTTCGCAGATTCATCCTTTTCTATTTTTAGCAATGTTGAATTTGTGTTGTTTTCGATATATTTTACCAATTTGAATAAATGAATATCCTTTTTTAGTAAAAAAAAAGTTCTATAAAATAATAACGAATAGATTAAGTAAGAATTATACTGGTGAAAAAACTGATATATCAATTATTCAATATTCTTTGACATGATATGGTATTAAACACTTAGTCTCGCTCGTAATTTTCTACTAATTTTGTGGGGTGTATTGGATTGGGATTTTAAAAAATTGTTTTGATCTAAAATAGTCTTGTGGATTTTAAAAGATTATGTAGGATTGTAATGACTTATAAGATTTTAAAAGACGTTTTTTAAAGATTGTTATAATCAAGATTTTCATGCGTGAATTTTAAAGAACTTATATCACAAGATTTTATAAGATTTGAATGAATTATATGGATTTATAAGATTTGAAAGGAACACATGAATTTTTAGTAACCATTCAAAATTACAAGAATCAATGAAAAAAATAACAAAGAAATGAATAACAATTTTTAAAAAAAAGTTAAGCCCAACCTAATACACTAACAAGCTAATACCTCCAGCATAATACCTATATCAGCGTTAATATATCACCTTCAACGGACGACTAATACCTTCAAGGTAATACGCTAACAAGTATCTTGTTTGTTTCAGAGCAAGAGGCCACATTAAAGAGAAGAAAAGTATGGAACGGCTGAGGGAGAAGGAATTAGGTAATAAAAAAGTCCCGTGATATTTTGGGATGCGTTTGATATTTATATTTTTTACTAAAAAGTCTCACAAAATCCATTATACAAAACAATCCGTCGAAATATGTAAACTTTTAAATACCATGAGACTTTTAGTAACTCATAAAATGTCCTGATTGAATATCACTGGATTTGAAATCCTTAAAAAAAATCCTAATAATCTTGATTAAATATCACCAGACTTATTTATATTATATGAAAGTCTTGATTAAATACTACAAGACTATTTTGTTATATAAAAGACCATTAAAATCTTTTAAATCTGAATATAATACATCCCTGAATGTAAATTTAAATTTTCTCGGCATTTTTGGCTCCTTGACTTAACAAAAAAATCTTAATTTTTTTATTATTTCTCCAAATATATATAAATAGTGCTCGAGTCATGTTACAAACTACTCCAACTCCTCGATCATTCTACTAGTCAGCTCAAGCTTAATTAGTCGTTGTTCAATTATAAGATTTACATCACGCATGGCCAATAAAACTGTAGCGCAAGAGTCTATACTTGTAATAATCATCTTTTCAACGTTCTTCATGACTTTGCAGGCTCGTAGTCTCTATGACCACCACGTCCACGTTCACAAAAAGGTTGACAGCAAACGCCTTCTACACGAGTTAGGTATTGACATATCAAAGCATATACATATTCGAGTTGATGATATCCCTGGAAGTGGAGATAGATCCGCACCAGGAGGACCAGATCCTGAGCATAATCGTAGAGCAGTACCATCAGGAAGCAACTAGATTCTGTTTGGAGATTTTGGCTACGCATATGTTGTATAAGTTTTATCTACGATATAGAACTTATAGCTGCAGTGGTGTGAGCTTATCAGGTGCATGTTTTGATTAGTGGTAGTGTGCTACATTAATCACCTTCTTTCTTAGAATTAAACTTCATAGTATTTTTCAAATAAAACCCTAGATGCTGGCAAAACCCTGTGTTCTGTACCATATATGTAGTGTTGTGTGGATCGTTCGTCATTGATTATGTTATCATTAATGTAAGTTACACAGTATTATTTTCAATCTAAAATAATTGTTTAGCACATAAATTATATCTAATATATAAATAATATGTCATATATATGTATTTATTAGGGTTATCTTTTTTTTTTGTTACATAAAGTTTAGGTGAGTTGGGTCTCGGGGGCTCATTAAGGCAAAGGCAGGTCTCAGGGCTCAATGAGCGCTTACAGGGATACTTACAGATTACCCACCAACGAGATCCTCACATCGGTATTGGGATTCGAACTCACGGCCTTATGGGTTATGAATTGTATCCTTACCAACTGGACCAACCTTCGTTGACTATTAGGGTTATCTTTATAACTTATATAAACTAAATATAAACAAATATGGGAGTTTGCCCCTTTCTTTCACGAAAATAAAATTATATATATATATATATATATATATATATATATATATATATATATATATATATATATATATATATATAAACAAATATTTCCCCCTTTAAGTGACAGATAGTGAGAGTATAAATTAGTAATCTCAAAATTGTTTAACATAAAGATAATGTGATAAAGGGAGGCAGCTGAAAGCCCGAAACATGCACAAAAGTTATATAGATTTTTAAATAATTATTTAGGATTTAACTCTCATATAAATCAATTTAAAGTTATATAGTTGACACGAATAAATTACATAAAATTAAAATTCCAAGCAATCGCTTAACTAGGGGTGGGATTAAGTCACACCCTCGTTAGAGACATGTGGTCTAACTTATTTAAAGTCTAGCCCGAACTAGCTTATTTAACAAACGGGTTAGATTAAGTCTTTTTAAAAAGCTTATATAGTTAAAGAGGCCAGGATAAGGCTTTAAAATAGTTTACTAGGCCTATCAGGCCGACCTATATTTATTTATAGGATACGGGTGGGTGTACATTAGCAAATTATAACTAAAAAAATGGAAAATACTCCCAACGGTATAGCTTGCTAACGTACACCTTCTAAAAAATAGGTGGATGTATGTTAGCAAATCCTACATATATATTTATATAATGCAATATTTGTAATATTTTAAATTAAAGACCTATTGGTCTATTTAAATGTAGAAACCTACCTGCCAATTTATTTGGGAAGGCTTAGAGCCCTATTTATCAGTATAGACCTATCTACATCTTTATCATTAGAGGCTTACAAGTCTATTTACAACTGAAGATCAATGACCTATTTATAGGTAGAGACATATTTAAAGGCATTGTTGAAAAATAGGTCTTTAAATAGACTTTTAGGTCAGATCGGACTTTGAAATAGGTCAAGTTAGTCAGGTCGTAAAAATTGACCTATATCAGACAAATAGGTTAGACAAAGGCCTTGAGATTGGAATATAGGTCAAGTTTGTCACTACAAAAAAGGGGGTATTACCGACGGCCAAAAACTGTCGGAAAGGACGAAAGGCCATCGGAAAACTGCATTTCCGACGAACCAAATTCAGTCGGTACTAGACACGTAAGAAAGGGTTTCCGACGGACGGGTCATATCCGTCTGAAATTTCCGACGGACAAAGCCGTCAGAAAATGTTGGCAAATTACCGACGGAAAGTACCGTCGGAAGCTCTGTCATACTATTACCGACGGTCTTGTCCGTCGGTAATGAGGGTTTTTTTAAAAAAAATAATTTTTAAATTATTATTTTTATTTTAAATATAAATTATTATTTCATTTTTATTTTAAATATTAATTTATATTTTTATTTATTATAATTAATATATTATATTATTAATTTAAAACCAAAATTGAAATTACAAATAAATTTAAAAGGCAATTAAATTAACATAAAAACATAAATATTTCATACATAAAATATACGTCTATCTACAAAATACAACTAAATTAAAACTATCCTAATAATCATCATAATAACTGTTATCGTCATCCTGTCGGGGGGAGTTCACTGGCGTCAGCTGACCATCAGGCTACGGCCTAGAAGACACGCCAGCATCATGCGGCTGTGCTGGTGGCACGGTAGAAGTAATGGAAGACTGGCTGGTATGGATGACCTCTTGTATAGCACTGCGTCTCTCTAGTGGAAGCAAATCGAGCAGAGAGGTCATCACCATAGACCATGTATCCATCTGCTGCTGCATGCTCTCTGCAGTCTGCATCTGCTCCTACACCTCCTGCCTCAGCTACCGTACCTCCTCCGTGTCCTGTGAGCCGGAGGAGGTAGGCTCCCGAATGGTCAAGCTCGGCGTCGACCCCCGAGTGATGGAACGAGCCAGAGTCCCGGTACCGTAAATCCGCCCCTTCTTCTTCCCGCCCGCCACATCCATCCAAACCTGAGTATGTAATCGCTCAACCTTGGCGGGGTCCAACTAGGAAGGATCCGAGGCACCAGAGCAGGAGGCAACCTTAGACACTACGTGACTGAACCTGGCATTGTAATCTTCCTGCGTCAATACATTACAAAAATTATATTATTAAACTATAATAATAAAAAGATACATTAAATGTAAAAAGACACTTTAGCTCACCACTGTCTGCCTCGACCTCTCATCAACAAACTTGCCTGTGTCCGAGCAAATATGTGTCTGCTCAAAGACCATGGGAACATCAACAGACTGGGCAAGCTCTCCTGCCTGCAACCGACACAGGAATAAAAGCAATTAATTATAATATAAATTTTAAAAATAAGATATAGTTTATAAATAAAATTTATAAATGCATACCATGTTCATAGCATGCTGCATATGGCTATTCGAGCCACCAGTGTACATGCTCCCACCCTTCTCGGAGGCTCGATTCTTCTTTGCTTGCTCACACTTCGCCTTGTACTCTGGAGTGTCTGGTGTCGCGATGTTGGGTTCCGACAAGTGTACCGGATTCGTCGCCAAGTAATAAAAAGATCGATCCCACAGAGACAGTGGTCTCAAATAACAACTAATTATTAAACCAATTAAACTGGACTATATAAAAAAGGATTTTGAAAAGATTTTATTTTTGAAATAAGAATTAACTAGAAAATCAGATATTTAAGAATGCAATCAATTAAAAGAGGAAAGTAAATCAATTAGGGGTTTTTCAAATCTAAAGAGATTCCTAGGAATTGGGTTACCAACAAGATTGTTCATGTTACCAAATTGACTACTCCTTGTTAATTATCAAAACTTGCTTTGAAGGCGAATTTATCCTAAATAAGTTAATGCTCCCTCTCGGGTTACAAAAACTGTGCCCAATTAAACCAACCCCTACTCTCGTGGTAATTGAATTTAGATTGAACCCTTTAAGCTTTGTGACAATTCGTGAAGCCTCCAAGGACCGCTTCTAACTCTCGTGATTTAAGTCCTAAGTTTGATTCCTATAGATCCAATACCTAAGTTCACTGCTAGGTTCCTCCTTAGAGTATCTATGACATGCAAATAAGTGCGCACCAGATTCACAAGTAATTCATGCGATAGAAACCAAATCGAAAGAGAAATCGAAATTAACAAAGGGAAAACATCAATTCATAACATAAAACAAATCTTGGGCATAGCCCCAATCCCTAGAAATAAAACTACTACTTAAGCATGGCCATGGTCATGGCAAGCTTGATTAACAAAAACATGAATGAAAACTTAAGAGAGGAGAAGAAGAAGAAGAAGAAGAAGAAGAGAAAATCCTAATTTTGCCTAAGGTAGCAGCCCAAAAGTCCCTAAAAGTCTCCCCTCCAAAAGTTTCTATTTTCGAGCCTAAGTGCTCTATTTATAGATTAGGGTAACTTGAATCCCAAGCAATGACAAATTTTGATCAAATAAGTTTCTAAAGATCTATATATTGCGCGTCACGGTCATGATGCTCATCACGGCTAGGCCGTGACGGATTCTGCCTTGGAGGTTGCTTCACTGGTTGGTCTGTCACGGCCGTGACCACCATCACGGCCTGGCCGTGATCAATTCTACCTGTGAGGGTCTGGCTCAGTTGACATGTCACGGCCGTGATGGGAATCACGGGCTGGCCATGACCAGTTCTGACTTTTCCATTCTTTCTTTTCAGCTCTACTCGATCACGGCCGTGATGGCTGTCACGGCTAAGCCATGATGGGCTCTGTTTGGCTCATTTTCTTGCTTTTCAAGCTCCATCTTGATGAGTGTGATTTCACCTCATATTTCATTAACATTTTGCATGCATTTTCATATAATTTAGGCATTATCTGAATTGATTTTATTTAGTTTTTACCTTGAAACGGGTAAGGCGGTTTTGTGGTGTTGTTGTGCAGGAATTAAGGATTAAAATGCACAAAATTAACCATGATGGAGCTTGCATGAAAATGGGGCTTGAAAAGTGAAGAAAATGAGCCAAACAGAGCCCATCACGGCCTAGCCGTGATGACCATCATGGCCATGATCGAGCAAAGCTGAAAAGAAAGAATCGAAAAGTCAACTGGCCACAGCCAGCCCGTGATTTCCATCACGGCCGTGACATGTCAGCTGAACCAGACCCTCACAGGCAGAACTGATCACGGCCTAGCCGTGATGGTGGTCACGACTGTGACAGACCAACCAGCAGAGCAACCTCCAAGGCAGAACCCATCACGGCCTGGCCGTGATGGCCATCACGGTCGTGACGCGCAATATTTGGATCTGTAGAAACTGATTTGATATGAATTTGTGTTTGATTGGGATTCAAATTACCCTAATCTATAAATAGGGCAATTAGGCAGAGACTTGCAGGAAGACTTTTGGGCTGCTACACTTAGGCAAACTTAGGATTCTCTTCTTCTTCTTCTTCTCTTCTCTTATTTTTTTATTTCATGTTTTTGTTAACCAAGCTTGTCATCACCATGGCAATGCTTGAGTAGTAGCTTTATTTCTAGGGTTGGGGCTATGCCTAAGATCTGATTTATGTTATGAATTGATGTTTTACCTTTGTTAATTTCGATTTTGCTTTAGATCTGATTTCTATTGTTTTAATTACTCGTAAATTCGGTGGCCACTTATTTGCATGTCGTAGATACTCTAAGGAGGAACCTAGCGGCGAACTTAGGTATTGGATCTATAGAATCAAACTTAGGACTTAAATCACGAGAGTTAGAAGCGGTCCTTCGAGGGTTAACGAATTGTCACAAAGCTTAAAAGGTTCAATCTAAATTTGACTACCACGAGAGTAGGGGTTGGTTTAATTAGGCACGGTTTTTGTAACCCGAGAGGGAGCATTAACTTATTTAGGATAAATTCGCCTTCAAAGCAATTTTGATAATTAACAAGGGGTAGTCAATTTAGTAACATGAACAATCTTGTTGGTAACCCAATTCCTAGGAATCTCTTTAGATTTGAAAAACCCCAAATTGATTTACTTTCCTATTTTGTTTAATTGCAAATTTTAAATTTGATTGTTACTTGATTCTTATTTCAAATACCAAATCTTTTCAAAATCCTTTTTTTATATAGTCCAGTTTGATTGATTTAATAATTAGTTGTGATTTGAGATCACGGTCTCTGTGGGATCGATCTTTTTATTACTTGGCGACGAATCCGGTACACTTGCCGGAACCCACGCACATCAAGTTTTTGGCGCCGTTGTCGGGGACTATGCTTTCTTGAATCTCAATTTGATTTTTTAAATTGATTTTTCTGGACTTTTTCTTTTTAATTGTTTTCTTTTTTTATTAAAAAAAAATAAATTTTCTTTTTTCATTTATCTCTTTTTCTTCCTAGAGTATCTATCTCTCTGTGTTTTTCTCTTTTATGCAAAGATCCCTAAGTCTTGGAAACCTTATTGAAGTTGACCCTGAAATCGAAAGGACCTTTCATAGACGTAGGAGACTACAAAGAGAGAGAGAGAGAGGTTGATTCTCATTCCACTCATGGCGAATCTACCGGATACAGAACCACTGAAGGACTACGCAGCCCCAAATGCTAGGGGTTTGCGAACTGGGATTGCTAGGCCAGAGATCGAGGCGGAGAACTACACTATACCGCATATGCTAATTAGCATGATTAGGAAACATCAATTCGGAGGATTTCCCTCGGAGGACCCGACCAATCATGTGGAGACATTCTTGGAGTTCATCGATGCAATTAGAATTCATGGCGCCCCGATTGATGCTATTCGCTTGAGGTTGTTCCCCTCCTCTCTTACTGGAAAGGCAAAAGCTTGGCTGAAGCAAGTTCCCGCTAATACCTTGTCGACTTGGGACCAACTGGAGCAGGCATTCTTGGAGAAATTCTTCCCTCCATCCAAAACGGCTTACCTACGAACTCAGATCACCGACTTCTTCCAAAAGGACGGAGAATGCTTATCCGAAGCTTGGGATCGCTACAAAGGATTGCTAGAGTCTTGCCCACATCATGGACTCAAAAGGTGGTTGTTAGTGCACACCTTCTACAACGGATTGGATTACTCTTCGAAGGTGTCACTTGACTCCGCAGCTGGTGGAGCCTTTATGAATAGACCCCTGACCGAAGCATTCAATATCATTGAAAACGTAGCTACCAACTACCACCAATGGGGTTCGAAAAGAGGTAATAACCCGAAAAAGATTTTGGGGGGTAAGTTTGAAATGAATAGTACTGATCTAATTATGTCTAAAATTGACTCATTGAATAAATGCTTTGATCAGCTTGAAAAGGCTAATGTGAGTTCAATAGGTGCTACTAACATTGTTTGTGAGATTTGTGGAATGTAGGGACATGACATAATGGAGTGCCCACGTGGTATTGCTCCTAGATCCGGCGCTTCGGGGGAACAAGTGAACTCTTGTCACAACTTCTATGACACGAACCCGAAGTTGCCAAACTATGTTCCCCCAAATTCTTACAACCAAGGAAGGAAGAACAACCCTTACCTCTCCTACGGGAACTACAACAACACGCTGAACCATGAATTCCAAGAAGGTCAAGGTAATAGGAAACCCGCATCGGGGTATCCTCAGGTACAAAAGTCTAAACTTGAATCTCTTTTGGAAAATTTTGTGGAAACTCATACAAAACAGAATGAAGAGTTTAGGCAACAAGGTAGGGCAGTCAAAGAGGCAATAAAAGAGTTAGCATCTAAGGTAGATAACTTAGTCATCCGTAATAAGATGTTAGAAACTCAGATTGCCCAACAAGCTAGTACATATACCAGAAGTAAGGGTACGTTCCCAGGACAACCCGAAGTTAATCCCGATGAGCACTGTAATGCTATATACTTGAGGGATGATAAGCTTGGGGTGGTTGAAAAGGATGTGGAATGTGAGCAAAGATGAAAAGATAGAGCCAAAGTATGTCCTTCCACCACCTTACCAACCCCCAATACCTTTCCCATTAAGGTTGGTCGGGAAAAAGCAAGTAGAGATAGAAACTAAGAGTTTAATTGAGGAGAATAATGCCATGATAAAAACTAATATGCCTCCTAAACTAAAAGATCCAGGTAGTTTCTTTATTGCTTGCTCAATCGGAGAAGTAAAAATAGACCTAGCCTTATGTGACTTAGGGGCTAGTGCGAGTCTGATGCTGCTTACTATCTTTGAGAGGTTAGGAACCAAGGAATTAGGTCCATCCAAATTCTCTTTACAATTTGCGGATGACTCAACTAAAACTCCTCTAGGCATACTAGAGAATGTCCCCGTAAAGGTAGGAAAATTTTTCATTCCTACCGACTTCATGGTGTTGGATATGAACAGGAATTCTAAATTCCCTATCATTCTTGGAAGGCCATTCTTGGCCACAACTGGAGCGATAATAGACGTAAAAAAAGGCAAGCTCTCTTTTAATGTAGAGGAAGGTAGGGTAGATTTTGATTTGACTAACTCATATAACAACCCTCCCTTTGAGAGTCATGTGTGCAGAATTGAGATAATGTCTCCAGAGGTGAAGGAGGAGCTTAACATGGAAGCAACTCCGAAGCTTTGTATGACGAATGATGCACCAAAGGGTGATGAAGTTGGAGTTGTTCATCATGTGGAGATAAAACTCCTGTCGGGAGGAAGTAAGGCCATGAAACTCAAAGTAAAGAGAGCAAAGCGAAAGCGCAATTGGCCATATGAACAAAATCGGCTCTTTGAAGGACTTCCATGGAAGAGAAGTGTTCTTGCACTTCTAGGCCCAGTCGACCCCGGTTGATTGAAAGAAGTATGGTCAAGCTTAAGACCGTAAATAAGCGCTTCTTGGGAGGCAACCCTAGTTTCCTTTCCCTTTTCCATTTGTTTTTGAATTTTGTTTTTGAATAATTTAATAAGATTAGAGAAGAAAGATCACTAATTGATGGATTTACCAAGCATTTTCAGGTTATGAAAGGAGTAAGAGCAAAAAGGCAAAGAAAAATAAAGTCAGAAGTCATCACGCCCAGGCCGTGACGGCCATCACGACCGTGATTAGCTAATCAAAGAATATCAGAAAGGATCACGGCCCAGTCGTGATATCCATCACGGGCGTGATGGGAAGGACCCTAAAGACCAGAATTGATCACGGCTTAGCCGTGATAAGTATCACGGCCGTGACACATTTTCCAGCATCTCTATAACTGGCATGTGAGCCAGCACCCTGTACCACCTCGGTGAGTTGTTCCATTTTTCTCCTCTCTCCAACTTGATTATTTACAATGGGGACAATGTAAGTCTTTAAGCTTGGGGTAGGGGTATTTTTGCATTTTGTATTTTTGAATTTTTCATGTTGCATTCATATAGGCTTAGTTTTGCATGATCAGATGATTAGATTGCCCCTTGCTTAGAGTCTGCATCCAATTGTGAGAACTTTGTGCCAAATGAATTGAGACTGAATTTTTGAACCCAATTTCTGTATTCTTGTGATAGGCTAAAAATAAAAATGTTTGAGATGATCTTCTGATAGTTGATAATTAGCACGTGGTTCCTTAGATTTATGTTTCTCATTGATTTTAAACTATTAAATGTGAGATTTTTTGAGCCAAAAAGGGGTACTCACTAAATCTACCCCATTCTTTATGATTGAGTGTTTTATTCCTCTTAGATTGTGTTCTCTAGAACTTGACTTGAAACCGTTTTGAAACTTAAAAATTATTTAAAACATTTTTGAAAATGATTGAGGCACTAGGTATTTTTCTGGCATTCTGAGCTTTGATTGATTAAATGCTACCCCTTAGTTGCCCAATTTTGAGCCTAAAAGAATAAAATACTTTTCTTGATACCTTGAAATATTTTGATGAATGATGCTTGATATGGCACCTTTTAAGGTATTGCAAAAAGGGTAAAAAGGTAGTTTGAAAAATAAATTGTGGGATGAGAAAGTTAGAAAAATATTTCTCTTAAGTTGAAAATCTTCCCTTCTCCAAATAAATAAATAAAATAAAATAAATAAACAAAAAAATGGAAAAGGGAATGAGAGAAAGAAAGTGAGAAATAAAAAAAAAGAAAGGTGGAAGAGTGAATCAAAGTCCAAAAAGGTATTTTAGAAGGTTGTCATGCTTTGCAATGTTTGATATTTTGTCTAGCCTTCTTGAATTTTCCTTTTCTTGATTTCCCCACCTAACAATTAATCTCATGGCCCCATTACAACCAAAATAAAAGACCTCTTGATTCTTATGTGTTTTCATTAATAAAGTAGAGATTTGGTTAATAGTCAAGCTTATGGTAGAATATCTTCCTTGAGGAAATTGAGCGAATTGTCACATATCCTTAAACACTTGAGTGAGGTGAGAAGAGTGCCCGAATTAGTGAGAGATATGAATTTAAGGGACCTAAGCTTCTAATTGGACTTGAAATTGATTGTCTCTTGGTTACTTATTTGAATATGCCTGTCACTTGGATTAGTTACTCGGGTTCTTGGTTCACTATCCATGCTCTGATTGTTTAAATTGACTAGCCTTAGTGATTGCTTGAGGACAAGCAAAGTCTTAAGCTTGGGGTGGTTTGATGAGTGTGATTTTGCCTCATATTTCATTGACATTTTGCATGCATTTTCATATAATTTAGGCATTATCTGAATTGATTTTAGTTAGTTTTTACCTTGGAACGGGTAAGGCGGTTTTGTGGTGTTGTTGTGCAGGAATTAAGGATTAAAATGCTCAAAATTAACCATGATGGAGCTTGCATGAAGATGGGGCTTGAAAAGTGAAGAAAATGATCCAAATAGAGCCCATCACGGCCATGATCGAGCAAAACTGAAAAGAAAGAATGGAAAAGTCAGAACTGGTCACGGCCAGCCCGTGATGTCCATCACGGCCGTGACATGTCAGCTGAACCAGATCCTCACAGGGAGAACTGATCACGGCCTAGCCGTGATGGTGGTCACGGCCTTGACAGACAACCAGCAGAGCAACCTCCAAGGCAGAACCCATCACGGCCGTGACGCGCAATATTTGGATCTGTAGAAACCGATTTGATCTGAATTTGTGTCTGATTGGGATTCAAATTACCCTAATCTATAAATAGGGCAATTAGGCAGAGACTTGCAGAAAGACTTTTGGGCTGCTACACTTAGGTAAAATTAGGATTCTCTTCTTCTTCTTCTTCCTCCTCCTCCTCCTCTTCTCTTATTTTTTTATTTCATGTTTTTGTTAACCAAGCTTGTCATCACCATGGCAATGCTTGAGTAGTAGCTTTATTTCTAGGGATTGGGGCTATGCCCAAGATCTGATTTATGTTATGAATTGATGTTTTACCTTTGTTAATTTCGATTTTGCTTTAGATATGATTTCTATTGTTTTAATTACTCGTAAATTCGGTGGTCACTTATTTGCGTGTCATAGATACTCTAAGGAGGAACCTAGCGGTGAACTTAGGTATCGGATCTATAGAATCAGACTTAGGACTTAAATCACGAGAGTTAGAAGCGGTCCTTCGAGGGTTAACGAATTGTCACAAAGCTTAAAGGGTTCAATCTAAATTCGACTACCACGAGAGTAGGGGTTGGTTTAATTGGGCATGATTTTTGTAACCCGAGAGGGAGCATTAACTTATTTAGGATAAATTTGCCTTCAAAGCAATTTTGATAATTAACAAGGGGTAGTCAATTTAGTAACATGAACAATCTTGTTGGTAACCCAATTCCTAGGAATCTCTTTAGATTTGAAAAACCCCAAATTGATTTACTTTCCTATTTTGTTTAATTGCAAATTTTAAATTTGATTGTTACTTGATTCTTATTTCAAAAACCAAATCTTTTCAAAATCCTTTTTTTATATAGTCCAGTTTGATTGATTTAATAATTAGTTGTGATTTGAGATCACAGTCTCTGTAGGATCGATCTTTTTATTACTTGGCGACGAATCCGGTACACTTGCCGTAACCCACGCGCATCACATCTTCATGCAAGCTCCATCATGGCTAATCTTGAGCATTTTAATCCTTAATTCCTGCACAACAAAACCACAAAACCGCCTTACCATTCCAAGGTAAAAACTAACCAAAATCAAATTAGAAATGCCTAAACTATATCAAAATGCATGCAAAATGTCAATGAAATATGAGATGAAATCACACTCATCAGTGTCCCAGTACGCACATAGATGGAACCAAATCTTGAGGCCGATGTAATCCGGACGCTCCCGACTTTCCGTAGCCTCCCGGAGCATGTCCCTCAGTCGAACAGAAGCTCTGTTGTAAAAAATGGCACGTATCTAAGCGGTATGCTCCGACAATCAGTGCACAAGGGCCTATTAACAAAGAAGAAATATTAATAACATAATACAAAAATATAAATAAAATGCGTGAAAAATAAATATAAAATTACAGGAAATAATAAACAACTTACCCCGAATCGTTTGAAGATACGATCTCGGTCCTCCTTCGGGATCGACCCCAATGATGGCCAGAAGCAAGGAAATTGCGCCTTGAGGGCATAGGTAACTTGCTTTGATCCCAATTTCGATGGGATGAAGCTGAAAATTTTATAATTTTATTAATTCAACAATATGACAAATAAAATTTATATACTTGTTGAATAGTAATTAAAATTGTCAAAATTATAAAACATTAAATTAAAAATGGCTTACGATCCAGAAACACGCGTGACCCATGGTCGATCCAATGCATGTACGAAAATAATAAATAACTAAACGTTAGAGTGAAAATTTGATGATCAGTGTCATTTTAACGTTAATTGTGAAAAATGAACAATGTCATTTTTGGCTTATATGTTAAATTAAATGAAAATTATGAAATAGAAAACATAGGAACCACCAAAAACTTGAAGTACCAATATTATGATGGCTATTTTTGGGATCCCAATCTCCTGACTTTTTGGTGCCAAAAGTCAGGTGACTTTAGTGTATTTTGAGAGAGAAAAGGGTGAGAGAAAAATGGGAGATAAGATGAGAGAAAATAATATAGGAGAGAGATAGAGAGAAAGTCAGGTGACTTTTGGCGCCACAAAGTCAGAGGATCCGGATCCCTATTTTCGCTTTAATTTGGAGGAATTGTGTGATTGTTTCCCTCGACAACAGAATCTCATTCGAATCATTCATGGACTAGGATTCTTTGCCATCACATATGACTACAGGATCCTAAGGTCAAGATCTAACGGTTTAAAAGAGAAGTGTAATATTTTGGTATTAATTTTTTTGCATACATACATTATTGATGCAGAGAATCCATATCTGTCATTCATCCATTAGCAATTCTACCAAATTCAAAAGGATGAATATCTAGATGAACATATACAATACAATTCACCACAATGGAAATAACCTCTTAATATGCTCTCAACTCCAGTGTAAAAGGTAGGAAGTAATAATTTTTGTTGAAAAAATAAACACAAGGGGTCATTTGAGGCTGAAGATTCCAAAATTGTTATATGCTTCCACTACAAGAAATAATGTAATTAGCGATCGAAAATATCAGTTGCTAAACATAGAAATTCAGTCGCTAAACAGCTAAGAGATCAATATATGTTGAATTGATGACAACAACAATGTATACGCCAAATGTCTAGTGACTAAGCAGTTAGCCACCAAGTTTTAAGTCTGACGCTAAAATAGCAATGGTCAAATCTGGTCGCTAACAAACAATCCTTATTCGTTGAACCAATTGGCCGCTTTGTTCATGAAGACCAACTTAGCGACTAAAGCAGCGATCGCTAAAAAAGCAATGACCGAATCCGATCACTAACAAATAAATCTTGGTCGGTAAACCAAATTGATCATTTGTTCATAGAGACTAACCTAGCGACCAAAACAGTGATCGCTAACTTGACCGCTAACTAAAGCAATAATCGCTATTTCAGTTGCTAAATTACACATCCTTGACCAAATTTGCAACTAATTAATGGTTTTGTGGCTAAGGCGGTCACCAACTAGTTTTGTCACTAAATTATTATGGATAACTGGATTAACAACCAAAATATCTATCGCTATTTTGATTGCTAAGCTTTAAGTTTTCTTCTATCAACCATTAGATAATAACTCAACTATATGAGATTAGTCAAGTTCCGCACTAAAATATTATCCGAAAAAATATTCATTTAAAGTAGGTTTGTCTTAAAGTGAGCTAATAATTAATTAAGGGTACATCCATTCTTATATCATTTAATGAATTGAGATTTCTATGTACTTTATTAAATCAAAATGGTGGATACGATTCACTTTAAAGACAAATTTTCGTTTAAAGCCTTACTTTAATATTTAAATACAAATAGTTTAAACACGGTTGTCTTTACTTATAATAAAGGTTATTTAATAACTTTTTAGTCTAGTGCAATGGTATTAAAAGAAAGATAATAAAAAGAGAGGGAAAAAATGAGGAAATAACTGTAAAATTGTGACAAGACAATATATAGAAATCATAAGGACAACAATGCATATTGTACCCAATGGATATCCGTAAATAAAAAATTACAAGTCAAAATAAAATTAAACCGAGTATAATGGTATCCAAAACACATAAACAAGATCCATAAGAGTACGGACAAAGTTCACAAGACCAACAAACAAACTAACCTAAAAATTATTCATGACGGGTATGGTAATCAGTAATTACACATTTAATAATGGGCTTGGGTACGAGGCGGGTAATTACTCGTAAAATCTAATTGATATGAGTACGAGTAGGGATATTCTAGTACCCATCCTGTCCAATATATAGGGTTGGCTGATGCAACCCCGGCAAGTGTACTGGATCGATGCAAGTAATAAAAACACGGTAAGTATTACCGAGATCGAACTCAGGGATTGGAAGACCAAATATACCAAAATTTAAGGAAATTCAAAGCAGTTTGACCAAGTCAACAAGAGCAATTGGTTGAGAAAAGAGAGAATTATCAATAACAAATCAATTATCAATTATCTAATATCAAAACTAACAGATAACAACGAGATTCAAATTAAGCCAAAGCTCTAAGGTCACGAATCCACCTACCCAATCATGCAAGTTACCAAAGTAATTATTCTCTTATCCCTATGTTCAATTTCTTTGCCAATCGGAACCCTCAATTATCCTAAAGTGTCTTTCGATATTCAAAAGGAAATACCTAAATAGGTAAATTACCTATCTTCCGATCCGATAACCCACAGTTAGATAATATTAAGTTCTTGGCTCCCTATCACGATTACACCAATCTCCTACTCTATTCCTAGTCGTACTCAATTGGTGTTCCTAACCCAAGTCCTAAGCAGGAATCTCCTTCCGGTTTAACGCACTAGGCTAGTTAACCAAGGGTCCTTTTGATTAACACAATAAAAATAGAGTTAAGAAACAAGAATTTAGATGAGTGAATAAGAAAACATCACATTGGAATTAACTATGCCATCAATGCTGGCTTCATCGTTCCCCTAGAAAAGAGGATTAGTTCCTCATAGTAACAGTAACAACAAAAGAGAAGAAAGAAATCATCCTAACTAATATAAAACCGTGTAAAACAATGGGAGACGAGCCTCTAAAGAAACTAGGATTAAGTCACTCTCCAAAATCTCTTCAATCTGAACCAAAACAAGCTATATATAGTGGGTTGAGTTTGCACGTGCTCGCAAGGCGAGCCTTAAGTTTTGGCTCCACCTGATTTTGAATTCTAGCGAGCCGAAACATTGCTCGCGAGGCGAGCCTGAATGGTCTTCAGCTTTCCTGTGTCTGGCTCACGAGGTTGAATGGTGGCATGTTCCTGCTCAATCTGCTCTTCTGGCTCGCGAGGTGAGCACTTGTTCACGATGTGAATCTGCTTTTTGTCTTTAAGCTTGTTTTCTTCAAGTTTCCTAGCTTCCTTGAGCTTCACTTTTAACCTGAAATATAAAAATAGCATTAAAATGCTTTATTGACTCAAAATTTACCAAAATTTCCTAAAAATTATCTAAGAGACGCAGAGTGTTGCTTAGGACAAAAGAAGCTAAATTTGGGTAATTAGCGAGGTTAAATCGCACAAATGGCATAGAAACCTTAGCCTTTCTAGCTGTAAAACTAGATAAGCTAGAGCCTTATCATCGGTCCAATACTTAATGAGACCTAATCAAACTCTAAGGTGGGGCCTTTTAAAACTAATAAATCAAAACTCACGCGTTTTTCACTAAGAATCCAACTCACGCAGAGACGGTGTTGGCACGTTGGCACACGACCCAAAGAGGCTGCATGGTCAAACGATCACAGAGAGGCCATCGCATGGTCATGGCTCGTGGGGATGTTGGCGGTCGCACAATCACTGAGCCATTGAAAGGTCGTACTGACAGAAACAAAGAGAGATTGCAAGGGAGGCAAAACAATTCAACAAATAGAAATCAAATGAGAGAGAAGAAGGTCGAGACAAAGAGGTCTTTTTGAGAAAAAATCGAGTTAGTAATATTAATTTTTTTTTTTAATAGGTGTGTACCAAAAATACAATAAAAAAAATTGAGGCCTAAAGCCCTAGCCTTGATGGCTTGGTTCTTAGGCCGACCCCGTCCCAATACTTGCATACACATACACATACACAAATATATATGTGTGTGTGTGTGTGTGTGTGTGTGTGTGTAATTAAAATAATTGTAACCTAGATTAAGTGAATTACTTTCTTCTTATGATATTTCAGACTTGTTATATATTGTTCTTCCCATGTTATACATTTCATATATAATTTACCTTTTGGATTATTCATAGGAGTTATATCTTTTAATTTTGCTTTTATGTACCTATTTATAGATGGAAAATCCATGTGGAATGACTCATTCAAAGGAATTCGAAAGTTGCTCTTTTCGTATTATCTATATTACTCTCACACATCCTGAAAGCGTACCTAGTAACCACATGTATATTTTTAACCGATGTTTTTATTTATTGATTGATTTTTCATAGTTAATTAAAATATGAGTGATGGGTGCGGGTATGAATACTTATGTATCACTAGTGTAGGAAGTGCTCTTTACATCAGTCAAAATTGATTTTTGACGTCTGAAAAATCCTGACGTTATTGGAACAGTCGTTAAAAGTATAACTTTTTACGTCAGTTCAAAACTGACGTTAAAAGTACAGTTTTAACGCCAGTTGTTTCATTCAACTGACGTTAAAAACTTAACTTTTAACGTCAGTTGTACTAAACAACTAACGTTAACGGCTTTGTTTTTTTTAAAAAAAAACTGTTACAATATATCCCTTCCCCCAGCTATCCCTGCATTCAGTAAACAGTTCAGTCCAGTAAACAGTCTAGTAACAGTCCAATATTTCACTTAAATTTCACTAATAAACTAAAATTATATATATACAAATTAAGGAACAAATGGGGGGATAAAAAAATACTAATTACTACACACCTACATATAAGTTTCTATACTAATTACTAACTACACATCTTCTATATACTCCTGAGGTATACTTGCGGGCAATCCTTTCTCTTTAGCATAGTTGAAGAAAAATTTTGCAAACCGCGTCCTCAAGTCTTTGAACTCTTTTTTGTTTAGAGGAGATTGGTCGCTGTTAAAAGCCTGCACACGTTCAAATAAATGATAGTAACATTAATTAACGCAATGAAAATGAAAACTATAATATATAATTAAATAAGTTGTTTAATTAAATATTATTACCTTCTTCCATCCTTCCGTAATAGATGCGGAGACTATGCACTACAAAAAAAGGTTATTAAGCGATCGAAAATAGTGACCGAATTTGTTGGTTGCTGTTTGCGACTGAAATGGCGACCGATTGTAGGATCTACATGAAACCTGGTTATAGTTGATACTGCGACCGAAATAGCGACCGAAATAGAGCGTAGCAGAGTTATCGGTCGCTATTTCAGTCTCTAAATAAAGGAAAGTAAAAGTTAAAACTTGCTGATTTTTTAGCGACCGAAATAACGACTGAGTTAAATGCAACGATTAAATTTTATTTATATTTGCGACCGATATTAATTCGGTCGCTAAATGGTGCGTAAAAAAATTAAAATAGAGCGTGTTAGCGACCGATTTTAAATCGGTCGCTAAATTTATGAATTCAAATTTCAAATTAACCCATGTAGCGACCGATTTAGAGACCGAATAATTCGGTCGCTAAAAATAAAATCCCTAAATCACGATTTCCTTCCTCTCTTCCCCCATTTCTCTCTTTTCTTCCCTTCTCTCTCACGCGCAGCAGCTCCTCCCCCACAGACCTTCACTCTCTCCGACCACCTCCAAGCTCCGGCCGCACCACCACTATCACCACCACTACATCACCACCACAAGTTCTCTATTGCTTTGCGTCTATTTCTCATTCTCTCTTGCTCTCTTCCTCTCTATCTAATTTCTGTCTTTCTCTGTCCAGCGCACCTCCGGTGAGCCACCACTGCGCAACCCCCGGTGAGCCACCACTGCTCCACTTCCTCATCCCCTTGCTGCGTCTCTGTTCATCACTAAGGAGGTAAAATTATCATCCGTCATTCCTCATCTTTAAGGTTTGTTGTATTGCTACTGTGATGGGATGGGTCATAGTGTCTAGTGTTTTGTGTAGGTTAAAATTTCCATTCATTCAATGCTTTTGTGATTGTCTATTTTATGTTGATGTAAATTCATGATTTGGATTTTAGATGATAACAAGAATACAGAACATAAATAGATAGGCTTTGGATGTGGTTTGTTTGATGTTGGGAATAAAGGGTTCAAGGATTTTTTAGTGAAAGGGACATCATCACCAAGGACATAGTTGATGATGGGGCTATGAACATTCCCTTATGCAAAACACATGTATATAGCTTCCAATTCTTTGTTTTGATTGATTTTGTTGCTTATAGATGGTACTTGAATCAGATACAATGTGGTAATGTGCATCAGTTTTATTCAATTATGGTTGTGTGACTATGTGTTGTAAGTTGTTTATGTAGGTTTCATTGTAATCCCCTGTTGAATAATTTCACTAAGAGGTATATAATACTTTAATGCTGGAAACTTTGTTATGGGTTGTTGGTATGGTTCCTAATAAGTACATGTTTGACAAGGCATTGAGACAATTGAGAAAAATTAATATTAAGGCAACAGATTGTTTGTTGGCTTGTAAGAGACCTAAAGAGTTGTGGATGAGACTCACAAATGATCCTAAGTATAAATCAAACCATGTAACTAACAATGTATATAAATCATGGAATATAAAGTTGGCTAGTGATTATAAGAATAAAAGCATTTTGTTAATGCTAGAGTCCATGACTACCATGACATGGTCTTATTAAACCGTATCTGTTGAGATGTCTAAGTCACATGTGAATTGAATTTAATCACTTATTTTTGAACAGACTGTTGAATTTAATCACTTGTAGCACTCCTCGATCTTTGTCACTATTTATCATTCTTTGCTGGGAGCTTAGGTAAGTTAACTACGTATTTATTATGCCTTGATTTGTGTGGTATCTGTAATGTGTAATGTGAAGTTGTGTTGTTTGTTAGTGGAGAGCGGAGCTCGATAGGATTTGTGTGCTGATAATTTAATGTTTATGCATGTGTTTGTCAATATGTGTTGTTTGTTAGTGGAGAGTAGAGCTCAATAGGATGCGATCCAGTCCGAAAGACTGGATGCTGGTTGTGTGCTGATAATTTAGAAGTTATGCATGTGTTTGACAATTATGTGTTACTTGTTAGTGGAGAGCAGAGCTCAATAGGATGTTTGCTACAATATTTTATCTAAGTTTGTATTGATTTACGTTGCAATATATAAGCTCAACTATATTTATAGGTTACTGGTTTTATTTTCTGTTAGATTTAATTATTAATTTACGAAAGCATTAGTTTCCTGTTTGAGATTCAATATTAATGAGCATGCGTACCTTCTCAGGGTACGCATGCTCATTGTATTGAATCTTGAATTATCCAAGTGGGACAGTTTGGGAAAAAACCTTTTTCACACTCGTACAATAGTCATTTCAATGTTCAAATACCTTATATACTTGTTGAAATCTCGGTCTGGTGCATTTCCTTTTGTTCTCCAGGTTCATACTTGATCGTGGTGATTCTCACCGTGCTCGAGTCGTGTACTTGGAGACCGATGGGAAATGCTGCCGAAATTTTGTTAAGTATAAGGTATTTGAATAAGGGAATAACTATTATTAGCCGAGTGTGGTAAAGGTTTCTTCTCGAATGGGATAGGTTCATACCTTGTCATAAGAACGAGATTGATGGAGTTATTGGAATGCACCATAATATATAAGTGTTATTGTAGGGTTGGTCAGGCTATTTAATTGCCAGCAATGGATATTCCGGAGAATCGGAAATGGATGTATCGTAGGTTGGATCAGAATAAACGTCTTAGGGAAGAGTATAGAGTTGGAGTGGGTGAGTTTATAGAGTTTTTTGTTAGCCATGAGAGATTTATACGGCTGGGCGGTGATCATTTGAGGTGTCCTTGCAAAAGATGCAAGTGTCAATCTTTCAAAAGCGTGGATGGAGTTACAACCGATCTTTATGAGAAGGGATTCATGCCTGATTACTATTGGTGGAGTGACCTTGGTGAGACGTTGCCTGATTTAAACCCGATTGTGTTTGAAGGTTCGTACTATGGAAGTGGTGACTGGAGGGAAGAATTGAATCCATACGAGCAGATGATAATGGATCATGCTGGACCATCGGTTGGTGTTGTACTAGAAGAAGATGGGGGAGAAGATGGTGGAATGGGTTTCCAATACATAGAGGAGAATCCGAATCCCGAAGCTCAAAGATTCTATGATATGCTGAGTGCTGCACGATCTCCATTGTGGGAAGGATGTCGGGAGTACACGGAGTTGTCGATGTGCATGGAATGGTTGAGTATCAAATCTGACTATAATATGCAAGAAGGCTGTTTTAATCGCCTCACCAGTTCAGTGTCCAAGGCGTTGCCAGAAGACAATCGGATGCCTACTAGTTTTTATCATGCTAAGAAGTCTGTGGAAAATTTAGGTCTGGGGTGTTTGAAAATTGATTGTTGCCAGAATGGATGTATATTGTACTATAAGGATAATTCAGCGGAAAGCATAACATGTTGTCGATTTTGTGGTGCGGATCGGTATAAGACAACCACTAGGATGGGCATTGAGAAGAAGAGGTCGCTAATAAAGATGTGGTACTTTCCGCTCGTGCCAAGACTTACAAGATTGTACTCTTCGATGGCCACTGCAGCTCACATGAGGTGGCATAGTGAGCATGAGAGGGAGCAAGATGTCTTGTGTCATCCATGTGATGGAGAAGCCTGGAAGCATTTTGATAGGGTTCATATGGCATTTTCGTAGGACCCTCGGAATGTCCGATTGGGGTTATCTACTGATGGATTTAATCCTTTTGGGCAGTCTGGAAAAGCATACTCTTGTTGGCCGATTATCCTGACTCTGTACAATCTTCCCCCGGGGATGTGCATGAAGCAGGAGTTTATGTTCCTAACAGTCATAATTCCGGGTCCGTCTAGTCCAAAAGGTAAGATTGATGTGTACTTGCAGCCGCTGATAGATGAGTTGACGATGTTGTGGAATGATGGTGTGTTGACATATGACGTATCTTTGAGGCAGAATTTCATCATGAAAGCAGCTTTGATGTGGACGATCAACGACTTTCCCGCCTATGGGATGATGTCGGGTTAGATGACCGCGGGGAAGCTTGGATGCCCAATATGTATGGAGCGATCGAAGGCATTCATGCTTAAAAACAGTCGCAAGATCTCATATTTTGATTGTCATCGTCAATTCCTTCCAGAAGATCATCCTTATAGGCGGAACAAGAATGCATTCAAGAAGCGTTGTGCAGAGACAACACCGCCTCCACCACGTTTGACTGGTCCTAATGTATGGTGCAGAGTACAGTACTTACTGCTCGTCCATGAATCCCAAGGAGAACATATTCCTGATTATGGCGTCAACCATAATTGGACAAAACAAAATATATTTTGGAGGTTGCCGTATTGGAGGACGCAGCTACTCCGTCACAACATTGATGTCATGCATACTGAGAGGAATGTGTTTTTGAATGTGTTTGACACTGTGATGGACATCAAGGGGAGGACAAAGGATACAAATAAAGACCAATTGGATCTGGCTGAAATTTGTAATCGGAAGGAGCTTGAGTTGCAGGACGGTGGTCGTGGCAGACTTATCAAACCGAAGGCAAGTTATACACTAAGCAAAACACAGAAAGTGGTCGTCTGTAAGTGGGTTAAAGAACTAAAGTTACCAGATGGGTATGCTTCTAATCTGGGTAGATGTGTTGACATTAAGGAAGCAAAGTTACATGGATTGAAGAGGCATGATTGCCACGTGTTCATGCAACGGTTGCTTCCAATTGCGTTCGACGCATTACCGAAGCAAATTTGGAACCCACTTGTTGACCTTAGCCACTTTTTCAGGGAGCTTACATCGACAACACTAAATGTGAATAAATTAAAGGATATGGAAGTCAAGATACCCGTTTTGTTATGTAAGCTGGAGTAAATCTTCCCGCCGAGTTTCTTTGATTCCATGGAACACCTGCCAGTTCATCTACCTTACGAAGCAAGAGTTGGTGGCCCAGTCCAATACCGCTGGATGTATCCATTTGAGAGGTAAACAACATCAACTATTTTACTTAATACATATGAAATTCATGAACACAAAATCGTAGTTTAGCTTTCCCTAAAACTAGTAATTATTTGTATGTATCCCTCTTTAATAGGTTCCTGTACTCCCTTAAACACAAAGTCAAGAACAAGGTACGAGTGGAGGGTTCCATTTGTGAAGCATACTTAGTAGAGGAGACTTCCACTTTTGCCTCTTATTACTATCCGGACGAAGTTAACACGAGAAGGACAAGGATGCCTAGAAACGTTGATTCGGGCGAAGGAAGTTCAACTAGTCCTCCTATATCAATATTCAACTATCCGGGCAGATTTACTGATTTAGTGGCAAATCAAAAGGATATTTCTTGGAGCAGTGTGACATTAATGATACTCATATTTAGAGTAAGTTTCTACAATGTCTTTTATAAGTTCAATTGACATTTATGATTATTAATCGTCCTGCTGTTAATCTCCCATATGTAGGATGTACGACAATTTTCTAAGGGATCTCCAACCTGAGATTTCAAACGATCAGGTTGATCGAGAAATTACTTCTCACTTTGCTACGTGGTTCAGTAAATATGTAGGTTGAGCATCTTCATTTGTTGCAATAAATTTTATCTCCTTAAATATATAGCATGTATAAGAATAATATAATATTTGATTTTTTAGGTACTAGATCCAGAAAACAATGTTCAAAATCCATTGTTGACAAATTTGGCATGGGGGCCTAACAGATGGATTACATCATGGAATACTTACATTGTAAATGGATATAAATTTAACACAAAAACAAGGAATGAAGGAATGCAGTGGTGTAACTATGGTGTTTGTGTGCGAGCCACTGATTGCAATGTAGAGGATGATTTCTATGGGGTTCTAACTGACATCCTTGAACTCGATTATACCGGTTTCCCCGTGATGAAGTTAGTTATCTTCAAGTGTGATTGGTTTGATCCTACTATTGACGTAAGGACAAAAATCGATAAAAAATATGGTATTGTTCAAGTTAGGCTGTCTCAAAGGTATAATAAGGCGTACGACTGATAAGCATCTGGCTCATCTAGTTTTATGGCTAGTATGACCAGGGTTTTGTGCAAATTATATCCTATTTTCACCCAAATTAGATTAGATTGTCCTCAAGCAAGGTTTTGAGTCTCTAAAGTAGTTTTAGGTTAATTTAGCTAGTTTTGAGTCAAAATAATACACTTATGTTATTTCCTTGTTTTCAGGTTAAGTAGAAGTTGAGAGAATAAAGAACAGGGTATTCGCCCCGCGACTACCCTTCTCGCCTCGCGACCCCGAAGCCTGACTGTTCCAAGAAAATGCAAGGTCTCTGGTTCGCCCCGCGAAGTAGGCCTCGCCCCGCGAGTCTTGCAACCCTGAAAAGTCAGAGACGATCACGGCTTGCCCGTGTTGAAGGTCACGGCCATGGCAGTTTTGAAGTTGAAGAGTCTCGCCTCGCGAGCATCCATTCGCTTCGCGAGCCTGGAAGTCAGAAAGCATCACGGTTGGCCCCTGATGTTCATAACGGGCGTGATAAGAAGACTCTTCGGTTCCTCGCCTCGTGAAGGATTGTTCGCATCGCGAGAATACCAAAGGGTGCAGACTGTTCACAAGAATCGCGTCGCGAGAGAGGCTTCGCCTCGCGAATAAGCTTAATTTTTGACTAGTATAAATTGATGTTCTGAACAGTTTGTAAAGACTTTTGCTTCTCCATTTTTCTGTTTTACATTTTTCTCTGTGTGATTTCGTTTGTGTTATGGAGAACTAAGTTTCTAGGATTGATCTATTGTAATTGATTTCCATACACTTGAGGTTCTTGTATTTCCCTGTTTTGTATGCTTTTCCCTCTTCAATGCCATGCTTTATATTTCTGTTTGCTTAATTCAGGAGTATACTGTATTATGTTGATTTATTTCCGGTGATATCATGTTCCTATAATTAATCGCATCTGCTTAATTTGCGTGTGTACATTTCGTGTTCGCTTAGTTCACGAAGGGCTTAACCCCGTTTGCTTAATTCGGGAATAGGGACATGTATCTGTAGTAGTGGTTTCGCTTGTAAATTGTTGCTACAACCGGGAGGGGATTAGAATCTGCTTAGGGCTTGGAAATTGCATGAACCTATGATAGTTAGGAAATTGAGAACAATAGATCAATCTGTTTTTGGCCATTTGATAACCTCTTTGAACTGCCTGTTTTTAATTGCTCTGTTTTTATTATTCTGTTTTCTTTGATTGCATCTCAATCCAAACCCCCCAAAAAAACTTATTTTTTGTGGAAAATAACACTTTAAGAGTCCTTGAGAACGACATCCGAGTTGTCGCCATAAACTACATTTTATTTTCTGTTTTTCTCTTTTATTTTTGTTTTTGTTTTGAATTAGTCTGGCTACTAGATCTAACTGCCCTGAATTGTGTGAATTTGATCCTGAGATAGAAAGAACATTGCATACACTCCGTAGAGAATTTCGGGCTAGTTCTAGTAGTGATTCTAATTCCAAGTCTGTTTTTGAAAACATGGGAGACCAAAGGACATTGAGGCAGCTTGCTGCCCCTGATGTGAATTACAATGGTTTGTGCATTGCATATCCTGGTGCTGACACTCCTTTTGAATTAAAATCTGGGCTAATCCATTTGTTGGCAAGATTTAATGGTCTTGCAGGTGAAGATCCACACAAGCATCTCAAGGAATTTCAGGTTGTCTGCTCCACAACTTTGAGGCCATAAGGAGTAACTGAGGATCATATCAAGTTGAAGGCTTTTCCGTTCTCACTCCAGGGAGCTACAAAAGATTGGCTATTATACCTTGAGCCGAACTCCATTACCACATGGAACGACTTGAAGAAGCTCTTCCTAGAGAAATATTTTCCCCGCCTCCGAGCCGCTTCAATAAGGAAGGAGATATGTGGCATCGAGGCAAGGAAATGAGTCGCTAGCTGAATATTGGGAGAGGTTCAAGCGGTTGACATCCATTGTCCCCAAGACGTCAGTTACGAACAGCTCCTCATCCAAGACTTTTATGAAGGGCTACTGCCGATGGATAGGAATATTTTGGATGCTTTGCTAGTGGGGAGCGTTGGTTGACAAGACTCCATCTGGCACGCCAAGCAACTCATTGAGAACATGTCACTGAATTCTCAGCAATTCACTACCAGAAGAAATTCTGTTGAGACTAGAGGTGTACATGAGGTCCGCACTTCATCTTCCAGCCATGACCGTGATGATAGAATTGATAGGCTCACTTCTTTGGTAGAGAAATTGGCAATGGATAGGGTTCAGCCTGCGGTGTTGTGTGGCATGTGCAGTTCTCCTGAGCACCCATATGAAGCATGCCCCATTTTGCAAGGAGGATCATTTACTGAATCACCTCAAGCCTTTGCAATCCATCCGTATAATCAAGGCAATAACCAGAACAGGTACATCACTCCAGACCTCTCAACAAATAGGTACCATCCCAGCTGGAGTAATCATCCTAATCTGTGGTATGGGAACTCATCCCAACAGCGACCGATGGCACCTCAGAATCCTCCTCCTGTGGCCACTTCTGCACCTTCTGGACCTTCAATGGAAGACATGTTCAAGCAAATGACTTCACAATTGACTTCACAGATGAATGCACAAATGACTACACTTTTCCAGCAGCAAATGGGACAGTATCAGAAGCAAACAAGTGCTAGCATCCAAGATTTGAGGACACAGATTGGACAGATGGCCACAGACATAAATAACATAAAGCAAGCTCAAAGAACAACCCAGCTGCCAAAGACAAACAAGTGATAAATCCCAATGCCTCCAACCCTAATGTGAGTGCCATATCTCTGAGATCGGGAAAAGTTGTTGAGGCCACCTCTGGAAAGGATGAAGAAACTATTGAGGTAACTCCTGAGCCTACTGTTGAGGTTACTCCTGAGCCTATGGTTGAAGTTGAAGCTGAGAAAGTGTATAGACCACCCATTCCATTCCCACATAGATTGCAGAATAATAAGAAGATTGGTGGTGAAAATAAGGAGAAGGAGATTCTTGATGTTTTCAGAAAAGTAGCTGTAAATATTCCTCTCCTAGATGTGATCAAGCAAGTGCCCAGATATGCCAAATTTTTGAAGGATCTATGCACCAACAAGAGGAAGATGAAGACTAATGAGAGGGTTGACTTAGGAATGAATGTCTCAGCGCTTATCCAGTCCAAGCCAGAAAGAGTTGCTATTTTAGCCCCTACTCAGGCACTACCACAGAAGTGCAAGGATCCAGGCACATTCACTATTCCATGCACTATTGGGGATAGGAAGTTTGAAAACTGCATGTTGGACTTGGGAGCATCAATCAATGTCATGCCTACCTCCATCTTTAACAACCTTGATCTTGGGCCATTGCAGTATACATGTCTTACCATCCAGTTGGCTAACAGGACCAAAGGCTTCACCCATGGGAATGGTAGAGGATGTGCTAGTGCAAGTTGATGATTTGATATTCCCTGCGGACTTCTACATCCTAGACATGGCAAGAGAGACTCAGTCCAGTAGATCACCTATAATCTTGGGCAGACCATTCATGATGACATCCAAGACCAAGATAGATGTTTATGATGGGACTATGTCTATGGAGTTTGGTGGTATTGTGGCCCAGTTCAAGATCTTTGATGCTATGAAACACCCAGTAGAGGAGCACTCTGTATTCCACTTGGAGTTGCTTTCTGAGCTTATTAAGGACACCCATGATGACTTTATTTCTGATTTTCCTCTTATTTCTGGTTTTGATGATGTATATACTTGTACTAACTGTACTAACACTAACCCATGTTCTGTTTGTTCTGAGTTTTTGGATTCAACCTTGCAGGGTGAGGATGATAGTGATAGTGATAATGAGAGTGAAGCTGTCTATTCAGCAGAGGTCCTTGACCCCATGGCTACTCCCAATGCACCATCTGTTGAGCAGCCACCATCCCTAGAACTCAAACCACTTCCAGAGAACCTGAAGTATGCTTACCTAGAGACAAATGAAAGACTTCCAGTCATCATCTCTTCCAGCCTCGACTCTGACCAGGAAGCAAAGCTTTTAGAGGTTCTGAAGAAGCATAAGAAGGCTATTGGGTGGACATTGGCTGATATTCCAGGAATTAGCCCCTCCAGATGCATGCACAGAATTTTACTGGAGGATGGGGCTAAGCCAGTAAGACAGGCCCAAAGGCGACTTAACCCACTGATTCTGGATGTGGTAAAGAAAGAGGTGACTAAGCTTCTACAGGCAGGTATTATCTACCCCATCTCTGATAGTACTTGGGTAAGTCCGGTGCAAGTTGTACCAAAGAAGTCCGGTCTAACAAGAGTTAGGAATGAAAATAATGAGCTTGTGCCTACTAGAGTCCAGAATAGTCAAGAGTTTGTATAGACTATAGGAAGCTGAACCAGGCCACCAGAAAGGATCATTTTCCTTTGCCGTTCATAGATCAGATGCTGGATCGGCTGGCTGGTCGATCCCATTATTGTTTTCTAGATGGCTTTTCCGGGTATTTCCATATTCATATTGCCCCTGAGGATCAGGAAAAGACCACCTTCACGTGCCCCTTCGGTACGTTTGCTTATAGGAGGATGCCATTTGGCCTCTGTAATGCTCCTGGCACCTTTCAAAGATGCATGCTTAGCATTTTCTCTGAATTTATTGAAAATTACATAGAGGTGTTCATGAATGATTTTACTGTGTATGGCTCCTCATTTGATGCTTGTTTGCATAGTCTAAGTCTAGTTCTACAAAGACGCATTGATACTGATCTGATTTTGAATTATGAGAAATGTCACTTCATGGTAGAACAGGGGATAGTTTTGGGTCATGTAATTTCCAAAGAGGGTATTTCTGTAGATCCTGCAAAAATTAATGTGATTTCTTCATTGCCTTACCCATCTTGCGTGACGCGAGATCCGTTCTTTTCTTGGACATGCGGGTTTCTACAGCGCGCTTTATAAAGGACTTCAAGAAGATCGCTCCGCCATTGTCAAACTCTGCTGAAGAATGATGCCCTGTTCCAGTTTGATGAAAAGTGCAAGGAGTCATTTGACTATCTCAAGAAAGCGCTGACTTCTACCCCTCGTCATCCAGCCCCTTGACTGGACACTCCTTTGAACTGATGTGTGATGCTTCCAATTTTCTTTGTGGGAGCAGCTTCGGCACAAAGGGTGGGCAAGGTTGCCCATGTAATTCATTATGCTTCTAGGACCTTAGATGCTTGCACAGCAAATTACACCACCACCGAGAAAGAATCGCTAGTGTTGTATTTGCACTTGATAAGTTTAGGTCTTATTTGCTAGGTTCTAGGGTGACTGTTTTTTCTTGACCATGCAGCTTTGAAATATCTCTTGAAGAAGCCGAAAGCTAAGCCAAGACCGATCCGGTGGATGCTTTTGCTCCAAGAATTCAATGTGGAGATAAAGGATAAAAGTGGAGCTGAAAATTTGGTAGCGAGATCATTTGAGCCGGATAGCAAGGGATGATGATACTTTTCCCATCCAAGATGATTTTCCCGATGAGAGACTCACATCTGTATGGGGTAACCCCTGGTTTCTTGACATAGTCAATTTTCTAGTTCTTGGTGTTGTTCCCGCAGTACAAGTAGACATAAGTTCCACAAGCTCAAGAGCGATGCAAAGTATTATGTGTGGGATGATCCCTACCTGTGGAAGTTTTGCAGTGACCAGGTTATTCGGAGGTGTGTACCCGATCATGAGACGGAGTCCATCCTGTATTTCTCACATGCCTCTCCAGTTGGAGGACACTTTGGACCTCAGAGGACAGCAAGAAAAGTCCTGGATTCTGGATTTTATTGGCCCACAATTTTTAGGGATTCATATGAGGTATACAAGAATTGTAAAGAATGTCAAATAACAGGCCCTGCCATCACTCGTAGGAGTGAGATGCCTCAACAGCCCATGCTTTATTGTGAGGTCTTTGATGTGTGGGGGATGGACTTCATGGGTCATTTCCCTCCTTCTTTTGGTTTTGTATATATTCTTTTGGCTGTAGATTATGTTTCAAAGTGGGTGGAAGCAATCCCCACTAGGACTAACGATGCTCAGATTGTTTCCAAATTTGTTAGGTCCAACATTTTTTGCAGGTTTGGCATACCCAAGGCCATCATCGGTGACTGGACACACACTTTTGCAACATGAAACCATGGAGGCCTTACTCAGGAAATATGGGGTTGTACATAGAGTGTCCACCGCTTACCATCCCCAAACCAATGGCCAGGCGTAAACATCAAACAGGGAGATCAAGCAAACTCTAGAGAAGATGGTGCAGCCGAAGAAGGGAATGGAGCCGTCGTCCTGGAAGACGCACCGTGGGCCTGCAGAGGACTGCTTTTAAGACTCCTATAGGAATGTCCCCCTTCCGGCTTGTATTTGGCAAGGCATGTCACCTCCCGGTGGAAGTTGAGCATAGGGCATATTGGGCGGTAAAGTGTTGTAACATGGACATGAAGAAATCGGTGTTGAAAGAAAACTGCAGATTGCAAAGCAACTTGAGGAGTTTAGGCTTGAAGCCTATGAAAGCTCCAGGATTTATAAAGAGAAAACAAAACTTTTTCATGATAGAATGATTCTTAGGAAAGAATTTTTGTGGGTCGAAGGTCTTATTGTTTAACTCCCTTTGAGATTGATGGTCGGGAAACTTAGGTCCAAATGGGATGGCCCCTTTGTTGTGACTAATGTGTTTCCTTATGGTGCAAGAGAGATTCAAAGTACAGGTACCAACAAGACCTTCAAGGTTAACGGCAGAGGGTGAAGCCATTCCATGGTGTGGATCTTTGGTATTCCTGTGGAAGTTAATGTTGAGGAGCTCTCCTTGGAAGCTCCAACCTATGCTGACACTTAATCAGGGAGTTTCTTTTCCTTTCCCTCACTCTGATTGTATAGTTCTGTTGTTCATTGGGGACAATGCATGTTTTAAGTGTGGGGGAGGGAACTAGTTGTAGTTTTTCCTTTTTTTTGAATAAAGCTCCTGAATAATTTGAGAAGCTCAGGAGTATTTGTATGTTGAGTCTTTTGTTGGCAAGTTTATTGGATTTTGATTGATGTTGCACAGATTGCTTGCTTGATTGATATGTGATGATTCCCCCTAGGCTGAAAAAAAATTTTGTTTTTGAAAAGTGATTCCCATGTGAAATTGAAAACTGAACTTTGGGATTTTGTTATGATGACATGACTTATGATAAGTTTGGGGTGATAGGGAGCACACACTAGGGATAGAATCTCTTTCAAACAAATTGCATGAATGTCCAGGTGAGGTTTTGAGCCTCCAACATGTTTTTGACTGTGTGAAAATCACTTTCAAGTTGCACTTTCCTGAATTTGATTGAATCTCTTTTTGGTTTTCATGATTATGTGTTTGCTTCAGATGATTTAGGCATTTTCTTTGTAAATAGCTTCTTGGCCTGAATAAAACAATTCCTAATGCATGTTCCCTAGTTAGCCCCTTTGAGCCTTTTAGCCTGATTAATTCTTGATAACCTAATGTTATAAGCCCAAAAATCTGGAAAACCATGTTAACCGATCTTAGGATTAGGAGAGCATGTAATCTTAGAATGGGTGCAAGAAACTAAGTTTGGGGTGGCTGCAAGATGTGATATGTGTTGTTGGGATTGTAAAAAAAAAAAAGAGAAAAGAAGAAAGAAAAAAAAAATACAAAAATGCCAAAAAGGCTGTAGCCACCCAGAAGCATAAAGGAAAAAAATTAAGAAAGGAACTTGAGTGAATTTCAAAGTGTAAAAAGTTCATGCTCTCTTAGTTCCTAGGGTCTTCAGCCTAGTACCTTTGTATATCCTACCCTTAGCCAGGCCCCATTACAACCCATAAAAGACCTTTTGATGTTGCATGCATGTTTTCTGTGGGAACCATTTTGAGATGAAAATCAAATTTTTGGGAAGTGTTCTTGAAAAGTGAAACTGAGTGCAAGTTGTTAGCCTGACACAAACTGAGTGATTGAGTGATATACTAAATGTCCTTGTGAGGAAGGTAGTTGTTTGAAGTTGGTGATCCCCCTCTTGTGTGTAACTTAGATTCCCTTCTTAGATTAATGATTGTTTGATTGATAAAATTCTCAAATGTTTAGAATAAATGAATGTGGGGATTGCTCTGTTTGAAAAGGGGGGAAACAATGAAGAAAACTGTTTTGATAAAGTTGCTTGAATTTGTGCAATGTTGATTGGATCTTTTAAGCTTGCCAGGACTTGAGTCTTTTTGATTTTTGAGTCTTAGTTTGCTTGGGGACAAGCAAAGTTTAAGTTTGGGGTATTTTGATAAGCCTCTGGCTCATCTAGTTTTATGGCTAGTATGACCAAGGTTTTGTGCAAATTATATCCTATTTTCACCCAAATTAGATTAGATTGTCCTCAAGCAAGGTTTTGAGTCTCTAAAGTAGTTTTAGGTTAATTTAGCTAGTTTTGAGTCAAAATAATACACTTATGTTATTTCCTTGTTTTCAGGTTAAGTAGAAGTTGAGAGAATAAAGAACAGGGGATTCGTCCCGCGACTACCCTTCTCGCCTCGCGACCCCGAAGCCTGACTGTTCCAAGAAAATGCAAGGTCTCTGGTTCGTCCCGCGAAGTAGGCCTCGCCCCGCGAGTCTTGCAACCCTGAAAAGTCAGAGACGATCACGGCTTGCCCGTGTTGAAGGTCACGGCCGTGGCAGTTTTGAAGTTGAAGAGTCTCGCCTCGCGAGCATCCATTCGCTTCGCGAGCCTGGAAGTCAGAAAGCATCACGGTTGGCCCCTGATGTTCATAACGGGCGTGATAAGAAGACTCTTCAGTTCCTCACCTCGCGAAGGATTGTTCGCCTCGCGAGAATACCAAAGGGTGCAGACTGTTCACAAGAATCGCGTCGCGAGAGAGGCTTCGCCTCACGAATAAGCTTAATTTCTGACTAGTATAAATTGATGTTTTGAACGGTTTGTAAAGACTTTTGCTTCTCCATTTTTCTGTTTTACATTTTTCTCTGTGTGATTTCGTTTGTGTTATGGAGAACTAAGTTTCTAGGATTGATCTATTGTAATTGATTTCCATACACTTGAGGTTCTTGTATTTCCCTATTTTGTATGCTTTTCCCCCTTCAATGCCATGCTTTATATTTCTGTTTGCTTAATTTAGGAGTATACTGTATTATGTTGATTTATTTCCGGTGATATCATGTTCCTATAATTAATCGCATCTGCTTAATTTGCGTGTGTACATTTCGTGTTCGCTTAGTTCACGAAGGGCTTAACCCCGTTTGCTTAATTCGGGAATAGGGACATGTATCTGTAGTAGTGGTTTCGCTTGTAAATTGTTGCTACAACCGGGAGGGGATTAGAATCTGCTTAGGGCTTGGAAATTGCATGAACCTATGATAGTTAGGAAATTGAGAACAATAGATCAATCTGTTTTTGGCCATTTGATAACCTCTTTGAACTGCCTGTTTTTAATTGCTCTGTTTTTATTATTCTGTTTTCTTTGATTGCATCTCAATCCAAACCCCCCCCCCCCCCAAAAAAAAACTTATTTTTTGTGGAAAATAACACTTTAAGAGTCCTTGAGAACGACATCCGAGTTGTCGCCCTAAACTACATTTTTAAAACCCGCTCGTCCTTTTTGGCGCGTGCGCGACAGCGCGACCAACGACCCATTCAGTTTTTCACAACAGGCAGATCAGGTTTATTACTCGCCATATCCCGAAGGACATCAAGGCTGGTTGGGTGTTATTAAGATAAAGGCTCTCAGTATAATTACTGATAATGTAATCAACCAGCCTGAAAAAGATGCTCCGTACCAAGATGATGAGTTTTCAAGACCCCACGTACCGTTGCAAATTACGTCGGACATTATTGTTAATTCTCTGACAGACATTTCCGGAAATGGAGAAGAAGTTGAAAGAGAGTTAATGGATCAATCTGAGTTGGACGCATCTAGTGCGACACCCCTTCTAGGGTCATCACATAGTTACCCAAATAAAGAAAATTAAATTTATAATCGCTGGTTACTTTCGGAAAATGTATTTTAGAGTGACTGTTTCTTTACGAAAATAGTGCTGAATTTTTTTTTTCTTTGAACATAAAATCATTATAAACACAAACAAACATATATGTATATCTATATATATACATTACTTATTTACATACACTCTACCTATAATAGGAGATAACAAAAGAGCCCTCATAAGTATAGGCTATTCTCCATCAAATTAAGCAAAGAAAAGAAAGACATATACATATAAGCAACGAGTGGTCTAGAACCATACCAAAATTCATGGCTCTCAGTAGCCAGATCAAAAACTGACAAGACTCGCTACCCCAGAACTACACCTATAGCTGGTCAAGCTAATGTAACCCATTGGGGAGATCCTGATGATCAACCCCACCTACACCAGATGCATCTGATGAAGATGCCTCCGCTCCCGCTTCGTTACCGAAAGAATCCCCATCATCCACCGCAGGAGGTTGAAACTCAAGATCGTCCTCAATATATTCCTCTGGATCCTCCTCCACTTCAACAGGAGGTTCGTCAGGTCCTACTATCTGCAGAGGATTTGGCTGAGGTGGCGGATCCATTAATCCGTGCTCATCCAAGTACTGCAGGTATAGCCAAACTGGATGTAGAGATACCTCGACAGTCTCTACGACATGAATTCTCTACTGTGGTCCTTCTTCCACTGTGACGATGACTTCTCTGCTGGGACCGTGATAGGTGGTGCCGAGTGCCCCAGGGTTAATCTCCCAGGAACCACCATATTGCGCTCGATCAAAAACGATCGATCGGACCCTCGATTGTACCAATGGTATATCCGGGTCCATATGAACACGTAAGAGTGAGAAACCAATACATGGATCTTACTCAATAACTACATACTAGCCATCACATAAACACATTAGCATTTACCAAATACAGACATTTATAAACAAATAGTTTATCAGTGGGTTCAACACCCCAAACATCATCGATTTAAAATTGTGCATGACACTTCATATTCATCATCTAATTTTCGTCCTAATCTCATGAGATATCCCAACACATGGTGAGTTGATCAGGCTCCATTGCCACACAGGCACACTGGCACACAGCCACACAGGCACGCAGCCTCTTCCCATCCACACAGGCACACAAAGCCACAGGCACACAGCCAAAACACACATTGCATACTGTCCACACTCAGGGCACCAGTAGCAACGAAGATGGGGTCTTAAATGTCCTCCCTAGGCACATGAGAAAAACACAGTAAGAACTACCTGACCCGCAGATAATTAATACATAGAACCGCAGGCACGTCTGCCAAATGCATGCAAAACACTTTTGCTTATAACTCTTTTCTTTGTATTCAATCTTTCTTTGCCGAAGCTCAAAATGGCTTACGACTCACATAGTTTTAAACATCTTTAAAACTTTCATTACAACACAGGACCTCACAGTCCAAGTGCTCAATCACGACACCTCTCGACCGATGCACCAGTCTTAGGTTTGTGGTACTAGAAAACATCTTCAATGTTTAAATAAGGTATACACCACGTATACAATATAGGACCTCAAAGTCCAAAGGACCCCAAGTCCATAACAACACAAAACCTTAGTACCCCGACGTCTCGGTTACTAAGTTCAACAGCACTTTCAACACAGTTGAAATAACTTTTGTTTTCAGAAATTCTTTTCAACTTGAAAATTCATCAATAAAATCTTTAATTATTAAAACTTAGTTTTTCACAAACCAATGAGTCACTTGAGGTTTAATCTTCTTCAAAATATACACTGCCGTATCAAAATATTTGCCGTCTACATTTTCCAACTTTGCCGTCAAATATTATTTTTAAGGCTTTTTAAGCCAAATTTTAGCTTTTTCTACTTAAATAATTTTCTAAAATCATAATTAACTTATTTTCACCAATTAATTTCATAAAAGAATATTTTGTAATATTCCGGAATTTCTAATGTAAAAATTAGCAGTGCAAAAATACTTTCACGGTTTCGCGCTCATTGTGACTCATAATTCACCTTTTCAGTAATAAATTATTAAAATAATAATATTTTCCAAAATTCCTTATTTTTCCCAAATAAAAATTTCCATTAAGATTATATATCAATATTTTACCGTTAAAACATTGAATATAATTTGCGAAACTTCTTAAAGCTTTTATCCCATTACTTTAATTGGGCACTGACCAATGTCAGGCTTCTCACACATCAACCAACAATGATATCACAGATATTTCCCAGGAAGATCATGCATCACAGTAGCATAATATAATTAAAGATAAACAATTAAACGCAATTAAAACCACACAGATACAAATAACACAACATTAACAACTTAAATAAATACTAACATACAAATAATTACAAACAAACACGGGATAGCATATAGCCATTGAATAAATCCTCAGGTGTTCCCCTCTTACCTTTCGGAGACTTTCTTGTGAATTACTGAATTCCTTCGGAAGTTCGGATATCGCTTATACGTCACACTCACTCAACCTTCAACCATAACAATCAAATAATTACAAATCAAGAAACTAAAACATTCTAAACCCTAATACATAGTCACGGCCTCTAGGGTTTTTGAATGACTAAGATTTCTAATCATGATTAAGTCATGGATTTATGATTCTTAATCAACTAAGATCATGGATTTGTGACTAAACAACAAAACTTGAAACTCAAAACTTCCTAACTCTTATATACTAAGATTCGGCCTCAACATGTTCATAGGGTTAGGGTTTTTAGTTTAATAAACCAACTTGGATTTATTAAGCATACATACTAATAGCTTGATTACTAAGATCATTTATGAAAACTTTGAACAAAACTCATCAAATCTCACCCATCTAGGGTTCGTCCAACATGCATAGAAACTTTTGAGTAAAGATTTTCATTTTAATAAACTAACATGGATTAGAGTGTGTAGACATACATGTCATATGAAATACATGATCATACATGACAACACATGAATAAAACTCTACCAAACCTATTCTAATAGATTCGGCCAAGGCTAGGTTTTTAGGAAAGAAATTTTTGATTACATCATGCTCTTGGATTTAGATAATATGCATGATATCAAGAATATAGAAAGTGGTTTCATCATCATGAGATTTTTCTAGAATTTATTATGACTTTTCAAAGTTCTAGGTTTAGAAACTTAAAAGTGATGAACAATTATATAACAAACTTTGAATCAAGAAACTTATTAAAGAACATAGACATGATTAAGGAAGAAGATTAGGATTCACCTCTTTAAGATCAAAGACAAAGGAAATCCAAGAACTTGCTTCACAAGGTAATGCTAAAAGACTTATAACTCAAGAGTTTTTGAACAAAAAGGCAATAGAAACTAAATGAAATGTGAGGGAGGGTATTTATAGGGGTTGATTGCGCCATCTTGGAAGGATCTAGTAAGGATGATTTGGCTTGTTCAAAGGATTTAAATGCAAATAAGTCCTAGGGACCATTTTGCAAAAATTCCAAAAGTATAAGGACTATTTTGCAAATTGCCAATACATTGTAATGATGACCATTTGACACATTAAATGTGGTCTTATCTTGACTCATTTTGGGATGATTTTCTTCATAAGATATTTTAAGAAGAAACTAGAAGAATTTAGAACATTGGAGAATATAGTAGAATCTTGTAGAATAATGTAGAAGAATGTAGAGCATTCTAGAACAATCTTGACTCATCCAAAAATGATGAGGGCAGCCCCTTCTCCCTCATGGGCTTGCGCATGGGCCTAATAAATTTGGGCTTGGATTCATCTTTGTGGGGCCCACCAAAAGATTTAAGCTTAAGCATGACATAGGAAACTTGTAGGGTTTCAAATGGGCTTCATGGAATTAATCCATGGACAAGAAATTTGGGCTTCATAGCCACGGTCCAATAAGAGATTGGGAGCAAGGATTCTGGCCCAATTCACTTGAAAAACTTAGAAACTAACTTAGGGACCAAAGTGTCATTAATAGAAAGTTCAGGGACTTAAGCGTAAAATTCCTAAATTGACACTTTAACCCTGTAGAACCTTCTAAACTTAAAAGTATGATTCATCTCCATGAATCATCTCAAAATCCTAAGATAAACTCTTCATCTGCTCTTGGAAACTCCGAAATCCATTCTGCCGCTCACCCGATTACGTATTCCGTCCGTAAAACGTAAATTATTCTATTTTTTCTAAAATAATTCTAAAAATGTAGAAGTGTAGGAAATAAAATAAAAACCTTAAGTCTTTCGTTCACGAATTAAAATTAGGTCTTTTGAGCGGTATTATAATACTGTCAATGGAATTCGCGGGCCAGGTTTCGCCTGACTTTCCAACCTAAATTTTAATCGCAGCTTCCTACATTCAAGTAGGATTGAGTGGTAAACTCCGTTTATTTAAAATAATTTTCTAAAACTCCAATAAATTTGTAAACATATTTATATGTATCACTGTTATTTAAAACAGTAAAATACAGGGTGTTACATCTAGCGAAGGCACATTCCGATCAAGTGAGACTGATGAGAGTGAGGGTGAATTTAGTGACGGAGATTCTACTTAGGTAATTTATTTATGTCATAATTCATTGTGTAAATGTCATTATACTTAGGTAATTTATTTTTGTATTATAATCAACTTTTCATTTTTTACACAGATGGCAGATTCCTCTAGAGGTAGGGGTCGTCGTGGAGGTCGTGGCAGAGGTCGTATTGCGAGAGTCCCCTCGCCGGCCGACCCACAGCCTTCAGATCGAGACCACCCTACCAGCACCTCTGTGGACGGGACACCTCGGAGTGATGGAGTTGCACCCCCTACCCAGCCTCATGTGGTCGGGACACAGGCTGCACCCTCATCATCCACACCTATGACAGGACCATCATCATCATCGGGACAGGAGAGTCGTGGTCCATCCGACAGGAGGATTCTTCTTATCCCCAGGGGGGATAACGAGTACTCTAATTTAATTTTTTAATATATATAAAGTATCGTTAATTTCTATTTACTTGTTTTTTAAATTTATTTATAACATTTATTAATGCTCTAATTTTGCTGCAGCTTTCTGCCCGCGAAGGGCCCTTTTGATTCGATATCGAAGATCCTGCGACGCAAGTTTGATGGTCCATGGCCTACATGGAAGGCCATCCCAGGGGGCCATAGGGATCAGTTGTTTCAAGAGTTTAAGGTAACAATTTATTAAGTTATTTAAATTAAATTTACATTATATATATATACACACACACGAATTTCCTAACAACTGTAAGTTGCAGAAAGAGTATAGGTGGGACGTGGCTTTAGAGGGTCTCGTCAAGGACATATTTGAGCATAAAGGCTCACTGGTCATGAAGAATCTGACAAACAAGCTGAGGACGGGTAAGAATAAGGGGAAGTGGGTGGATCTTGAGATCAGGAGGCAGCTGGACCAGTACTGGGCTACTGAGAAGTTCCAGGAGATCCAGGCCACAGCTCGGCGTAATCGAGCTTCTGATGGTGGCGCATGTGCTTGGACCAGCGGGTCTAAATCAGCCACCGCCCACTACGACGAGCTGGTAAGACATTAAACTTTTGACTTATTATACTATTTAATTAGTTTTCATTTTTAATTATTCTTATGAATTTAAGATTATATTTTTCTGTGCAGAAAGCACAGAAACAACGACCCACCACTGCTATGGAGTTGGTGGAGAGGACGAAGAAGTTGAAGTCGGGGACATGGGTCAACGACAAGGCCCGTAACTATGCTGTAAGCAAAAAAACAATTTTGTGTTTACTTGTGATTTATTATAAATGATTTGTTAATATTGATTATAAATTTAACTAAATCTCTTCAGGTATACTTTGTAGGTGGGCTTCAACGAGAAGAAGGATGATGCCATATCACGTGCCTCATAGTCGGCCTTGACTGGTGATGGGCCCAGCTCTCCTATCTTCTTCAACGATAATGCTATTTATTTGGAGGTCGTCGGGGGCAGGAGCAAGAAGGGGCACGTGTATGGCCTCGGACACCTGGGAGGCGAGTTTATCGCTTTATCATCCGGCACGCCTGCTCTTTCCTATGCCGATACCGTCCCTCAGGAGCAGTTCAAACAAATGCAGGACACCAACATGCAGCTGAACGCGGAGCTTCGGGAGAAGAGCGAGAGAGAGTAGCAAATGGCGAACCAGATTGCCAGCTTGATTCAGGGCACACCAAGAAGTGATGCGAGCGAGCATCGAGCGAGGGCGGACATCATGCGGCTGGTGTTGGAGCAAATGAGGATCCGGACTCCGCTTGCTCAAGGTGATGCTCGGCGATTGTGCGGCGCTTCATGCATCGCTTTGCTCGATTCCGCCGTCGACCACGATCTTGCGCTCTGCAGAGGATGATCAAATAGCAGACGTCGGTGGTACGAACGTTGAGGATGATTGGATTCCTCGACCTCCCCCTCATCATGACTGATTTTTTTTTTCATAATTTTGACTTTAAACGATTCTTATATGACACTTTGGATTATTTTTTTATATATATATTCATTATTTCTTATGATTGTATATTTCATTAGTAATTTGGTGTGTTTATTAGTATTTTTGCTAAACTTTAAAGAAAAACAGAAAAAATTTATTATTTTAAAAATTAAATTTTAATTTTTTTAATAAAATCTAGTTTAGCGACCGAATTAGAAACCAATAATTCGGACGCTAAACTTTAGTTACCATTAACAGATTGTGGTCTTGCAACCGAAAATCCGTCGCTAATATAGGTTAACAGTAACCAACATTGGTGACCGAACTAGCGACCGTTAATCGGTCGCTACAAATGGTTACCAAAACAATGCGACCAACCGTGTAGCGACCGTTTTTTATTATTTAGCGACCGAAATTACGGTCGTCATTTAGCGACCGAATTATTATTTCGGTCTCTAAAAGCTTAGCGACCAGGTTATCAGCCACCACCATGAATCGGTCGCTAATTCGGTCGCTAACTTAAATAGTGTCCGAATTAGAAAGTTTAGTGACCGAATATGCCGGTCGCTAAACAGTTCTTTTTTTTGTAGTGATGTTCAGCATATGTTGCATCACATAATATCCATACGACCAACAGTCTAGCTGATATCGAGACTACGAAAGAAATGAAATTTAATGTCAGTTAAATAAACATATATATTTGGAATTAGTAATTAGTAATTAGTAATTCTAATATTATATACTATTTAACAAACAACCAACCTTGAGGATAATCCAATTAGGATTTCCTTTAGACTTAGGAGTCCAACTCCTCCCGTTGGCACAACTCAAACTACAAGTCTTGAGCGCACTATCATAAACAGAATATTCATGTCAATTAACCAATTCATCATGTTTGTTAAATAAAAACAAATATTAAAACTTAAATTAAATAGAAGATTGATTACTCACCTATTGATAGGTTCCACCACCTCCCATGGCGGGTCCCCGTGGAGAGAGCATAGGAAGATGACAGTATGCCTGACAGGATGAATTACGAGCAACTGTCAATGGTTGTTTATTATGTACGGTGCCAGATATAGCTCCTTTCGATCATCACCTCCCAGTTATCTCGTTAAGTACGATGTGACTTCTTTTTTATTGTCAAAGAATTCAGGCTGAAGGGAGTAGGGCTCTAAGAAGCCGAATAGGTTGTCACCCCTCTCGAGTTGAAGTCGATGGATATGCCTACGATATGAATACAGTAAATCATAAAATTCAAATAAAATATATAAATTGAATTAATTATAAAATTATAAAGCATATTTACGTCGATGAAAGACTCACAACCGCGGTGGATAGTTGCTGGCCATCATTGCAAAAATACTCAATATCGTCACCGCTGAATATAAATCCAAGCTCATGCTCATGAAGTGGGCGTGCCAGCCAACCATCATGCTCCAACTCCCATTGAAAAAGCACAGGAGCATAATCCTCGCCAATCGAGAACAAACGAGTCATGAGAGAAATCTTACCCGTCTTTGCCTTCAATATTAAATAAATCAGGTATATATGTTGTTGATAATTAAAAAAACATAAGTAATTAATTGGTAAATTTTGACATTAATAATAATTATATACCTTTCGTGCCAACTTGAGCTATCACTGTGCTAGCTCAAACTCCAGCCGTTTCGCTTCACACTCAAGCTCACGGCGTGGGACCTATAACTCCCGCTCCCTCTCTGCCAACTCATCCGCATCCACATGTGTCCTATTATAGATCTCTTTTGTGCTCACATGTGAAGGATTGGTAGCTCCCGCGGTGTCCTGGGAACCCACGGAGGCAAGCTCCCTAAAAAGTGCCTGCTTAAAATCGGGGTTGGATAAGAAGCGGCTCATCAACTGGTCTGTAATGGCAGGGTTGGAAATGAGCTTTTGTTTAATGGTTTCTGTAAGGGCAGCATCATCGTCGACCTGCCTTCGTGAAGTAGACTTGCCATAATATTCTTTGATGCCCACCGTCTCTGAAACACCGATCACCCGACCAGGATGGTCGTCCTTGCCTAGAGCAATGAGTCTTGGGAGAATTTTTCCTTAAGCACCATCTACAATGAAGAATTGAAAAAACGTGTAAGAGAAAGGTGTTCCTTAAAAATATAAACCATAAACAAATATCAACTATAAATGCATATAGGTAGTTACTTACAATCTTATCTGCCACATCGCGAGTGGCTTCAGCTTTAAAAGAGCCTTTCTTTATCATTCGGTCGGCCAACCAAACATCCTCGCGTGGGATAGGAGATAGAGGATCAAGAGGTGTGCCCTCAGGCACCTCTCCAGCTGCTATCCTCGCAGTCAGCTTCTCCTGCTTCACCATAAGCTTCTCCGTCATCATCTTGTCAATCCTAGTGGCGTACCCACCCTGAGACAAGGTGTGGGTGTGGACGTTCTTAGCTTGATTCTGCCTACCCATCTCCACCTTAGACTGTTTAAACAAAAACACATAATTAATAGAGTTAAATACATTTAATTTCTTTACTTAAATGATCTCTAAGAATCATAAATAAATTAACTTCATCAACTAACCTGAAATGTGTCCTCATGTCGAATGCTAACAAATTTATCCCACATCTCCCTATCAATCCAGGGGTAATCCAAGAACATCTTATCAAGCTTCTTCTTCCCAGATACATAGTGCCTAGTAAGATCTAGTAAGATCATGCTTGAACCCACTCCAGCATCTTGCCACCAATGAGAGCCATTTCACTCGATGATGCTCGTCATTCGGCACGGTCCAAGCTATTTACACATTAAATACATAACAAACAGGATGAATTAGAACTCGAATAATTATTTAATAATGTACATCAAAAGAATGTAAAAGTAAAATACCATGATAGCCTCCCAAATCCGATCCTTAACGTTATGTGGAACGTCATTCCAATGGTTGTATAGGATGCTAACGTACTGCTTGGTTTGTAGAATCACCCACGATTTAAATTCTCTAGCACGGGGGCCCTAGGGCTTTAGTTTAGCATCAAAGGACACCTCAAGAGTCCAACCACTCTGCCTAGGCTTCTCTATCTTCTTCAATGACGTGACTCATCTACCCCATTTCCTCCAAGACTGTGATGTCTGTTTGGACAAAAAAATGTTAAATTAGAGGATTATGTATAACAAGGATAAATAAAGAATATATAAAAAACTTAAACTTACATTATAAATAAAGAATAAATATAGTATATAACATGTAAACTTACAGTATCATTAGGCGTAGTCCCCATAGTATCCTGCATAGGCCCCATAGTGTCCTCTCGTGCATGCGGGTCTGAGTGATCCATGTGTATGCCTGTTCAGAAATGGTAAATATTAAAATGTGTTTTTTTAACATGGATAACTAAAGATAAAGATAAATAGATAAATACATTTCCTCATATTCAAACACTTGACACAAGGACAATAGAACATTCCGTTACTATTAGGCATTCCATAGAAAATGAGGTTCTTATCCCCCTCTTTAGTGAACCTTTTGCATGTATTCTCGGACTATCAACCCAGTTTTGAAATTTTTTTAACAATAGATTAGTCTCTTTAGCAGCCATATGTAAAGTGTAGAAAATAACTTATCAGAGTCCAGTCACCATTTCAAACACATGGTTTTCCTACTGGTTTTATGAACCTTAACAAATCAAAATTCCCTATCACCATTATCAAACTCCATCAAATACCGGTTATCAACAAAATACCCTTCATACATATAACAGAGATAAACACAAATAACACAACTTATACCATATCACTATTTCAACATTGCTATTTACAAACCATTTATCAAAAAGAAGAAACAGAGACAATGACTCTGACATATTTTCACACAGTTCACAAAGTTAGGGCATTACTAGAGAATACGACCGCTTCTGTTAGGACTCAGTGGTGAAGGAGAGTGGATTCTGTTAGGGCCTTGCAGTGGTGAAGGAGAGTGAAGGAGAATCTTAAATGAGAAAGAAAAGTACCCTTAAATGAGATAGAAGATAAGAGAGAAGAGGGGAGATAAGAGTAGGGAGAAGATGACTCACCAGAGAATACTGTCACGGTGGTAACGGAGAAGAAGTCGCAGCGATGGTGATGGAGAAGACCTTGGTCGCGGTCACAGTGCTTGACAAGGGTTAGGACAGAAGAGAAGCGGAGAGTAGTGAAAGTGCAGGGTGAAGAAGGAAGGTGCGTGGGTTTATGTGTAATGTATACTTTCTAATTTGATTCCACTTTTTACGTCAGTTGTTTATACAACAGACGTTAAAAGGTCATCTTTTACGTCAGTTGTAACAATTGACGTAAAAGATGACCTTTTAACGTCAATTGTTTAAACACACTACAAAAAAAAGCTCATTTAGCGACCGAAAATAGTGACCGAATTTGTTGGTTGCTGTTTGCGACCGAAATGGCGTCCTATTATAGGATCTAAATCAAACACTGATTAGAGTTGATATTGCGACCGAAATAGCGACCGAAATAGAGCGTAGCAGAGGTATCGGTCTCTATTTCGGTCGCAAAATAAAGGAAAATAAAAGTAAAAAATTTATGACTTTTTAGCGACCGAAATGGCGACCGAGTTAAATGCAACGGTTAAAATTTATTTATAGTTGCAACCGATATTAAATCGGTCGCTAAACGGCGCGTAAAAAATTAAAATAGAGCGTGTTAGCGACCGAATTTTAAATCGGTCGCTGAATTTATGAATTCAAATTTCAAATTAACCCATTTAGCGACCGAATAATTCGATCGCTAAAACTAAAATCCCTAAATCGCGAGCCCTTCCCCTTTCTTCCCAATTTCTCTCATTTCTTCTCTTTTCTTCTCTCTCTCTTGCATGCTCTGCTCCTCCCTGCCACCATACCACGTGACGTCTGTGCTCCGATCACCACCAGGCCACCTCCGGTGAGTGATTCCACCTTCCCTCTCTCTCTCTCTTTCTGATGTCTCTCTGTCTCTGTCCCTGTAGCGCACCTGAGCCGCCTCCCATGAGCCACCACTGTCCGCAGCTCCGGTGACACCACCACCACTAAGGGTAAGCTACCTTGTCTTCTCTCCTCTTCTCTCATTCTCCGTTTCTCTATCAGAATGGATATTTGGTAGCAGGGTAAGGGAATTAATGTAGAAGGTGGTGTAGTCATGGAAGGGAATGGGAATATAAAGAAAATGGAGGATGGTGGAAGGGGTATGAGATCATTTTAAGTAAAGAGGGGTGGCTAAAGCCACAGGGCAGAGATAGTTGCTTTCTCTGGTATTTTTTAATTTTTCTATACTCTTTTCTGCATTCATAGCTTCTGTTCTCTACAATTGGAGTTTGTTGCTTATCATTGTTTTACTATTTCTCTTATTACTACCAATTCCTATCATAACGTCAGTACTCACTCCTAGATCTTTTCTATTTGTTGTGGAAATATGTATGTTACCATGTAAAAATACTGGATAAGTAGAATAACCAACAACCGAACCACGATCTCTGATGATGCATTATTGGAGCACTCGAGAGTCAAAAGTACTTGCTAAAATATGATCGAGTTTAATTAATTGGTGGAGGAGGTTGATATGCAAAAAGGAGAAATGATTTAAATTTCCATTTTCATTGTCGAGTTTAAGTCCCTATTCTTGCCTAAATCTGTCATGAATGCAGTGTATATATAGTGTAGAGTGGAGCTCTTTGGTTGAGGAAATCTTTGCTCAGGTTAAGATCAAAAAATTTGTACTGGTGAGGGGGTCATACTGGATGTTTTTTGCCTCTAGTGTCCTGGGAATTGGTTGCTGGATCTGTGCTGTAGCAGGTTTTCAAGAGTTAGGTGTGCCTTTGAGTTATAGTTTTGGTGTTTTTTTCATAATTTTCTTATATGGTTTCTGATATATGTTCTATTCGATGTATATTAGTCTTGGCTTTGTTTTGTAAGTCGTGTGGAGTTTCTCCTGCTGGTCCTGGTTTGCTGCTATATGTTGTGTGTGGCTAGCAGATATTTGGTAATTGTGGCCTTGCTGTGTTCACGGGCACTACAACTTGATAGAAAAGCTGATTTTCTAATGTCTTGTCCTTTTTTTTTTTTGTGCTTCTCTACTTGAGAATGTTCCAAAAAATTTTTAGAGGGGAGTTAATATACTGAACATTATTTGCTAACTGTAGAGTGGATGGTGAGGTTCTTCTGTGCTTTGTTCTTAAAGTATTTGTTTCTGTGCTTCTCAATTTTACCTGTTTGGATGCTAAGTTGATCTTCACCAGTGTTTTTGTATACTGAAAAGTAGGTGTCATATGTAATGGATAGCTTGGACTTTGGTTATGAGATTTGATGTTTCTGTTGGAGTGATGCTCTACTATAGAAGTGGCCTCAACTATAATTGAAAGTGGGAACATAGGATCATGGGATGCAAGTGCTGAATGAGGGTTCCTTTAGTTTTGCCTAATGGGGGCTGATACCTGGGTGTTTGTTGGGTACAATATTTGGTAAAGTTGTTATTGCTCGCAAGTTAGCCTGTCTCGAAGGTATAATAAGGCGTACGACCCATTCATTTTTTCACAACAGGCAGATCAGGTTTATTACTCGTCATATCTCGAAGGACATCAAGGCTGGTTGGGTGTTATTAAGATAAAGGCTCTCAGTATAATTACTGATAATGTAATCAACCATCCTAAAAAATATGCTCCGTACCAAGATGATGAGTTTTCAAGACCCCACGTACTGTTGCAAATTATGCCGGACATTATTGTTAATTCTCTGACGGACATTTCCGGAAATGGGGAAGAAGTTGAAAGAGAGTTATTGGATCAATCCGAGTTGGACGCATCTAGCGAAGGCACATTCCGATCAAGTGAGACTGATGAGAGTGAGGTTGAATTTAGTGACGGAGATTCTACTTAGGTAATTTACTTATGTCATAATTCATTGTGTAAATGTCATTCAACTTAGGTAATTTATTTTTGTATTATTTACACTGTTGTGTAATCATCTTTTCATTTTTTTTTTACACAGATGGCAGATTCCTCTAGAGGTAGGGGTCGTCGTGGAGGTCTTGGCAGAGGTCGTGTTGCGAGAGTCCCTTCGTCGGCCGACCCACAACCTTCAGATCGAGACCACCCTACCAGCAGAGTCGTGGTCCATCCGACAGGAGGATTCTTCTTATCCCCAGGGGGGATAACGAGTACGCTAATTTAATTTTTTAATATATATAAAGTATCGTTAATTTATATTTACTTGTTTTTTAAATTCATTTATAACATTTATTAATGCTCTAATTTTGCTGCAGCTTTCTGCCCGCGAAGGGCCCTTTTGATTCGATATCGAAGATCCTGCGACGCAAGTTTGATGGTCCATGGCCTACATGGAAGGCCATCCCAGGGGGCCATAGGGATCAGTTGTTTCTAGAGTTCAAGGTAACAATTTATTAAGTTATTTGAATTAAATTTGCATTACACACACACACACACACACACGAATTTCCTAACAACTGTACGTTGCAGAAAGAGTATAGGTGGGACGTAGCTTTAGAGGGTCTCGTCAGGGACATATTTGAGCATAAAGGCTCACTGGTCATGAAGAATCGGCGAACAAGGCGAGGAAGGGTAAGAATAAGGGGAAGTGGGTGGATCCTGAGATCAGGAGGCAGCTGGACCAGTACTGGGCTACTGAGAAGTTCCAGGAGATCCGTGCCACAGCTCGGCGTAATCGAGCTTCTGATGGTGGCGCATGTGCTTGGACCGGTGGGTCTAAATCAGTCGCCGCCCACTACGACGAGCTGGTAATACATTAAACTTTTGACTTATTATACTATTTAATTAATTAGTTTTCATTTTTAATTATTATTATGAATTTAAGATTATATTTTTAAATGCGAGAAAGCACGAAACAAATGAGCCCCCACTGCTATGGAGTTGGTGGGGAGGACGAAGAAGTTGAAGTCGTGGACATGGGTCAACGACAAGGCCTGTAACTATGCTGTAAGCAAAAAAACAATTTAGTGTTTACTTGTAATTTATTATAAATGATTTGTTAATATTGATTATAATTTTAACTAAATCTCTTCAACTATACTTTGTAGGTGGGCTTCAACGAGAAGAAGGACGATACCATATCACGTGCCTCACAGTCACAAGATGAGGCCTTGACTGGTGATGGGCCCAGCTCTCCTATCTCCATCTACGATAATGCCATTTATTTGGAGGTCGTCGGGGGCAGGAACAAGAAGGGGCACGTGTATGGCCTCAGACACCTGGGAGGCGAGTTTATCGCTTCATCATCCGGCATGCCTGCTCCTTCCTACACCGATACCGTCCCTCAGGAGCGGTTTAACCAAATGCAGGACACCATCACGCAGATGAATGCGGAGCTTCGGGAGAAGAGCGAGAGAGAGCAGCAGATGGCGAACCAGATTGCACATTTGACTCAGGCACACCAGCATCTGATGCAGACGAGCATCGAGCAGGGCTAGACACTACGGCTGGTGTTGGAGCAGATGAGGATCCAGACTCCAGTTGCTCAGGGTGATGCTCTGACGGTTATGCCGCCTGTTGTCGCACCTCCAGTTCCACCGCCAGCTACTGATGCTGCTACTGCAGTGGACGATTAGATAGCAGACGTCGGTGGTACGGACGCTGAGGATGATTGGATTCCTCCACCTCCCCCTCATCACGACTGATTATTTTTTTTCATATTTTTGACTTTAAACGATTCTTGTATGATACTGTGGATTTTTTTATATATATATTCATTATTTCTTATGATTGTATATTTCATTACTAATTTGGTGTGTTTTATTAGTAATTTTGCTAAACATTAAAGAAAAACAGAAAAAATTTATTATTTTAAAAATTAAATTTTAAAAAAATTTAATAAAAACCAGTTTAGCGACCGAATTAGAAACCAATAATTCGGTCGCTAAACTTTAATTAACATTAACAGATTGTGGTCTAGCGACCGAAAACCCGTCGCTAATATAGGTTAACAGTAACCAACATTGGCGACCGAACTAGCGACCGATTATCGGTCGCTAAAAATGGTTACCCAAACAATGCGACCAACCGTGTAGCGACCGTTTTTTATTATTTAGCGACCGAAATTATGGTCGCCATTTAGCGACCGAATTATTATTTCGATTTCTAAAAGCTTAGCGACCAGGTTATCAACCACCACCATAAATCGGTCGCTAATTCGATCGCTAACTTAAATAGCGATCGAATTAGAATGTTTAGCGACCGAATATGCTGGTCGCTAAATAGTTCTTTTTTTGTAGTGACAATTGATGTAAAAGGTGAACCATGTCACTTTTTACGTTGTTGTTTAAACTACCGACGTAAAAAGTCATTTAAATGAACCTGATAATTACAGAACTGCCACCACCTCCTTTTTAACATCTAAGTTTTACTTAACAGACGTTAACGTTTATCTGTTTATTACCTATTTTGCACTAGTGTATCCAACGAGTAAGGATATTGATATTAAAGTTGTTATCCACATGGGTATAGGTCCAGGTATAAGTAATTTTTTTAAATGTGCGGATATGAAGACTGAGTACCCTACCCATTGCAATCCCCATAAATCCATGTCAATTAATTAGGAAATGCTTCGAATCAGTGGGTAACATCTCAAAGGAAGAAAAGGAAACGCATAAACAAAACATAAGTCCACCTTATAGTGCTCGACAATCTGCCCTCAAGGATTTTGTCAATCTGCATGTTAATTCCACTTTGCACCCATCTTATAGTGCCTTTATTAGGTTCCCGCCATATTAAACAAAAGTTAAACAAATTTCTTATAATTTGGTCCTTATATAATAGTCCTTACAGTCAGCTTAGTTCTAGGTAAACCCCTCTCAACTCTCTTGAACAGCAGGCCAAGCTGCTTCAAACTTGTTTCCCACTTCGTATAACCTCAGTGCATGATATAATTCATATTAACATCATTGCACATGGAGAATCCAACACTACAAGCAGTTTCTAAACTTGGTCTAATCATCTTGATGATCATGTCCACCTTGTTCATGAGTGTGCATTCTCGAAGGCTTGAAGGGTACAGCCAACACCTTCTGCATGAGTTAATTTTGGTTCGAATGAAGCACACACGTTATCGAGCTGCTCTTGAAGATAGTGTCTCGCCACCAATTGCAGGAGACAGAACCGCGCCATCAGGACCAAATGCTAAGCATAACAAATCAGGTCCACCATCTACTTGATTTTGTGGAGCAATCCCTCCGATCCAGATTCCCTACGGTCATTTTATCATGCGGTTACCACAACCACTATACATATTTTTCTAGAAACCGTACATGGTTTCTGAAAATGGGTCACGGTTCTTGTTTAAATCATAACATAAGTGATCGAAGGGAATCTAAATCCAAATCTCAATCCTCCTCTCTTGCATGCTTTTTCGATTAATTAAATTTCATATTTTGTAATAAAACCCTGCATTCTCTCACAACCCCGTGTTCTGGAGGATATGTAGCTTCGGTGTGTGGAGCATTATCATTTTGTTATATGCTCTTTTTTTGTGCAGTGAGATATCGTGTTCCTCATATAGGCCATACCATTATCTTTTTTAACAATGTAAGGGTTTTTCTTTTAATGTATGTTGTAACTGATGAAGTCATAAGCTTTTGATATGTGTCTTCTCTTATTAGAATCTTTTACCTTCTCTCGTTATACATTGACTAGTCCCTTTTTCTGATAGTTTTGTCTAGTGTTAGTCTTTTCTGAATCAAGCAAACGATCAGAGTTTTATGATTTTTTTTTTATAAGCAGTTTTATGAAAAATATTGAATTGGCAACTGATGCTAGTCTGATGATAATGAAAAATGGGAACCCATATACATCCTTGTGCTTAGGAATTTTTTTTGCTGCGTATAATTTTCTCTTTCGTCATGGTTCTGGTACAAATATTGCTCCTGTGAAATTTGAAGAGGTGTAAAAAAGAGACTGCTAAAACAATAATGTGTAGAAATTAATATCTTCTTGTGTTTATTGAGATCAGAACCACTGCAGTGATAATTTTTTTATGAGTATTTTTACATTAGATTTGGCTCCTTTAAAATCAAGCATTCACTTTAAAGGGAAAAAATTGAATTATTTCAATTATTGATGAAAACAATAAATGAATGAGATTTTCCATTATATTAATTATCGATTACAGATTGAGATTTTCTATTATAAACCATTAATAAAGTGTACCCCTAACACTTTTAAGATTTGAGTTAGTCTTTATTACTTTTTTTTTGGTAGAGTTTTTTTTTTTTTTTGGGTAGAGAGTTAGTCTTTACGTTGATGTCAATGATTTAATTTTTACTACCAAATAATTAATTTGTTGTTGGATCATTACTGTTCAGTTTTTATTTTATTTTAATTAAATTAAACATCCATTGTATTTTAATTAATTTTAATTATATTTTAAAAAGTAATAATCAAAATCAAAGTTTAAAAAAAACAATAAAGTCCAACATAATTGGTAAATAGCTGGCTCTCATGTTCAATTATTGTAGTGTGTATAAAAAAGACTTTGTTGAGAGAGACAAAATACACTTTAATGATATTTACGTCTCAAAAGGGATTAGATTTTTTTTATCGTTTAGGGATACCCTTGGTGCGCACATAAAAAAAATAGTGCTTCAAAATAATTCTTAGAAATTAATCAAAACCCTATGATTGACTTATATATGGTTTTGACTACATTAGGAATTATTCAATGACCTGAAACTTAAACTCGTAATTAAAGCTTCTCAATTTTGGTCATTAATTAGGGATTTTTGTATTCTATCTATAAAATATACAATCTCATAGATAGATTAGATTATGCCATCAGTATACATACTATGATCCCTCAAAGACGGGTGATGCGCATCTTCTTCTTTTTTTTTCATTCAAAGAAATTTTATTAAAGAAATAGTAAATCACTATGATCTATGACATTGATATAAATACATTCCAATAAGTTCATGCTCCATTCTATAAATGAGAAGTAAACTTTATCTACCTCTGCACTAATTCCAACCCGATATCTCACCTTAATTAAATCCACTAAATTAACAATATCAATCCTCCCCTCAACATAATTTCATTCCTATATAGGTATAAAGACCAAACATCTTTGAATCTACCTCCTTCCACTTTTGCGCATATTCCTGATGGCAGAGCTTATTGTATAGTAGTACTACTATTACTACTAAACATAGTCATATTATTTCAAATTGGCAGATAAAAACCCTCATAAATATATAATATATGATGCCACCAAGAAGATATTCACTACGTTATTACGGACCCATAAAGTAGCATAGGGGACCGAAAGACTCTATTCAGCGAGTTTTTAAACTTTTGTGAAATGATCTTTGATACCCTTGATGCAAGGCAAAGGGCAAATGGCCAAGGTCATAAAAGCAGCATCCATGGAAGGTATATCTCGATCGGAGAACCATATATATATGTACCTAATAATATAAAGTAAGTGAATAGGAATGCACAGGCCATGGTTTCGCACTAAACCTCTAAAGAAAGTGAAGCTTTATATACCTGGCGTGAAAAGTTTGAGGCTACAGTTTCTTAACAGCATCTCTAATTCTTCATTTCATTACATCAAACTGTTTTCCAGCTATGCTGCTTGCATGTGGCTTCATTTGTTGCTATAGTGGCCTCCACTAGCTATACAGGTACCGTCATTTGTTTTCTAATTTGTATTTATTTGTGTTCTGCCCCACATATGAACACCAAGCCCAAAAAAGCTCAAAGAAGGTGCCACGAGCTGGACAACCCACCTTTAGCCGGGCAAATCAACCAGTTAGAGTCAAAGGCTTATAGGATGAGGATAGGCCTACACCCCCTAACCCTTAGAGAATGGATCCCCACCAATCAAATGGTGTCACCGATAAGGTCTGTCCCTAAATCACATGACCACTCAATCACTGTCACCCTGATCACCGCTGATCCTGAACGTCATGCAGTAAGGGGCAGTGTTTTATCTCCTTGTGTACCATACGCTACACAACGAGGGGCAACTTACCAGCAATGGCAGACACCTATACCCCATATTAGGGGCATCACTATAAAAAAACTATAAAACCATGAGACAATGTAATTAAGTTCTTATTATCATCTAAATGCATTATATATATATATATTTGCAACCCTTTACTTATTTATGCATCAAGTGGTGTCACCGATAAGGTCTGTCCCTAAATCACATGACCACTCAATCACTGTCACCCTGATCACCACTGATCCTGAACGTCATGCAGTAAGGGGCAGTGTTTTATCTCCTCGTGTACCATACGCTACACAAGGAGGGGCAACTTACCAGCAATGGCAGACACCTATACCCTATATAAGGGGCATCACTATAAAAAACTATAAAACCATGAGACAATGTAATTAAGTTCTTATTATCATCTACATGCATTAATTTTATATATATATATATATATATATATATATTTATATTTATTTGCAACCCTTTACTTATTTATGCATCAAGTGTCTTTGCAGGTACCCCATTCGATTCAAACAGTGGAGCAGAAAAGGAGACAAGGCAAAGCACCACCCCCAAGCTTGAAGATACAGTTTTCCACCATTCCAGTGCAGACCCAAATGCCCACAGAAGCCTTGACATTGTTTTGATTCACCTCCAGAACAATTTCTTTTGTTTTTTCATATATAGTCTAAAGCTTATCTAAAATGAATTTATCCTTGAGATGAGTAAATGAGTATATATTTACTATATATTGAATAATATGTAGTCGAAATTTTAGTGTATTTTAAATTTGTGTATGGACAAAAGTTGATTGGGTGGGGAGAACCCGTGTGTCCAACAAGTTCCTCGACGGAGATTAGTCATTGCTAATAGTTGTGGATACTTTGTCCTTATAACATGATTACAAAATAAAGTGTACTTTAAATTAAATAATAATAGAAATATCTTTTTATTTATCAAACAAAAGAAATTAATATACATAGTACAAAGGATGTTTCAATTCATTTATATAAGAAAAAGATATACCTTCTCAACACAAAAAATGACTACGTTTACTTTTTATATATAGATTCAAATAGCAAAGAGGATTGTGATATCAATAGGTATATATAAAACAAACACCTTGACTTTTAGATGTGGTTCAACTCTATATTCCAACTTTAATTAATTCTAATAGCTTATTTTTTGTATCAACCGAAAACTAATATTAATAGAAGTACAGATAACAAGACCCGATACATAATTGTAAACACTCTGCTGGGCTCAAACTCCATTGTGCAAAAGAAAAATAAACACCCACAGCTTTTGCTTTAATCCAAGTCCATGACCTCATCAATTAATCATTTATACTAAGTATAGTCAAAATCCAAATCATTTTATCTAAAATACAATACTATTTCTATGCAACCAAATTGACCATAAATTGTAGGTTGGCGGTGAACTGCAATTGGTCTTGATGTATGAGTTTAAAGCACCCGTTGTCCTCCTTTAATATTATTTGTTTGCTAATTATCCACAAAAAATTCTCAAATCTTGGAATGTAATCTCATTCTAATGTATCCAAATGGACCAAATAATAAAGCACCAACCAAGTTGCTAACTATATTTAGATTTCTCTCTTTTTAATTAGCAAACTTGAATGTTGAAGGAAGTGCATCTTACAATCAAGCAGTAAATATAAAATACACCCAGACGTTAGGATAGAGATTGCAAGCAATCTTGCTATTTTATTATAAAATATTTTTGCTTTTAAATTTCACAAAAATACGATGGCCGACTGGTGAACATTTACATATATACAAATAAAGTTTTTTGATTATTATGCATTACTAATGTAAAACTATCGATCAATTACAAAATTGTTGTATCGTTAAAAATATTTTACTTTTGTAAATAATTATCTTGAAAATCATGCATATAAGAGAAGACGTCATCTTGCTGTGGTTTGGTGGCTTCTTACATAATGGACTTCATTTTGTCACTATGGGCCTTCATAAATAATCCCCAAAACCTTTATGGTGTATTTGGATGAGGAAATTCAAGAGGATAATGTACTTTTAGAGGATAATTAGAATCCATCAATGTAAAAATACAATACATTTTACATTGATGAATTCATCTTTACCCCCCCCCCCCCCCCAAACACATCATTATAGTCATTTTTACTTCTTTGTATTGGTTTTCCCATGTTTTTCTATTTACAACGTTGTTAATGCTATCTTTACAAACAAACATTTAATAACGGGACATAGATAGTATTTAAAAACGTTATTAAAAGAAACATGAAAACCCTATTAAAAATATTTGTTGTAGTGAACGTGTTGAATCTAACTCACTCTAGTTGCACACTCGCATACAGTGAAGAATTGAGAGAATGACTTATTCTCACATTGTGTTTATTCAATATCATCAACTAGCCTAGGCAATTACAATCAGTTATACAATTTGATCAACTACTGTTATTTATCAACTTAACTAAACATGTAACTACTTAATAACCAACCTAACTAACAAATGCTAACTGAATTATTCACAATACAACCGAGATTTGTTCGCCAAAATTTGAAGATGAGCATAACCCGCATGGGTGGTGTCCTTAATATATATGATGGGTGCGACAAGGGGGAAGGTACTGGATGGTGGAGTTGGACATAATGATGTTAGTGGGCTAGCGAGAAATTTGATCGAACAAAGTGAAGATGGACAGAAAGAAGGGCGAATCATTTACTTGTGCCTAAATATAATTTTTAAACAGGAAATACATATTCAGTCAAAAATAAAATAAAATAGGAAATACGTATTCATACATTTTTTTATAAAACCATATTTTCAAGAATGATATCATAAAAAAAATTATTGCTAAATATTTTAAAAGGTGACTTCTAGGCTAAGGGAGCAACTAAATCCCTCACCCATGAGGGAGTAATTATGACCATTGGATATAATAGTTAAATAAATGAATGGTTCTGATGACTCTAGGGTGACCTGATCTCCTGGTTCCAATATTAATGAAACCCATATCATTGTTTTTGCATCGGACGATTTTGCCCTATGCATAACCTCCATCAGCCTCCGACGACTTCCGCCTTCTCCACAGCCTCCAACGACTTCCGATAAACCATATCCGACCACCACTGCAAAGCCGCCTCAAGTCCGCGTCGCAGCCCAGTCACCGCCACGCAAGCGTGTGACTCCGAACGCACATCAGAAACCCTAGAGTCGTAGAAGTCGTCTTTGTTCATCCTGATGAGGAAATCGGCGGTGAAGTCACCGTCGTCGAAGATGGAGTTGTAGTCGTCGAGTTGCGTTCGAAGGAGTGGAGGAGTCGTAATCGTCGACTTGCGCTAGACTGTGTGAAGGGGCCGGATCTGGTCGTTTACAGACGGCGGCACAACGATGAGTGCGGTGGAGACAAGAACGTAATACACGGTGGCGTGAGGGTGGTCAACGGTGAAGGTGGTCGGACGACTTCTGGTGATGGTTTTTCTGGTTGTTATTGTTTGTTTTTTGTTGAGTTAATTTTTTAATGGATGTTCATCGATACAGTTACTGAAATGGCAGGTGCTAACCGTCAACAATGTTATTTCTCTGTTTTTGATAATCCTGAGAGGGTTAGGGGAGCTGTCTTCCTTGCTTCACTCAAGAGAGGCCAAAACTACTGGGAACAAATTGTGTTCATTGGATGTAAGAGTTTTCATCTGTTGTCATTTTGATTAACTTTGCTGTTGCGATTGTTGTATTTCTGAGGTTTCTGGGAAGGGGAAGAGGGGGTGGTGGTGAAGGAAGGGGTAAAAATGGAAGATTCATATCTGCTTTACCTGCTACATCCGGTTAGCATTGCTCCCTTATGATAAGGGACTTAATTGTTCCCTCACTTTAGATGCCACCATTTTAAAAAGCATATTTAGTTAGCATTTATTTTTTTTGGAAATCTTATTTAAAATTTATGTGATTTGTAATGTATATTTCTAAATATACATATATACATAATTGTAGAAAAAACGTGACACCATCAATCAATCATATATTATTAGAATTTAATTGATATACATTGATAGTGTAAAGTTTTTTTACATTGTCAATCAATCAGAAATTGACATGTCCTTACAAATATTGAATTCTTACTCTAACCACCTTAAAAGTCTTCAACTCTATGATTTTTGATTGATTGTCGGTATAAAAATCTTTACGCTAACAGTACATACAAATTAAACTCATATTATTATTTTATTAAAAATATTATTTTTATAATAATTTTCTTTAAAATAACATATGAATATGATTAGTTGACAATACAATAGACTTTTCCATAACCATCATTAAAATTAAACTCATTTTCTTTTGGGGCTTTTCTTTTATATCAATCATTATTATTTTCTACCTCGTCCAACACATATGCAGAATTGGGCCGTAGATGTTCAAAACCACGGGCTTCATTATCCTAAGAAGGAAGGCTTTGACCCATAACTTAAAGCTCCACATAGAAAGGCCGAAAAAGCACATATGCTCTCCAACCGCCATACCGGCGCGTGCATAAACCTTCCGAGAATAAGTCGGCGCCAGCAACTCACAGAACCGGCGAGTAGTCAACACGCTCCACTCCTCCGCTTACGAAAACTTTTCCCGCCACAACAGCTCCCCATCCTCAAATCCCCACGTGACCCGCACGTCCCTCAGCTCCTCTCTTCTCATTGGTGCGTTGTCATCACGCCACTGACGCAGGCGTGAGTCCGCGTCCCCAATTTTCGATGATCTAATGCTTCCCGGGCACGGCTCTATGGTGCACCCCAAACGCTTCATCTGGTCCACGGGTCCCCACGAACCCACCGTTGCCCTACACCTATCACCATTCCATAAAACGGCATTCGTTTTGATGAAGAGAGAGAAAAAAGAGACGGAAGAGTTCTAGAGAGAGAAAGTGTGCGTGTGCGTGTGCGAGAGAGAGAGAGAGAGAGAGAGAGACGAAGAGTTTCTAGTTCTTTCAGAGAGAGAGAAAGTGAGATCTGATCGGAACCAAGGGAAACGAGCTTCGAAACCCTAACGTCTGCTCCTTCCTCTCTTTATGCGATTTTCTGGGTCTGGTTCTTCGTTCTTTTCTCTTGGTCTGAAGAAGGTTTCGATTTCGAGTGAGCCCTAGGAATTTTGGAGGTGGAAGGAAGCCCTAGAAATTCTAGGTTTTCGGTGGTGTTTTAATTTATTTTATTCCTTGTTTTAGTGCTTGTATTGGGTGATTGTTTGATTTGTGAGTGCGTAAAACCCTAAGTTTTTGGGAGATTTGGGGATTGGTGTTAGAAATTAGGGTTTTGGATGCATGTATGGCTTCGGGACCTATAGTTGGTGGAGACGATGAAGGTAGAGAGAAGCGGAGATTCGCAGCGAACAAGGTCTACACCAGGAAAGTGTTCAGAGGCTCTAAGAAAGACCGCAACGCCGTGAATACAGTTGCTCCCGCCACCGCAACTGCTGAAAACGATGCCCCCACCGCTACTGCCGCCACCACTGCCACCGCCACCAACAACATTCTGGCCGCTGCACTGCCTGTTGAGGTGCCGGAGGATGGGAATTTGTCTCAGTCGCAAGTGAATTCAGGGGAGGATGGGAATTTGGCTCAGCCGAGGGCAAGTTCAGAAGAGGGTGGAAATTTGTCTCAGTCGCAAGTGAATTCAGGAAAGGATGAGAATTTGGCTCAGCCGCAAGCAAATTCAGAAGGGGGTGGGAATTTGTCTCAGCCGCAAGTGCATTCAGGGGAGGGTGGGAATTTAGCTCAATCAGAGGTGTGTTCAACAGAGAATGAGGACTTGGCTCAGCTCCAAGCAAAATCATCATTGGAGGATGGGAGTTTGGCTAAGCCGCTAGTGGATTCAACATTAGAGGATGGGAATTCAGCCCAGCCACAAGTGGATTCAACATTGGATGGGAGTTCGGCTCAGCCACAAGTGAATTCAACCTTAGAGGATGGGAATTCGGCGCAGCCACAAGTGGATTCAACATTGGACAATGGGAATTTGGCGCAGCCACCAGTGAATTCAGCATTGGAGGACGGGAATTTGGCTAAGCCACCAGTAGATTCAGCACTGGAGGATGGGAATTTGGCTCAGCCACCAGTGAAATCAACATTAGAGGATGATAATTCGACTCAGCCACAAGTGGATTCAATAATAGAGGATGGGAATTCGGCTCAGCCACAAGTGGATTCAATATTAGAGGATGGGGATTCGGCTCAGCCACAAGTGGATTCAACATTGGAGGATGGGAATTTAGCTCAGCCACTTGTGAATTCAACATTAGAGGATGGGAGTTTGGCTCAGCCACTAAGAGATTCAACATTGGAGGATAGGAACTCTGCTCAGCCTCTGGTGGTGCTGGTTTCTGACGACTCATGCAGCCATCAGCGGGATGAACCTTCTAGCCTCCATGTTCAGCGGGATGACGATGGACCTTCAAGCCCCGACCATCTGCAGGATGCAGTTCCTAGCCGGAACCTGCCTTCGAGAAATGGGGTTGTGGAGCCGCAGCAGGATGATGATGGACCTTCAAGCCCCACCCATCAGCAGGACATGATTCCTTGCACCCGGGACCTGCCGTTGGGAAATGGGCTTGTGGAGCCACGAATGGAGGACCGAATTAAGATCAGTTTGGCCTCGAAGTCGAAGCAAGAGATGCAGGAATTACGGTGGAAGCTTGAAAGCGAGCTGGATATTGTGAGAAGTTTGGTCAAGAGGATTGAAGTCAAGCAGGGGCAGGTTAGTGGGTACGGTAATTCGAATTTGTTGGTGGGTTATAGGATTGACAATGGGAATGGAGCAAAGCGTGCTCACTCAGAGGTGGCGTCTGCTGGTGTTCCACGAGAGTATACAAGGCCTCTGCACCAGTTAAGTTTCTCAGCGTTGGAGAATAGTCAGGGTATCAGTGAAAATGTTGAGAAGGAGAAGAGAACGCCCAAAGCCAACCAATTTTATCGTAATTCGGAGTTCTTGCTTGCAAAAGATAAATTCCCACCTGCAGAGAGTAACAAGAAGTCAAAATTGAGTAGGAAGAAGCAAGGTGGGGTAGAAATGGGACACGGTCTTGGGATGGGATCTAAGTTTTTCAAGAGCTGTAGTTCACTGCTTGAAAAATTGATGAAGCACAAGCATGGTTGGGTTTTTAATGCTCCTGTTGATGTTAAGGCTCTTGGTTTGCATGATTATTTTACTATAATCACACATCCAATGGACTTGGGTACTGTGAAGTCAAGGCTGTACAAGAATTGGTACAGATCACCAAAGGAGTTTGCAGAGGATGTGAAACTCACTTTTCGTAATGCTATGACTTATAATCCAAAGGGACAAGATGTTCACATAATGGCAGAGCAGCTATCAAAGGTATTTGAGGATAGATGGGCTATAATAGAGTCAGATTACAATCGCGAGATGAGATATGGCATAGATTATGGGGCAGCTCCCCCTGCACCTTCACCGTTGTCTAGAAAAGTTCCTGCTTTTCCTCCTCCGCCTCTTGATATGAGAAGGATTTTAAATAGATCAGAATCATTGGCACAAACTCCAAGACCCACCATGAGCATTACACCATCAAGTAGAACCCCGGCTCCAAAAAAGCCAAAAGCAAAAGATCCTCATAAAAGGGACATGACATTTGAGGAGAAGCAAAAACTAAGCACTAACCTCCAGAGTTTACCTTCAGAGAAACTTGATGCTATTGTACAAATCATTAAGAAGAGAAATTCAGCACTTAGTCAACATGATGATGAAATTGAAGTGGACATTGATAGTGTGGATGCTGAGACTCTCTGGGAGCTTGATAGATTCGTTACCAACTATAAGAAAAGTTTGAGCAAAAACAAGAGAAAGGCCGAAATCGCTCAAGCTAGAGCACAGGCTGTGCAGAATGCCCTCCAGAAGGTAAAATATCGAATTTTAATTTCTAATTGTCGGTTTCTACTTTGGGATACGAATATTACTAATTGCAGTTTTCCTTGCTTTCTGTTGAGCCAGGCACCAGTTATGGTAGAGGTTCCGAAAGAAACACAAGCAGGTAACCCTTTTAAGAATCAAGTTGGGGTCTTTGGACTACTATTTATCTCAATTTTTTTTTTAATATCTTGTCTGCCTGTTTTTGAGCAGATGAAAGAAATGTCCCCCCATCCATGCACGTGCAAGGGGGAAATCAAGCAGATAATGGGAGTAGGTCAAGTAGTTCAAGCAGCTCAAGCAGTGATTCTGGATCTTCTTCAAGTGGTACTTTGATTAATACCTTAGTTACCATATATATTACCTGTTATTCATATGCTTGCTTTTGCTTATTGTTGAAGTCAAATGTTATGTCTTTCTGATTTGTATGTGCTGTTGCAGATTCTGATAGTGACAGTTCCTCAGCATCTGGATCTGATGCAGGGTCGCAAGGGGCCTGATCATACCCTGCCAGGTAGAGAGAGTTATCGCCTCCAGAGATTTATCTTGCTTTATGTTCTTGTGATTGATGATTGTTTAGTATGCCTTCTGCAACATATTTTACCAGTACTTCTGCCTTTTCATTCCATAGAGGGATATATATAGTAACACACACACACAGATTATTAGTAATGAATAGGTTTGCCATGAGGTGTGTGGTTGAATGCTTTTCTGGTGCCCTTGTAAATTGGTATGACATTCAATTCAATAATTGATATAAATAATAGTCCAAATGACACTCAAAGATTTTTCCCTAGTCATTTGTTCGTTCTTCATCTCTCGTTGGTTCTTCACTTTTTTGTTGTCGACTAGTGGGATTATTGCCCATCTGAAGACTTGGTCCTTCTAAGGTCCCAGTAGAGCTAAGGAAGGGTTTACACAATTACTTAAGTCATTAACTTCAGTGAACATACTTATATCTGTTTTATATCAGAGCCTCGCGGTAGGATATGTATTAATTTCTGTGTCCGTAGTCCGTACTGATTTTATTAGATGCTTAGACTCTCCTTTAATGTCACTAGCTTATGCCATCTTATCTTGATTGTGGGTATGTTTCTGCTACAAAGAGATCGCAAAATTTGTTCAACCAAATGTGTTGGTAGTTATTAGTAATTTAGGTTTAGTTGTCACTTTTTCGTTGCCCTTATGATTACTATTGTTGTCATGTTGGTCTAGTTACACTGCTTCTATGAATTATCATAGTGAGTTGAGGAAAAGATTTTTTGGGTTGCCAGTCTTCGCCTTTTAGAATAAAGGGACGGGATGGTGCTTTTCTAACAGTTTGATAATATCATTTACTTTTGTAGCATTTTGTATGATGTGTTTCTGTTTGTGCGCACGTGTGTCTACTCATGCCCTGTTGGATGTGTTGATTGACATTAGTACATAGGGACTATATCATGGTCCTGTTTGTATATTCAACAATTTTTTTTTTTTGTGGTGAAATATATTCAACAATTTTATTATGCAGTTTTTGTTTTCTCTGATAGTTGCCTGATGTGAATGTATTTACTATCTATATTTTATACATTTGTCTGGAAGATTGCATTATTGTGAATATTCCTCTAGACAAACAGGAACTGCTTGAAAATATTACAAGTGTGTTCTGTTGAAAATATAATTTTGGTTTCTTATCTTATAAATCTCTAAAAGTTATTTGGTGCTCCTGGAACTAGCTATCTATGTAGGAACTATTATGGAAGGGGCATTTGAAGTATTACCACATTGTTTTTTAACGTGATTTTCTTTTTCTGAGTACCGAGTATTCTGGATTTTCTTTTTTGTTGGTCCCTTGATGTAGCTATTTATGTATGATTTTCTTTTTCACGTAATACATTTGAGGTATTACGTGAGTACTGAGTATTACTACGTTGTTTTCTAAACGTGATTCTCTTTTTCTTTTTGGTTGTATGGCACTGCCCTTATTTGGAGCTTTGTCAAATTTTGTGAAAATTGATCGTGTTTTATAGTACAGTTTGTGTCATTGATTTTGAGATGATGGTTTGTTGTTCTCTTGTGGACTATTGGTAACTATTTGTCCATATGCTTCGATATGATCTGCTTTGTTTTTGTTTTTTGTTTTTTGTTTTTTTATGTTTTTATTATTATTTTACATACCAAGTTTGCATTTCTTGACTTGTTCCAATTTAAATTAGACTCTTCAAGGTTTTTGAAACCTGTTTTGTTTTTAAAATTGGAGGAAACAAAAATGCATTAGCATGGGCCATGGGGCGTATACCCTTGTTGGAGATTCAAGTATATACTCATTAAATCACATGGATATACTTTCTATTTAGTGGGTTTATGTAAATTTTATCCGATAATAAAGAGTATGTTAAATAGTGTTTGAAAGAATTTGTTGCTAACAATTTTTTGGTCACTATTATTTTTTTTTGTTTTTTAAAGTTTAACAATATGCTTCAAATTGGAGAACCCGTAATACACATGCACCCGGGCTTGCAATTACTAGTTTGAAGTCATTAATCATGGAAATTTGAACTTGGAACTGCCACTTATTATTTGTTATCATTTCGTGTTGCAGATCTCGGATATTTAGAGTAGATGATGCAATGCTTGCCTAGTTGGTTTTTTGAAGCTTCCAGATTATGGAATTAGATTTGACAGTTGGTTTATAGAGGAAGCATTCTGAAGGCCGCCGCCAATGATTACTGTCTACTGATGCAGTGTGGGATTATTACTCCCCATTTGTTGGAACTGTTGCCTTATTGGAATTCTTGACACGAATTCTTGTATAATATTTGGTAGAATGTGATGATAATTAGTTAGTTTTCCGTAGCATGTGTACATTGCTAATTGCTGCTGCGCATTGAGTTCCATTAGTGACTTTTTTTTGGTGCTGGCAGATTCAGGATTCTTGGTGTTATACAAAGATAATCTGTAAACTCCTAGTTCTTGAAAATCTCATTCCATGTAGTTTAAACTATGAAAATCAAAGGGAGGACCCAATCTCAAATACTACCTAATAACAATTTCAGGCGGTTTTCCTTCTTTGTAGATGTAGCTATCGAAAGATGAGTGTAATGAGAGGCGTTCCGTGCTACAGTGTAGCCTCATTTATCGACAGCGTTTGTTATTTTTCATACTTCAAATGAATTAGCTTAGATTGAAAATCTGATATTAATATGATCCAATGTTGACAGGAAAAAGGGTGAACTAGTGGCAGCATGGATAACAGTATTAACCAACTAACGGAGGAACCATGAAAGGATGAAAAGAAAATTATTTAAATAGAGAATCTCAAAAACGAAAACAGAACATATTTTAATAGAAAAATTAGAGTAATGTTATTTCTACACCTGAATTCTGGACATCTGGGCAACACCTGTGATATCTGGTTAATACGTTCAGTGGATGGTTAATGGATGTAACAAGGTGTCACAACTTATTAACCATTCATCGAACGTGATTAACCATTTCAGGTATTCAAATATATATTTGAACTGTATTAACCAGATATCACAGAGGTTGTTCAGGTGTCCAAAAATATCCATGGGTACAAATAATATTACTCGAAAAATTATGCATAAAATCAATATCTCACTTCCCTCAGCTGGAAAACTTACTGTACAAGGCTACTCTAGTAGTTAGGTTTATATTATGGGCCTTAATTTTGCCACATCACTAGTGGATATTTCTACCTCCTTTCCTTCAATTTATTTACCAAAATGTTGGGTTCAGTTCAATTCTATGAGGTATCTTGAATTCTTGATCTTACAATATGTTATTTGAATTTAATGTGTTAGGCTGTGGTGATTTCTTTGTTTGTGATCTCTGATTGGGAGAAAAACGTAACTTTGATAATAAATATAATTATAATATTTACTGATTGTTGCTGACATGCATATGCCCCTTGCTGCTTGTGCCTGACGTTAATACTGGAGCTTGAGTTAGAGTTGATCAACGCACGCTCCTCTGCACTTCATGGAGTGGTTTACCTCTCAGATGATCCTTTTACTTTCCATCCTTTACCAAGTTTTAGACTCATGTTTGTTGGATGTTTTGGGACTGGGGATTTCAAGTTATTGTTGTGTGTGGTCTTTCTTTTATGCAGATGATACTGTTATGAGAGAAAGGACCAGTTTGCTAATTAGAACTACCATAAATTAAATGGTTTAATCAGAAATGCAAGCTGCCGCTACAAGTACACAGAATATGAAAAGATTAGCAGCTTTTCATCCATGTCTACTTAGTTCCCTGGCTGGTACTAGTGTGGTGAACTACCGCTTGGCCTCTTCCTTGATTTGTACTCAAACATCCCTGGCTGCTTTATGGATTGACGATTGTCCCCACAAACCAACATAGGTCTTTTCAGCGTGCTTTGTCCTCACTCACACCTCCTGGAAGCCTGTGAGTGAGGACAAAGCACGTTGAAAAGACTCGTGTTGGTTTGTGGGGACAATCATCAATCCATAAAGCAGACAGGGATGTTACAAATGGTACCAGAGCGGCACCTCTCCCAGTACGATGTGGTTCGAGGACGAACCAAGCGGAAGCTAGTGGGCATGTGACACCCAGGGCCTATGAAGCAACGACTTTGACACGGACACCGCGACACGGCTAATATCCAAAACATAGGACATTGGAACACCGCTTATATATATAAATATATATAGTGTGTGTGTCAAATGAGTGAAATGGCACTCATAACTACAAAATTTTACACAATAATACACAAATGGAACATATCAAAATATGAGGGCAGAAGAGGGGTTCGAAAACAGGGGTTTAAAAATTAGGGGTTCAAGTTCAAGTTCATCACAAGTTCATCTATGAAGTACAAACAAAAAAGAGGACAGTACCTGTGTTGGGACGGAGCAGCTACGACATGGAGGATAAAAGGGTTCCAAAATCAAGAGCACCTGTGCCGGGGAGGAGCACCGGGGAGCAGCCTTGTATGAGGTGGGAATTGACGAGAAGGGTTCAAAAAACAGAGGGTGACAACATAGGGGAGAAGGAGCGTACAGTGCATTGTAATTTCTGCAAACTGGAGCAAACAGAAGCTCAACAAATTTCTTCAGTACGTGTACAAGAAGTTAGGATATGAAAAATTAAGTGAGAGGGAGGAGAAAAGCTTCTTCAGTACGCTCCAAACTGTGTTCTTTCATTTCATTTATAAAAAAAAATTCCTGATCAGCGGTGTCCAGCAGGTGTCAAGCCATGGACAAGTGTCGGCTCAAGTGTCCGGCCGCTTCGAAGCCGTGTCGGAGCCGATAAAAAAGAATTTTTTAATTGGACACCTTAGGAGAGGTGTCAAACACATGTCGTACGAGTGTCCGAGGAGAGTCGGTGTCGGGCACGTGTCTGACACCAGGACACTGCATATGGGAGCAGTGTCCGTGCTTCATAGCCCGGGGCTGACCCTCGGGGAGTGGTCGGTGGTGCAAAGAGAGCACGAACAAGGAGCGACTCCTGGCAGGCTTCTAGGTGGAGGGACACGTGAATGAACCGATTACACACTAGAATGAGAGGGATCATGAGACTGTAGGTATGAGACAATACAGTTGAGGATGGATTATATTAATTGATCGGTACTACCTACACCAACAAGATGCATCTTTTTTTCGGAAGCCCATCACTTAAGAACTCCATAATGAAGCGTGCTTGACTTGGAGCAATTCTGGGATGAGTGATCCTATAAAACGTGTGAGTGAAGACAAAGCACGTTGAAAAGACCCATGTTATAACCAAGGGCAGAACAAGTTATTGCCACAATAATTCCATTCCAATGGTTGAATCTATCATATACACACATACATAAACAACATAAATACCACAGTCTTACTATTAATTGAAGTAAACATATACATTAGATGAGCCATGCATAGAAATAAAGATATGATCTTGAGCTGCTCTTTTGGCCTCCAGTTCCCTCTCAGACTCCTCTTTCTTCCTTGTTGTGTACTTCTTGGCAGTCTCACTAGCTGCTGCAGCTAAACCTTTAACAGTATCTACTAATTTCGCCCCAAACTCGTAATCCTGGATCTTTTCAGTAACTGGTACAGTATAGTCCACAGCACTCTTGGCCACACAGGCAATGGCGTCCAACATAGGCTTGTTAAGAAACCAACTGACTAGAACAATATAAACTGAAGACTCAAAATGGGCTTTTTTACCTAAGTAGTACAATTTGGTTGCACAATTACGTGAATGGTGTACTTTTTAAAATATTTACATAACTAGAGTAAGTCGTATATGACAGAAACGACATCAGATATAAAAGTCATATCTCTCATTCACAATTCATTTTTATATTCATCAAATAAAAAAATAAGGGAGTCGTATACCTCATATACGACTTATATTTTTTTATTAATTTTTCTTTATAAGTCGTATGTATAAAATACAACTTCAAATCTTATATAATTTTTTATTTATTTATTACAAGTCGTATCCAAGAGATACGACTTCGATATTATGTTTTTTTTTTGAAAATCTTACTTGTTTGGTGCTAAGGAAACCGGTTTTATTTCAACTATTAGTGCATGTATGTCTTCTTAAAAGTATATCGCATGCTAACTTTCTTACTTTTCTCGTTTTTTTGGGTGGTTGATGTTGTCATAGTCTTTTTTATCATTCTAAACCAGACATGATTATGAAACTTCATAATCAAATTGTTCAAGGTTTTTCTTACTTGGATCATGGATCATCCAAACCAATTAACTTGAGATAGGGAGGGTGATGAAGCAACTTTGTGGTTCCATTTCGGTGTGACCATTATTAGTTTATGGAAGTTGATTTCACCAGCCTGTCACCAATACATAAGGATGAAAAATCAATCGGATAAATACTCAACATAATGGTGTGATCATGGACTATGGATACTGTGGTGACGTGAAGCCAAGCATAGCATAGTGTGAGCTACAAGTTTAGGATGAGATAAAATGGGTTTATGGGGCAAGGGATGACATCTCTCCCAAGCTCAATATTGAATAAATGTTTTTGTAGCTCTATGGGGAATATATACATTTCAGTATATCTGGTTTCAAATATGTGAAATTCTTGCTGCGATGCTTGGTTATGACCAGTGTTTTTTTTTTCCGGACCTGAGCCAAATGAAACTCTTAAGAGAACTAGGTTTGAAAAAGTCTCAAGACCAAATGGAAAACACAAAAACAATGTGAGTCATTCAGCCATCAAGCTTTCGATGAACATTCCTTTGGTTCAATGATGTCAAATATTCTACCGATGAAGTAGCTGCTTGAACTATTTATATGTGAAATCTGCATGGATCCTATACCAAAAATAAAAGATTACCATAATAAAAACTTATCAAACATTACTACCCACTACAAAAAAAAAAAAAAAGGGTATTACCGACGGCCAAGAGCTGTCGGAAAGGATAAAAAAGCCGTCGGAAAACTGCATTTCCGACAGACAGTACTCAGTGATACTAGACGTGTAGGAAAATGTTTACGACGAACAGGCAATATCCGTCGGAAATTTCCAACGGAAAATGTAATAGCCTGATTTTAATTATGTTGTTCAACCGGTTAAAATATAATTAATTATATTTTAATTTGAGAGTTAGAAAGTGTTTTTGATTAAAATAAAATCATATTCATAGTCTACTTTATGGTAGAGGGTTATGGTAAAAATTTCGGTTGAAAATTCAGACAAAAGCCGGTCTGCGTTTTCACTGCCGGTACAAGTTTACTGTGCAGAAAACCTAATTTTGACCCGTGAATGAGACGGTTAGTGTTTTTTATATGTTTCCTTCAAATTTGGTTATTTTGAAAATTTTCGTTCAAAAATGGAATATAATATTTTATTCGGGCGAAAACGTCGAAAGAATTACGATCGGAAAATACAACCGGGTACGAAATGGAGCAGATTAGGGAGCACAAAAGAAGTGAAGCGACTTGATGGAAATGGGTTATGACACACTCCAAAAGTGTAATCATCATACTTTTCAAATTATAACATATTATATTCTAAAAACCTATTTTTCTCTTTCCTCTTCAACCAAACAAGTCTTAAAGACAAAAGTTGCTCTCCAAGCTCATCCTCTCTCCAAAGTTTCGTGCTCCCCTCTCCCTCATCTATATAATCATCACTCATCTTCATTCTCTCATTTTCTTCCTCCATCTTCATACTTTTTCAACTTCTTCCATTTCTTCTTTTTTTTCAAACACTTAAAGCTTCCATTTTTATTAGTCTTTTCCACTTGAGTTCTTCATTAAAGTTCTTCCTTATACTAAGGTTAATGCTCTCATATGAATCTTTTTGTAAGTTTCATCTTTTATTTCATAGTTTACTTTATGTGTTCTTTATATGCTTTAAACTTCTAAAATCTATCTAAAATGGTACAAAACTCATTTTGAGTCGAAACCACTTTCTATAGTCTTATATTAACTTATATTTTTGGTTGCTTTTTGCGACCGAAATAGCGGCCGATTGTAGGATCTACATGAAACACTTATTAGAGTTGATACTGGGATCGAAATAGCGACCGAAATAGAGCGTAGCAGAGATATCGGTCGCTATGTCGATCGCTAAATAAAGGAAAATAAAAGTCAGAAATTTATGAATTTTTAGCGACCGAAATGGCGATCGATTTAAATGCAACGGTTAAACTTTTTTTATATTAGCGACCGATTTAAAAATCCATCGCTAAATTTATGAATTCATATTTCAACCTTTATTTATATTTGTGACCGATATTAATTTGGTCGCTAAACGACACGTAAAAAAACAAAATAGCGCGTGTTAGCGACCGAAATTTAAATCGGTCGCTAAAATTATAAATTCAAATTTCAAACTAACCATATTAGCGACCGAATTAGCGACCGATTTAATTCGGTCGCTAAAACTGAAATCCCTAAATTCGACAGAACCACCTTCTTCCGCATTTTACTCGAAGGCATATCTCTCTCTCTATCTGTTTCTAAGGTCTCTCTCATCCTCCTCTGGCCACCACCACCTCTGTCGTCGTGCGGCCACCACCCCCAACAAACTCCTCTCTCAGTTCTTACTCATCTCAGGTAATGATCGATCATAATGTCTTCTTCTTTGTGAGCTTTATCTTTTTGTAATCTTCAAGCATGAATCATCACACCCACCATGTGTGTGCAATTCTCATCATACGATTCACAACACAACTAGGCTAGCCTAGCTAGTTTTGTACATTTTGGTCATGTATTCCCATGAGCAGGTGTTATACATTTTGTTTTGTCTGGATATATATCATTGTTTCTGAACTAGAGTAGTTAGCATTGAATTCAGCTATGGCAGTGTCTAATAATATTACCAGTTTGTTTGTGTTAAGCATTTGATAGTTGATAAAAACCGACAATAAGATTGGTAAAATAATTTCTAGTAGGCTAAATGGCCCATCACCATTTCTTCAAACATGATTCTTTTTAGTGCATCATTTAGAAAGCACAAATAAAATTCTTTTCAACGTCTCAATTCAATATAGAAGAAGCCTTCTTTACAACAAGGAAGAGCTACTTATAGCTGTAACAAAACAAAACAATAGCACCCTTAGTCACTTTGTAATCATTCAACGGCCTAAAGAAACATGCTAGAGAATACAATCCAATCTTTGAATAATGTTTGGAAAAATAATCTCAACCTATATTTATCTTGTTTTTCATATATCTTAAGAAATAGGATCTAGAGCATTCAAACTGTTAGAATAAAGAACTCTCATACTATTCCTTTACTTGATTACACTAAGTTCTTTATTGTCTGTTACTGTATGTTCATATAAAATATATCAAAACTCTGATGCCCATTACCAAATTATATTTTGAAGGAGCCACTTTGCTTAAGTTCATTCTCTCAATCCCATAAAAGAAACTTGATCCTGCCATGTGAGTGCATAGGCATGTTCCTCAATGCTAGCTTACGGAGGACATATGAGAACAAAAAAATCACTGCATCATAGAATGTTTCACCACTTACTGTGGTACCTTCTATCATCAACTAATGAGCAATATTATTGTTAAAAGCAACTCAATGAGTAGAAACTCAATGGCAGCACAAAAATTTAGTTAAATGCAATTAAGCAAGTCATACAAACAAAACCCTAGAACCTCAAAGCTCAACTCTCCCTCTAAACTTATACTCTCCAACGTAAAGAGTGGTGAGGGCAACCCCTCCCTTTCTTTTATTTAATTCAAGCAAGGGTTGCACACAAGTCCCTCTATAAAAGTAAAATCCCACCTTTCTCCCCAGCTAAAACTTTTAACTCTCATCATCTTTCATCTATCCTCCTACTTTATTGTTCCCTTTCTTTAATTTTTTTTATTTGTTATAATTTAGTAACAAATATAATCATTGTTATTATATTTTTGTTTTATTTTAAAAAAACTAAACATCCACTAATCTAGCTATAAGGGACAGGTTTCACACTCCCATTACAAGAACATTACTGTACTCATCCCAATATTTATCAAACTTCTTAAACATCCTTTCAACCATACTTTTGATAACCTCATCTTCATCTTTCAAACTCTCAATCAAAACACACTGAATTTCCCAAACTTGCAAAAAAATACAAGTTGGAGGTATAATAGGATATGCCAGAAATCAACTTGGTGGTTTCATATAAAGGCAACAAGAATACACATATTTTTCACATCTTTTCCATTCTTTCCTCCAAAGGGCAATACTTATAATTATCATCATCAAAGTCAAGATTTTTAAATACACGACGATATTTAAGAGCACTCTGAAGCATCAAATAAGTTGAGTTCCATCTCGTAGGGACATCTAGACACAAGCCAACCGAAGTATCAACGCCACCAATTTGTTCAATGCATTCCTTAAATTTTTTATTCTAATCTCTGAACCCCGCACAAGTTTCACGCTCTCTCTAATTTTTCTCAATGCATCACTAGATGGCTTCAATCCCTCTTGACAATTATATTTAAAATGTATGCAGAACAACACAAGAAAAAAAGGAAGTAAGGGATTACTTAAGAAAAAAAAGGAATCACTTGATTCTGATAGATAACACTCATACCAAGTTGCAAGTTGTTCTAAATTTGTAATCGTATATTATTGATTCTATTTTATATTAATTTATGTGTTTCTAGTCTTATAAATAGTTGTACTGGATTTTGTATATATAGAATAGTGATTTGATCTGAAATGACTAATTTCATTTATGCACGATAGGTCCGTGTTGTCATATTCTTCTACTCTCTGTTGGCTCCGGCTCCTCCCCTTATCCTTACTCGGTTGTGTTTTCTCTCTCAGGTAAGTTCTCTGAACACTCAGTGTAATGTATTATGTGAATTATCGTGTTGTTTGGTAGTGGAGAGCTGAGCTCAATAGGATGTGATCTTGTCTGATTGTATGCTGATAATTTAATGTTTATGCATGTGTTTGTCAATATGTGTTGTTTGTTAGTGGAGAGCGGAGCTCAATAGGATGTGATCCTGTCCGAAAGGCGGGATGCTGGTTGTGTGCTGATAATTTAGAAATTATGCATGTGTTTGACAATTAACTGCTACTTGTTAGTGGAGAGCGGAGCACAATAGGATGTTTGCTACAATATTTAATCTAAGTTTGTATTGATTTACGCTGCAATTTATATAAGCTCAACAATGTTGCAATATTTATAGGTTAATGGTTTTATTTTCTGTTGGAGTTAATAATTAATTTGCGAAAGCCTTAGTTTCCTATTTGAGATTCAATATTAATGAGCATGCGTAACTTATCAAGGTATGCATGCCCATTGTATTGAATCTTGAATTGTCCAAGTGGGACAGTTTGGGAAAAAACCTTTTTCACACTCGTACAATAGTCATTTCAATGTTCAAATGCCTTATATACTTGTTGAAATCTCGGTCTGATGCATTTCCTTTTGTTCTCCTGGTGCATACTTGATCGCGGTGATTCTCACCGTGCTCGAGTCGTGTACTTGGAGACCGATGGGAAATGCTGCCAAAATTTTGTCAAGTATAATGTATTTGAATATGGGAATAACTATTATTAGCCGAGTGTGGCAAAGGTTTCTTATCGAATGGGATAGGTTCATACCTTGTCATAAGAACGAGATTGATGGAGTTATTGAAATGCACCGTAATATATAAGTGTTATTGTAGGATTGGTCAGGCTATTTAATTGCTAGCAATGGATATTCCGGAGAATCGGAAATGGATGTATTGTAGGTTGGATCGGAATAAACGTCTTAGGGAAGAGTATAGAGTTGGAGTGGGTGAGTTTATAGAGTTTGTTGTTAGCCAGGAGAGATTTATACAGCCGGGCGGTGATCAATTGAGGTGTCCTTGTAAAAGATGCAAGTGTCAATCTTTCAAAAGCGTGGATGGAGTTGTAGTCGATCTTTATGAGAAGGGCTTCATGCCTGATCACTATTGGTGGAGTAACCATGGTGAGACATTGCCTGAATTAAACCCGATTGTGTTTGAAGGTTCGTACTATGGAAGTGGTGACCGGAGGGAAGAATTGAATCCATACGAGCAGATGATAATGGATCATGCTGGACCATCGGTTGGTGTTGTACTAGAAGAATATGGGGGAGAAGATGGTGGAATGGGTTCCCAATACATAGAGGAGAATCCGAATCCCAAAGCTCAAAGATTCTATGATATGCTGAGTGTTGCACGATCTCCATTGTGGGAAGGATGTCGGGAGTACACGGAGTTGTCGATGTGCATGGAATGGTTGAGTATCAAATCTGACTACAATATGCTAGAAGACTGTTTTAATCGCCTCACCAGGTCAGTGTCCAAGGCGTTGCTAGAAGACAATCGGATGCCTACTAGTTTTTATCATGCTAAGAAGTCTGTGGAAAATTTGGGTCTGGGGTGTTTGAAAATTGATTGTTGCCCGAATGGATGTATGTTGTACTATAAGGATGATTCAGCGGAAAGCATAACATATTGTCGATTTTGTGGTGTGGATCGGTATAAGACAACCACTAGGATGGGCATTGAGGAGAAGAGGTCGCTAAAAAAGATGTGGTACTTTCCGCTCGTGCCAAGACTTACAAGATTGTACTCTTCGATGGCCACTGCAGCTCACATGAGGTGGCATTTATATATACACACACACACACACACACACACACACACACACACACGAATTTCCTAACAAATGTACGTTGCAGAAAGAGTATAGGTGGGACATAGCTTTAGAGGCTCTCGTCAGGGACATATTTGAGCATAAAGGCTCACTGGTCATGAAGAATCTGACGAACAAGCTGAGGAAGGGTAAGAACAAGGGGAAGTGGGTGGATCCTGAGATCAGGAGGCAGCTGGACCAGTACTGGGCTACTGAGAAGTTCTAGGAGATCCAGGACACAGCTCGGCGTAATCGAGCTTCTGATGGTGGCGCATGTGCTTGGACCGGCGGGTCTAAATCAACCGCCGCCCACTACGACGAGCTGGTAATACATTAAACTTTTGACTTAATATAATATTTAATTAATTAGTTTCCATTTTTAATTATTCTTATGAATTTAACATTATATTTTTCTGTGCAGAAAGCACAGAAACAACGGGCCCCCACTGCTATGGAGTTGGTGGAGAGGACGAAGAAGTTGAAGTCGGGGACATGGGTCAACGGCAAGGCCCGTAACTATGCTGTAAGAAAAAAAATAATTTAGTGTTTACTTGTAATTTATTATAAATGATTTGTTAATATTGGATATAATTTTAACTAAATCTCTTCAACTATACTTTGTAGGTGGGCTTCAACGAGGAGAAGGACGATGCCATATCACGTGCCTCACAGTCACAAGATGAGGCTTTGACTGGTGATGAGCCCTGCTCTCCTATCTCCGTCGACGATAATGCCAATTATTTGGAGGTCGTCGGGGGCAGGAACAAGAAGGGGCACGTGTATGGCCTCGGACACCTGGGAGGCGAGTTTATCACTTCATCATCCGGCATGCCTGCTCTTTCCTACACTGATACCGTCCCTCAGGAGTAGTTCAACCAAATGCAGGACACCATCACGCAGCTGAACGCGGAGCTTCGGGAGAAGAGCGAGAGAGAGCAGCAGATGGCGAACCAGATTGCACAGTTGACTCAGGCACACCAAAGAATGATGCGGCGAGCATCGAGCGGGGGCGGACATGCGGGGCGGGTGTAGGAGCAAATGAGGATCCAAACTCCGAGTTGCTCGGGTGATGCTCGATGGTTGTGCCGCTGCTTGCCGCTCCTCCCGATTCCGCCGCCGACTCGATGTCTTGCTACTCCAGAGGACGATCAGCTAGCAGACGTCGGTGGTACGGACACTGAGGATGATTGGATTCCTCCACCTCCTCCTCCTCATGACTGATTTTTTTTTTCTTATTTTTGACTTTAAACGATTCTTGTACGACATTTTGGATTATTTTTTTATATATATTTATTATTTCTTATGATTGTATATTTCATAAGTAATTTGGCGTGTTTTATTAGTAATTTTGCTAACGTTTAAAGAAAAATAGAAAAAAAATTTATTTTGAAAATTAAAATTAAAAAAATTAATAATAACCAGTTTAGCGACCGAATTAGAAACCAATAATTCGGTCGCTAAACATTATTTAACATTAACAGATGTGGTATAGCGACCGAAAATCCGTCGCTAATATTGGTTAACAGTAACCAAAATTAGCGACCGAACTAGCAACCGATTATCGGTCGCTAGAAATGGTTACCTAAACAATGCGACCAACCGAATAGCGATCGTTTTTTATTATTTAGCGACCGAAATTACTGTCGCCATTTAGCGACCGAATTAATATTTCAGTCGCTAAAACCTTAGCGACCAGGTATTCAGTCACCACCATTAATCGGTCGCTAATTCGGTCGCTAAATTAAATAGCGACCGATTTACGTAGTTTAGCGACCGAATATGCCGGTCGCTAAACAGATGATTTTTTTTAGTGAATCTATAAATCTATAAATCTTGGAAGTTTTGATAGTTGTTCCTATGATGGCTGAAAATTAGTATGAATAAGTAAACCTAGGATAATATGTGTCAACTTTCCAAGTATGATCATGGATTTAGAACTCTTAATACCTTGTGATTCTAAACCTAAGAGTTTTTGTTATACAAAGAATATTTTCCTCATCATCCTATGATGGCCGAAACTTAGTGTTTAGGTGCTAGGATGTTTGAGTTTTTATTTTTCCAAAATGATCATGGACTTAAGCTCCATAAGATATTTGGATGCTAAGTCTAAGAGATTGGAAAGTTTAAGGATTTCTAACTTGTTTATTCTATGTTATTAAAGCTAGGATGTGTTACTTTCATTTTTCCAAGATGATCATGGACTTGAGCTCCATAAGATATTTGGATGTTAAGTCTAAGAGATTGGAATGTTTAAGTTTCCATTGTTTTCCAAAATGATCATGGACTTGAGCTCCATAAGATATTTGGATGCTAAGTCTAAGAGATTGGAAAGTTTAAAGATTTTTAACCTATAAATCCTATGAAGGCCGAACCTAGAAGGTTATGGACCTAGGATACTTTGTTCTTATTTTTCCAAAATGATCATGGTTTTGAGCTCCTTAATACATATGGATGCTAAACCTAAGAGATTGGAAAGTTTAGTGAATGCTAACCTATTTTACTAGCCTTGACCGAATACCCTAAGTGTATAACTTAGTGGGATTTTAATTCAACTTTGTTAAATGATCATTGTTTATGAACTTCTAACACTTAAGGATCATAAATCCATGAGTTGTATAATTTTCGGGAATCTCTAACCCTAAGAACTAGTCTTGGCCGAACCTATACCTTGTGGTTTAGTGTTCTTGTTTGATTTTAACTTGTGATTTTGTGTTCATAACCTTAGACTTCCATCACGGAGGAAACGAGGACGTTCGTGGTATACCTCTTCGAGCATCTAATCTCCTTACCTTCACAGAAGGTGGAGTTAATACTTTGTGGTGAGACGACGAGGAGCTTCGAGTTCGGGAGTTCGGCGATAACCCAGGTGGGGGAAAGAACCAACCTATCGTTGGAATGGATAAGTAGTATATTATATGATAATTGTGTAGGGTGACCTAAACCCTACCAGTAGTCGAGTAATCGACAAGACCAAAATCACATTGGAAACCTTTTCTGAAAAACCAATGGCGATTTGGGGATTGTAGGTTTATCGATATTAGGTTGATTTTATATTCTTGATGGTTGATTTGAGCTTATTACCTTTATTGAATTGATTTTTGTGCTATGTTGGTGATATTGGAATATTTTGATTGATATTGTGTTATGCATGATCTGCCTGGTTTTTATTATTATGCTTAGTGGATTTTAAACAAAGATATATATGTTGTCTATGAGATGATTGTTTTGGGTGTGAGAACAATGATGATTTAGAAGCTCCTAACTTAGATGGTGTATGTTAAAGAGGTGTTATGGCATAGAATATGTGTCAAGTTCTAATGGAAGGTTAAGGCACTAGGATGTTATTAAATTGGGTTGGTGGGATTCAAGTATATGTGTTGTTGTCCATGACCGTGTATTGGTAATATAATACAGAAGGACAAAAGTGTATTGGTAATATAATACACCAAGACAAAAGTGTATTGGTAATATAATACACAAAGACAAAAGTGTATTGGTAATATAATACGTAAGAACATCTGTGTATTGGTAATATAATACACCGTGTATTGGTAATATAATATACATAAAACACTTGTGTATTGGTAATATAATACACTGTGTATTGGTAATATAATACACGTAAAACACTTCTGTGTATTGGTAATATAATACACCGTGTATTGGTAATATAATAATGTAAAATCAAGCGTTCTCGCGATACCACTTCCACCTTAACGGGAATGGGGGTGGAACACCTTAACGGGAATGGAGGTGTGCACTAGGTGGAACATCCTAACGGGAATGAGGGTGTGCCCCGATGCAAATGAGGGATGGTGACAGGAGTGGTAGTGGCCACGATAACGTAAAGACATGGTGATAGGATTAAAGGGGTTACGTTAAAATAATGTGTTAGATTGCCTGAGAGTAAGGGTAGAGGATGATATATATTAACCCGAGGATGATTCGTTAGTTATGTGTGTTGATTGTCTGTGACAATTACTGTATAATTTACTATGACTCTTTTCCGCTTTTTGATGAAAGAACTGTTTCTTATCCCCTGTATATTTCTGTATGTTGTATTTTATCTCCTTGTGGAATTGTACGAGAAGACCCTGTGGATGAGCGTAACCAAGAGGCGTTGGATGGAACTCCCTACGAACCGGAGGCTGGAGGACGAGCTGTGACCCAAGGTGATTAGGGTCTAGTTAGTTATGGCCAGTGCGTCTCGTGAGGCGTATTTTTATTATGTTTTCCGCTGTTTAGCTTTTGTCTAAGTATATGCCCGTGAAGGATCCTACTGATAGGATATCATCAACAGTGTTTTGTAATATGCATAATATACTTATATTGTGATATGCCATTCTTTATGAAGTTGTATACTTTATAAGTTAAGTTTTAATTTTTACGTATTTTCACGTCAAGCGTGCAATTAAGTAATTGAATAATGAGGTTTTAATCTAATGACACAAAGAGGCACAGCGGGGTGTCTCAGAAAAAGACATCGGAAAGTGTTGGCGTCTTACCGATGGAAATTTCCGTCGGAAACTTTTCCGACGGATTTTCCGTCGAAAATCTGGTGAGTGTTTACTGATGGCTACTTCCGTTGGAAATCGGGTGTTGCGCTTACCGATGGCAATTTCCGTCGGAAATCTGGTGATTATTTTTTAAATAACTAATTATTTTTATTTTAAATATAAATTATTGTTTTATTTTAAATATTAATTTTTATTTGATTTATTATAATTAATATATTATATTATTAATTTAAAACCAAAATTGAAATTACAAATAAATTTAAAAAGGCATTTAAATTAACATAAAAACATAAATATTTCATACATAAAATATCTGTCTATTGTACAAAACACAACTAAATCTAAGACTATCCTAATAATCATCATAATAACTGCCATCGTCATCTTGTCGGGGGGAGTTCACCGGCGTCAACTGACCATCAAGATGCGGACTAGAAGACACACCGGCATCATCCGACCGACTATGGTGGTGGCACAGTAGAAGTAGTGGAGGGCTGGCCGGCATGGATGACCTCCTGTATAGCGCTGCACCTCTTTGGTGGAAGCAAATCGAGCAGAGAGGTCATCACCGTAGACCATGTCTCCATCTGCTGCTGCATGAGATTTGCCCGCTGCTCCATGCGCTCTGAAGTTTGCCTCTGCTCCTGCAGCTCCTGCCTCAGCTGCCGCACCTCCTCGGTGTCCTGTGAGCCCGAGGTAGACTCCCGAATGGTCAAGTTCGGCGTCGACCCCCGAGTGATGGAACGAGCCAAAGTCGTGGTATCGTAAATCCGCCCCTTCTTCTTCCCATCGCCACATCCATCCAGACCTGAGTCTATAATCGCTCAACCTCGGTGGGGTCCATCTAGGAAGGATCCGAGGCACCAGAGCATGAGGTAACCTCAGACGCTACCTGACTGAACCTGGCATTGTAATCCTCCTGCGTCAATACATTACAAAAATTATATTATTAAACTATAATAATAAAAAGATACATTAAATGTAAAAAGACACTTTAGCTCACCACTGTCTGCCTCGACCTCTCATCAACAAACTCGCCTATGTCCGAGCCAATATGCTTATGCTCAAAGACCAAGGGAACATCAACAAACCGAGTAAGCTCTCTTACTTGTAACCGCACATGAATAAAAGCAATTAATTATAATAAAAATTTTGAATAATAAGAGGAAGTTTATAAATAAAATTTATAAATGCATACCATGTTCATGGCATGCTGTATGTGGTTAATCGAGCCACCAGTGTGCATGCTCCCACCCTTCTCGGAGGCCCGATTCCTCTTCACTTGCTCACACTTCGCCTTATACTCTGGAGTGTCCCAGTACGCACATAGCCGGGCCCAAATCTTGGGGGCGATGTAATCTGGATGCTCCTGACTTTCCCTTGCCTCCTGGAGCAAGTCCTTGATCGAGCGAAGCTCTCGTCATAAAAAAATGGCATGTATCCGAGCGGTATGCTCCGACAACCAAAGGCACAAGGGCCTATTTATTAACAAAGAAGAAATATTCATAACATAATACAAAAAAAATATATAAAACGCGTAAAAAATAAAAATAATAAACAACTTACCCCGAATCGTGTGAAGATACGATCCCGGTCCTCCTTCGGGATCGACCCCCATGATGGCCTGAAGCGACGAAACTGTGCCTTGAGGGCGTAGGTAACGTGCTTCGATCCCATTTTCGATGGGATGAAGCTGAAAAATTTATAATTTTATTAATTCAACAACATTAAAAATAAAAAGTATATACTTAATGAATAGTAATTAAAATTGTCAAAATTATAAAACATTAAATTAAAAATGACTTACAATCCAGAAGCAGGCGTGACCCATGGTCGATCCTCGGGTGCGGGAAACCTGGCCCACTCAGGAAAGATCTCCTGTGCGGCCGGCTGCTGCACAAACGATGTGGCCGGAATGTTCGTGCCGTCATCATGTACAGGCGCGGATGATGAGGATGGAATGTCCGGCTGTGGCGGCATCCTAGGAGTCGGCATAAATGATAATCCTGCTGGCTGTGTGGCCGGCACAGTCGATGATGATGGTGGTGCTGGGTGTGGGTGTGGTGTGGGTCCAGTAGAGGGCGGCGAGTGGGTGCAATTTGGGTGGAGGATGGGGTAGTGTGGGTAGGGGATGGTGTAGTATAGGTCGGTGAGGGTGTAGAACGGGTGGGGGAGGGTGTAGAATGGTCAAGGGAGGCTCCTGTAGGTGCTGTCGGGGTGGGTACGGATGGACCTGTAGCAAAACAGGCAAGCACCTGGGACTTTATGGTGTATCGTCCCCGCTTAACCTTCCCCTTCCCCTTATCACCGCTAGGCGGTGGGGGGCGGGGCAACTCTTCTCCTGATGCTGACATATCTATTTTTATTGCACAATTATAAGTCAATGTAATAACAATAAGTCAAACAACATGTAAAAGACTAATCTAATAAGCCAATATTTAAAATACAACAATAACTGTCAAGTCTTACATTTAATTGCATAAGTATTTAAAATACAATAAAAATAACCTAACTGTCAACTTCCTATTCAGACTCGGTATCGTCATCTGATTGTAAGTCTGATTCTTATTCTTCTTACATTGAGTCATCACTTTGGATTTCTTCCTCTGATGATGTATGCATTGATGAATGATTACCAATGACCACTTCTTCCACATCAATTGCAGATCCCAACATGACAGTAATACGTTCAACCTCGATTACTTCATTGACATGTGACGATTCATCCACCTGGAAGGGAATATCATCCTCTGCACAATCGATTTCTATGAGACCCCTAGGCTTGGTAGTGACAGCAACACACCAACCTCGTTTGTCCGTTCGCATTGCTAGATAAGGGACGTAGTAAACTTGTTTTGCATTGTGAGCAATGATAAACGGATCAAACTGTTGATATCTTCTATCCATGCGAATGTCCATAATTCCATACTTGGGATCCACCTTTGTGCCAGTCTTCGATGGATCAAACTAGTTATAATAAAATAATACTACTTTTTTAGGATAATTAGTAGTATTGTATTGTAATTCGAAAATATGTTTTATGACCCCATAAAAATCACTAGTACCTTCACCCTGTACGACAACCCCACTATTAATTGTCTTTTTGCCCACATCCCATTCATCTGTGTGGAATTCGTACCCATTAACAAAGTATGTATGTCATGATCTAACAGTGTTATATGGCTCGTATGCTAAATCTCCCAAGTGTTGATTTTTCACACTTAATGGTTGCTGATACACCTACGAATAGGTAAGCCATATTAATTAATTACTTTTAAATTACAAATTAAGCTTAATATATTGATTGCTAAGGTATACAACACTTATTTGTTGCTTTAACCATTCAGGAAAATCTGCATGTGTACGAGAAGAAGCATCTTGTTGACTTAATTGATTTATTTGCAGGAACACACTGACGAATAAAATGTGTAAGATGTGTTAAAAGAGAAATTGATATAACATGTGTTACATTATTTAAAAAGTGGGTTGCTGAAACTTACTCATGGTATGGTTTCACATCTGTGCAATTGATCAAGACATGAACATAGGCTGATGCATACTCCACATCGCTTAACCAGTAAGTAAGCTCCTTGCCAGCATGACGGCCAGGAAGATTAAATATGGATAGCATATAAGGATACCCTCCACTATCAGCATCTACATCGTTCCTAATATTTCTCGGGGCCAACATGAAGTTGTTGAAATAATGGGAACATAAATGGGTTGTCTCATGGTGCAAGTAAGACGCACAGATTGATCCTTCCACCCTAGCCTTGTTTTTAACTGATCTTTTAGAGTCTCCCGTGAATCTAAGTGAGGAGAAACCATACCATTATTACTTGATCCTTCCACCCTAGCCTTATTTAAATGTGAAAATATAACATTATTACCTTTCAAACGGATACATCCACCTATATTGTACTGGTCCATCAAGCTAAGCTTCCTATGAAAGATGGACAGGGAGATGTTCCATTGAGTCAAAAAATCATGGGGGGAAAACCCCTCTCCATTTTGCACAGAATTATTAGAATGTTTTCTTCCATCTTCTTCAGATCATCCACTCTTAAACTTGCAGAGCATAGATCTTTGAAGAAATGACTGATTTCTGTAAGCGGGTTTGAAACATGTCGGGGTAATAAGCCGAAAGCGATATGAATAAAACACTCCATGAATACATGACAATCATGACTTTTCATCCCATTAAGTCTCCCCATTCTTACATCAGCACATCGTGCCAAATTAGAGGAATAACCATCGGGCATCCTAAGGTCTTTTAACCACCGACAAATTGACTTTGCTTCATCGGCACTCAGAGTGTAACAAGCTTTTGGTTTGACCATTTTTCCATTAGGCTGCGACTTCAGCTCCAAATCCTTTCGTCTACAGTATAGAGCTATGTCTATCATTGCCTTCTCATTGTCCTTGGTCTTGCCAGACACATTCATAACCGTGTTAAAATTTTTGTCAAAGAAATTCTACTCAATATGCATCACATCAATGTTATGTCTTAACAGATTATCCTTCCAGCACGGTAGTTCCCAAAAAATTCTTTGTTTTGTCCAGTTATGCCATTCTCCATACCCCGATAATTTTGACACACCTGCTTCAGTGACTTTAGGAAGATCCCTAACCCGACCCCATATTTGTTCAGGAGTCAACAAAGGCGGTGGACCTTCCTCTTCTGTCTGATTCTTTTTGAATGCTCGGGTATTCCTTCGGAACAGATCTTCACGATCTAAGAACCGACGATGAGAATCAAACCAGGAACTTTTGCCACCATATCTCAGGGTAAAAGCCTTTCCATGTTCCATGGAATACGGGCACACCAATTTACCGTAGGTCCCCCAACCAGAGAGCATGCCATATACAGGAAAATCATTGATAGTCCATATCAGTGACGCCCTCATCATAAAGTTTCACTTATTTGAAACGTCATAAGTCAACACACCATCCCACAACTTCTTCAGATCATCGATCAGAGGCTGCAAATATACATCTATCGCAGCCTTCGGATTAGATGGTCCCGGTATGAGACAAATCAGAAACATATATAGTTTTGACATGCACATCTCGGGAGGAAGATTGTACGGTGTAACGATCACTGACCAACATGAATATGGCGAGGCTGACGCTTGAATGTACGGGGTAAAACCATCTGAACACAACCCAAGTCTTACATTGTGAGGATCTGCTGCAAAATCAGGATGTACCCGATCGAAGTGCTTCCAAGCCTCACCATCAGAAGGGTGGCGTATAACGTCGGGATTTCTTCTATTTTCATAATGCCACCTCATTTGTCCCACAGTTTGAGTTGATGCAAACAATCTCTTCAACCTTGGAATTATTGGCAGATAAAACATTGCCTTCGCAGGAACAGGTTTGCTCTTACTACGGTCGCTACTTTGAACGCGGTACCTGGCTGTCTGACAAAATTTACATTCTTCCAACGTACTGTCATTTGTGCCAGACTAACTATCATAATATAGCATGCACCCATTCGGACAACAATCAATCCTCTTAGCCCCCAACCCTAGTTTCAACACCAACCGCTTCGCATGATAATAACCTTTTGGCAACAACTCTTTGAAGGGTGTCACATCTTGATGCATTTTACAAAAGAACTCCAAACACTGCTCGGGGATATTCCAATTGGACTTGCAAGCTAGAAGCCTATCACAAATTGATAATTTTGAATCTGACGCCCCTTCAAACAATGGCTTATTTGTCTCTAACAATAGATTGTAGAATCTCTATGTCGATTCATTAAAAGTCTCTTCCATGTCATCAGATTCATTCGACTCAAAATTATCATGTTACCCAAGAAAATCATCCACCATCATATGCATTGACTAGATTTGTTCGACATAGTCATCGTGGTAGCCACTACCCGATGCACCCATGTCAAGATCGCCACCACCGACTTCAATCAGATCAATATCCGGCAAATCCTCACCATGAACAATCCATATCCAATAATTAGGCTTGAACCCACGTCGGTATAGGTGTAACTTCACGTCATCATCACTCAAAACCGTCATACAGTTGCACTTTGTGCACGGACATCTAATCCCACCCTCTTCGGCATAATCACAATGTTACTTGGCTTTCGATATAAACTCTTCAACTCCATCTACAAATGGTTGTTTCAGAAATCGCCTCCCAGACTCGTTCCTATCATATACCCAACTACGGCTCGGGGGATAATATTCCATTCTTTTGCATTTTCAAATAAATTGACTATTTTTTAAAATGATACTATAACCCCGAATCACTCCCTTTCCTTAGAAGGTGTGGCCCTATACCATTCGAGGAAAAAAATTTCACCACTGTAGTATACTAGATGCCCATCACTTCTCATGTCTTATAGCTGACGAAATTTCGGCAGCATTTCCCCTTGGTCTCCAAGTACACAACTTGACCGCGGTAAGATACCACAACCAAGTATGAACCCGAAGAACAAAAGAAATGCTTCGACCCGAAATTTCATCGACTATTTAACAGATGAGAATCAATGAGTAATTAGTATATCAGTAGAGAAAAAGTTTCTTCCCAAACTGTCCCAATTGGACAATTCAAGATTCAATAAAATGAGCGATACCATGACCACGAGTACACATGCTCAATAATATTGAACCTTGAATGAGAATCTACGGTTTTTCTCAATTACCTATTAATTACACTCTAAGAAAATAATACTTTAAGTAAAGGTGATATTTTGCATAAACATTGACATTATTAGCAAAAAATAAAACAAACAATTAAGCAACCATCATAATCAAATTAAGCATTAACAAATAAAATTCAATCATTTGTTTTAAATTATACGTCTAACTTTTGAATAAATGATTTGTTTTTTATTTAAATTTTATTTTTTCAAAAATTTAATATTATTTTATTTACTCTATTTTAATGTAATTTAATTATTTAGTTATTTACAAACTTAATTACTTATTTACAAACTAAAATTAGATATTGGATACTAAATTACTTAATTACTTATTTACAAACTTAATTATATAACTATTTACTAGAATTAATCTTATTTGCATATTTAACTATTTTGGTAATTACTAAGTTGTTTACATATTTAATTTTAATATTGTTTTATGTAATTAATTTTATTTTATTTACAAATTTGACTGGTGGTTTTCAATTTTATTTACACTATTTGTTTTAACCACAGTCGATTTCGACGTCCACGATCCTCGATGCACCCTGAGCAGCTTTTTCCGATGCACAATTAATGAGTAGCTAATCGTGTTTGCTGATACAATTTTGTATTAATTTATAATACTAAAATTGTTGAGATCCAAGACTTATGCTAAGGTTAAGGTTTTATATTAACGTTGCATCGTTGGCATAATCAAATTAATAAAAAATTTATATTATACTAAAATTCACCCTCATCTTCAAGAATTAATCATAAATTACCAAGTAAGGATATGGGTTAATTTTTTGTGAACACAACCAGAAACAATTAAAAAATACAATTGCACACTAGCAAGCAAGACACATTCAACTCATTAAATTCAAATATATTTATCTCAATAAAAGGAAATGCAAAGAAAGAACAAAAAAACATGGACAGAATTGAATAGATGACTTGATGACAAGAGGAGGTGAAAACATCAAGCTGGGTGGCTCACGACGGTGGAGGCCCACAAACAGATACAAACTAGTGCAAACAAAAAATGCACAAAACAATGAAAAAATGCATAAATAAATACCAAATGAATAAAAAAAAATAGCATACCAAAAAGCTGGGGTCGTGGTGGCTTTGTGGTGGCTCGCGGAGGTGGTTGTGGTGGGGGGCAGAGCTGCAAGAGGAGAAGACAAAGAGGGGAATGGTGGGGGCGGTGGTTCGTCCTCCGGCGGTGCTAGTCGCGGCGGAGATCGAAACGAGGGTGTGGCCGCGCGAGACAGTGGGGGAGAAGGAGAGGGAGCAACCGAGAAGAGAAGGAGAAGGAGAAGGGGAGGGTGGCGGGGGTGGCCGTCGCGGTGGTGGGGGACGGTGGGAGGAGGTGGTGGGCAGAGAGGGTGGGGAGAGCCGGAGAGGTGAGCGTGAGAGAAGATGTGAATGGGAAAGTGGGGGGAAAGGGTTGGCCAACGCATTTATTAAGTAATTTCCGACGGACATTTACATTTACATTTATATGAATTGATTGGTACTACCTATACTAACAAGATGCGTCTTCTTTTGGGCCCACATCACTTAAGAACTCCACAGTTTAGCGTGCTTGACTTGGAGCAATTCTGGGATGAGTGACCTCCTGGGAAGTTTTCCTAGGAAGCGTGTGAGTGAGGACAAAGCACGCTGAAAAGACCCGTGTTGGTCTGTGGGGATAGTCGTCAATCCATAGAGAAGTCAGGGATGTTACAGTGGCCGCACGAGACAGTGGGGGAGAAGGAGAGGGAGCAGCCGAGAAGAGAAAGAGAAGGAGAAGGAAAGGGTGGCGGGGGTGGCCGTCGCGGTGGTGGGGAGAGCCGGAGAGGTGAGTGTGAGAGAAGATGTGAATGGGAAAGTGGGGGGAAAGGGTTGGCCAACGCAGTTATTAAGTAATTTCCGACGGACATTTACATTTCCGACGGCCAAAGCCGTCGGTAACCAATTTTTTTGAATTTCCGACGGGAAATTCCGTCGGTAATTTACGTCCCGATTTCCGACGGACTGTCCGTGGCTAATTACATCTCAATTTTCGACGGCTTTTCCATTGGAAACATCTGGCGCCAAAAAAATGTGGTTCCCGCCAAACCGACCGACGGACTTTGCGACGGAATGACGATCGGTAATGTTTCCGACGGACTTTCCGTCGTTAAAGTTGGTAACTTTTCATATTCATAATTACCGACGGCTCGATTTCCGTCGACCACTTGTTCCGTAGGAAAATTTCCGTCTGTAAATAACAATATTCTTGTAGTGACTAGTTTTTATGATGAAAATTATAGATCACTGGATTGTTGAACTTTGCTTTGCACAGTTGTAATGCATGTTTTATTTCTTATTTCAATGGAGTCATATGTGGTGCATACGACATAGGATTTTTCAAAAATAAAAAGATAAAAAAATATTGAAGTGGTATCTCTTGGATACGACTTGTAATAAATAATAAAAAAAATTATATAAGATTTGAAGTCGTATTCTATGCATACGACTTATTAAAAAAAATTAATAAAAAATATAAGTCGTATGTGAGGCATACGACTCCCTTATTTTTATTTTATTTTATTTTATGAATATAAAAATAAATCATGAATGAGGGATATGACTTTTATATATGATGTTGTTTCTACCAGATACGACTTATTCTAATTATGTAAATATTTTAAAAAGTACACCATTCACGCAACTGTGCAACCAATTTGCACTGCTTAGGTAAAAAACCCCTCAAAATGAAAACATAAAAAGGACATAATCAAGTCCCTGTAAAGCTTGTAAGAATCTTTCATCTACTAATATTTATACTATCTCCACCACACCACCTTAAGTTTTTGGCAGACATTAGCATTAGCATTTGGCAAGCAGATGTTGCATCTAGCTGTGCCATGAGACAATTCCTTAGTTACCAATTGGCAAATAGCCTGAAACATAAAAAAGCTTGATAAAAAAATGATTTATTCATAATCTCCAATTACACAGCCCAATCAAGTACTGGTCTTGCTGCCCAGATGAAAATGCAGGCCACTTTAGAATTGCTCAAGTTTGTAACTTGACATCAAGTTCCCTTTTTGCAATTTTTTATTCTCATGCTTAAAAGGGAATTTCATCAGCAACTTGATTCACAATGAGCCACCAATGCTTTTCAAAATTCAAAATGGTATTTACTATTTAGTACAATTCAAGGCAAGTTTATGCCAAAATAATCTACATTTACAATTTGGAACATCAAACCCTTTTATTGTCCAATTACACAAAGCAAAATGCCAAATTAAATATTTCCTACAGTTGAAAACAATGGGTTTTCCTCTAACAAAGTTGTACCTAAAAAACAAAGTTGTCAAAGCTTGTCCAGCCCTTCAACCAAGAAGAGCTGCATTCAGAAGCTCATTCCATGTATCAGGAAGTCCTGGAAGACACCAGTGGCTGCAATCTGTTGCCATAACCCCACTGTAGCCTTCAGGATGTGCATCTTTTCTGTACTGTGAGAGAGTGGTCACATCTAAGAAATACACTGGCTTAGTTATCCTGCTCAACACTTTGTTCACCACCACCCAAGCCATTGGTGTCCCTGCAGGGTACTTCAAACCAAAGAATGGTTGCCTCTGACTCATGCATGACTTTGCTGGTTGATTCCAATCTCTCCCCCTAATTACCACACCATATACATCACCAAAGATGTTTATTAAAAAATGTAACACTTACACTAGTAACATAGAATATATATATATATATATATATATATATATATATATATTAATACTTAAGTTATTCAATAACTTACTGGTAATGCACAGGAGAAATTCCTAAAAAGAAGACCTTGGTTTGTGATGGATTTACATTCTTTTCAACCCACCTAGCCCAGGTTGTTAGCCCTTTGTAGAATGCTACAAAACGGTTCATGTCTTTGTGCATCTTATTATTCTCCTCAACATAATCCCACCTGCCATGGTTTTTTATGAGAAAAAATATTAGCATAATTGAAAATTAGAATTGAAATTTATGTGAAAGAATGATCCTACGGTTGTGCACTTCCAGTGTGGGTCCACCAATGCCACGTGTTGAAGATCAGCACATCCATCCCTCTCCAAGCGTCACCGCTCTTGATTGAGTCAAGCTTCAAAACTCGTCCAACTTTCTCATGCTCAAGGTCAACCAAGTATGCAGTGCGGTACAGAAATAACTCAAGGCCATAGTCCTAAAAAATACACAGCATTTGTATTGTGACTTGGAGAGTCATTATATTAACACAAGTCCCGTTTTTTCTCCCCCTTTAAAATTGTCATTTGGTATATCTTCTATTAAAGTAAGTGTAGTTCTTAAGCAATTTCTCTACCAAATTCATTTCTACTCATGTCTTTTCTTGTCTCTATGTAGCCTCTAAGAGAATGCCAAAGAAATAGCTAAATATATTCAAGATATTTATTATTGTGAGATTTGAAGAAGATATGTAGCCTTATAATTTATTATCATCATGTCACCTTACCCTTTGTGTCAATATATATATATATATATATATATATATATATATATATATATATATAAATATATATATAAATATAAGGAGGAGGTTCCTTCTTTAGACGATTGTGCAAGGGTTTGATGATAGTACTAAGATTAGGGACGAAATCAGCCACATAATTGAGACATCCTAAGAATCTCTGAAGCTGGGTTTTGTCAATGATTTGGTCAGGAAACTTATCAGCAAATTCGATAGCTCTGCTGATAGGAATAATAGTTCCTTGGAAAATGTTATGACCAAGAAATCTAATCTTAGTTTGGAAAAGATCAATTTTGGTTTTAGACATAGCTAAACCATTCCTTTTGATCACACTTATAAAGATCTTGACATGTTTGAAGTGTTGATCAATAGATTGAGAAAAGACTAAAACATCATCAAGATAGACGATTGTAAAGTCTGTATAAGGATTAAAGATCTCATTCATAATTCTCTGATATATATATATATATATATTTGTCTAAATCCAGTATATCACAGTGCTGTTAATGAAAGACTAATTACTGTTGGTGTGGCGTGACTTCCACTGACCAAGCATTATTTTAACGCTGTCAGAAATCGAATTCGGAAGCAAATCGAGTCGACCTTTAGAATGTTCCAGAATAGACTTTACAACCACTTGACTAAGAGACTTCATTACCCTATGTGCCGATATGATCCTATCTATAATATATACAATTTTTTTAAAAAGAAGGGTGATGATAGAAAAGGCAACATGTACAAAACGGTGGCCCCTTCCTTATCGCAAAGAAGTGGTCCAGTTTTTTTTTTTTTTTTAATATTTATTTTACACGCTTTGCAGTTTACTGAATTTGTGGGGCAAAAGTAGCTTCAGCATAGAACTGTAGCGTGGATTAAACCACAAGTGATCCTTAACCTCCTCTTTTCAGAAAAACTTATGAAAATAAATTATTTTTAATTTATTTAAAAAAAAGTTTATAACATAAATATTTAAATAAATTGTGTACATAAACACATTCATAATGATATACTCATAAGCTTAATGTAACTATTTTTGTCAAAAGTTTTATATTACCAATCATTCGTAAGTTGTCATATTATGAAAAATATTTAACTCTTATAATAATTATCTTAAATATTACACATAAAATAATTTGTTATTGGTTGAAAATATATCAAAATTAAATTGAAATTCAAAAATTAAATGGCTCTAATTCAACTTTTATTTTTAATAATTGTTGTACAATTTTTTCCAACAATAATCTCTTTTGAAATCAATTAACCCACATGCAATTATGAATAATTATACCTGTCATATTATGTAAATAGCATTACTGAAGATTTTCTGGTAGAAAGACAGAAAAAAAAAGTCAGATATCAAATTATCATTCATTACATTTGCAGAAAAGGATCACGGAAACTGGAAAGAAGAAGAATGGGTTTGTTGAGTAATGTTAACACTTAAAAAGCGTTGTTTTTACTCGTAATTTATTTATAGTTAATGATGGTAGCTGCAGTAGCGTCTAGTACTTCAATCCGAGATTGATCCCAATTGACGCACAACAAATGTTGGAGTGAAAACTAGATCTCCAACACTAATAATTGGTAATGATGGTGACATTTGTGTGAGAAGATTCTGATATAAAGCAAATGGATTTTGATAAATAGGGGCACAAATGGAAAAAATGAAAATAAAAATAAAAAGGGTGCGAGGTTTTCTCACTTTTCTGTAAAAAAACAAGAAAAGAAAAGGAAATGTTGGACTTAGCTTAAATAAATTATGAAGTAAGCAACTAGCATGTATTAGTACGTGGTCCCGAATTTGAAATTATTACATAGAAAAAATAACATTATTAAAAGAGCTCCTCCAACTTTATATAGCGCGGGGTGTTAAACTTACTAATACGTTTTGATGGACCAAAACAAGGGTTATTTCTTCTATATTTTGATAAAATTGATTTTGAAAAAAATAAGGTTAAAAAAATTGATTTATGTTTCGTAATAATATTTTGAAAGTGGATTTAGAAGAATTGATTTTGTTTGGATGATAAAGTAAAATTATTTTTGAGGTGTAAATATATAAGATTTTATGGATTTTATATCTAGAATCAATTATTTTCAACGAAAAAACTAAAAAAAAATTGTTTCCCCAAAACTCAATTTTACCCATCAAAAATCAATTATTTTACATAAAATTTTATACCCAAATACTTCAATATACATCCACTTGCGTTGAGACGTCAAAAACGACCGTTTGCGTTAGGAAAAAATCCTAACGAAACAGGCACTACGAAGTAATCAAAATGTTTCCTCTTTCCATCACACGACCAAATGAATCTGTGGCAACTGAAACTCCACGTCTTTTCCAAAATTAATAACCAAAATCTTCAGAAATAAGATTTATTAATTAGCTCTTTTCTGATATAGCTAAGAAATATACCCACGTTTGAATTTGGTACCTTGAGTAACAGAACAGTTCAAGTAAAGTATCGTGATATCCATTAAGGTTGGTGTAGTCTCATCCCTTAATCAAGATCTCGGGTTAGAATTTTGGGTATGAAAAAAATCTCAGCTGAAAAGGATGTTATCCATCGAGATGTAGAAACAAACTCTGAGAGATTACTCCCGTCTCGGGTTGAGAGTGGGATAAGACTCAAGTAGATAAAAAAAGATATCTTGGCTTATAAAAAAAGAATTTTTCTCAAGGTATAACATTGCACGTGTTAAGGAACCAAAAAAAAAAAAAAAAATATTATGTTAAAAAGAATAATTTTTAGACTTTCAAAAATTTGCTTACACAACTCTCATTGTAATATTTTTATTTTTATTCCTTAATGTGCAATGTCACGCATGTTAAATAACTAGATAAAAAAAAAAGTAAAGTATCTTAAGACACAAACATTTATTATCCCTTAAATTGACAATCAGAAATGTCCCCAGAAAAAGGCTAAGCCTCCCACCAATCACATCCCACCTTTATTATTGCTCACACTTCAGATCTTCGCAGTAACACACAAAAAACAGTACCAAGTCACGCTCAAGGCTTATGCCCAAATATATCAGGTTTGGGGTAGCAGAATTTGAGTTCAAAAGATGGAAAAGAAAAGAAAAATTGAATACTCTATACAATACACCTACATGAGACGCTATGTTGTAAGTGAATGTGAATGAATAGCTAGTTTAAAATAATAAATATACTGTATGAGAATATAAATGTGGTATTAGTAAGTTTTGTATTTTGAATATTTAAATAATAGAACTCAATAAAATTACAGCACAAGAATGAATAAACCCACCTCAAATATCACTGTGGAGAGTGCATCTCTCTGTCTGAATGTAGGTCTGGATTTTGGTATCCAAGCATGAAGCATACATGCCAATGAATTGAACTGGTTTAAGCTCAAGGAGTCACCAACAAACATAATCTTCTTTCCCCTATTTCTCTCCAAAAAGTTCAATCCATTGAACCTACACAAGTTCACTACCCACTTAGCCACTTAGCTACTTGAAATCTTTCTTTTACATTATTCTTATATTACTTCTTAGACAATAAAATAAAATAAAAATACAGTCTTTCTTTTTTCTTAATGAAATGGAGATAACCAAAATGTGTGAAAAGATAGTGTACAATTATGTTACTTCATATATTCATATGATATGAAGTGTTAGAATTAAAGTAAAAGGGAAGTAGTGTACCTTGGCAAGGGACAAGAGAATGGCATCCATCTATATTTCTGGTACAGAATATCAGGGCGACCGTACTTTTGGCAATTGAACTGTGGATCTATGAAGGGACATGAAAATGGGTCATACAGAGGATATGAAGCATCGTATACCCATTTGCCACGGAACCAGTTGCATGTTCTTCTTGCGAGCTCTCTTCCTCTGAAACTGCTTCTGCTTCTATTGCTGCAGGAATCAAAGTCTTCAGCTTTTGTTTGGTGATGAGAAAACAGAAACAGAGTTAGAAACAGGGCTTGTTGCAGCACAGCCAATAAACCCATTTCTTGGGTTTCGATCCCTCCCCGTGATTTTTTTTTAAGGAAAAAGGACGAGGAATGAAGGAAAACTTGTCTCAGACAAGAGTTTATATAATGTGGAAAGGGGGGAGAGAGAGAGAGAGAGAAAGAGCGGTGAAAAGGGTTCCACAATTCACATGGAATGTGATTGTGAAGACAGAACCACTTGTATTGGAGTATCCGTTTTATTTTAATGTTTAGGAAAAATGCTTCTTGAACATGTGAAAAATATATATAACCACATATATGAGACTTGTACTAACGTTATTACTTTATAACAAAAAAAACATTCAGTTTTTCTCCACATTCTTTTTGAGTAAGGAAGAAAGGAAAAGAATGTTTATAATTAAATAATGCAAACAGTTTAAAATGGATTCTTTTTAACCGTGGCATTATGTTATGTGGGGTTGGATCCAATCCTTCTTGGAATCATGATGAATGTGATTCAATTATTCGAAAAGAATGGCAACACTTTTACCCACCAAGAAAGACAGATTTGAAAATTTCTTCTAGTAGTTTTCTTTTCCTCCTAGTTCAAATAAGATCAATTAAATATCATATTTACCCATCTGGTGCTATTTTGTATAAGATCATGATCATGGTACTTTGATTCTATGATCTCAGAATGTTACCTTTTGTCCGGCTTCAGACCCTGTCTCAGTTATGACTTCTGATTCTTCAATTAAATCTGCATCTGCTGCTATGCTGGCTGTGCTATGATGTCTCACAATATCATTTTGGATTTGGATGACAGGGAGCTGAGCCCTGAGCAAACCAGGGTTGACCCCAGGATAGTGTTCCCTCCTTATCATGTGCCTCCATTGCTTTTAGTGTACAAAAAACAATGGTACTTTCTACTTAGATGTGCAGTGTTTTTTTTTTTTTTTTTAAATAAAAGGGGGACCTAAGCCCCAACAACAAAACACCTAAAAACCACGAGGGAAGAAGCTAGAAGAAGCATCTCCCGAAATAATGGATTATAAGAAATCCGGACAAACATAAAAAATTCTTTTCTGGCCCTCCAATGATAAACCATGCTTAACCAAGGCATCTGCTGCTTGATTAGCTTCACGGAGCACATGGGTCCAAGAATACCTCCCTCCAATAAGCGAATAGGCCATAATATTCCTAACCAACAAAGCCCCTGGATGGCAAGGATCACATCCCTTTCTAAGAATATTGATAGCCACATGAGAATCAGACTCCACGAGTAAAGTTTTGAAACCTCTCTCCCAAGCCACTTGTAAATCGAAGTAAATTACCCAGAGTTCAGCCAGCACCACTGACCAAGTTCCAATATCTTTCGCATATGAGAATATGACTTCACCATAATGGTTACGTAAGACTCCTCCACACGCAGCCTTCCCATTACCAGGCATAGCACCATCACAATTTAATTTGAACTCCCCTTCTTGAGGACAAGTCCAAGCAATTGGCGGATGAATATAGGCGTCTCCTTGCTTCCCTAACAACACTCCATTTACCTTAAGACTTCGAAGAATGTCCTTAGTTAGTCTCTCAATTCTATGGGCCAAATTGATAGGATTGGGACTCACCTGAGAGAAAATAGCTAGCCTCATTTCTTAGATGCCATAAAGAAGATAGAGTTGCACCAAAAACAGTCCCCCAATTGTTGCCATTAACCAATACGCTAGATTTCAAGTTGTCAGCCAGCTAGTGCCTAAGATCCAGGTTAAAAAAATCTTGCGGTAGCTCTCCTTTAGACACGTACCACCAAACTGTCTTAGCCACGTCGCAATCTCTCATGACGTGAAGGGCATCTTCATTCGCTGAGTCACACAGAGAGCGCAGACCATCAAGGGACAAATCTCTCTTACAGCGAAAATCATTAGTGAGAAGGGCCTCTTTAGCTACTTTCCAAAGATGAAGCCTGATTCTCTCCGGTCATTTCCACCTCCAAACTTCTTTGCAAACCTCATCCACACACTTGGTAGAAGCCACCACAACCTTGTACGCTGAGGACACTAAATATTGATATCAGAGTAGCACAGAGAGAGCAGTCAAAGATGAGAGAAAACTTGTTCTCATTGATGAAAGAAAAATGATACAATACACCAACAGGAGCTAGCTCTATCAGCATATATACAGAACAGAAATAGAAAGAAAGGAAACAAATCACTAATGAAAACAACAAATGAAAGCAATAATTAAGCTAACTAACTCTCTAACTGTTTCTGTTTTAAATTAATTACTGGTAATACTCCCCCACATGGACGATGGAGATCACAGAGGTCAAGCTTGGATATGAGTGAAGAGAACGAAGGAGTAAGGAGAGGTTTAGTGAGCACATCCGCGAGCTGAGCAGAAGAGGGAACGGGTAATAAATGGATGAGACCACTCTGAATTTTCTCACGAATCACATGACAATCTATTTCGATATGCTTGGTTCTTTCGTGGAAAGTTGGATTATGTGCTAAGTATATGGCAGATTTATTGTCACAGTACACTGATGCAGGTTTAGCAAAGGAAATTTGCAAGTCCTTAAACAAGAAATGTATCCATTGAAGTTCACATGTAAGGCTTGCTAAGGCCCTGTATTCTGCTTTAGAGCTTGATCTGGAAACAGTAGATTGTTTCTTGGATTTCCATGAGATTAAAGATGATCCAAGAAAAACACAATAACCTGAAACAGATTTCCTGGTAGTAGGACAACTAGCCCAATCAGAATCTGCAAATCCAAACAGACTGACAGCTGAAGAAGAAGGGTAAAATAATCCCTTTGCTGGAGACTCTTTGAGATATCTCAAGATTTTAGTGGCGGCTTGATAATGGACATCCTTGGGCTTAGACACAAAATGACTGAGTTGTTGGACAGCAAAGGTAATGTCCGGTCTTGTTGTAGTCAAGTAGAGGAGGCTCCCTATTAACCTTCGATATGCTGACTCATCTGAATACAAAGGTGAGTCTGAATCATGTAACTTGAGGGATGTATCATAGGGTGTAGGGGAAGTCTTCACTGCTAAGTGGCTGCTGTCTTCAAGAAGTTCAAGAGTGTACTTTCGCTGGTTGATGAAAATACCAGTTTTGGATCTTGCAATTTCTAACCCAAGGAAGAAACGCAAGGAACCAAGATCTTTGATGCGGAATCTTTTGTCCAAATAGGCTTTGACATGCTGAATTTCTTTGAAATCATTCCCAGCCATGACTATATCATCAACGTATACTAAGAGAGCAGTGAAGTGTTCACCATGAGACTTGGTAAAAAGAGAATGATCAGCATCAGAGTGTTTATAGCCCAAAGATACAAGTGTTGTGGATAGTTTGGAATACCATTGACGACTGGCTTGTTTGAGACCATAAAGCGATTTGTGTGGTTTACACACTTGAGTGGAACCAGCAGCAGAATTTTTAAGTTTTACACCAGGTGGAAGGACCATATATACCTCCTCATTGAGATCACCATGCAAAAATGTATTGTTAACATCAAGTTGTTCAAGAAACCAACCTTTAATGGTAGCCAATGCAAGTAGTGTGCGCACAGTAGTTAACTTAGCAACGGGTGAGAAAGTGTCAAAATAATCAACACCCTCCATTTGAGTGTAGCCCTTTGCTACCAAGCGGGTTTTATACCTCTCAATGGAACCATCCGCATGGTACTTCACTTTATAGACCCATTTGCAGCCAATAGGGGTCTTGTCTGGGGGCAAATCAACAATAGACCAAGTGTTGGTGGCCTCAAGAGCATTTAGTTCAGCTTTCATAGCATCATTCCAACAATTAAATTTACAGACTTGGGAAAAGGATTTGGGTTCAACAGTAGATGAAACATTAAGGCAAAAAGATTTATATGACCGAGTGCAATGATCATAATCTAAAACAGAAGATAAAGGGTAGGAAGAATTACCTGAAGATGATTCGGGCAGAGAAGAAGCAAGGAGACTGCAGTGGTATGCTTCAAGATATGAGGGCTTGTTTCTAGTCCTAGTTGATTGGCGAGTTGGAACAAGTTTAGGAGGTGGAACAAATGGAATGGGTTCTGGACTAGTGATAGAGTGAACAAGAGGTTGTGGAGAATTAATGGGAATGGATGGAACATGAGCAGGTGACAAGGCAGTGTCATGAACTGATGCAAGGTCTGAATTGTCTAGAGAAACACATGGAATTGTGGAGGGGGGAGGAGTGGAAGATGATTTAGTGAAAGGGAAAACATTTTCATAGAAAATGACATTTCTGGAAACAAGAAAATCATGAGATTGAATGTCATACAAGAGATATCCTTTGGTGCCATCTCTATAGCCTAGAAAAACTGTTTTGCGAGCCCGGGGTTGAAACTTTGTTCTGTGACTTTGTAAGGTGGATGCATATTGTAACACCCTACTTTTTATTTTCCGATTTTTTTTTTCAGTAAAAATATTTTCGCTGTATTAACCGGTATAAATGTATTTATTTATATTTTTATCTGAGTTCATGGAGATTGATTTTTATGAAATAAAAATCATATTCATACTCTATCTTAGGGTAGAAGCTTACGATAAAAAATTGGGTTGAAAATTCAGACGGAACCCGGTCTGCGTTTTCACTGACAGTATAATTTTCTTGAAAGCGAAAAACCTAATTTTGACTCGTGAACGAAATGGTTTATATTTAAATCATATTTCCAACTAGTTTGGTTAGTTTGAAAATTTTCAGTCCAAAATGAAATATTACGCTTTTACGCAGGTGTAAAACCCTAATCGAGAAACCGACGGAGTCGAGAAGGGAAGTGCAGAGAGACCCACAAGAGATTGGGACAACGAGTCATACATGATGACTCATGGAGGATGAGTCACCAAGCATTTATGAGCATTAAATGCAAGTAATCATGACATTTAGGTAAAAAGACCAAAATACCCCCAAGCTTTCGCGGGTATTAACAAGACGCATCTACGCACTCTTAACCACTCATTTTACGTGGTTGAAAACCTCCCACATCTCTCCAATTTCGTGCATCCACCTCCAATAAATATTACCTATTTCATTTTGCTTTCGTTTCATTATTTTCCTCTCAAAAACCAAATCGGTAAACGACGGAGTCTAATGCATTTTAATTTCCGAACCGCTAATGGATAAGATCGATGACTCATTGGTGAGTCATTTTGTGTGGCCAAAAATCAGCCACACCTCCATCAAATGTGAGCCACATATTATTAACCATGGGTAGCCAAAATAACCTTAGTTAAGTTAATTATAACCTTAGTTAAGTTAATTATAACCTTAGTTAAGCTTATATTAATTTAATAATCACAAAACCCATTAAACCAATTCCTTTTAACCAAACAAGGCATAATATTACTCCTATAAATACCCCAAAACCGTGGCCTCCCTCACCATTTCACTCATCTTCTTCATTCTCTTCATCTTCCCCACCAACTAAGTTACAAAACCCTAAGAACACCGAATTCCCACCAAACATATGACCCTCTTACTTTCTGAAACTCGTAAAACACTCAACATAAAAGTTGTTCCTCTTTCGCTCTTATTTCCAACAAGATAAATATCATCAAAAACGGATAAGTGGATTGGGAGATAGGCTCAAAATACCGAAACTGCCCAGAATTCTCAGCAACCCACGAAACAGCAGAAAGAAGGCCATTTTCACCCCTGTTATGATCCGAACCTAATGAAAACTTAAACCCCAAAGTTGTTCCTTTTCTTCTTATATTTCTATCAAGCCAAAGTTAGTGATTTTTGGATGAGTATATTGTGAGATACACTCACAATACCATCACACCCTCAAGCTGTCCAGTTTTCAACATATTGAAGGTTGATCATTTTCTTCATTTCTTCAATCTTCAAGAGGTAAAAGCTCATCTCCTTGATCATATAAGCTTTCATATTCATGTATTTCTCATGTTTATGCCATGAATTATATTTTTCCATTCCTAGATCTAGAACTTCAAATAATTCTAGAAAATTGTAGAAAAATCCTTTTAATGTGAAACCAATTTCTATGATCTTGTGATGTCTTCCACTTTCATTATCCAAGAGCTTGAATCCAACTAAAAATCCCTAGCTTAAATTCCTAATATGGGCCGAAACCCTAACCCTAAAGGATAGAGGATTTTGTTTCAAATTTTAGTCTTGTAATAAGTAATCTATGTTAGTTAAGACTCTAGTAACTAGGATCCAAAAGATGGCATTAAGAAGATAATCCTAAACCTATTTTCTAAGTCTTGGCCGAACCTAGCCCTAAAGTGTCATAGATGGTTGTTAGTTGATTAATTATAGTTATGTTGTTTGAATGAAGGTGGTTGTGTTAACTCGTGGCGGGATAACGAGGATCGTCGTGTACGTGTTTCCGGTGATAACTCAGGTGGGAGAAAGAACCATTCCATCGTCGAAACCGATAAGTAGCATATAATTTATAATAATGGTGTAGGGCGACCTAAACCCTACTAGAAGTCGAGTAATCGACAAGACCAAAATCACATTGGAAACCTTTTCCATAAAACCAATGGTGATTCAGGGATTGTAGGTTTATCGACATTAAGGTTGATTTTATGATGTTGAGGATGTTTGGCTTTATTTATTATTTGATCTGATTGTGATATGCTAGCTGTGATAATTTGTTTTAAGTGATATTTTATGGTGTTTGATTATTTTATTGATATTATGTTGATATTTATTAACCGTTGATGGATGATTTGCTTTTATTATTTATATCGAATTGATACTTTGTGATATGGATGTTAATATTCTGTTTTGAGGTTGGAATGGTATATGTCTGGGTAATTTCTGGCTAAGGAAAAACTTGGTATTTAAGCGTGTTTATCACCACCTCTTTTTCCTAGGAAGTTATCCGGTATACTATTCGTAGTTCTTAAATTTGGTGATTTTTATTCTGTTGAATGATATTTTATGATGATTAATATGTTTATGTGAGAATGTATTATAGCTTGATGATAATTGAATTGCTTGGTTCAACAATATTCTGATATATGGTTAGAGATGATCTGCCTGGTTTGATAAATTGCTTAGTTGATTTTAAGGAAAGATATATATTGCTCGGAGGTATTTTGTTTGGGTGAGAGTTTTGAATATGAATTAGAAGTGCCTCACTATTATTTTATAGAAGTGATGTGATATAGAGTGTAAGTGGAGGTTATGAGGAAAAGCTTGAGGTACTAGGTTGTTATTGATAAAAGTCAGTGAGAATCATGTGTTGCATTGTTGTTCATAACCGTGTATTTGAGATACACGAGGTCCGAAGTTCTTGTAGACCGTTCCAAATTAGAATTTAAGTTGTGCAGCTATAGTGTCATTGCTTTGCATGAGCACCCTTGACTGAGTTGAGAGAGAGAACCAGGGTGTGCACCTGAGTTCCTGTGCAGCTATAGAGTCAATGCTTTGCATGAGCATTCTCACCATGGATGTACACCATGGGTGTGAATGTGCACCGTCGTTGGGAACGTGTCACTTGGACGACTGCCTGACATTCCTAACGAGGGATGTGTGACAGGATTAGCAGTGGCCACGTCAGCATAAAGGTTTAGTTGCATGAGTTGGAGGGTAAAGGATGATATAGTGAATTGAGGATGATTGTTGATTTTGAATGATGCGTGTCTGTGACTATTATTGTATTATATGCTATGAATCTTTTCCACTTATGATGATAGAACTGTTTCTTATCTCCCTATTTCTGTATTTTTGTGTATGTCTACTTTGTTACGTTAGAAGACCAGATGGACGAATATGTTGCTAAGGAGATGGATGAAGCCTTGTACGAGACGGAGGTTGTTGAGGAGTTGAATGGCATTCCATATGAAGATGACGCTGGAGAACAACCTACTGATTCTAATAATATAAAGTAGTAAGTTTAGGGCCAGTGAGTCATATAAGATGTTTCTTGTTTTCAGTTAGTTATAAGCATGTTTGTATGAATAAGTACTGGTGTGGGATCCTACTGAGAGGATACCCTAAACCGTGTTGTGTAAAATAAAGAATAATTATGTGTGTATTTATGTAATATAGTTTTGGTGTGTTTTGTATTTGTAGAAGTTATATGATTATTATTTAAGTTTTAATTTTTACGTATTTTCAACAGTAAGCGCGCGATTAAGTAAATAAATATTAAGGTTTTAATGTAATAATACAATGGGGCACAACGGGGTGTCTCACATATGCTAGGCAACCAAAGGCTTTTAGGTGAAGAAGAGTTGGAGATTTTTGGTGAAGAAGTTCATAGGAGATTTGGTTCTTAAAAGGGGTGTAGGCAATCTGTTAATCAAATGGACAGCATGTTGGATGGAAAAGTGCCAAAAACTGATAGGAAGTTGGGCTTGAAAAGAAAGAGCACAGGCAACATTGAGAATATGTGGATGCTTCCTCTCAACAATGCCATTTTGTTGAGGGGATTCAACACATGACCTTTGATGAATAATGCCTTTGGCATTAAAGAAATCAGTCATAAGAAACTCACTTCCATTGTCACTCCGAAGGCATTTAAGTTTTAAACCAAATTGAGTGTCAATGAAAGTAATGAAATTCATGAGATGCTTTTGAGTTTCACTTTTAAATTTCATTAAAATCACCCAAGTAAACCTACTAAAATCATCAACAAGAGTAAGAAAATATTGATGACCTGAAATTGATGGTGTGGCATAAGGGCCCCATATATCAGCATGTAGTAATTCAAAGACTCTAGTAGATTTGGAACAACTATTAGGGTAAGGGAGGTGTCTTTGTTTGGCAAAATGACAAATGTCACAAGGGGAAGTGTTATTATTATTCTTGTATGAAATGAAGGGATATTGTAAGGAAATACATTTGTGTATAGTATCAGAAATATGCCCTAGTCTAGTATGCCAAATAGAGATAGAATCATTTTTGCTTGAGATAAAATTACAAGTAGAATGAGAAATGGAATTAAAATTAGAACTAGAAACAATAGCAGAACCCGGTGTTGAAGCCTCAAACACATACAGTCCTCCATGATTCTTAGCTGTACCAATCATCCTCTGGTTGGAATTCTGAAAAAAAAGAACAATGATCAGGGTGAAAAATAATATGACAGTTCAGGGAAGGAAGGAATTTAGTTACTGAAATGAGGTTGACAGCAAATTGAGGAATATAGTAAACATCATGTAATAGAATGGATTCAAATAATTGGACTGTGCCTGAAATGGTGGCACTTGTTTGTTGACCATTTGGTAAAGACTTAAAAAAAGGTTTAATTGAATGAAAGGAAATGAAATAAACAAGTGAATGGGTAATATGATCGGTTGCACTTGTATCTATAACCCAAAGGGCAGATTGCTTACCAACTAGAGGAGATGAGGTGGAATTAAGGACAGCAGGATAAGAGATGACAGAATTGACTGAAGGAGAAGCCTGTACTTTTGATTGCTGTAAGAGCTGCAAAATCTGTTGATATTGCTCTTGAATAAGATTCAGAGAGGGACTAGCAGGTGGGTCAATTGCAGGGCTATTTTCCAAAAAGAGTTTCTGTTCAACAACATCAGAATTGGGGGCAAGATTAACAACACCCTTGCCTCCTTTGGTTTGATAACCAGGTGGATAGCTGTGAAGAAGGAAACAGGTATCAATAGTGTGGTTTGTTCTACCACAATGAGTGTAAATTCTGTTGGAACCTTGATTGTGTCCTCGGCCTCCCCCATAATTGCCTCTGCCATTGCCACGACCTCTAGAAAATCCTCTGTTAAAATTCTGATTAGTTTGGTACTGACTTCTTGGACCAGATTGTTGAACTTGCATCACTAAAGACTGTTGTTCCACATTAACATCAAGATTGGGAGAAGTGGTAAATTGCCTTTCATGTTGAATGACTATTGAAAATGCCTTGTCTAACTCGGGAAGAGGATCCACAATCATGATATTCGACTTAACATGAGAGTATTGCTCATTCAAACATCGAAGGAATCTAATGACTTTATCCTGTTCTTTGTATTTCTTTACATCAGCCACAGCACCACAAGAACAAGGAATTGCACAATTGCAATCCTTAACTGGGCGAAAGTTATCAATTTCCTCCCAAATAGAAGTTAATCCAAAGAAGATAACTAGAGACATCAAGGTTACCTTGCTTGCATTGGTAAAGACTTTCTTGAAGTTCATCAATTCGGAAGATATCTCCCGAGAAAAAAACGCTTTTGAAGAGTTTTCCAAACTAAGGATGCACGATTACACCAAATGACAGATTTGTGAATGCTTTCAAAAATTGATTTTCGCAGCCAGGATAATACCATGTTGTTACAGCGTGTCCAGGGTTCATAGAGAATATCAGAAACTGGAGGTGGATTGAGACTTCCATCAACAAATTTCAATTCGTTCTTCGAGATTAGGGCAACCTTCATGGCTTGCGCCCATGTTTGATAGTTCTTGCAATCCAATAGAGGAGTAACAAGAATTAGAGAGGGATTTTCGTTTGGATGCATATAGTAGGGATTTGAAGGATTTGTGGCAAAATCAGAATATGCAGAATGTGCCATTGAAGAATCGAAGGTGAAGAAATTGTAGAGATTTAGGGGGGAAAAATAGAGAGAGTTCAAGAAAGATAGAGAAAATCTGATACCATATTGATATCAGAGTAGTGCAGAGAGAGCAGTCAAAGATGAGAGAAAACTTGTTCTCATTGATGAAAGAAAAATGATACAATACACCAACAGGAGCTAGCTCTATCAGCATATATACAGAACAGAAATAGAAAGAAAGGAAACAAATCACTAACAGAAACAAACAGAAAGCAATAATTAAGCTAACTAACTCTCTAACTGTTTCTATTTTAAATTAACTACTGGTAATACTAAGAAGGAACCATCTAGGCTGCCCTTCCAAGCCATGACATCACCAGGGCAGAGGCGGAAGGAGGAATAATGGCCCTTATTCTATTACAAATGGCAGTGTTAGAACATATGGCATTCCAGCTTGAAAATATTGCTTTCATTAGCTGACAAATTTGTAGTTACTTTTTCTAGAAAGCATCTCATTTATTTGAGTTTTGGCTCTTATAATTGTAGGGAAATTATGAGTAAGTTAACTTTGTTTTCTTGATAAAAGAAAAACCCATTTTAATATTAACTTGAGAAGGAGTCTCATATGTAAAGGTAAGGATTTTTTAACAAAGTTCTTTTTTTTTATTATTTCACTGAGTATTCCTATAGACTTAAAATCCACTATCCCGACTTAAGTATTTTTTGATATTTTTTATCACTTCAAATGTCTCTGTTGTCAAAGTAACAACAAACTATGCGGATATAAATTTGGAAGTTAATTTTTCAATATCTAAAATTAATTAAATAATAGTTTAATTCATATACATTATTAGTTTAAAATTTTTTACACCGTCAACTAATCAGAAATCCAGTAAAAATGAGTTTTAGGATAATTAGGATAAGAGTCAAAGGTTTTTAATGACATGTCAATATTTGATTGATTGACAACGTAAAAATATTTACACTGTCAGTACATATCAATAAAATTTTTAAATAAAGAGGCTTCACTATCATGTTATGGCTCCTTATCATTATTACTTCCCATAAATAATGTTAATATTTTGAATAATGGGTTCTGTAGAGTGTAGACTGTTGTTGACCTTTCATGGGGCGACGACAAATGAGATGATGCTATCAACATACGTACTTGTCGTTCTCCATGTGATCCCTTCCCCTTCCTTGTCCCATATAACCACAAACAAATGTGCGTGAAATGAAACTTAACCTCTTCAATCCTCACTCCCTATATGGGAGAATGGATCTCTCAATATTTTTTGTTGGAACCAAAGTGGTTTTGGATTTAATAATCTCTAAGTTTTGATGCTAACAAAAGGATTATATTTGCTTGGTAAAGTGTTAGTTGAGATCTAACAAGTGAGTTCAGTTTATGCAGGAATATTCAAAATGATATAAGATATACAATGTTTAGACTCGTGTAAAGAATTACCCGTCCAAAAGGTTATTTAAACTATTTATAATTTATTTGATAAGTAGACTGGTTTTCTAAAGTGGACGAAGCTATAAATGAATATCTAAATAACTTGTTAGGTATAGCAAGTCCAAAGACTTGAAAATAAGCACGTCCATCTTGCCACGTCAGCAGACGGAAGTAATTAGCTAAGAAAAAGAACTAAAACACAAAATAATCTAGTAGACGAGCTCCATATGCCACGTCATTGGACGAAGCTTCTCTTTAAGGACATAGCAAGTCCAAAGACTTGTGTGGACGAGCACTTCTGTCACTTCTGTGGACGAGCGCTTCTACCACTTCAGTGGACGAGCAGATTAAAATCTTGTATAGATGCGTTCGTAAAACTAAGTAGACGGCTATATATGTTTTATGTCTTTACTACCTTGAATATGATTTAATGCAATCTGGTCCGCGATGAATTTATTTCAAATGATTGATATTTATTTCAAAGGAATATATGTTCTTTATTATTATTAACATCTTGTTCCTTTATGAGAAAGTTCATAGTACTATCAAGGAAATACAAAAAGTAAATATTGCAATTGGAATTGCAAAACGATCTGTACGATGACATCCTTTTTGCTGAACAAAAGCTGGATTATACACAAAGGAGGAAAGAAAACTTTTAAGGTACAACTGCTCAGAACAGTGAGCCTCCATTTTGTGATTCTTTGATAACCAAGGATACTTTTCAACATAGCCAAAATCAAGCTATTAGTCTCAACGGATATCATGCATATAATGCTATCTCTAAACGGGATTATTCAAAGTAACCGTTGAAGAATTACAAGAGTAGAAGAAGGTCACTATATAAGTAGAATACCTCAGATACTGAAAGAGAACTTTTCCTAGCCTAACTTCTGCCAATACAATTCTTGAGAAGACAAGCTCTTATTCTTTCATTCTTTCAAAAGCAACAGTCTGTATTCATTAGTTTGAATATTGTGAAAATATTCAACAAATTTTAAACTTTCATATCCTCACACTTAGTGAGTTAAGTAGATCAAAGTTGTAAATCTCTTTGTTAGAGTTAGAGTCTGAAGAGGCTTGGTAGAGAAAGAATACTTGTAGCCTCAAGAGGTGTTGAATACTTGTTGTGTAATCTATTTGGAGAAATAGTGGAAAAATCCTTCAAGTCGAAGGGACTGGACGTAGCTCTTGGTTGGAAGGGAGTGAACCAGGATAAAATCTCTTGCATGAATTTTCTATCCCTTAACACCTCAGTTTATTTGCTTATACTAACTGTGGGTTTTTGATATTGCTTTTGTTAATCTTTTAAAAAGGATTTCTTGTGTGCTTTATCTGTTTATCTTCTGCTTGTGAAAAAGTTGTTCAAAAGGGTTTTTTCAAAATTGATTAACAAATTCAACCCCCCTTCTTGTGTTTGTCTGTGCCAACTTCAGTTGGTATCAGAGCTCAGTCTTGACAGGGTTGAGCATCTAACAAGTGCTCAGGCAGTACGATCCTACAATCATGGATGCAGAAGGACAAGCTATCAACAGACCTCCTCTCTTTGATGGAACTGATTATGATTATTGGAAAAAGAGGATGATGGCATTCTTGGATGCTCAGAATGCTTACATCTGGGAACTAATAGAAAATGGCTACACTGAGCCAAGGAGAGAAGCTGGAGCTGCAATGCCTAGAGCTGAATGGACTCCAGAGCAGAAAAGCCAACATCAACTAAACTTGAAAGCTAAGCACTATCTCATGTGTGCTATCACCAGATCTGAGCATGACAAGGTTCATAGCGCAACACAAATGAAAAGAAATCGGGATACTCTTGCACTAGCTTATGAAGGTTCCTCACAAGTGAAGGAATCAAAGATAAGCATGTTGGTTCACCAAGATGAGCTATTCAAGATGGTCGATCATGAAACTATAGACCGGGATGTTTGAAAGATTCCAAACAATCACCAACAGTCTCAGGTTTTTAGGAAAGATCTATGAAAATAGAGATCATGTGAGAAAATTTTTGAGAAGTCTCTCAAAGCAGTGGAGACCTAAGGTAACTGCTATCCAGGAAGCAAAGAATCCGAATACTCTTTCTCCGGAAGAGCTTCTGGGGTCATTAAAAGTTCATAAACTTGAACTTAATGAAGAGGAAAACTCCAGAAAAGGAAAGTCCATTGCCTTAAAGGCCAAGAAAGCTAATTCCTCAAAGATGCTTAAAGTTGTTGAGTCTTCAAATGAAGCTAATTCATCAAATAATGAAGATGACTCAGATGAAGATGAACTATCTTTCATATCCAGAAAAATACAACACATGTGGAGAAAGAAAGGTGGATTCAGAAGGAAGCAGCTCAACAAAAAATTCTCCAAGGAGAAGTCAGATTCGAAGGAGAAAGGTCCACCCCTGTGCTTTGAATGTAAGAAACCAAGGCACTTCAAAGCTGACTGCCCAAAGCTGAAGGAGAAAAAGAAATTCTTCAAAAAGAAGAAAGGCTTGATGGCTACTTAGGAGGATCTTGATCTGTCTTCTTCAGATGAAGAAGATGAAGCAGGAGAAGAAGCAAACATTTGCTTCATGGCTGACACTGCATTAGAAAGTGAATTCACTGATGCTGAGGTAATAGAATCTGATCCATCTACTCTTCAAAGTGCTTTTGATGAATTACTGCATGATTCATGCATACTGTCTAAAGAGTATAAGAGCCCCAAAAAGAAGTTTATTAAACTTTCTAGATACTATGATAAGGTCTGTACAGTAAATCAAAACCTTAGGGATAAGAATGAAACATTAAAATCAAACACTGATAGTCTAACTGACATGACTAAGTGTAAGTCTAATAGCTCTTGTGAAGTTGAAAAACTGAAACAAGATGTGACATATTTGACAGACTCTCTGTCAAAACTAGTTGGTAGCTCAAATAAATTAAACCTTATTTTAAGGTATTCTAGGTCACCAAGTGACAAATCTGGAATTTGTTATAATAAAGAGAAGCAAGATGCATCTCTGAGTAAACCAAAAGGTCATACACAATATAAGGCTTTTAAAGTTCATCCACAACACACTAAGTCAAAACCAAGCCCTTCCAATACTTACTGCAAAATTTGTGGAAAAAGTGGGCATGTGTCATCTAGATGCATACATAACAAGAATGCAAAGTATTCACGACCTATGATCACTAACAAGAAAGGACCCAAGTCAATTTGGGTACCTAAAGATAAGATGATCCCTGTTGCAGATCTGCTTAACAACAGGAAAGAAACAGAAGTCCTGGTACTTGGACAGTGGATGCTCACGACACATGACAGGAGAAAGGTATATGTTCCAAGACCTTAGGCCCAAAGATGGTGGCTGGGTCACCTTTGGAAGAAATCAAAAAAGAAAGATCACTGGTATAGGTAAAATTGGTAAACATCATTTTCCCTCCATTGATAATGTTCTGTTAGTAAATGGTCTTAAACACAATCTGCTTAGCATTAGTCAATTATGTGATAGTGGGTTTGCTGTTTCATTTAATAAGGATATGTGTTTTGTCAAGAAAGCCGATGGATCACTCTTATTCACTGCCCAGAGGCAAAACAATCTGTATAAGATTGACTTAGAGGACCTCTCAAATCAAAGTGTCTCATGTCTAGTGTCCATTGAGGATGAGAGATGGATTTGGCACAAAAGGTTAGGTCATGCAAGTTTGAGATTAATCTCCAAACTGAAAAAGCATAACCTTGTAAGAGGTCTACCAAACCTTAGTTTCAAATATGATGCTCTCTGTGATGCATGTCAGAAGGAAAAACAAGTCAAAGGTTCATTTGAATCTAAGAATGTTGTTAGTACCAACAGACCACTAGAATTGCTACACCTTAATCTCTTTGGTCCAACAAGGACTGCCTCTGTTAGTGGTAAGAAATATGGTCTTGTCATAGTAGACGACTACACTAGATGGACATGGGTTATGTTCCTTGCTCACAAGGATGAGTCATTCAAGGTCTTTTATGTATTCTGCAAACGTGTACAGAATGAAAAAGGCATGTGTATAGCTTCAATTAGAAGTGACCATGGGGGAGAATTTGTCAATGAGCTATACCATGAGTTTTGTGAAGAAAATGGTATTCAACACAATTTCTCAATACCAAGAACACCTCAACAAAATGGTGTGGTAGAGAGAAAGAACAGGTCTCTTCAAGAGATGGCTAGGATTATGCTCAATGACAATTCTGTCCCTAAGCACTTCTGGGCTGAAGCTGTGAACACTCGTCACTACATTCGGAATGTAATATACATTAGACCTATTCTGAATAAGACTCTTTATGAATTGTGGAAAGGTAGAAAACCCAACATTTCATACTTTCACCCTTTCGGATGCAAATGTTATATTTTGAATACAAAAGACCAACTTGGTAAATTTGATGCTAAAGTAGATAATGGAATTCTACTAGGATTTTCTGAAACTTCAAAAGGCTTTAGAGTTTATAATTCTAGAACTTTAGTTGTAGAAGAATGTATTCTTGTAAAATTTGATGAAAAACAGCCTGATAAGAGACTATCAGAGCTTGATGAAGCTTTTGCAGATCTTGATCTAAATATCTCAGGAGAGAAACCAGAAATCAAGGCTGATATCCAAGTAGACGACACTTCTCAAAAACAACCTGAATCATCTACTTCTCGACAGGAAAATGCTCAGAAATCTTGGTATTTCAGAAATTATCATCCTCGAGATCAAATCATTGGTGACCCGAATGACAAGCTAAGAACTAGGTCAACTTTCAGAGAACAAAGTGATTCTGCTCTTGTCTCTGAATGTGAACCAAAGACAGTGGACGAAGCTCTACTGGACGATGGATGGATTCTTGCTATGCAAGAAGAGCTAAATCAGTTTGAGAGAAGTGAAGTCTGGACGCTTATACCCCTACCTGAAGACAAGTCAGACATTGGAACAAAGTGGGTCTACAGAAATAAGCTTGATGAAGATGGTAAGGTTGTGAGAAACAAGGCAAGACTTGTTGCTCAAGGCTACTCTCAAGAAGAAGGTATAGGCTACACTGAAACTTTTGCACCAGTTGCTAGACTAGAAGCTATTAGAATATTACTTTCATTTGCTGCACATCATAATATTATGCTTTTTCAAATGGATGTTAAAAGTGCATTCTTAAATGACTTTATTAATGAAGAAGTATATGTCATGCAACCTCTAGGGTTTGAAAATACAAATCACCCTAAACATGTTTATAAGCTTAAGAAAGCATTGTATGGACTTAAGCAGGCTCCTAGAGTTTGGTACGATAGGTTAAGTTCGTTTCTAATGGAAAATGGTTTTAACAGAAGAAAAGTAGACACAACTCTATTTAGAAAATCTATTAAGTCAGATTTCATTATAGTACAAATTTTTGTTGATGCTATCATTTTCGTTGCTACTAATGAATCTATGTGTAAGGAATTCTCTAAGTTAATGCAAAAAGAATTTGAAATGAGAATGATGGGAGAACTCAAATTCTTCCTTGAACTTCACGTTAAACAGTCTATGGACGAAGTGTACATTCATCGGACTAAGTATATAAAGGAACTTCTAAAGAATTTTAAGATGGATGATTGCAAACCAATGAATACCCCTATGCATCCCACTTTAATACTGAAGAAATATGATAAAGAGAAAAAGGTAGACCAAAAGGTATATAGAGGTATGATATGATCTCTTTTATATTTGACTGCGTCTAGGCCTGATATAATGTTCAGTATTTGCTTATGTGCTCGTTTTCAATTTGATCCTAGAGAGTCTCATCTCTCAGCAGTTAAAAGAATATTTAGATATTTAAAAGATACTACTAATCTGGGTTTGTGCTTTAAGAAAAATGATGATTACAGATTAGTTGGTTTTTGTGATGCTGACTATGCTGGAGACAGAATTGAAAGAAAAAGCACCAGTGCAGGATGTCACTTCATTGGAGCTAACCTAGTATCATGGTCAAGGGAAAGGTAAAGTACCATTGCTCTATCAACTGCAGGAGCAAAATACATATCAGCTGCAAGCTGTTGCTCACAACTTCTGTGGATCAAACATCAATTGGAGGACTACAATGTATTTGTAAGTAGTATTCCACTTATGTGTGACAATACTGCTGCAATCAATTTATCTAAGAATCCAATATTGCATTCTAGAGCTAAGCACATAGAAATCAAACATCATTTTATTAGGGATTATGTGCAAAAAGGTGTGTTTGATGTTCAATTTATAGATACTGACCACCAATGGGCAGATATCTTCACTAAACCTCTTGCTGAGGACAGATTTATCTTTATAAGAAAATATTTGAATATGTTGTATGTGGATTGAGCTAGTATAATTTTTGTTAAATTGATCGTCCATTGCATGTTCTCTCTGCACGTCCACTAGTCATGACGCTCCAAAGGCAAGTGGATTCTACGCGTCCACTACCTATGTCTTTGCACGTCCACTCTTAGTCTTGTGTGGACTCGTCTATGCACACATTTATTGCTTATATTAATTTGTTCCTGAACACATTTATATAAAACTTTTCTCTTCCTTGCTAAGTCAGCTACCCTCATCAATCTCATCGTAAATTTTTACGGTTCCAAGATTACCTACGTCGTTTTACACTTAATGACATGTCTTGTCATTATCTTTCTTTTTGGAAACTGTTGGTTTTCAGAAATCTTTCAAAGTAACCTCTTTCCCTCTAAAAATCTTTTCGCATATCTTCATCGTCAACCTCTCTCTCTCTCAATATTTCGAACTCTCCGTCTCCCTTGTTCTTCCAAAACTCTTCTTACTCAACAATGGCTTCAACCACTGCTCGCATGCCTGCTTTTGCAACAGATACTATGTCCATAGTCGTGGAACACCATTTCAACTTTGGAATTCTTCAAGAATACAATCTGGATGTAAGTAAGTTCATCAACACTACTGGTTGGGATGGAGTCTTTTTGGAAAATGTCTCAGTGTATCCCGATCTGATAAGGGAATTCTGGAGGAGACCGAAGATCTCTGAAATAGAAGTTGTTGGATTTGTGCTAGGAAGGAAAGTGATAGTATCAGAGAAAACCATCTCTGATGCCATTGCTTGTGCTCAAGAAGGATTAATCTTCACTGAAAACTGGGAAGAAGACCTAGGTGGTCCAGAAACAATTGTTGTTACCCTTATGAGGCAAGACAGCGTGAGAAATCATTCTTGGAAATCATCTGAGATGAAAGATCACATCATAATTCTTCACCAGATTCTGAACAAAGTTGTGCTGCATAAGATTGGCTCCAAAGACAATTTATCATCTCTTCACAAATTCTGCTTATGCCATCTGGTTTTTGAAACCAAGATTAACCTTCCATGGATCCTTTTTCATTGCTTCAAGGATGCCATTGCCAACAGGGAATCGGCCTCTCACATTACCTTCACCCATCTCTTGTCAAAAATTCTCAAGCAACAAGGCTTATACAATGTTCTAAGTGCAAAGCCGAATGATGAACAAAAAAAGACTCCTTCATGAGAAAGGATTGCAAGCTTTAGACTTTGGCCGAGTAAATATCGGTGGCATGCAACTCAGAACTTACAAGCAAGTGGAGTTGGTAAAGCTTGAAGAGAAGATGAAGGTTAATGAAGAAACTCTTGAAGCCAACGAAGCTGCAATTCTTGGTTTGAAGAAGGGTCCCGAGAGAAAAACTGCGACTGTAAGGCAACTCCTTCCCAAGAGGACTACTAGAGGATCGGTCCCCTCTGTATCCTCTGGTGTTGTTCGTCCATCTGCACCAAAAAGGGCAAGGAAAGTCATTATGTCTGAAGATGAAGATGAAGATGACGATGACGATGAACTCCCCATTGCTACTATTCTTGAAAAACAAGCTGCTGTTGTTGCTGGTCCAATTGCTAAGAAGAAAAGGAAACTAGCGAAGAGGGCTAGAATAACTTTGATTTCTGAGGTAGTAATCTCTGCTAATGACCCTGTTAGGTTAGCAGTAGATGAACTAGTATCAAATTTGACAACTCTTGATGATAATTTCTCTGCTCCATATGATGTGAATAATGCTTATGTTCCTACCCTACCACAATCACCACCTTCACCACTACCACACATAGATAACAACATTACCATTGAAGCCCCCCTCCAAAACCCTTGAAAACTTTATTTCCACCCATCATTCCCTCTTCCACTCTCTATGCTGGTAAATATGAGGATTGCGCCAAAGTACAGAGAGAATGGAAAATACTCTTCCACACCATTCCACATGACCCATAACTCATCCTAAACAGATGGTATTCCCTGGCTGAATATGAATTTGAACCCCTCAACATTTATCCTTACTGGGTCGACCCTGAACCCCACACTCCAACTGGCCCATTCCCTTCTCAAATGTTCAATGAACATGGACCTCTTCTTACTCACCTTCCCCAACAAAGATTTCCTGCCAAGAAAATCTACCCCAACTTAGTAAAACTTCCACCTCTTAAACCTTTCACTGATGGAGTAGAAAGAGTTATCATCTCTGACTGGAATACAGATCCAAACAAGAAAAATCTTGGAAGTGTTCTTGAGAAAAGAGCCAGATCCTCCAGGAAAATTCCTTTTGTCATGGATCAGACTGCAAAATGGATGGCTTTCAAACATCCAAGTATATATGGAGCTGCCGTTGACCAGTTTGTGGACACACTGATGTATGAGATGCTGAAATGGGAATTCAGTCACTTCAGAGCAGACAGAGCTGCCCGATTTGTCCTTCCCACCTGGTTAAGACACTCCACGTCTACAAATGTTGGTGTTATGCCCTAAAAAATCTGTCCTAGATTGACAATGATTGATCTAAACAAAGACAAGGACATGAAGCATCCAAGGCACAAAGGAAAGATGCCAGTTGTTGAAGACATCATGCTGGATCTAAATTTTGAACCCTTTGACCATTCACAGATGGATTACATTCAATCCTTGCCAATTGAGATGGTCAATGAGGCTAACTATGCAGGAGCTTTCTGACAATCCCACCTAATTCACTACACCAGAGATACATCTTCCTCCGGATTGTCTGATGAAGAAAAGGAAGATATTCCCAAGGTCAGAAGAAAGTGTGGTCTCTCACACTTTAGGTACATGATATATAAAGACCTCTGGGGACTTCCTATCAATAGCAGAAATGTGGAGTTTGTCTACCCTGTCAGATGGACAAACTTGAACAGTTTATCCAATTTCAAGAAACCGAGTTTTGTAATTTATCCCCTAATCCCTTAGGTGGAAAAACCTTTCTGTCTAGATTACTAATTCAATTCCTTGAGTATTAGATAATTAATGAAGCATTAAGAATAAGTTAAACTCAAAAAAAATTAATTTGATTGTGTTCTTATTCCTAAGCAACACGCGCAAATCGTTTATTCACAAACAAAGAACTATGAATCCGAATTTCTCAATTTCAAAATTCATACAGTAGATAAACATGAAAACAGTGAATAAACTCTTGAAATTAAACAAACCAGAACAAGTAATTATCCAGAATCAAAACAAGCTATTTAGGTAGTTTTATCTACCTGTAACAAAAGAAAATTAGCTAGACATAATTAAAAAGGAAGAACCAAATGAAGATGATGATGACAAGGATGCCATCTTGAGTCTCTACTTTCCAGCTTCAACTATCTTGATTGCTTCCTTTTCTCCTCCTCTAAACTGTATAGTTCTTTCTGTAAAATGTCTCTCTTCAAAATGTCTTCCTCCTGGCTGTCCTTTTTTTTTTCGCTGTTGTTCCTCCCTTATTTCCATATACCGCTGCCTCTTTTATTTTATTTTTTAACGTTGCTCACGCTGCCCCTTGTTTTAACTCTTTATGCGCCAGTTACACTTTCCTATTCATTTTTATGCTGCTGCCTTCCCTTCCTTTACGTTACTTTTCTTTCTTTTAATTAGGATTCCATTCTCTCTTCAATTCTCACGTGGGCCAGCCTTCATTTTCTTTTGTCTGTTACTTTTCTCCTTCTTAAAAATGCTTCCGTCTCCGTCAAGGCCTTGTCTTCATTTTTTCCCATCCAATCCACAATCATTTTTTCAACTCTAAGCTTCTGACATGGTCTTTTTGTTGCTTGGAGATTTGTCTCAATTAATATTGCCAAAAGTGTTGGATATTGATTTTAGTTAGACCTGAGGTATTTTCATTTTATTTTAATTATTTCCTACAAAGGTAAAAAGAAGTAAAAACAATATTAGATTAACACTAAAAACATAAAATTAAATTAAAATATATAAAATACTATTAATTAAATTGATTAAATTTAGGGACAAAACTCAATTAATTAGCACAATTGGGAGCAAAAATCCATTTAATAAGCACACAAAAATCACATAATCTAGAAGATTGTCACACCCCCAAACCTAAGACTTTGCTTGTCCCCAAGCAAAAGTAACTCAATTAACACACAAAACACTAAGGACAACAGACCAAGCTCTTACATGATTTGAGAAAACTGAAAGAGAGCACAATTAGACAAAATCACTATAAGACAAAATTGCACAAGGACTAATTCCTAAAAGAGAAGCATCAACCAGTAGCAAGCTCAATTCCAAAAATGTCAGGAAGCAACAAGCATAACAACTTTGCAACCTCCATATTCTTAGAAATTAAAAATCATGGCAATTTGGCAAGGGAAGAAAAAATAGAACCTTAGTCCTCACAAGATACACACTCATCAAATAATCACTCAAGTATATGGTGGTGAAGTGTTTCCCTCAAAGCACACATTAGAGTCATGGAATCATAGATTTGCTTTTCATCTAATTCCAAAAATCACAAACCACAAGCATGCACCAATCAAAGGGACTTTATTTTGGGTTGTAACTTGGCTAAAGTGAAAACAAGAGAGAAGAGAAATAAACAAAAGGTGTCAAGAGAATAGGAGAGCAATTATAATAACTCAAATGTTTCAATGTAAAGCACAAATTCCCAATTGCTATAATTGAATTTTTTTCCATTTCTCCTTTCCCATCTTTGAAGTTTCTTTCAACTTTACTCCTTAACCTTATTCACATAAATCCTTTTTTTTCAAACTTCTTATTATTATTTTTCTTTGTTTCAACTTCAATTTTTTTTCAATTTTTTTCTTGTGGGTATCAATTTTTTCCCCACTTTTTCATGTCTTTTTCACTTTTTTTTTTCCAAAGCTTCTCACACTATTCCATTACACTCTCCCCCAAACCAAAGTCTTTGCACTCACCAATGGTCTCCTATTCTCAAGTTGAAATAAACATGGTCATTTTAATTCAAGAAGCAAGGGTGAGAATAAATTAATCAAAATAAGCTCGGGGGTAAGGAAATGAATCTTTCATGCAAGGTTGGCTTTTTGGCTCAAGTGGCTTATGAAAAAAAATACCCAAATCATTTTAATCCAATACATGCAGTTCATAAATCTTAGATAAAAGAATCAAACAAATCTCAGCACATCAACTCAATGGTGCACACTCAGAAAGAATTAACAATCAAGCCCAATATCTTACTAAGGTTATAACTAAGATTCCAAAATTTCGTTCCATACCTTATTGCCACAAATTTAATAAAAAATAAACAAAAATATGCAAAGATGTTATGAAAATTGCTATGAACAAATTTGAAAAATTAAGACTATACTACAAGAAGAACTTCCAAAGAAAGGAGAATAGCCTGACAAAATACACAAAATAATGAAAATGCCAAAAGTGACATCTTCAAACAACATCCTAAACCTTTAAGTGCTTTGCCTATTTTTATTCTAACACAAGCAAACTAAAACATGTGAAACACAAAAATAACAAGAAAATGAAAATAAACTAAAGAGAAGGGTTAAGAAAAACTCATTGAGAAGCTTCCACCCGGATCCCATTACTTGTAGCATAAGGGCTAAGAGATGCTCAATATGTAATATCCTCCTCCCGGATCCCATAGCTTATGGAATGGCAATTGCAGAAGCAATATGGCTCTACCCTCAATTCCTCCTGACAAGTGTGTGAAGACTTCATTGACCTCCTTAAGTACAATAATGAGTTCACTTCCTCCCGGGTCAATTGGTATTGTCATAAAAGAATACGACAGACAAGTGGAAGGGACCAACTTTGCAGTGTCCACACATGCATGTAACCCAACATATTTATCCAATGCAACAATTTCAGGTTTCTTGGCAAGCATGGTGAAAGATATTTCCACTTGTAACTCATCTACCACCACCACTTCATCTCCATTTTGAATCATCTCCGCAACCACATTCTCTTGAATATGGGTTTCCAGTGGCTCCTCAGCTAGCTTTTTCAAATGTTCCATAGTTTCCGCTTCTAACTTTTGAATCATGACACTTAGTTGCGCTACTAGCTCTTTAGAATGTTTCCCAGCTTGCATTTCAAATCCCTGAATCATGGTACTTATTTCTGCCTTGTTACGCTCTATGCTCTGGATCACAAGTTGGACATCTATCTCCCAAATAAATTCTAGCACCTCAGGATTCAGCTTAAAGTGTGGTGGTGGTGGTAAAGATGACAAATGTGATCTCCATTCCTAGCAACGATACAATCAAGCACGACCCAATCAATTTGATATTCCTGATTTGAATAGTAGCCATGGTCCATGTGTTGCATCAACCTAGCACAAACAAAACTCAAAAGAAAAGATCAAATATATACAAAATAAAATGCTCAAATCGAGATTTCATTGGCACAACTAATATTAGCGAAAATCAATCCTCGACAACGGCGCCAAAAACTTGATGACGACCACGGCAAGTGTACCGGCTTCTGACGTGGTCTTTTTGGTGCTTGGAGATTTGTCTCGATTAATATTGCCAAAAGTGTTGGATATTGATGTTACATAGACCTAAGGCTTCTTTGTATTTCCATTTTATTTTAATTATTTCCTACAAAAATAAAAAGAAGTAAAAACAATATTAGATAAACACTAAAAACATAAAATTAAATTAAAATATGTAAAACACTATTAAAAATTAAATTAACTAAATTTAGGGACAAAACTTAATAAATTAGCACAATTGGGAGCAAAATCCATTTAATAAGCACACGAAAATCACGTAATCTAGAAGATTATCAGCACTTCCTATCAATAGCAGAAATGTGGAGTTTGTCTACCCTGTCAGATGGGCAAAGGATATCCCTGAGCCAGTTATACAATATGCTTTTGCCACAGCCTCAACCTCTCCCTTTGAGCATACATCTGAAGAATTAGTTGTGGAAGGCCCTGAACTGAATGTAAAAATACTTTCCAAACATGTTTCTGAGTCTTCAACTCCTCTACATATGGCATTCCAGTGTGAAAATATTTCTTTCATTAGCTGACAAATTTGTAGTTACCTTTTCTAGAAAGCATCTCATTTATTTGAGTTTTGGCTCTTATAACTGCAGGGAAATTATGAGTAAGTTAACTTTGTTTTCTTGATAAAAGAAAAATCCATTTTAATATTAACTTGAGAAGGAGTCTCATATGTAAAGGTAAGAATTTTTTAACAAAGTTCTCTTTTTATTATTTCACTGAGTATTCCCATAGACTTAAAATCCACTATCCCGACTTAAGTATTTTTTGATATTTTTCATCACATCAAATGTCTCTGTTGTCAAAGTAACAACAAACTCTGTGGATATAAATTTGGAAGTTAATTTTTCAATATTTAAAATTAATTAAATAAGAGTTTAATTCATATACATTATCAGTTTAAAATTTTTTACACCGTCAACTAATCAGAAATCCAATAAAAATGAGTTTTAGGATAATTAGGATAAGAGTCAAAGATTTTTAATAACATGTCAATATTTGATTGATTGACAACATAAAAATATTTACACTGTCAGTACATATCAATAAAATTCAATAAATAGAGAGGCTTCACTATCCTGTTATGGCTCCTTATCATTAATACTTCCCATAAATAATGTAAATATTTTGAATAATGGGTTTTGTAGAGTGTAGACTGTTGTTGACCTTTCATGGGGCGACGGCGAATGAGATGATGCTATCAACGTACGTACTTGTCATTCTCCATGTGATCCCTTCCCCCTCCTTGTCCCACATAACCACAAACAAACGCACGCGAAATGAAACTTAACCTCTTCAATCCTCACCCCCTATATGGGAGGATGGATCTCTCAATATTTTATGTTGGAACCAGAGTGGTTTTGGATTTAATAATCTCAAAATTTTGATGCTAACAAAAGGATTAAATTTGCTTGGCAAAGTGTTAGTTGAGATCTAACAAGTGAGTTCAGTTTATGCAGGAATATTCAAAATGATATAAGGTATACAATGCTTGGACTCGTGCAAAGAATTACCCGTCCAAAAGGTTATTTAAACTGTTTATAATTTATTTAATAAGTAGACTGTTTTCTAAAGTGGACGAGGCTATAAATGAATACCTAAATAACTTGTTAGGTATAGCAAGTCTAAAGACTTGAAAATAAGCGAGTCCAACTTGTCACGTCAGCAGACGGAAGTAATTAGCTAAGAAAAAGAACTAAAATACAAAGTAATCTAGTAGACGAGCTCCATTTGCCACGTCATTGGACGGAGCTTCTCTTCAAGGACTTAGCAAGTCCAAAGACTTGTGTGGACGAGCACTTATGTCACTTCTGTGGACGAGCGCTTCTACCACTTTAGTGGACGAGCAGATTAAAATCTTGTATAGATGCGTTCTTAAAACTAAGTAGACGGCTATATATGTTTTATGTCTTTACTACCTTGAATATGATTTAATGCAATCTGGTTCACAATGAATTTATTTCAAATGATTGATATTTATTTCAAAGGAATATATGTTCTTTATTATTATTAACATTTTGTTCCCATATGAGAAAGTTCATAGTACTATCAAGTAAATACAAAAAGCAAATAGTACAATTGGAATTGCAAAACGTTCTGTACGATGACATCCTTTTTGCTGAACAAAAGCTGGGTTATACACAAAGGAGGAAAGAAAACTTTTAAGGTACAACTGCTCAGAACAGTGAGCCTCCATTTTGTGATTCTCTGATAACCAAGGATACTTTTCAACATAGCCAAAATCAAGCTATCAGTCTCAGTGGATATCATGCATTTAATGCTATCTCTAAACAGGATTATTCAAAGTAACCGTTGAAGAATTACAAGAGCAGAAGAATGTCACTATATAAGTAGAAGACCTCAGATACTGAAAGAGAACTTTTGCTAGCCTAACTTCTGCGAATACAATTCTTGAGAAGACAAGCTCTTATTCTTTCATTCTTTCAAAAGCAAAAGTCTGTATTCATTAGTTTGAATATTGTGAAAATATTCAACAGATCTTAAACTTTCATATCTCACACTTAGTGAGTTAAGTAGATCAAAGTTGTAAATCTCTTTGTTAGAGTTAGAGTCTGAAGAGGCTTGGTAGAGAAAGAATACTTGTAGCCTGAAGATGTGTTGAATACTTGTTGTGTAATCTATTTGGAGAAATAGTGGAAAAATCCTTCAGTCGAAGGGACTGAACGTAGCGCTTGGTTGGAAGAGAGCGAACCAGGATAAAATCTCTTGCGTGAATTTTCTATCCCTTAACTCCTCAGTTTATTTGCTTATACTAACTGTGGGGTTTTAATATTGCTTTTGTTAATCTGTTAAAAAGGATTTCTTGTGTGCTTTATCTGCTTATCTTCTGCTTTTGAAAAAATTGTTCAAAAGGGTTTTTACGAAAATAATTAACAAACACAATTCAACCCCCCCTCCCCCCCTTCTTGTGTTTGCCTGTGCCAACTTCATTTTCAATCGTTGATATATATATGTATATTAAATTGGAGGGCTAAGATCATTTACTGAAAACCTATTTAGCAAGTCATATTAATTTTATTAGTTTTATATTTTAACTCCACAAAATTTTATTTTAGTCATTCTTTGTAGCTGAGAAGGTACTATGGATGGCATCGTCGTCGACGGCAAGGTGGTGGCCACCATCATCCCTTCAAGGATTCTGCCATCACCCCTCTGGCCAAGGCCAAATGTAAAACCACCCTGACCTCGTCCTCGCCGCCCTCGGCAACTGCGCCCCCAAGGATTACGACGAGATCGACGGCTCGTTGGAGGAACGCGCCCGCGACATTACCATCAACACTGCCATTATGGAGTACAAGACCGAGAACCGCCACTATGCCCACGTCGACTGCCCCGACCACGCCGATTGCGTCAAGAACATCATCACCGCACATACCAAGATGGACGACGCCATCCTCGTCGCAGCCCAGTTGCTACCGCAAAACCCAGCCCGCCGTGTAGTCCCTGCAAGGATTTTGCCAGCCGTGCCCCCTCCCCTGTCCCCTCAGAGCCTTCGCCTCCTGCATGTCGGTGCCAAGATTCCGACAATGCTCGCCGGCAAAGAAGACAAACAAGACATTCACAAGGAGATCGAAAAAGAAGACAAAGAAAAGAAGTAAAGAAAAACCATAATTTGTTTTTAATCTTTAAGCTTAATCAAACGGAAATCCACTAAGAGTGTGTTTGAGAAAGCTTGAAAAAAAAAAATTATGCTGATAATCAATTTTTGTATAATCGATTATTGTGATAATCGATTATAATCAGAATCTGTTTGCTGAAAAACGATTTTAAGATAATCTATTTCGTTTGGGTGATGCAAAAAAAAAAAATTATTTTTATATAATAAATTACAAAAAAAGGGTATGAAGTTATTTGTATAATTTAATAATATTTGTTTAGAAGTTAGTTTTGTAGGAGTAAATAGGGAAGAAAGTTTTGAGAATGAAAAATTATCAAATCACAATAATCTTAAGCTAGAAAAAACTAGATGGCATACAACAGCTTTTTTCCCTAAAAAACGTTTTTTTTTATAAATTTAAGCAAAATGCCAAACATGATAGATTATCTATGAAACAACTTTTAAGCTAAAAAACACACTCTAAGAGTGTGTTCGGGAAAGCTGGAAAAAAAGATTATGCTGATAATCTGTTTTCAAATAATCGATTATTGTGATAATCGATTATAATCAGAATCAGTTTTGTTTGGGTATGTTTCCTGAAAAGCGATTTTAAGATAATCTATTTCGTTTGGGTGATGCAAACATAGTCACTTTTCTATAGTAAACTACGAAAAATGGTATGAAATTATTTGTTTATATAAATAATTAATAATATTTGATTTTTTTTAACATTACAAGTTGTTGAAATGTTTACTTTTTTTGTCATCAATTTTTTCTATTATAAAAAAACTGAATAAAATTTGTAACATTTTCTGATACTTATGAAAAACATATAAAAAAATATATTATTTTTAGAATGTTTTAAAATAAATAATAAATAATTATTTAAATAAACTAGAGAATTTTATGTTCAAAAAGAGCTACAAATAACAAATGATCTAAAATGTTAAGGAAGAGGTTTGCTATTACAGTACGTTCCTTTTACCGCAGTACGTCCGAGGGACAAGGACAACGCAGGAAGAAAAAATAAGAAAGAAGGAAGGAAAAAAGCATTTTCATAAAAAGTCCGGTTGAGCATCTTATAACAAAACAACTGTTTTGGGTATAAAAAGATTTTTTTTTAAATAATCATTTTACCCAAACATATAATTATTTAACAAAACATCTTTTTGATTGAAAAGCAGTTGAAACTATACCAAAAACAACCGACCCAAACACCCTCTAAGAAAGTATTTGAGAAAGATTGTTTTTGTGAGTTTCAGCTATTTTTACAACAAAAAGCTGTTTTATAAATAATTTGTTGTATTTGGCTTTACAACTTAATTATTTTAAATGATTTTTCAACAAATTTAAGCTGATTTTCGTACAGCTGATGGTAGGACAGTTTACTGAATTTTTTTTTATTGTTCCTAAACGACTTGAAGCATTCCCCGTAAAACACCCCACCCCACCCCACCCCAATAGTCTCACAAGTCACTTGTCGCACTGTAGTCCATCATTTACTTTTTTTTTTTTTTTTACTCGTTCTTTCATTTTTCCATTGACCCAACGTTGAAGATCCAGGCTTGCCCCCTCTCTTCCCAAATGTAAATCATCGTTCTCAGTTTTTTCTCGTTAAATCATCGAGCTCAGTTTTTAAAAATGTAAAATTTTTTATAACTAATTTTTTTTATATAAATTGAAATCCTTAATTAATAATAAAAATTTTAACCTTCAATCCATAAATTTTAAAGTTAACATCCTATAAAAATTCTAATGTTAAAAAAAATAAATATTATTCATTTTTCTACCAAATATTATAAACAAATAACTTCATAGTATTTTTCATAATTTATTATGTAAAAGTGGTTATTTTTATACCACAAACGAAATAGATTAACTTATCAACAAACATATCCAAACAAAACCAGATTCAGATTATAATCGATTATCACAATAAATTTTTTTTTTCCAGTTTTCCTATACACACTCTAACTAGATTTGGGCTCAATCTGTTTTAGTAAAATTAAAAAGAAAAAAAATCTCTGGATATATATGAAGCAAGCGGAAAGCTGAATCATGACCGCTACTGGGGAGTGAAGTCGAGAGAGAGGGGGCGGCGGGAGGTTGGAGGAGGTAGAAGAAGGGTTTGTTTCATATCTACAAAACAAAAACAATGCTTTTTTGCAAAATAAAAATAAAAATTTATTCAAAAGTATTTTTTAATAATAAAATGTTAACTTGGAGACTGGTTGTTACTGGTCACAGGGAGGATCCATCCTCAACTAAGCGGTTGGAGTTGGAGGATTAAAGAATTGCCTGCAAGTTAAATATGGATCACCTTTCCAAACTTGCAGGGAGTGGAGCACAGTGCAAGCCACAGAAGAAATGACAAAAAACTGGACTCATTTAAATCAGTCCCATTACTTTTTGAGTATTGCTAATGAGTTCATTGAAGATATTGTTTAAGGAATATAAATAAAGTTTGTTGAAAAACTAACTATATCTATTTTCAGTGTATTAATTACATAATTTTTTATAAAACTTTTTTTTTAGGTTTCTTAAAAAATACCTTTAAGATACTCATTAGCATTTATTTAAATTTTTTATAGTAAAATCCATTTTAAGAATATAGGTATGGATTTAATTAGTATATATTGTTAAGTAAAACATTTTTGTATACTGACAACAAATTATAAATCATCACATCATTAAAAATATTTGATTTTTATCATAATTATCTTTAAAATCACATATAAGATGATTTTTGATTAATTGACGGTGTAATTTATAAAGTTAAAATTAAACTCTAAGTATTATATTCATAAATATATTAAATTAGTCTTTCAAGTTTATGCGACTAATTAAATTCGTTTTAAAAGTAAAATTAGTCTCTCAATTTGTGGGTAATATATAAGTATCTCTGTAAGCGTTTTTTGAGTCTTGAGATCTGTCCCCGACTCTCAGAGAGCCCCTCGTGACCCAACTCATCTAAAGTTTTTTGTATAAAAAAAATTTGCTTCTCAATCGATGGATGAGAGAATATTCTGATAAACAAAAAATAAATCTCTTACTCACTCACTCAAAATAAAATAAATGTTGGCAAACTTAATTACTGGTTCATAATTAATTATGCCAAAACTGTCCCTTGGATTCAATTCTTCCTCCACATTTCTTGTCTACTTCCATTTCTCCTCAATTATAAACTATTGACAATACACACCTCTTGTTAATTAGGATTGTTCTTGCCGCCGTTATTTATCTTATTTGGAGAGAGCGTAATGCTCCAATTTTTTCATATTACGTGAGTACTCCTTTTGCTATTTGTGTCACCATTACTAGGACTATTCAATATCGACCTTTTGATACTCACAGGTTCCATTTTTTTGTGCGTAACCATTGGTGGCAAGATGAGTGAAAGTTATATATATGCCTCCTCGTTCCAACTTTAGTTTTCGTGGTTCTGGGATTTGCATGCCTTTGTTTTTTGTTGGCCGGTGTGCTGTTTGTTCTAAGTTGGGTTGGTTGGGTTGCATGTCTTTATTTTCTAATGACAATAGGAGACGATATAATAAATTTATTAATGAAAAATATAATACGCAGAATAACTGTTACACGTTATTTTGCTATTGATTCCTTAATCAGGGCCTTACAAACATTGATTAACAAAATCCAATTTTAAGATTTTGGGTCTAGCCAGAAATATTTATCACAATTGCATTTGTATAACTTGATTCTTCTATCCACTTGTCATCGCTTTTAAACTTTAGAGAAATAAATAAACCTCTTTAGTCATAAATTGTGAGCATCGTTGTCAGGTTTGCTGGCTTTAGGCAGCCATTTCCACCCTCTTAATTTGTAGGCCCTTTTTTATGGTTGTCATCTTCTTTTGAGCAAACATGCAAAGCAGCCTTTAAGAATTATTAATTTGGCGATAATAATATAAACCAATAAGTAATTGAAATGCATGGTTGGTTTTCTAGCAAATATAGTGGTTTAAGGTGGACAAAAGAATGTGGTATCATTTTGCGATCAAGACAATGCATTTCCAAGTTGGGCTATGTGGGTCATGGACAGCAAAAATAACTGGCCCATGTTGTTGGATTCGTATACAAATGAGTAAATTTGAAGGTACTTGCCTATCCTATTCCTCAACATGTCTCACTCAGTTTCTCATTCTCCTCTGGTCCTTCCCCTTTTAATTTCTTTGGTCAATAATGGCAGGCATTATCCAATATCCAGTGAGACCCTATCAACGTTGGTTTTGCTTTCACCAAAATTCATTCGTGACAAATAATTGTAGAAAGAAAAAAGTCATGACCTACGAAGCATGCCAGAAACTCGACAGATGAATGCTATTTTGAAGGTAAATGCCTACCAAGATAAATTTGACAAGTTAGTTAAATCTAGTAATATACCGCCAAAGACATTCTCAAGATCATTGAGAACTCGCTTAGATAATACACTGCCCTTTTCGACATTGTCATAGTCATCCTGGGCCAAGAGACATCCTATGGTATCTTCAGATATCGATATGTACAACTTCAATCTGGCCGATGAGGCATAGCAGGCATCATGACCGGTGGATTGACTAAGTATTGCTTGATCTGGTCAAACGCCTCTTGAAGACAAGATTCCCACACAAAGCCCTATTCCGCTTTTAACTTGACCAACGGTGCAAATACTCTTGTTCTTCCTGACAAATTCGATATAAACCTCCGCAGAAAGTTAACCTTTCCTAGGAAAGACTGTAATTATTTCTTATTTGTCGGTGCTGCGGCTTCCATAACTGCTTTGGCTTTATTTTTGTCCACCTCGATTCCTTTCTTATGAACTAAAAAGCCCGAGAATTTGGCAAATGACACCCCAAGCTACATTTTTCCTGGTTCATTTTGAGATTGGGTTTCATCCTATCAAACCCTTGCTTCCGTGTGCTCTAAGTGATCATCTTTAGTTTTTGATTTGACAACCACATCATCAATATATACTTCTATAAATTTCCCAATCACATCATGGAAAATAGTATTCATTGCTCGCTGGAAGGTGGCTCCTGCATTCTTTAAACCGAAAGGCATGACAATCCATTCATATGTCCCAATTTCCCCCGGACACTTGAAGACAATCTTTGACACATCTTCTTCGGCTATAAAGATTTGATTATAACCTGCATGGCCATCCATACAACTTAAAATTTCATTTCGATCTGCCGAAGTCGATAAGCATGTCGGCATTTGGCATCGGATATTCATCTTTGGGGGTAGCTGTATTTAGATTTCTAAAATCTATGCATACCCTCATTTTGCTATTCTTTTTAATAACAGGAACTACATTAGAAGGCCAATCGACATACCTGGTTGTTCGAATGAACTTTGCCTTAAGCAGTCTTTCTACTTCCTCTTTTATTCTCGGTACCACATCTAGGGCAAATCTTCTGCTCGCCTTCTCAACAGGGTTGCAACCCTCCCTGAGTGGTAACCGGTGTTCGACAAGATCCCTGCTTAAACTAGGCATTTAATCGTATTCCCATGCGAAGCAATCTTTATACTTTACAATTAGTCTGGCAAGTTTTTGTTTATAATCCTCTGGAAGAAAAGCACTCACAAAGATAGGCATTTTCTTTTCCTCCGTACCTAAGTTTATTTCTTCCAGGGGATCTTCCACTTCAACATTTTGCTTAACTTTGGCTCCCTTTTCAAAACCCAAAGGGTCGTCGTCAATGATACAATCCACTAACACACTTTTTGAAGTGTGTACTTCTTTGTCGGCCAGATAGACCAACAATCTTCTCAGTTGTATTTCAAGGCTCATTGTTGGAATTTGACCGAGATTTATCGGCCTCTTCCTTTATCTTAACACCAAATTGACTGAGAAGACTCGCTTCCAATGCATCCTTGTCAATGACCCCTTCAGGCGCGCTTATAGGTCTGACGTTTGGTGAATATACCTTGAAATCAACATGTAATTGCTGAGCACAACAATCGTTGACATCTGCTTCGACTATTTCTACTTGATCTTGCGCATTCCACAAGATTACTTTCTGATGCACTGTCGATGGAATTGCTCCCACATCATGAATCCAATCCCTGCCAAGTAATAGGTTGTAGCTTGACTTGGCGAGGATTATCACAAACAGTGTCATCCTTTCGACGATGCCAACTTGAATTCAACAAAATGACGCCATCCGACTTGAGAAGTTTTGCCATCGAAATCAATGATGACCATATCTCGCTTAATTAAATCCGACCGATGGCCCTAGCTTTTTGAACATTACTCTTGGCATCGATTCACAAAGCAGCCTCCCGCCAATTAAAACCCCGCTGGTAGGTCTTCCATCTATTACTGCCTTCACATGCAATGGCCTTAAATGGTTCCTCTCGCTTATCGGTTGGCTTTTCCAATCGGGCCACGTTATCAAACACAAGAACCAAGTTTTCTTGGACATACGTCCAAAGATCACCTGGATCTCTATCATTGTTGACAACATCATCATCGTCGGAGAAATCAACTTCGAGATATCCCTCATATTCTACTGGGATAAACGAAATCAATCCTATCTTCATTCTCATACCTGGCTCCAGTATTACTTCATTTTCTGGATCTTCATCCAAAAACGCACCTCCAACCCTTCTGCCATGATTTCTTCTTAAATCACTTTCGTCATCTGATCCCGACCTATCTGATAGCGGTCGGGCCACTCCTGCGCGACAATTATCCATTGCTTCAATTATGTCAACCAGATCTTCATTTTGGGTTTTTAGGTCCATGTCTTTACCGATGTTTATATCATCATTTGGATCATTCAATGCCTCAATGACAAAGATCGAAAGACACTTCTTCTTTGGTTAAATAACACTCAAGCTTGAACGTTGCCAACTGTTGTTTTTCCATTCTCGCCTCAAACTCTTTCTCGAGTCCTGCAACCCTTTCCATGTCTACCAGCCCTACAGGCTATTTGCTAGTGCATCTTGTTGGTGGTGGTGCCTACTCTAAGGCCTTTTTCTTCTCTACAAAAATCCGTGACATAATCTTATTCCGACAATGGCGTCCCATTGACCACCCCTACTCACGAGGAGTGTTTCGATATCACCCTCCTGTCGGGGACATTTCCATTTCGATACCTCCCATGTGCACATGGTGGTATCTCTCCTTTTTCAACACCCCAACCTGTGACGGTGTTACTTTCGATACTCCTTTTTAGGTAGTATTGCTCATTTTTGACATCCCAACCACATGGTGATGTTACTTTCGATACCCCATTAAGGCGGTATTTCTCTTCGATACCCCTATCATAGGTGGTATTGCGGCAAACATCATACAACTCATCATAAGGCACAATTTCATGTCTCATATGTGTAACAATTCATTTACAAAAAATTAAATATTTGATCTTATCATGCATGTCAAATAAACTCACATGGCATAGCATACACCAATAAGCACATCATTCAACTAATACAAATACCAATCATGTATTTCAAGCCATCAGTAACAAGAATAAATACCCAATTTAATAATCTTTTTTTATTTTAATTCAAAACCTCTAAAAAATTAGTTTATTAACAACATGCATCATTCAATTGAAATCTCTCAAAATCATAGGTAAATCGCTCAACACAACAAAACACATGTACCATGGAAAGGGTTATTAAAAGGTACTGTTGCTCACCTCTCGAAGACCTCCAATGTGCTATAAAAATTATGTATGATAAAAACTAGTGCTTCCTTAAAAATTATTCTTCCCTTCACTGGCGTTCTTGGATCTGTGTATTATAAAAGTCGTACTGCCAAGGAAGGAAACGCATAAACCTCCTCCTTTCTACATTGTGTTGCGGCGCTACTAACTTGCACAGTAACCGACTTATATATACATGGCAGCAGGCACGGTCACTAGTGTAACACCCGGGTGCCGACGAGGGCGGGGAGTGGTTGCCGGTGCAAGAAGGCACGGACAAGGAGCAGCTCCTGGCAGGCTTCTAGGCGGAGGGAGACATAAATGAACCGATTACACACCCGAATGATAGGGATCTTGAGATTGTGTAGGTATGGGGCTATACAGTTGAGGAAGGCTTATATGAATTGGTTGGTGCTACCTATACTAACAAGATGCATCTTCTTTTTGGTAGCCCATCACTTAAGAACTCCACAGTTAAGCGAGCTTGACCTGGAGCAATTCTGGGATGGGTGATCTCCTGGGAAGTTTTCCCAGGAAGCGTGTGAGTGAGGACAAAGCATGCTGAAAAGACCTGTGTTGGTCTGTGGGGACAGTCGTCAATCTATAGAGCAGCCAGGGATGTTACAAATGGTATCAGAGCGGCACCTCTCTCAGTATGGTGTGGTTCGGGGACGAACCAAAGAGGAAGCCGGTGGGCATGTATCACCCGGGTGCCGACGAGGGCGGGGAGTGGTCGCCGGTGCAAGAAGGCACGGACAAGAAGCAGCTCCTGGCAGGCTTCTTCGCTGAGGGGGACATGAATGAACCGATTACACACCCGAATGAGAGGGATCTTGAGACTGTGTAGGTATGGGACTATACAGTTGAGGAAGGCTTATATGAATTGATTGGTACTACATATACTAACAAGATGCATCTTCTTTTCGGTAGCCCATCACTTAAGAACTCCACAATTAAGCGAGCTTGACCTGGAGCTATTATGGGATGGGTGACCTCCTAGGAAAGGAAGCGTGTGAGTGAGGACAAAGCACGCTGAAAAGACCTGTGTTGGTGTGTGGGGACAGTTGTCATTCCATAGAGCAGTCGGGGATGTTACAACTAGCGTTTCTAGTTTTTTTTAAATTTTTTTTTTCTTTAGCCAAAAGCATGGCTGCTTGGGCTTAATGCCCAGTATCCTTTTATTAACTATTATAAAGAATGGAAAATTATATATATATATAATTTTGCATTCTTTATAATAGTTAATAAATTTCAATAAATCCTTATACCATCACTTCTTTACACTAAATCTCCCATTTTTATTTTATTTGCACCACACTTTTTAATAACTTATTATTATTATTATTATTATTATTATTATTATTATTATTATTATTATTAATTTATTTTTTTCAAATTAATTATGTTAGAATTTTAGGATGTTACATTTTAATGTAACGCCCTTCGTTACATTAGTAACCCAAATTAATTTCAATAAAAATCCTTCAAAACATTTAATTAAAATAACACAAGTCATAAAATTTTCCTCAAATAACTAAGTAGGAAAATACCTCATATTAAATAAAATAGTAATAAAATATCCATGTAATGAATATAAATATAAATGAAAACCACAAGCCTCAATACCGGGCGTCTACTAACAAACCCAACGATAAATAAATAAATGTGTCTAGCCACATACGACTCCTTATTTAAGAAAATACTAACCAAACTAGAAATAATAACTAATTGAATCCACTAAGTCTTCACGCCTCTTTAGTTTCAATGACGTTCTCCTCGTGCTCTGAAAACAATACTTATAATGAGATATAAAATCTCAATGATCAATAATACGGTTTTATAAAATAGTTTCAAAATAGCATTGTTCTCAAATAAGACGTGAACCTAAAAACTGTCCATGGCACCCGCTAATTTTCCAAAATAATATATATAAAAGGAAATACTTTTAATATCAATAATAATCTCATCTCAATACATCACATTCCATATACCAGATAAATCCTAGTTTAATCCAAGCGGTCCGAAGACCTCCTAATTAAATTGGCCTCTTGCCGGCATGCCATATATTCACACGTCACACGAAAATGGCGTCCCATTGCCCACCCCTACTCACGAGGAGTGTTTCGATGTCACCCTCCTGTCGGGGACATTTCCATTTCGATACCTCCCATGTGCACATGGTGGTATTTCTCCTTTTTCGACACCCCAACCTGTGGCGGTGTTACTTTCGATACTCCTTTTTAGGTAGTATTACTCATTTTCGACATCCCAACCATGTGGCGATGTTACTTTCGATACCCCCTTAAGGCGGTATTTCTCTTCGATACCCCTATCATAGGTGGTATTGCGGCAAACCTCATACAACTCATCACAAGGCTCAATTTTCATGTCTCATACGTGTAACAACTCATTTACCAAAAATTAAACAATTGATCTTATCATGCATGTCAAATAAACTCACATGACATAATATACACCAATAAGCACGTCATTCAACTAATACAGACACCAACCATGTATTTCATGCCATCAATAACAAGAATAAATACCCAATTTAATAATTTTTCATTTTAATTCAAAACCCCTAATTTTAACAAATTAGTTTATTAATAACATGCATCATTCAATTAAAATCTCTCAAAATCACAGATAAATCGCTCAACACAACAAACACATGTACTATGAAAAGGGTTATTGAAAGATACTCACTGCTCACCACCAAGACACTTCCAAAGTGCTCAAAAAAATATGTACGATAGAACTACTATCTTTGAAAAAAAAATCTTCTTCCCTTCAGTGTCACGATTACACTACCAAAGAAAAGAAACGCGTCTCAGCAACCTCTCCCTCCCTAACTGCGCGGCTTTTCCAACTTAGCTACTGTGCTCGCTATGCTGCGGCGATGATACTGAAGTATCAGTAAGACCGTTTTTTTCCTTTTAGAAGCGAACCCTCACAAAATGTATTACTGTGCAATCTTTAAAATAAAAAAAGGTGGGCCTAATAGCCCAGGCGTGATGGCTATTATTCACGTTAGTTCTTTTTCTTTCTTTTTTTTTTTTTTTTCAAATCCTTGTGTTCCTTTTCTACTATTAGCCTAATATGTATGCTAACTATAATGATGAAAGATGGCGTCCTTGACTTGACTTATGGGCATCATTTTATTTCAAATTTTAAGTTTTTGTACTCTTAATTATCAAGCACTTTAAATAAATTTTTTATGTTACAAATCTTTTACACTAAAACTCAAACTAGTTTAATATTTTATTAAAAAAAACTGTAAATTAAAATTATATTAAAATTTTGGGATGTTACATTTTCTCCCCTCCTTAAAGAATTTCGTCCTCGAAATTCACCTCATACTCACGCACTTATTTTAACATATGTCATATTTGAAACTAAAAGGTTACCATACCTTAGATAATAAAATCCGGGTATTGACGAACGATATCCTCCTCCATATCCCAAGTGGCTTCCTCAGGAGTCAATCCGTCCCATAATACTTTCACCAATGGAATCGCCTTGTTCCTTAGAGTCTTAGTGCTCTTGTCCAGGATTTGACTAGGCTTTGGCTTATAGATCAAATTATCCTTCAATTGTATGACCTGGAGCTATCACACGAGATTCATCGGCACATATTTTCTCGAAAGGCGACACATGGAAAACATCATGAAGGTTTGCCAATCAGGCGGAAAGGCCAATTGATAAGCAACAGGCCCGACTCTTTTAAGGATTTGGAAAGGTCCCATGAAACGAGGATCTAGCTTGCGGACTTTCATCGACCTCCCTACCCCCGTCTTAGAAGTGACTCTCAAAAATGCATGCTCACTTTCCTGGAATTCTAGAGGCTCTCTCCTTTTGTCGGCGTAGCTCTTTTGTCTACTTTGCGCCGTGCACATCCTCTCCCTAACCATTTTTATTCTCTCGGAGGTTTCCCGGACCAATTCAGGTCCTATCAAGGTTTTCTCACCCACCTCACACCAACATAAAGGGGACCTACACTTCCTCCCATATAGGGCCTCATAGGGTGCCATGCCTATACTAGCGTGATAACTATTGTTATACGCAAACTCAATGAGAGGTAGGGATCTATCCCAACTCCCTCCTCCATCCAAGACACACACCCTAAGCATGTCCTCAAGGGTCTGAATGGTCCGCTCTGACTGACCATCCGTTTGGGGATGATAGGCCGTGCTAAGGTTCAACTTAGTCCCAAAGGTTTGCTGAAAAGCTCTCCAAAATCTAGAGGTAAACCTCGGGTCTCTATCTGACACTATAGATGTGGGTATCCCATGAAGCTTGACCATTTCCTTGATATAGAGGTAGGCTAACTTGTCTAAGCTACAGGTTGCCTTAATTGGCAAGAAGTGGGCAGACTTGATCAACCTATCCACTATCACCCAAATGATGTCTAAGCCCAAACGTGTCTTAGGTAACCCGATGAATTGTACATTTATTATCTGGTGGAATATTTAATGACTACATATATATATATATATATATATATATATATATATATATATATATATATATATATTATTAATGATGTGATTAGGAATGTAGATCCCCTTTTATGATAGTGCGAAGTAGGTGAGAAGATATTGTTAAGATCAGATTTAATCAAAGATATCGCAATTATGATTAATAATTGATTTAAAGATGCGCATTGCGCAGAATAGATAAAAAATGTTATGTCGACAATAAAAGAAAGCATTTAGAATTTTAGGAAGAGGAACATGTAATCTTGAGAGGCACTCTTAAGTTTTGGATGGATAGGTCAATGTCATTCAGAAAACTGACTCTTTGTTTCATGGGACCTTTCCTAATTCTCAAAAAAGTCGTGCCCGTTGCTTACCAATTGGCTCTTCTACCACAATTGGGAAATCTTCATGTTGTTTTCCATGTGTCACAACTTAGAAAATATGTACCTGACGAGTCTCATGTGATAGCTCCTGAGTCTTTACAATTGAAGTATAATTTGATCTATAAGCCTAGGCCTTGTCAAATCTTGGACAAGGGCACAAAGACTCCAAGGAACAAGACAATTCCATTGGTGAAAGTGTTATGGGAAAGGATTAACTCCGAAGGAAACTACTTGAAAGATGGAAAAGGACATCGTATGTCAATACACAGATCTTGTTGTTTAAGGTAAGGTAACCTTATGTTTGGTTTTCAACATATGTTACAATATGTGTGTGAGTATGTGATGGATTTCGGAGACAAAATTCTCTAAGGAGGGTAGAAATGCAACATCCTAAAAATTCAAATATAATTATTTTTAAAAAAAGGGTAGTATAAGAGTTCATTATAATTATTTTCTTTATAATAAAAATCCAGTGGGTTCTACAATAATGCAAAATTAATTTAAATAAAATAAAAATAAAATAAAAATAATGATATGAACCTACCCTGGACTAAATTATTGCGGCAATAATGATAGGAAACATAAGCATATCAAGGCCCATGCTGTGTTACCCATTATAAATAGATAGTTTGAGTGTTTTAAGCCCAATTTCGCATAATATGACTAGATTCCTAAATTCAGACGGATATTTCATAGCCAAAGAGAACTTGGTTGAATTTGATATCTGCATAAGAAATATAGCCCTGTCTCTTAGCTTTCCATAGACACCAAATTCGTCCAAATTGGATTCTTGTAGCTCAAGTTATGACCAAATTCATACACACTATTCATGTTCCAGCGCCATAACCGTTTTTTTAAATTCTATCCACGTTTTGACTATCTAAATGTCGGTTTCAGATTTTGTGGTCTGCATAACAGTTGTAGACAATTCTTTTATCTTTCCAACTATATAAAATTTATAATTTTTGAATGTTTGTAACTCAAGATATGTGCGAAATACAGGACTATATGCAGAGTAAGCGGGCTTAGCACGTTTTTACACGGTTTGGGCTATTGGGGGCTCTATAAATAGAATCTTAACACTCTTAGGGTGCGTTTTTGAACCCTAATTACACCTAGAAACTCAGAAACGGCTAAGAAGAGAAGAAATTCACGGATTAAAAAGAGATAGTTGTGGAAGAGGGAGTCTAGGAAGAGGAAGATGATGATAAATCTTGGCAAACGTTAGGATTCGTAGTAGGAAACGCTTAGAGCTATTTGGAGGTCTTCAAGAGGTGAGTAACAATATTTTTTATGAACCCTTTCCATGGTATATATATGATTGTTTTTGTTGATAAGGGACTACCATGTGGTTTTGGGAGTCTTTAATTGACTTGATGCATATTGTTAGTAACCTAAATTCTAAAATTGGGGTTTTGTTTAAAAGGAGAATTAATTGATTAATTGATGTTGTAACGTGCTTATTCATGTATGAATTGTTGTGATATTCATGATTGTTTGTTATTGGTGGAAGTTTGTATGTTTAAAATTGAGGGAAATAGTTTGTTACATGCATGAGACATGACATATTTGAGTTATATTAGGTTGTATGATGTTTGCCGCAATACCACCTATGATAGGGGTATCGAAAAGTAATGCCACCGTAATGGGGTATCGAAAGTAACATCCCCATATAATTGGGATGTCGAAAAAGAGCAATACCGCCTAAAAAGGGGTATCGAAAGTAACACCGCCACACGTTGGGGTGTCGAAAAGGGAGAAATACCGCCATGTGCACATGGGTGGTATCGAAATGGAAATGTCCCCGACAGGAGGGTGACATCGAAACACTCCTCGTGAGTAGGGGTGGGCAATGGGACTCCATTTTCGTGTGATGTGTGAATTTATGACATGCTGGCAAGAGACCAATTTAATTAGGGGGCTTTCGGGCCATTTGGATTAAAACAGAATTTACTTGGTATGTGGAATGTGATGCATTGAGATAAGTTGTTGTTACGTTATATGTTATTGAGTTGATGAGATTATTGTTGTTATTAAAAGTGTTTTCTTTTATATATATATTTTTAGAAAATTAGCGGGTGCCATGGACAGTTTTTCCGGTTACCGCGCCGGCTGAGAACAATACTATTTTTGAAATTTTTTATAAAACTGTATTGTTGATCACTAGGATTTTATATCTCATTATAAGTGTTGTTTTCAGAGACCGATGACATCGCTGTTGAGGACCCAGAGATATGAGGAGTCATTTTTGTTATCACCTAGTTGGTCAGTAATGTAGTATGGTTGAGGGTGCTGACGACGTTCTTTGGTTTACGTATTATTTTTCTCGGATTGTAATTAGACGCCCGGTTTTGAGGCTTTTGGTTTTTATTTATTATTCGAACGTATGGATTGATATTTATATTCATTACATGGATACTTTATTACTATATTATTTAATATGAGGTATTTTCAGACTTTAAATATTTTTTTTAATTTTTATTTATGAGATATATGTTTTAATTAAATGTTTTAAAGGATCTTTCTCGAAATTAATTTGGGTTACTAATGTAACAAAGGGCGTTACATTTATGGTATCAGAGCTGCACCTCTCCTAGTACGGTGTGGTTCGGGGATGAACCAAGCAGAAGCTAGTGGGCATGTAACACCCGGGTGCTGACGAGGGCGGGGAGTGATCGCCGGTGCAAGAAGGCACGGACAAGGAACGACTCCTGACAGACTTCTAGGCGGAGGGACACATGAATGAACCGATAACACACCCGAATGAGAGGGATCCTGAGACTGTGTAGGTATGAGACTATACAGTAGAGGATGACTTATAAGAATTGATTGGTTCTACCTATACTAATAAGATGCATCTTCTTTTAGGGAGCCCGTCACTTAAGAACTCCACAGTAAAGCGTGCTTGACTTGGAGCAATTTTGGGATGGGTGACCTCCTGGGAAGTTTTTCCAGGAAGCGGGTGAGTGAGGACAAAGCACACTGAAAAGACCCGTGTTGGTCTGTGGGGACAGTCGTCAATCCATAGAGCAGTCAGGGATGTTACAAATGGTATCAAAGTGTCACCTCTTGTAACATCCTAAAATTCTAACATAATTAATTTGAAAAAAAAAAATATAATAATAATAATATTAAGTTATTAAAAAGTATAGTGCAAATAAAATATAAATAAGAGATCTAGTGTCAAGAATTGATAGTATAAGGATTTATTGAAATTTATTAAATGTTATAAAGAATGCAAAATTATATATATATATATATATATATATATATATATATATATATATATATATTAAAAAAAGGGCGAAGCGCAGAGTATATATAATTATACTCTTGTCACTGTGCGTAACAAGGAGCGCCACACAACGTCCCTTTCCTGCCAGTACAACCTAACAACAACATAGATCCAAGAATACCACTAAACGGGAGAAGAATTTTTAGGGAAGCGCAAATCCTTATCATAAATAATTTTTAGAGCACATTGGAGGTCTTCGAGAGGTGAGTAACAATACTTTTTACGAACCCTCTCCATGGTATGAATGATTGTTTGTGTTGACAGTTTTATTATTATTTTTCTTATTGATGGATGAATTGATTTGCAAGTGTGTTCCCCTAAATCTAAAAGAAATTATTTATTGCTAATTTATAGTTCTGTGTGCGAAATTCTTGTGTTTAAGCCAGATGGTAAAATTACTAAAGTTTCAGATCAGCGCTCCAAAACCTCTCATGGGTAGATTTTCTTTTTATCTTTAACTACTTTTGTGAAGTCTCCTGTATGCCAAGTTCAATTCAATAGGCATTGATGTTCCACTGACGCGTGGTTTTACCTTCTGGGAGCATATAATTTTATTTAATTGGACTTTAATAGCTTAGACATAGCATGTATTAAATCCCATTTTGCTTATGGTTTAAAAAGAGAATAAGTACATTTGATTGTTATAATTTAAAATATATTCGACTTGTTTTATTCGGGATATAAATGATATACGTATGTGAGTGAAGTTTGTTGTTATGCTTCCTAAGATAGATGCATTGACTTTTAACATCGCCATTTAATGGGATGTCGAAATTAAGATATGGGACAAGGAATCCATTTTAAGAACGAGGCTCTTGGGTCACCATTAATGGGAGGCAAGGAACCCAATTAATTACGAGGTTCTCGGGTCACCATAGGGGCAAGGAGTCAATTCTAAAATGGGATTCCCGAGTTACCATCGGGGCAAGGAATCAATTCTAGGACGAGGTTCTCGGGTCACCATAAAGAGGGTGGTAAGGAATCAATTCTAGAACGAGGTTCTCGAGTCACCGCAGACTAGGGACAAGGAACCAATTTAATGAGGTTCTCGAGTCACCGAATTGGGCAAGAAACCAACACGAAGTGGGGTTTCCGAGCCACTGGATGATTGTGTTATTGTGTGATGTGTGGTTACTTTGTTTAATTAATATATGATATTTGATTATGTTGTCGTTATATGATTGTTGTAATTAAATGTATTTTTTTAATGAACATTATTTTGGAAAATTAGCGGGTACCATGGATAGTTTTTCCTATTACCGTCTTACTGAGAACATCACTATTTTCAAATATTTTATAACTGTATTGTTGTTCACTGAGATTTTATATCTCATTAAAAAGTATTGTTTTCAGAGCCCGGGGACATCACTGTTGCGGTCACCGAGGCTTGAAGAACTACTTTCTTTTTAGCTTAGCTGGTTAGTATTGTAGCATGGCTTACGAGTGCCATGCAGACATCGTTTATTATTTTTAGTTTTTCTCCTCGGATTGTAGTTAGACACCCGATTTTGAGGCTTTTCTCTGATTTGGTTTTATTCAGAGGTATGGATTTAATATTATATTTATTACTTTGATACATTATTACTATTTTATTTAATATGAGACATTTTCCAGACTCATATAATTGAGAAAATTTTTATGATTAACATATTTTAAAGAAATGTATTAAAGGATTTTTATACAATTATTTTGGGTTACTAATGTAACGAAGGGCGTTACATTTATGGTATCAGAGCAGTTCGATTCTAAATCGGACTGTGGTAGTGGGGCTTTTTCAAAAACAAAACTTGGGCATATAGGAAGCTTGTTAGAGTTATAATTCTGCATTCTATCCTTTTGGATATTGGACTTGATCAACCCCCTGTTTGATTGGTGGTGTGCAGATTATGGCCACTAACAGGCGACGGACGAAGGATGCACTTGCGGCGGCTTTGGTTTAGATGACCAGAGTTCTGCAGGAGCAGACGGAAACTCTCCGTCAGATGAGGGATAACGGGAACGGGCCTATTGTTGGGCCAGTCGACACTCCAGTTCCGTAGTACAGGGGTTTGTCAGAGTTCCGACATAATAATCCGCCAGCGTTTCGAGGGACTACCGATCCGATTGAGGCAGAGTAGTGGTTAATGAAGCTAGAGATGATTTTCCGAGTCATAAGGTGTGGTGACGATCAAAAGGTTGATTTTGCCGCCTACATACTGGAGTCAGACGCGGAGCACTGGTGGAACTGTGCTAGGGGTGGATTGCTTGCTTCGGGGGTCCATGTCACATGGGACAGGTTCAAGGACGTTTTCCTGGAAAAATACTTTATGTATAGTGTTCGTATATAGAAGGAGGCATAGTTTCTTCAGCTTAATCAGGGGAGCATGACCGTGGCAGATTATGTTGCCAAGTTTGAGAGCCTGTCAAGGTTCTCTTCATATGTGAGGGACAACCCTGATGGTGACTGGAAGGCAATCAAGTTCGAACAGGGCTTGAGGTCAGAGCTACGGAGCCTTGTTGGGCTCCTAGAGATTCGAGATTACCCCATCTTGGTAAACAAGTGTAGAGTGGCAGAACGAAATATACAAGCTGTTTTGGCTGAGAAGTCGAAAGACAATAGCTTTAGCGACGATAAGAGGTTCCAGAGCAAGGGAGAAAACTTTCAGAAGGGCCTACGACCTGTGCCTACTATCACTAAGGGTAGCGATTCAGGGGCTCAGGGTGATAAGGAAGCGACATGCTACAAATGTGGATGGCAGCACCAAGGTCGTACGTGCCCCGCGGCACAAGTCTCCTGCAACAATTGTGGAAAGACTGGACATTTTGCTAGGATGTGCAAGTCAGGAGGCCAATCTCAGACCAGAACACAGAACCACGGAAGGGTATTTACCATCCAAGGAGAGGAGGTGAAGGAATTCGACGGTTTTATCCAAGGTAAGGGCTTTATTAAAGGTCATGATGTTATCATATTGTTCGATTCGGGAGCAACACATTCATTCGTATCTTTTAAATATGCTAGATGCTTAGAGTTGTCTGTTTCTAAATTGTCATATGACTTGTTTGTTTCTACTCCTATTAAAGATAGATTGATTACTTCTTCTGTTTGCCTGAAATGTCCTTTGTTGTTTCAAGACCTGACTTATAGTGTTGATTTGATATGTTTGCCTATGTCGGGTCTAGATATTACTTTTGGCATTGATTGGTTATCTCATAATGATGCTGTTATTGATTGCTCTAGTAGAACCATGTCTTTTGCTCCACAAACTATGTCTGTTGGTTCCCCTAAATCAAATTGCTTTATATCTGTTGCATCTTGTCATAAGTGCTTGGTTGAGGGAGCTCAGGGATACATTCTCCTCTTTTCTGCTAAGATAGAGGCTGAAAGTGATATAGCGGCATTACCTGTTGTGTGCGAGTTTCCAGATGCGTTTCCTAATGAGGTCTCTAGTTTACTTCCAGAAAGAGAGATCGAGTTTACCATAGATCTAATACCCGGGAGTGGACCCGTATCCATAGCACCCTATAGGATGACACCTTTAGAGTTGAGCGAGCTCAAGAAACAAATAGAGGAGAAGTTAGAAAAGGGGTTTATGAAGCCTAGTGTGTCACCTTGGGGAGCGCCAGTGCTTTTAGTGCAAGAGAAAGATGGGAGTATGAGGTTGTGTGTTGATTATGGACAGTTGAATAAGGTAACCATCAAGAAAAAAAAATATCCCTTGCCTAGGATAGATGACCTCTTAGACCAATTGAGGGGAGGGTCAGTGTTTTCCAAAATAGATCTAAGATCGGGATACCATCATATTAGAGTTAGAAGTGAGGACATCCCTAAGACAACTTTCAGAACAAGGTATGGGCACTATGAGTATGTAGTGATGCCTTTTGGTGTGACCAACACCCCAGTCGTTTTCATGGATTAAATGAATCGGATCTTTAGGCCCTTTTTGGATAGGTTTGAGGTGGTTTTCATAGATGATATTTTAATATACTCTAGGACACCAGAAGAGCATGGGGAACACCTAAGGTTGGTGTTGTAGAACTTGAGGGATGAACGTCTTTATGCCAAACCCGAGAAGTGTGAGTTTTGCCTGGACGAGGTGGAGTTTTTAGGACACACCATCTCTAAGGGTGGTGTAGCGGTTGATTCCTCTAAAGTTGATACGGTGTCGGAATGGGAACAACCTAAGACAGCAATCGAAGTGGGAAGTTTCTTATGCTTAGCAGGCTACTATAGGAAGTTCATTGAGGGGTCCTCTAGATCAGTCTTACCTTTGACCCAGTTGACTAGGAAGGGGAAACCTTTTGTGTGGGACCAGGAGTGTGAGGACGGCTTCCAAGAGCTTAAGAGGAGATTGGTGTCATCACCAGTCTTAACTATATCGGATCCCTTAATGAGTTTTGTGGTTTACTGCGGCGTATCTAAAAATGGCTTGGGATGTGTCTTGATGGAGGAGGACATTGTACGTCAATATCCAGATTTTATTATCTAATGTATGACAACCTTTATGTTTTGAATATAACATATGTTACAATAGGTGCGTGTGTATGAGAAGAATTTCGGGGACGAAATTCTTTAAAGAGGGGAGAAAATGTAACATCCTAAAATTCTAACATAATTAATTTAAAAATAATAATAATAACAATAATAATAATAATATTAAGTTATTAAAAAGTATAGTGTAAATAAAATATAAATAAGAGATCTAGTGTAAAGAATTGATAGTATAAGGATTTACTGAAATTTATTAACTATTATAAAGAATGCAAAATTATATATATATATGTATATGTATATATGTATTTAAAAAAAAAGAGGGAGGGGGGGGGGGGGGGGGGGGGAAAAAGGGCGTTAAGCCCAAGAAGCGCAGAGTATATATAATTATACTCTTGTCACTGTGCGTAACAAGGAGCGCCGCACAGCGTCCCTTTCCTGCCAGTACAACCTAACAACAACACAGATCCAAGAATACCACTAAACAGGAGAAGAATTTTTAGGGAAGCGTAAATCCTTATCATAAATAATTTTTAGAGCACATTGGAGGTCTTCGAGAGGTGAGTAACAATACTTTTTACGAACCCTCTCCATGGTATGAATGATTGTTTGTGTTGCAGTTTTATTATTATTTTTCTTATTGATGGATGAATTGATTTGCAAGTGTGTTCCCCTAAATCTAAAAGAAATTGCTTATTGCTTATTTATCGTTTATTATTTTTAGTTTTTCTCCTCGGATTGTAGTTAGACGCCTGGTTTTGAGGCTTTTCTCTGATTTGGTTTTATTCAGAGGTATGGATTTAATATTATATTTATTACTTTGATACATTATTACTATTTTATTTAATATGAGACATTTTCCAGACTCATATAGTTGAGAAATTTTTTATGATTAACATATTTTAAAGAAATGTGTTAAAGGATTTTTATACAATTATTTTGGGTTACTAATGTAACGAAGGACGTTACACCTCTCCCAGTACGGTGTGGTTCGAGGAAGAACCAAGCGGAAGCTGGTGGGCATGTAACACCCGGATGCCGACGAGGGCGGGGAGTGGTCGTCGGTGCAAGAAGGCACGGACAAGGAGCGGCTCCTGGCAGGCTTCTAGGCGGAGGGGCACATGAATGAACCGATTACACATCCGAATGAGAGGGATCCTGAGACTGTGTAGGTATGGGACTATACAGTTGAGGAAGGCTTATAAGAATTGATTGGTACTACCTATACTAATAAGATGCATCTTCTTTTAGGGAGCCCATCACTTAAGAACTCCACAGTTAAGCGTGCTTGACTTGGAGCAATTTTGGGATGGGCGACCTCCTGGGAAGTTTTCCCAGTAAGCGTGTGAGTGAGGACTAAGCACGCTGAAAAGACCCGTGTTGGTCTGTGGGGACAGTCGTCAATCCATAGAGCAGCCAGGGATGTTACAAATGGTATCAAAGCCGCATCTCTCCCAGTACGGTGTGGTTCGGGGACGAACCAAGCGGAAGCTGGTGGGCATGTAACACCCGGGTGCCGACGAGGGCGGGGAGTGGTCGCCGTTGCAAGAAGGCCCGGACAAGGAGCGGCTCCTGGCAGGCTTCTAGGTGGAGGGGCACATGAATGAACCGATTACACATCCGAATGAGAGGGATCCTGAGACTGTATAGGTATGAGACTATACAGTTGAGGCAGGCTTATAAGAATTGATTGGTACTACCTATACTAATAAGATGCGTCTTCTTTTAGGGAGCCCATCACTTAAGAACTCCACAGTTAACCATGCTTGACTTGGAGCAATTTTGGGATGGGTGACCTCCTGGGAAGTTTTCCCAGGAAGCGTGTGAGTGAGGACAAAGCACGCTGAAAAGACCCATGTTGGTCTGTGGGGACTGTCGTCAATCCATAGAGCAGTCAGGGATGTTAAAAATGTAACATCCTAAAATTCTAACATAATTAATTTGAAAAAAATAAGATAAATAAAATAATAATAGTATTATTAAATTATTAAAAAAATATAGTGCAAATAAAATATAAATAAGAGATTTAGTGTAAAGAGGTGATAGTATAGGGATTTATTGAAATTTATTAACTATTATAAAGAATGTAAAATTATTTATATATATATATATATATATATATATATATATATATATATAAAGAATTATGAAACAAGGGCGTTTAGCCCAAGCAATTCTTAATTTTAACAACAAAAAAAAGAATTATAAAACCTAAATCTTATGTGTTAGTTGACTTGCCAGGCATATATATAAATTCGGTCACTGTGCATACGTGCCAGTAGCGCCGCAACACAACGAGTTTACGTGTTTCCTTCCTGGGCAGTACAAGCACACTAGCAGGCAGGTCAATTAACGTCAGCAGTGATAAGAAATATTTTTAACGAAGCTGTAGGTTTTATTATATATAATTTTTGGGTGCTTTTGGAGGCCTTCGAGATGTGAGTAACAGTACCTTTTGCGAACACTTTCCATGGTATTTTTATGTGTTTACGGTGAATTTAAATTGATGAACTCATATTTTAATTCATTGTTTTCCTTACAAAATTTAGGACTGCATTCCTCATTTGTATGTGTGTGGAAGGGTCTACCTTATAGTTTTTTGGAATTTGAATTGAATACATGATTGATATTTGTACTAGTTAAATGATATGCTTGATGCCATATGTTATGTCTTGATGCTCGTGATTGTCATAGTGTAATTATAAATTTAATTGGAGACATGACATGAGTCTATTTAGTATGCATGATAGGATTAAATATTTAATTTATGGTAAATGATTTGTTACATGTATGAGACATGAAATTCATGCCTTATGATGATTTGTATGATGTTTGTCGTAATACCACCTATGATAGGGGTATCGAAAAGTAATACCACCGTAATGGGGTATCGAAAGTAACATCCCCATATAATTGGGATGTCGAAAATAAGTAATACTACCTAAAAAGGGGTATCGAAAGTAACACCGCCACACGTTGGGGTGTCGAAAAGGGAGAAATACCGCCATGTGCACATGGGTGGTATCGATATGGAAATGTCCCCGACAGGAGGGTGACATCGAAACACTCCTCGTGAGTAGGGGTGGGCAATGGGACGTCATTGTCGAGTGATGTGTGAATTTATGACATGCCGACAAGAGACCAATTTAACTGGGAGGTCTTCGGGCCGCTTGGGTTAATCTAGAATTTATTTGGTATATGGAATGTGATGTATTGAGCGGAGTTATTGTTACGTTATATGCTATTGAGTTGATGAAATTATTGTTGATATTAAAAGTATTTTCTTTTATATATATTATTTTGGAAAATTAGCGGTTGCCATGGACAGTTTTTCCAGTTACCGCGCCGGCTGAGAACAATGCTATTTTCGAAAATATTTTATGAAACTGTATCGTTGATCACTGGAATTTTATATCTCATTATAAATATTACTTTCAGCGATCGAGGACATCGCTGTTGAGGACCCAGAGACCCGAGGAGTCATCTTCTTATCGCCTAGTTGGTTAGTAATGCAGTATGGTTGAGGGTGCCGACGGCGTTCTTTCTGTTTGCGTATTTTTTTTTCTTCTCGGATTGTAATTAGACGCCCGGTTTTGAGGCTTGTGATTTTAATTTGTATTTATATTTATTACATGGATATTTTATTACTACATTATTTAATATGAGGTATTTTCAGACTAAATATATATATATTTTTTAAATTTAATTTTTCCTTATGAGATATATGTGTTAATTAAATGTTTTAAAGGATTTTTATTGATTTTATCTTGGGATTACTAATGTAACAAAGGGCGTTACATTTAATTTGTAACATCCCTAGCTGCTCTATGGATTGACGACTGTCCCCACAGACCAACACGTGTCTTTTCAGCGTGCTTTGTCCTCACTCACACACTTCCTGGGAAAACTTCCCAGGAGGTCACCCATCTCATAATTGCTCCAAGTCAAGCACGCTTAACTGTGGAGTTCTTAAGTGATGGGCTCCCGAAAAGAAGATGCATCTTGTTAGTATAGGTAGTACCAATGAATTCATATAAGCCTTCCTCAACTGTATAGTCCCATACCTACACAGTCTCAGGATCCCTCTCATTCGGGTGTGTAATCGGTTCATTCATGTGTCTCTCCGCCTAGAAGCCTGCCAAGAGCCGCTCCTTGTCCATGCCTTCTTGCACCGGCGACCACTCCCCGCCCTCGTCGGTACCCGGGTTATCTTTGATTAGCTAGTTGGTTAGTAATGTAGTATGGTTTGGAGTATTATGCGGACGACGTTCTTTGGTTTACATACTATTTTTCTCAAATTGTAATTAGAAGCCCGGTTTTGAGGCTTTTTAGTTTTTATTCAAATGATTGGATTTAATGATATTTTTCAATACTTTGTAAATACTATTATTTTATTTAGTACGAGGTATTTTCATACTTAGTTATTTGAGAAAAATATTATGACTTGTGTTTTTTAATTAAATGTTTTGAAGGATTTTTATTGAAATTAATTTGGGTTACGAATGTAACGAAGGGCGTTACATTTTTGGTATCACAGCAGTTTGATTCTAAATCGGACTGTGGCATTGGGACTTTTATAAAACAAAACTTGGGCACATAGGATGCTTGTTAGAGTTATAAATGATGCATGCTATTCTTTGGGATATTGGACCTGATCAACCCAGTATTTCATTGGTAGTGAGCAGATTTATGGCGATTACTCCCTCGGCACTTTTTAGATGCTCAACCCTTTCGAGACTGAGCTCTGACACCAACTGAAGTTGACATAGGCAAACACGAGAAGGGGGGTTGAATTGTGTTTGTTAATAATTTTCGAAAACAACCTTTAAAACAGGTTTTGCACTCAAAAAGATTTGAAACAGAAACACACACAAAGACAAATATCCTTTTTAAAAGACTTTGACAAAAGCAATATCAAACCCCCACAGTTAGTATAAGCAAATAAAACTGAAGAGTTTAGGGATAGAAGATTCACGCAAGAGATTTTATCTTGGTTCACTCTCTTCCAACCAAGAGCTATGTCCAGTCTCTTCGATTTGAAGGATTTATCCACTATTTCTCCAAATAGATTACAACCAAGTATTCAACACCTCTCCAGGCTACAAGTATTCCTTTCTTACAAAGCCTCTTCAGGCTCTAACTCTAACAAAGAGATTTAATGTTTGATCTTCTTAACTCACTATGTGTGGGAATATGACAGTTTAAGATCAGTTGAATATTACAACAATATTCAAACTAAAGAATACAGACTCTTGCTGTTGAAAGAATAATGGAATGAATGATTATCAAATGGCAAAAGTTCAGCTAGCAAGATTGTGCAGGCTAGAGTTGTTCTTCAGTATCTGAGGTCTTCAATTTATAGTGACCTTCTTCTTCACTTGTATTTCTTCAACGGTTACTTTGAATAATCCCGTTTAGAGATAGCATTTAATGCATGATATCCGTTGTGACTAATAGCTTGATTGTAGCAATGCTGAATAGTACTCTTGGTTATCGAGGTAGCATGAATTTGGAGGTTTACTCCTCTGAGTATTGCATCTTGAGCACCTGTTGTTCCTCTTTTGTGTATAATCCAGCTTTTTCAGTCATATAGTTGTCATCGTATAGATTGTTTTGCAGTATCTTATTTGTACGATTCTACTTTTTGTATTTCTTGATTGTACTATGTTTCTTTTACAACAAGGTGAAACATTAAAGCAGATAAAACAAATATGAAGGACAAATATTCTAATGAAATAAATATCAATCATTTGAAATAAATATAAGAGATTAGGATTGCATTTAATTCATTCGAAGATGGAGCTCGTCTAAAAAGAAACTCTGTCTACTCATTCATATGAGAGTCCAAGTCTGTTCTATATTTTACTTAGCTTGTCTGATGACGTGGCATATCCTCTTATCTATCAAGTCTTCGGACTTGCTATTCCTGAATGAGTTATAAAGATTTCCATCTAATGACGTGGCGGTTAGAGCTCGTCTACTAGATTACTTTGTGTTTTAGTTCATTTTCTTCAACTAATTACTTCCGTCTGCTTACGTGGCAAGATGGACGCGTTTATTTTCAAGTCTTTGGACTTGTTGTACCTAACAAGTTATTTAGGTATTTGTCTAGTAAATATTTAGAGCCTCGTATACTTAAGAAAACCAGTCTACTTAATTAAATGACTAAGCAACTTTACCAAAGTACTTGAGCAGCCCGTCTACAGAGGTGGACGCGTATTTTTCAATTTTAACTTATCTCAAGTTTATTTTACTTATTAAAGTGTTCCTGCATAACTGAAAGCACATGTTAGATCTCAACTAATACTTTGCCAAGAAAATTTAATCCTTTTGTTAGCATCAAAACTTAGAGATTATTAAATCTAAAACCACTTTGATTCCAACAAGAAGGTACTATGGTCTGTGGATGGCATCGTCGTCGACGGCAAGGTGATGGCCACCATAATCCCTTCAAGGATTCTGCCATCACCCCTCTGGCCAAGGCCAACTGCAAAACCACCCTCACCTCATCCTCGCCGCCCTCGGCAACTGCGCCCCCAAGGATTACGACGAGATCGACGGCTCGCTGGATGAATGCGCCCTCGACATTACCATCAACACTGCCATCGTGGAGTACAAGACCGAGAACCGGCACTATGCCTACGTCGACTGCCCCGGCCACGCCAATTGCGTCAAGAACATCATCACCATCACAGCCAAGATAGACGATGCCATCCTCGTCGCAGCCCAGTTGCTACTGCAAAACTCAGCCCGCCGTGTAGTCCCTACAAGGATTCTGCCTGCCCTCCCCCTCCCCTCTCCCCTCAGAGTCTTCGCCTCCTCCATGTCGGTGCCAAGATTCCGACAATGCTCACCTGCAAAGAAGACAAACAAGACATTCATAGGGAGATCGAAAAATAAGACAAAGAAGAGAAGTAAAGAAAAACCATAATTTGTTTTTAATCTTTAAGCTTAATCAAACGGAAATCCACTAAGAGTGTGTTTGGGAAAGCTGGAAAAAAAATATTATGCTTATAATCAATTTTTGAATAATCGATTATTGTGATAATCGATTATAATCAGAATCTATTTTTGTCTGGGTCTGTTTGCTGAAAAGCGATTTTAAGATAATCTATTTCGTTTGGGTGGTGCAAAAAAAAAATCACTTTTATATAATAAATTACAAAAAAGGGTATGAAGTTATTTGTATAATTTAATAATATTTGTTTAGAAGTTAGTTTTGTAGGGGTAAATAAGGAAGAGAGTTTTGAGAATGGAAAATAATCAAATCACAACAATCTTAAGCTAGAAAAAACTAGATGGCATAAAACATCTTTTTTTTTCCCCCTAAAAAAGCTTTTTTATAAATTTAAGCAAAATGTCAAACATGATAGATTATCTATGAAACAACTTTTAAGCTAAAAAACAGCTGAAACCAGGGAAAATAATCTTTCCCAAACACACTAATAGTGTGTTTGGGAAAGCTGGAAAAAAAGATTATGCTGATAATCTGTTTTCAAATAATCGATTATTGTGATAATCGATTATAATCAGAATCAGTTTTTGTTTGGGTATGTTTGCTGAAAAGCGATTTTAAGATAATATATTTCGTTTGGGTGATGCAAAAATAATCACTTTTCTATAGTAAATTACGAAAAAGAGTATGAAATTATTTGTTTATATTAATAATTAATAATATTTGATTTTTTTAGCATTAAAAGTTATTGAAATGTTTACTTTTTTGTCATCAATTTTTTCTATTATAAAAAAAATGAATAAAACTTGTAACATTTTTTCATACTTATGAAAACATATAAAAAAATATTACTTTTAGAATGTTTTAAAATAAATAATAAATAATTCATTTAAATAAACTAGAGAATTTTATGTTCAAAAAGAGCTACAAATAACAAATGATCTAAAATGTTAAGGAAGATGTTTGTTACTATAGTACGTTCCTTTTATTGCAGTACGTGGACCGAGGGGTAAGGACAACGTATGAAGAAAAAATAAGAAGGAATGAAGGAAAAAAGCTTTTCCATAAAACAGCCTAGCTAAGCAGCTTATAACAAAACAACTGTTTTGGGTATAAAAAGCTTTTTTTTTTGTAAAATAATCATTTTACCCAAACATAATAATTATTTAACAAAATAGCTTTGTGATTGAAAAACAGCTGAAACTACACCAAAAACAGCTGACCCAAAAGATTGTTTTTATGAATTTCAGCTGTTTTTACAACAAAAAGCTGTTTTATAAATAATTTGTTGTATTTGGCTTTATATATTAGCTATATGTATTTTAATTAGTTATTCAGTTAATTCAGTTAAGTTAGTTACAACTAATTCAGTTATGATCAGTTAGTTAGTTAGCTTGTAGAAATCTTGTATAAAAGATTAGTTTGTACATTTGTGAAAGAGTTGTAATGAATGAAAATCATTCTTGCACAAATCTCTGTTCTCTGTTGCAATATGGTATCAGAGCAAAATCATGCATTCAACAGTTCTTTGCCCTAGTGGAAACTCAAATCCACATCACAATTAAACAATTTCGTTCAGATAATGCAAAATAACTGTCCTTGACTGATTTTCTAGCAAAAAAGGGGACCTTGCATCAATTTAGTTGTGTTGAAAGACCACAACAAAATTCAGTAGTTGAGAGGAAGCATCAACACCTCCTTAATGTGGCTCGGGCAATCTACTTTCAGTCTAGAGTTCCAATATCCTTTTGGATTTTGTGTTTGAAGACTGCTGTGTTTCTTATAAATAGGACTCCTACACCCTTACTCAAACAAAAAACACCTTACCAGCTTCTGTTCAACAAGGTTCCTGAATATTCAACTCTCAAGGTGTTTGGTTGCCTTGCCTTTGCTTCTACATTGTCCTCAAAGAGAGATAAATTCACTCCTAGGGCAATTCCTACAGTTTTCATGGGCTACCCTATTGGATACAAAGGCTATAAGCTCTATGATCTCACTACCAAGCAATTCATCATATCAAGGGATGTGGGTTTCCATGAGAATGTCTTCCCATTTCAGAAAGTTCCAAACTCTAGTACAGCCGTGGATCCCTTTCCTGACACAGTGATCCCATTACCTTTGCCAGATAGTACAAATATTCCAGCAGCAATTCCACCTGCAGATGTGATCTTGCCTGCACACCCCCATCCTCCAGACCATGATCCATCAATATCTCCTCCTGTTCTTGCTGATGAGCCTCGTCTTAGAAGGTCTAGTAGAGCAGTTAGACAACCTTCCTATCTACGACAATATATATGCAACAACACTACTTCATACCCCATCTCCACCTATCTCAATCATGACAGATTGTCACCCTCCTACTCTGCCTTCATTAATCGGATTTCTAGCTTTTATGAGCCTCAGTTTTATCATCAAGCTGCTAAGTTCCCGGAGTGGCAGCAAGCAATGAGTGAAGAACTTGCAGCCATGGAAGCAAATAATACATGGATCTTAGTCCCACTTCCTGTTGGCAAACATACAATCGGTTGTAGATGGGTGTACAAAGTCAAAACTAAGCCAGATGGTTCGGTTGATAGACTCAAAGCCAGGTTGGGGGCAAAGGGGTATACTCAACAAGCTGGAGTGGATTTCAGGGACACCTTTTCCCCGGTAGTCAAACTCACAACTCGTGAGAGTTCTCTTGTCTTTGGCAGCCATAAAAGGATGGCATTTATTACAACTTGATGTAAATAATGCCTTCCTAAATGGGGATCTATTTGAGGAAGTATATATGGATATGCCTCTTGGATATAAACCAGATAAGGGCAGTTTGGTATGCAGACTAAATAAGTCCATTTATGGCTTAAGACAAGCTTCTCGCCAATGGTTCACCAAATTCTCTACTGCCTTACTCAGTTGTGGTTTTACACAATCCAAAAGTTACTACAGTTTATTCACTAAAGGGTCGGGATCAACCTTTGTTGCATTATTGGTCTATGTGGATGACATTATAATAGCTAGTCCTAGCCATGATGCTGTTCACCAGGTACAGAATCAGTTGCAGAAGCTATTCAAGCTGAAAGTCCTTGGCAATTTGAAATACTTCCTTGGGTTGGAGATTGCTAAATCCAAAAGGGGCATCTACCTGTCCCAAAGGAAGTATGTTCTTTCCTTACTTGATGACACTGGTTTCTTAGACAGCAAGCCATCCAACCTTCCCATGGACCCTAATCTGAAGCTTAGCTCATCAGATGGCAAACCTCTGCAGAATGGTGCATAGTACAGAAGGCTAGTTGGAAGATTACTCTACCTCACCATCTCTCGGACTGACATTAGCTTTGCAGTTAATAAGCTAAGTCAATACATGTCATCTCCAACTACAGCTCACTTAGATGCAGCTCATCATCTGCTAAGATATCTCAAATCCACTCCTGGCACGAGCTTGTTCTTCTCTGCTCAGTCCTATTGGTCCCTAAAGGCATATGCAGACTCAGACTGGGGTAACTGTCCAGACACCCGAAGGTCTACAACTGGCTATTCATCTTCCTTGGAGATTCTTTAGTCTCCTGGAAATCAAAGAAACAGCATGTGGTGTCTAGATCCTCTGCTGAGGCAGAATATAGAGCACTTGCTAGTGTTTCTAGTGAACTTCAATGGCTAGTATTCTTGCTCAAAGATTTCGAGATCTCCATTGGCCCAACACTGTTGTTCAGTGACAGTCAATCAGCCATCCACTTAGCATCAAACCCTACCTTCCATGAAAGGTCCAAACACATAGAAATTGACTATCATTTCATTAGAGAAAAGGTCTTAACAAGAATAATCCGTTTGGTGCACGTAAAATCAGCTCATCAACTTGCAGACTTATTGACAAAACCAGTAACAACTCCTATCTTCAATTCCTTAATATCCAAGTTAGGAATTCAAGACATCTATCTTCCAACTTGAGGGGGCGTATTAGCTATATGTATTTTAGTTAGTTATTCAGTTAATTCAGTTAAGTTAGTTACAACTAATTCAGTTATGATCAGTTAGTTAGTTAGCTTGTAGAAATCTTGTATAAAAGATTAGTTTGTACATTTGGGAAAGAGTTGTAATGAATGAAAATCATTCTTGCACAAATCTCTGTTCTCTGTTGCAATATTATAGGTTAATTTTTTAAAAAGTTTTTTCAACAAATTTAAGCTGATTTTCAGACAGCTGATGGTAGAACAGTTTACTGAATTTTTTTTGATTGTTCTTAAACGACTCGAAGCATTTCCCATAAAACATCCCACCCCAATAGTCTCACAAGTCACTTGTCGGACTGTAGTCCATCATTTACTCATTCTTTTTTTTTTACTCGTTCTTTTATTTTTCCATTGACCCAACTATGAAGATCCAGGCTTGTCCCCTCTCTTCCCAAATGTAAATCATCCTGCTCAGTTTTTACTAAATCATCGTGCTCAGTTTTTAAAAATGTAAATTTTGTATAACTAAATATTTTTTATATAAATTGAAATCCTTAATTAATAATAAAAATTTTAGCCTTCAATTCATAAATTTTAAAGTTAACATCCTATAAAAATTCTAATGTTAAAAAAAATAAATATTATTCATTTTGCCATCAAATATTATAAACAAATAACTTCATATCATTTTTTGTAATTTATTATATAAAAGTGATTATTTTTGTACCACCCAAATGAAATAGATTATCTTAAAATCGTTTTTCAGCAAACATACCCAAATAAAAACAATTCTGATTATAATCGATTATCACAATAATTTTTTTTTCCAGTTTTTCCATAGACATTCTAACTAGATTTAGGCTCAATTTGTTTTAGTAAAATTAAAAAGAACAAAAGAAAAATAATAATCTCTGGATATTTATAAGCGGAAAGCTGAATCATGGCCGCTACTGGGGAGTGAAGTCGAGAGAGGAGGGGGCGGCGGGAGGTTGGAGGAAGTAGAAGAAGGGTTTGTTTCATATCTACAAAACAAAAAAAATGCTTTTTTGCAAAATAAAAATAAAAAATTATTTTAAAAGTATTTTTTAATAATAAAATGTTAACCTGGAGACTGGTTGTTACCAGTCACACTTCAGGGAGGTTCCATCCTCAACTCAGCAGTTGGAGTTGGAGGATTAAAGAATTCCCCGTAAGTTAAATATGGAACACCTTTCCAAACTTGCAGGGAGTGGAGCACAGTGCAAGCCACAGAAGAAATGACAAAAAACTGGACCCAGTTAAATCAGTCCCATTACTTTTTCAGTATAGCTATTGAGTGATATTGTTTAAGGAATATAAATAAAGTTAATTGAAAAACTAATTATATCTATTTTCAATGTATTAATTACGTAACTTTTCATAAAAATTTATTTTTTTAGATTTCTTAAAAAAAATATCTTTAAAACACTCGTTAGTATTTGTCTAAATTTTTTATAGTAAAATCCATTTTAAGAATATAGGTATGGATTTAATCAGTATATATTGTTAAGTAAAACATTTTTTTATACTGACAACAAATTATAAATTATCACACCATTAAAAATATTTGATTTTTATTATAATTATCTTTAAAATCACGTATAAGATGATTTTTGATTAATCCAGGATGTAATTTACAAAGTCAAAATTAAACTCTAAGTATTATATTCATAAATATATTAAATTAGTCTTTCAAGTTTGTGCGACTAAATAGGTTCGTTTTAAAAGTAATATTAAAATAGTCATTGAAAGGAAAAACACTACAAGAATTTTCGCTATTTCCCAGGGTCCTGGGAAATCCATAAAATCCGTGGGAAAATACACATTTCCCAGGGATGACCCACTTGATTCGCATCCCTGGTTTTGGTTTGGTGAACGTTTCCCACGAGTATGCCCTGAGAAATACCCCACGGTCACACCCTTGGGAAATTTCCCACAGACTACTCCCTGGGAAAAGTTTCCCACGGAAAAATCCCCGGGAAACGTTTCCCACGGAATTTTCCTTGGGAAACATTTCCCAGGGTTTTAACCTTGGAAACCTATGTATTTTTTTTTCCTGATTTCCAAAGGATCACCGCTGTTGGCTGTTGTGAATTCCATCCCCATTGCCACTGATCTTCTACACCACCACCCCCATCACCACAAACCGACACCACCACGAATCACCGCCGCGAAGCCCCACCTCGCCGTTCACCGATGCACCACCACGTCACACCAGAAGCGGTCTGGATCTGACCCACGCGGTTCGGATCCGTCACGAGCCGTCACCGCCACCAACCACCGTCGCGAAGCCCTACTTCACCGTTCATTGAAGCACCACCCGCCCTGCTGCGTCACACCAGACGAGATCTGGCTCTGACCTTCGCGGTCTGGATCTAACCCATGTGGGAACCATAGAGAGAACTTTACCAAGGCTTTAACCGTGGGAAACGTCAAAATTTCCTAGGGATTTTTTGCCCTGGGTAATATGCCTTGGGAAATAGCTTAAATTCTTGTAGTGAAAAATTAATTCCTAGCACCATATATATATTATTGCTTTTAGATGAAACTTGTGACCTTGCTAATTTTAGAGATTTAGGTCATGATCATGAATTTATGTGTGAAAAAAAAATTGTTGATGAGATAGATTCATATTTAAGTGCCTAATCGTATTTTATAAAATTAGTCTCTCAATTGATGGGTAATCTGTAACTATCTCTAAACGTTTTTTGAGCCTTGAGACCTGTCCTGACCCTGATGAGCCATCGAGACTTAACTCACCTAAACATTTTTATATAAAAAAAATTAGCCTCTCAATTGATGGATGAGAGAATATTCTGATAAACAAAAAAGAAATCTCTTACTCACTCACTCAAAATAAAATAAATGTTGGCAAACTTAATTACTGGTTAATAATTAATTATGCCAAAACTGTCACACTTGGATTCAATTCTTCCTCCACATTTCTTGTCTGCTCCCATTTCTCCTCAATTATAAACTATTGATAATACACACCCCTAGTTAATTAGGATTGTTCTTGCCGCCGTTATTTATCTTATTTGGAGAGAGCGTAATGCTCCAATTTTTTCATACTACGTGAGTACTCCTTTTGCTATTTGTGTCACCATTACTAGGACTATTCAATATCGACCTTTTGATACTCACAGGTTCCATTTTTTTGTGCGTAACCATCGGTGGCAAGATGAGTGAAAGTTATATACATGCCTCCTCGTTTCAACTTTAGTTTTCGTGGTTGTGGGGTTTGCATGCCTTTGTTTTTTGTTGGCCGGTGTGCTGTTTGTTCTAGGTTGGGGTTGCATGCCTCTATTTTTCAATGACAATAGAATATATATGATAGTTCATTAATGAAAACATAACATGTATAACAGCCGTTACACGTTATTTTACTATTGAAAAATAACACTTAATATACCTATGAGATCATAACTAAATTTTGTCTTTCTTCTATTGATTTCTTAATCAGTGCCTTAAAAATATTGATTAACAAAATCCAATCTTAAGATTTTGGGTTTAGCCAGAAATATTTATGACAATTGCATTTGTATAACTTGATTCTTCTGTCCACCTGTCATCTTTTTTAAACTTTAGAGAAATAAATAAACCTCTTTAGTCATAAATTGTGAGCATCGTTGTCAGGTTTGCTGGCTTTAGGCAGCCATTTCCACCCTCTTAATTTGTAGGCCCTTTTTTATGGTTGTCATCTTCTTTTGAGCAAACATGCAAAGCAGCCTTTAAGAGTTATTAATTTGGCGATAATAATATAAACCAATAAGTAATTGAAATGCATGGTTGGTTTTCTAGCAAATATAGTGGTTTAAGGTGGACAAAAGAATGTGGTATCATTTTGCGATCAAGACAATGCATTTCCAAGTTGGGCTATGTGGGTCATGGACAGCAAAAAATAACTGGCCCATGTTGTTGGATTCGTATACAAATGAGTAAATTTGAAGGTACTTGCCTATCCTATTCCTCAACATGTCTCACTCAGTTTCTCATTCTCCTCCGGTCCTTCCCCTTTTAATTTCTTTGGTCAATAATGGCAGGCATTATCCAATATCCAGTGAGACCCTATCAACGTTGGTTTTTGGTTTCTGACAAAAATTCATTCGTGACAAATAATTAGAGAGTAAACAAGTGTGGGACCTACGAGTTATGCGGTAAACTCGACAGGAATGTGCTATTTTGAAGGTAATGTCTACCAAGTATAAATTTGACAAGTTAGTTAAATCTAGTAATATACTGCCAAAGACATTCTCAGCATCATTGAGAACTCTGCTTAGATAATACACGGCCCTTTCGACATTGTCATAGTCATCCTGGGCCAAGAGACATCCTATGGTATCTTCAGATACTGATATGTACAACTTCAACGGTCGATGAGGCATAGCAGGCATCATGACCGGTGGATTGACTAAGTATTGCTTGATCTGGTCAAACGCCTCTTGAAGACAAGATTCCCACACAAAGCCCTATTCCGCTTTTAACTTGACCAACGGTGCAAATACTCTTGTTCTTCCTGACAAATTCGATATAAACCTCCGCAGAAAGTTAACCTTTCCTAGGAAAGACTGTAATTCTTTCTTATTTATCGGTGCTGCGGCTTCCATAACTACTTTAGCTTTATTTTTGTCCACCTTGATTCCTTTCTTATGAACTAAAAAGCCCGAGAATTTGGCAGCCGACACCCCAAAGCTATATTTTTCCGGGTTCATTTTGAGATTGGGTTTCCTCATCCTCTCAAACCCTTGCCTCAGGTGCTCTAAGTGATCATCTTTAGTTTTTGATTTGACAACCACATCATCAATATATACTTCTATAAATTTCCCAATCACATCATGAAAAATAGTATTCATTGCTCGCTGGTAGGTGGCTCTTGCATTCTTTAAACCGAAAGGCATGACAATCCATTCATATGTCCCAATTGCCCCCGGACACTTGAAGACAATCTTTGACACATCTTCTTCGGCTATAAAGATTTGATTATAACCTGCATGGCCATCCATACAACTTAAAATTTCATTTCCTGATGCTAAGTCGACAAGCATGTTAGCTATTGGCATCAGATATTCATCTTTGGGGGTAGCTGTATTTAGATTTCTAAAATCTATGCATACCCTCATTTTGCCATTCTTTTTAATAACAGGAACTACATTAGAAGGCCAATCGACATACCTGGTTGTTCGAATGAACTTTGCCTTAAGCAGTCTTTCTACTTCCTCTTTAATTCTATGTACCACCTCTGGGGCAAATCTTCTGCTCGCCTACTTAACAGGTTTGCAACCCTCCCTGAGTGGTAACCGGTGTTCGACAATATCCCTGCTTAAACTACGCATTTAATCGTATTCCCATGCGAAGCAATCTTTATACTTTACAATTAGTCTGGCAAGTTTTTGTTTATAATCCTCTGGCAGAAAAGCACTCACAAAGATAGGCATTTTCTTTTCCTCCGTACCTAAGTTTACTTCTTCCAGAGGATCTTCTGTGACACCCCGTTGTGCCCCATTGTATTATTACATTAAATCCTTAATTATTTATTTACATAATCGCGCGCTTAACGTTGAAAATACGTAAAAATTAAAACTTAATTAATAATTATATAACTTATGCAGATATAAAACACACCAAACTATTTTACATAAATACACACATGAGTATCCTTTATTTTACACAACCTGCTTATAACTAACTGAAACAAAACATCTTATGTGACTCACTGGCCTTAAACTAACTACGCCACATTATTAGTATTAGTAGGTTGTTCTTCAAATCAACTTCGTTTTGAACATCGTTCAACTCTTCAACAATCTCCGTCTCGTATGGGTTTCCATCCATCTCCTCCGTAACATAGTCGTCCATATGGTATTCTAACGTAACAAAGTAGACATACACCAAAAATACAGAAATAGGGAGATAAGAAACAGTTCTATCATCATAAGTGGAAAAGATTCATAGCATATAATACAATAACGGTCACAAACATGCATCACTCACAAGTTACAACCATCCATACTTTATAACATCATCCTCTACCCTTCAACTCATGCAACTAGACCTTTATGCTGACATGGCCACTACTACTCTTGTCACACACCCCTCGTTAGGGATGCCAGTCAGTCGTCCAAGTGACACGTTCCCCACGCCGGTGAACATTCTCATACATGGTAGGAATGCTCATGAAAAGCAATGACACTATAGATGCACAGTACCGTCGGTGCACACCCTGGTTCTCTCTATCAACTCTATCAAGGGTGCTCATGCAAAGCAATGACACTATAGTTGCACAACTTAAATTCTAATTTGGAACGGTCTACAAGAACTTCGGACCTCGTGCATCTCAAATACACGGTTATGAACAACAATGCAACACATGATTCTCACTGGCTTTTATCAATAACAACCTAGTACCTCAAGCTTTTCCTCATAACCTCCACTTACACTATATATCACATCACTTCTATAAAATAATAGTGAGGCACTTCTAATTCATATTCAAAACTCTCACCCAAACAAAATACCTCCGAGCAATATATATCTTTCCTTAAAATTATCTAAGCATAGAATTAAACCCAGGCAGATCATGCATAACACATTAATCAACAGAATATTCAAACATCTCAATATCATATAAGTCAATTTATCACAACCAAATCATAATAGTTAAACCAAATAAATAACAAAGTCAGATTCTGTCACGGCCTGGCCGTGTAGCCATCACGGTCGTGACAGACAACAAAGACAAGAATCCTACAACACAGAACCTGTCACGGCCTGGCCATGACAACCATCACGGTCGTGACAGACAACAAACATCCTCAATATCATAATATTCAAACACCAAAACAATACGTCACATGGAGATGGAATACCTCAACCAGCGTCTCACAAACAGTCAAAATTAAATAATTCAAACATCCTCAAATATGAATAATCAACCTAAGGCGATAAACCTACAATTCCCAAATCGTCATTGGTTTTACGGAAAAGTTTCCAATACGATTTTGGTATTGTCGATTACTCGACCACTAGTAGGGTTTAGGTCGCCCTACACCATTATTATAAATTATATACTACTTATCGGTTCCGACGATGGAATGGTTCTTTCTCCCACTTGAGTTTGCACCAGAAACACGTACACGACAATCCTCGTTATCCCGCCACGAGTTAACACAACCACCTTCAACCAAACAACATAATTATAATTAATCAACTAACACCCACCTATGACACTTTAGGGCTAGGTTCGGCCAAGACTTAGAAATAGGTTTAAGATTATCTTCTTAATGTCATCTTTTGGATCCTAATTACCGGAGGTCTTAACTATCATAGATTACTTATTACAAAACTAAAATTTGAAACAAAATCCTCTAACCTTTAGGGTTAGGGTTTCGGTCAAGGGCTGACCTTTAGGGTTCAAAATCCTTAAAATTCCTAATCATGATTAAGTCATAGATTAATGATCCTTGATTAACCTAAATCATGGATTAGTGACTAACACAACTAAAGTTGAAACTCAAAACTTCCTATCTCTTTTATACAAGGATTCGGACTCAATAGGTTCATAGGGCTAGGGTTCTTAGTTTAATAAACCAACTTGGATTTATTAATCATACATACTAATAGCTTGATTAACAAGATCATTAAGGAAAACTTTGAACAAAACTCAACAAATCTAACCCACCTAGGGTTTCGGCCAACACCAAGATTTTTGAGTAAAATATTCATTTTAAGAGACTAACATGGATTAGAGTGTGTAGTCATACATGCCATATAGAATACATGATCATACATGACAACACATGAACAAAACTCTACCAACCCTAATGTGATAGATTCGGCCAAGGCTAGATTTTTAGGAAAGAAATTTTTGATTACATCATGCTCTTGGATTTAGATAATATGCATGATATCAAGAAGATAGAAAGTAGTTTCATCATCATTAGATTTTTCTAGAATTTATTATGACTTTTCAAAGTTCTAGGGTTAGAAACTTTAAAGTGATGAACAACTATGATATAAGCCTTGAATCAAGAAACTTGCTAAAGAACATAGGCATGATTAAGGAATAAGATTATGATTTACCTCTTGAAAATCAATGACAAAGGAAATCCAAGAACTTGTTTTACAAACTTATCACTAAGAGACTTATGAACTTTAGGATTTTGGAAACAAATGGCAAAAGAAACTAAGTGAAAAGTGAGAGTATGGTATTTATAGAGGTAGTGGCGCCATCTTAGGAAGGATCTAGACGATGATGAGTTGTCTTGCTAAAGGATTCAAATGCAATTAAGTTCTAAGGACCAATTTGCAAAGATTCCAAAAGTTGAAGGACTAGTTTGCAAATTGTCAATAAAGTGTCATGATGATGATTTTGCCACATTAAATGCTAGCTTATCTTGACTTTGTTGGCTGAATTTATGAGTCAAAGATATGTTAGGATAATTCAAGGATTTAAGAAGAATCAAGAATGTTGAAGAATAATCAAGGATAATGTAGAAAAATTTGGAAACTTGTGGTAAACTCTAGAAACATCATGATTTATTCAACAACAATGAGGCAGCCATAAATCCTCATGGGCTTGCGCATGGGCTGGGTTAGTTTGGGCTTGGGTTCATTCTTGTGGGGCCCACTTGAAAATTTAAGCATTAGGCTTAAGATAGGAAACTTATATAGTTTCAAATAGGCTTTATGGAATCAAACCATGACCTAGAAAATTTTGGGCTTCTAAGACACGACCATTTGAGATTGAAAACAATGATTCTAGCCCAATTCCCTTGAAAAAACTTAGAAACTAACTTAGGGACAAAAGGGTAATTAACAGAAAGTTCAGAGGCTTAAACGTAAAATTCATAAATTTTCTATTTAACCCTGAAAAACCTTCTAGACTTAAAAATATGATTCATCCCCTTGAATCATCTCAAAATCCTAAGAAAAACCCTCTATCGGTTCTGAGAAACTCCGAAATCTCTTCCGTCGTCTACCCGATTACGTGTTTCACCCGAAAAATATAAATTATTTTATTTTTTTTCCAAAATAATTCTAAAAATACAGAATTGTAGGAAATAAAATAATAATCTTAAGTCTTTCATTCACGAATTAAAATTAAGTCTTTTGAGCAGTATAATTATACTGTCAATGGAATTCGCAGGCCGGTTTTCGCCTGACTTTCCAACCTAATTTTCAGTCATAGCTTCCTAATTCAAGTAGGATTGAGTAGTAAACTCCGTTTAATTAAAATAATTTTCTAAAACTTAAATAAATTTATAAACACACACACACACATATATATATATTACTGTTATTTAAAACAGCGAAATACAGGGTGTTACATTACTACCCCACTTAAAAAAATTTCGTCCTCGAAATTTACATACTTCAGAAAAGATGTGGATATCGTTGTTGCATATCTGCTTCACGCTCCCAAGTAGCATCTCCAATAGTTTCATCTCATATGACCTTAACCAAAGGAATTTGTCTACCACGAAGTTCCTTAATCTCTTTATCTGCTATCCTTACAGGTAGAGTCTCATACTCTAGATTCTCTCGCAGTTGTATAGACTCAGACTCAATAACATGTGAAGGATCAGGATAATATTTTCTCAACTGAGACACGTGAAAGACGTCATGAAGATTAGCAAGATTAGGTGGTAAAGCAATATGATAAGCTACTGGACCAATCCTTCAAATAATCTGGAAAGGTCCGATGAATCTAGGAGTAAGTTTTCTAGTTTTGATAGCCCTGACAATTCCGGTCTTCGGAGTGACTCTCAAAAACACGTGATCGCCCTCTTGGAATTCTAAAGGTCTCCTTCTCTTGTTACTGTAGCTCATTTGCCTATCCTGTGCCTCCTTCATCTTTTCCCTTATCTTCCTAACTTGTTCCGCAGTCTGTTGCACCACATCTGGATCCAAGACTTGATTTGCACCAATCTCATACCAACATAACGGTGTCCTACACTTCCTACCATACAAAGCCTCATATGGTGCCATCCCTATACTACTGTGAAAACTATTGTTGTAAGTAAATTCAATCAATGGCAAGAACTCATCCCAACTGCCAGTATGTTCCAAAACACAAGCTCTTAAAAGGTCCTCCAATGATTGAATCGTCCTTTCTGACTGTCCATCCGTTTGGGGATGGTAAGCAGAACTCATCCTTAACTTGGTCCCTAAAGCATGGTGCAACTGTCTCCAAAATCTAGATGTAAATCTAGGATCTCGGTCTGAAACAATGCTCGATGGCACACCATGCAACCTAACAATTTCTTTGATGTATATTTGGATCAACTTCTCCAAACTATAACTTTCCCCCATAGGTAAGAAGTGAGCACACTTCGTCAACCGATCAATGATAACCCAAATCGCATCATGTTTCTTAGGAGTTCGTGGTAGTCCAACCACAAAATCCATAGCTATGCTATCCCATTTCCATTTTGGGATATCTAATGATTGCAATAAACCAGCTGGCTTTTGATGCTCTATCTTAGCCTTCTGACACACTAGGCAAGATAAAACATACTCTGCTACCTCTTTCTTCATCCTCGTCCACCAAAACAATTTCTTTAAATCCTGATACATTTTAGTGGATCCAGGATGAATACTCAACTTACTCTTATGTGCTTCTTCTAATACCAACTTCATAAGTTCTAAATCCTCGGGCACACATATTCTATCTCTAAACCTCAGTACACCATTTGTTCCTCTACTAAACTCAGAATTTTTACCTTCATCTATACCTCTACTTATCTCCTGTAAATATGGACCTTGAGCCTGTTTATCCTTAAGATCCCTCATAAAATCACTACTAATAGTGATCATACCTAAGCAAATTTTATCCTCAACCAACTCCATTCCTAAGTTCAAATCTCTGAACTGTTCCAGTAATTCCAACTCTTTAACCATCATTGCGGACACATGCAATTATTTCCTACTCAAGGCATCCGCTACTACATTCGCCTTCCCATGCCAGGATGGTATAATAAATCAAACTCATAATCTTTGATAAACTCCATCCATCTTCGTTGTCTCATATTCAACTCCTTTTGATCGAACAGATACTTCAGACTTTTATGGTCACTGTAAACATTAAATTTTGCCCCATAGAGAAAGTGTCGCCATATTTTTAATGCGAACACTATGGCTGCTAATTCCAAATCACGAGTCGGATAGTTCCTCTCATGAATTCTCAATTGTTGGGAAGCATAAGCCACCACTCTTCCCTCTTGCATTAGAACACAACCTAAACCTTGGTATGACGCATCACAGTATACGTCAAACGGTCCTAATGGATCCGGTAAAGTCAACACATGTGATGTAGTCAACCTTTCCTTCAGCTTTTGGAAACTCTGCTCACAGTTGTCCGTCCATACAAAAGTTGTATTTTTCCTCGTCAACTGCGTCATAGGCAACGCAATCTTCGATAAACTCTCTATAAACCTCCGATAATATCCAGCTAACCCTAGAAAGCTTTGTACTTCACTTACTGACTTAGGTCGTTCCCATTTAAGAACTGCCTCAACCTTTGCTGGATCTACTGCTATACCTTCCTTGGTGATCACATGTCCTAGAAATTGGACTTCTTCCATCCAAAACTCACACTTGGAAAGTTTAGCATAAAGCTGCCTATCCTTCAAAACTTGCAGCACTATCCTTAAATGTTTCTCATGATCTTCCCATGTACGAGAATAGATAAGGATGTCGTCGATGAATACAACAACAAACTTATCAAGGTACGGTCTAAATATCCTGTTCATATAATCCATGAACACTGCTGGCGCATTAGTCACACCGAACGGCATAACTAAATACTCGTAATGTCCATACCTTGTTCTAAAAGCCGTTTTTAGTATATCTTCCTTCTTTACTCTAATCTGATGGTATCCAGATCTCAAATCAATCTTGGAAAATACTTCGGCTCCTTTCAATTGATCCATCAGATCATCTATCCTAGGCAACGGATACTTATTCCTAATTGTTACCTTGTTTAACTGTCTATAATCCGTGCACAACCTAGCACTTCCATCTTTCTTCTTAACAAACAACACTGGAGCTCCCCATGGTGAAACACTCGGCCTTATGAATTCTTTTCCCAACATATCATCCAACTGTTTCTTCAGCTCCGCCAATTCTATAGGTGACATCCGATAGGGCACCATAGATATAGGTCCTGTCCCTGGTACAAGATCTATGGTGAATTCCACTTCTCGTTCTAGTGGTAAACCTGGAACGTCGGGAGGGAAAACTTCAGGAAACTCTCTCACGATAGGCATAGAATCTATACTAGGGGTCTCAATAGTTTCCACCGCGAACAACATCACGTATTGTCGAGAGTCGTCACCCCTCATGGATACTCCTTCATTGGCAGAGACTATACTAGAAGACTGAAGAAATGATAAGGTCTTACTAGAACAGTCTAGCATTACATGGTTAGCCGAAAGCCAATACATGCCAAGAATAACATCTATCTGTTGCATAGACAAACAGACAAGGTCTACAATAAATGTTCTATTCTCAACAACTATAGGACACTGTAAACAAATAGACATAGTAGTCAAAGGATTACTAGTTTGAGTAGATATTGTAAGGGTATAAGGTAATTGAGAAACAGTTAATTTTAATTGATCCACACATTCATACGAAATAAATGAATGTGTAGCGCCTGAGTCAAATAACACGTACGAGAGTCTACCAGCTATGAAACACATACCTTGTATAAGATCAGCAGATTGAGAGGATTCAGTTCCCTTCACGATAAACACTCTTCCAGTGGCCTGAGGTCTTGCTCCCTGTTGCCCTGCTGATATTACTCCTCTCCCAGCTCCACCCCGATTGCCTCCATTTCCTCTTCCTGCAGCTATCGACGGTCGCCTAGCCTGCTGTCTGCAATCTCGGGCCATATGACTTTTTTTCAACAGTGAAAACAACTAGGCCGCTCCATGCAGTATCTAAGATAATGCGGTCCGCCACATCTGAAACAAGATAAGCCTTGCTGCTGTTGACCAGCTCTAACCACTGGTGCTGGTGTTGGTGTCTGCACTGGTCGGGCATACGGTCTCTGTCTCCATTGAGAGTTACTACCTCCTCGCCTCTGAAAACCCGGTCGAGTAGGACCCCCACTCCTTAATTGTTTCTGCTCATTAGCCAGCCTCAGATCTAGACTTTCGATCGCACTGCATCGTTCCACTAGCTCTGGAAAACTCTGGATATCCAGAGATACTATAGACCTCTGGAGTTCATGTCGGAGTCCTTCCTCAAACCTTCTACATTGCCAATCTTCACCTGGGAATCTCTGATAAAATTCGGAATACTTAATCAGAGCCTCAAATCGTGATGCATAATCACCAACAGTCATGTTGCCCTGTTTGAGACTCATGAATTCCCTTTCTTTCTCGCGTCGAACTAGACGCGGAAAATACTTCTCAAAGAAGCAATCACTAAACAGCTACCAGTTGATAATTCTGCCTTCGGCATCCAGCAATCTTCGCTTGCCTCTCCACCAAGACTCTGCTCCTCCAGTTAGCATGAAGGTAACATACGTCACTTTCCTATCCTCTCTGTAGCTCATGGTATCGAATATCTTCTTGATCTCTTGTATCCACCATTATGCCTTCTCTGGATCATAATCTCCTCGGAATTGGGGTGGCTTCCCTTTCAGAAAGTAGCCATTCCGGCATCTTCAGCTGCAGCAGCTCTCCTTTGATTCTGTTGTTCCTGCTGTTCTTTGTTCATCTGTAGCATCTCAGCATTCTGCTGTGTTTGTAACAACAGAGCAATAACTATGTTTTTCATGGTATCTTGAGTCTCAGATAACTCTCTTCCAAACAAAATACCTCCGAGCAATATATATCTTTCCTTAAAATTATCTAAGCATAGAATTAAACCCAGGAAGATCATGCATAACACATTAATCAACAAAATATTAAAACATCTCAATATCATATAAGTCAATTTATCACAACCAAATCATAATAGTTCAACCAAATAAATAACAAAGTCAGATTCTGTCATGGCCTAGCCGTGTAACCATCACGGTCGTGACAGACAACAAAGACAAGAATCCTACAACACAGAACCTGTCACGGCTTGGCCATGACAACCATCACGGCCGTGACAGACAACAAACATCCTCAATACCATAATATTCAAACACCAAAACAATACGTCACATGGAGATGGAATACCTCAACCAGTGTATCACAAACAGTCAAAAATAAATAATTCAAACATCCTCAAATATGAATAATCAACCTAAGGCGATAAACCTACAATTCCCAAATCGTCATTGGTTTTACGGAAAAGTTTCCAATACGATTTTGGTATTGTCGATTACTCGACCACTAGTAGGGTTTAGGTCGCCCTACACCATTATTATAAATTATATACTACTTATCGGTTCCGACGATGGAATGGTTCTTTCTCCCACCTGAGTTTGCACCAGAAACACGTACACGACGATCCTCGTTATCCCTCCACGAGTTAACACAATGATAAGCCTCTGGCTTATCTAGTTTTATGACTAGATGAACTAGGGTTTATGTGCCAATCAGTCGAGTTCACTCTCGTTTTCGCCCAAATTTGCCTTGTTTTGTTCCTAAGTTGGACTTTGACTCGTTTTGCGTCTTTTGTGTAGTTTTTAGCTTACTTTGGATAGAATTATGCTTTTGGTTGCTTTTGTTGTTTCAGGTTAGAGGTAAAGCTCCGGGAGTCAAGGAAAGTCAAGAAACAGAGGAAAAAGCACTTCTGGAGATGCTCGCCACGCGAGTGGATGCTCGCCTCGCGAGCCTGAACATCAGATAAAGTAGGAACAGTCATCACTCTGGCTCGCCCCGCGAACAGTACTCTCGCCTCGCGAATCATGAAGACCTGGAAGACAGAGACCATCACAGCCTAGCCGTGATGAAGGTCACAGCCTAGAATTGAAGTCTCGCCCCGCGAAAAGAATCTCGCCCCGCGAAAGTTTGAAGACCTGGAAGACAGAGACCATCACGGCCTAGCCGTGATGAAGGCCACGACTGTGACAGATTGAAGTTGGAAGACTCGCCCCGCGAATACACTCTCGCCTCGCGCGAATCCAAAATTCAAAGCGCACCAAAACTAATATTCGCGTCGCGAGAGTAAGCTCCCCCCGCGAGCGGGCGAAAAACAGAATCCTTATTTAAAGGCTGTTTCAGATCAGAGAAAGAGGAGGTTTTTCCACTGGTTTTAGATCAGATTTTGTGCTAATCCTTTTCTCTCTGGAGCTGCGTCTCCCTTTTCTTTTCTTTTCTTAGTTTATTATGGAGATTATTGCCGATTGTTCGTTTGTCGTAACGGGCATGAGGAACTAATCCCTTCGTCCGAGGGATCAATGAAGCCGCCCATGGCGGTATAGTCTTCGATGTGATGTATGTTTTTCTCCCCTTCTCTCAATGAATGTTTTCCAATTCTGATTTGATTGCGTTGATCATATGTTTTGCGTGATTGACTAGTTAAACGTGTTTGAGGCTGAACGACGATTCGCGTTTTAGAACTTGGATTGGAATCACTAATTGAATAATGAGCACGACAGTAGATTTAGGAGATTAGTGCAACCTTATAGGGAACAAGAATTAATAGAATTCGAGATTAGGATTATGAGACCTAGTAAGTAATTAATCCAATCGTCGAATACGTCCTATTGAGCACGACAGTGGATATAGGAGAAATTGGGGGTCCCGGTTGACATTGTAATTGAACTTAGGGAGGAATTCATCATCACTTGGGTACTATACATGATTGGGTAGGTGGATTTGAGACCTTGGATATTTTAATTTCAGATTTTAATAGTTTAGTTTTATTAGATTTGTTAATTGAATATCGATCCTCTTATTCTCTCTCCCTCAACCACCTTCTGTAACTTGACCAAACGTATCGGAATTCCCGCGGATTAGTCGAATTGGTAGCCCAATCCTTGTGTTCGACCTCGGTAAATTCTTACCGTGTTTTTATTACTTGCGACGACCCGGTACACTTGTCGGTGACAGTCAACAAGTTTTTGGCGCCGTTGCCGGGGATTGGCACACCAATTTTCCTAATTATTTAGGGAATTTGATTATTTGGTTAAGCTGTTTTTCTTTTTATTTTTCTGTTATTTCTTTATTATTTCTCTCTACTTCTTTGATTCCACTTGGTCTTGCCGTGTTTTTGTATGCGAGGGGCCCTTTCACAAGAGGACTTGCTATTCGATTCAGAGATCACCAGGACCGAGAGGCAATTAAGAAAAAAGGCCAGAGAAAGGAAGAGGCAGGAAGCAATTAAAATAGAGATCATGGCTGAAGAAAACCCTCCTCCTCCTCCTCCTCGTTACAAGCCTCTCTTCGAGTACGATCTACCCAGCTTGGGAGATTGTGACTCTTCTATTGTGAGGGGCAACCTGAATACTGAACTCCTTCGAGTGGAAGCATGTGTCACATTCCGGATCCGCGAGAATCGGTTTGATGGGAGTGGCAAACAGGACCCTCATAGACACATCACTCGCTTCCTTGAAGCTTGTGACTTGCGTAAGACCAGGGAGTCTCTCGGGATGAGTTTCGCTTGCGGCTTTTCCCTCTCTCTCTTAGGGATGTCGCTCGCGATTGGGTTGACAGCTTGGATAGGAACAGCACCAGAACTTGGGAGAAAATGGCACAAAAGTTCCTAACCAAATATTTTCCTCCTCAGAAAGCGGCATAAGCAAGAATAGCCGTTACATCTTTCAAAGTGATGAAGATGAAACCTATAATGAAGCTTGGGAGAGGTACAATGGGCTCCTGAGGAGATGCCCTTCAGCGTTCTTTGACCCAGTCTCCAAAGTTCAGCATTTCTTTAACGGGTTGAGGGGACGCTATCAGATGAACTGTGATGCCGCAGCTGGCGGCTCTTTTTCCTACTTATCAGCTGAGGATGGATGGGCATTATTGGAGAAGATGTCATATAATGATTACAACCGTGGTAGGGAAACCTCAAATGGAATCGGATTACGGGATAATGGAGGCCATTCTTGAGCAAAACAGATTGTTGAAGATGCAGATTGAGGTTTTGTCTGGGAACAAGAAAGTTAATGCGATACACGAGGGGATGCCTCCGGGTTGTGACACTTGTAATGGAGATCATGACACTCGGAGTTGTCCGCTGAATTTCTCCCAAGAGCATGTGGACTCATGCCACAACTTCTATGACACTGTGCCCCGAACAACTATCGGAGGAATGACATGAATGACTACGATCGAGAATCGAATAGGGGGTATATGAGGAGAGACCATCCGGGTTTCGCTTGGAGTAATGCTAGTGGTGGTCTATCCGGGCAGCAACATCCTCAACAGAATTGGCAACAACCTCCACAGGGTCTGAGGCCAAACATTGGAATTCAGCAATGCAATACCCAAAGAGCTCTTTCGGGGCCTAATCAGTTGCAAATAACAGATGATGGAAGGCAACCTTGGGAGTTGGCTTTTGAGAAGTTGTCAATCTTTACAGGCACTGCTTTAGAGAAGGTGAATGCGACAATTGACAAGTGGGCAACGCATACAGGGGCGGCAATTCACAATCTAGAGACACAGGTGGCCCAACTCGCAAAGCAACTAAATGAGCATCTCCCAGGCACTTTCCCAGGTGATACAGAGAACAACCCTAAGAATCAATGCAATGCCATAACAACTAGAAGCGGAAGGGTGTTAGAATCTAACAGGGGTGCAATTAGTTCTCAGGAAGACAAGGCCCCGGAACAACCACATGTTGAGGAAGAGCAACCTGAGAAAGAAGAGTTGGTAAGTGACAAGGCACCGAAGCAAGGGGGAAGGCTGAAACTTGTAGATGAAGAGTTCCGAAAGAAGAAGTGGGTTGAACCCCAAGACCTCCCGCCTTACATGAAGGTACCGTATCCTGAAAGATTGAAGAAGCCTCAACAGGATAAGCAATTCAATAAGTTCCTTGATGTCTTCCGAAAACTTCAAATTAACATTCCATTCGTGGAAGCCTTGGAACAGATGCCATCATATGCCCGGTTTATGAAGGATCTTCTCACAAAGAAACGGAGAATAGGGGATGAGGAAACGGTTGCTTTGACCGAGGAGTGTAGTGCCATTCTTCAAAGAAAACTACCTCCAAAGTTGAAGGATCCCGGGTCTTTTTCGATACCATGCACCATTGGGGGGATGACTGTAGGGAAGGCATTATGTGATCTAGGGGCAAGCATCAACTTGATGCCCCTCTCTATGATGAAGAGGTTGGGGATCAAAGAAGTCAAGGATACACGGATGTCACTCCTACTGGCCGATCGTTCTGTAAAATATCCTTATGGGGTAGTCGAAGACTTGTTAGTGAAGGTGGACAAGCTCATATTTCCGGCGGACTTTGTAGTGCTTGATATGGATGAAGACGCCGAGATCCCTCTCATATTGGGTAGGCCCTTCTTGGCCACTGGGGGTGCCTTGATAGATGTGCGACAAGGGAAACTCACTCTAAGGGTGCAAGATGATGAGGTAGTCTTCAATCTCTTTGAAGCAATGGAGCACCCTGCAGAGAGGACGGAAGTGTATCGTGTGGATATGGTGGATCCAACTGTCAAGGCTAAGGCAACTAGAGGAGCCCATGGTTCCTCACTTGCTCAAGTGTTGGTAAAATCCCATGATGATGATAGAGAGGAAAGAGGCCCTTTGGGGGATGGGGTCTATCTTGAATGGTTAAAAGACATGGAAGCCATACCGAGTCTCCCAGAGGATGAATGTGCAAGGGAAGAGAGCAACAACAAGGGCATGGACAAAGAGGATAAGGCACCAAAGTTGAAAGGTGGCACAACCGTGGTGGTCAATGCAGACAATGAGTTGATCCCAAAAAGGACCATCACGGGGTGGAGAGTTCGTGCTGATTATAGAAGGATGCTGGACTTAAATGAGTTGTCCGGGAACAACATGCGAGCATATGAAAGGGCAAGAGCCTACAGGAAACGGATTGAGGCAGGGCATGGCAAGCAGTTTCTTCCTCCGGAGTAACTCTCTAGGGTGACTTGAGTCAGGCTCGGGACGTTAAACAAGCGCTACTTGGGAGGCAACCCAAGCTAGGTATCCTTTATTTTTTCATTTTCATTTATAAAAAAAAAAAAGCTTGATTCGCCACGCGAATCCACATTGGCCGCGCGAGACAGAAGCCCTGAATCTCTGGGGTTGCTTACTTTTCTGCCTCGCGTCGCGAGGTCTACTTTCGCCTCGCTATTCTGGGCATCATCATTTGTTGGGATTCCAGATTTGCCTCGCGAGTGGTATCTCGCCTCGCGAATCTGCACTTAAGGTTTTAAATTGCAGGAGTTCTTCCAGGATGCTATGCAACAGAAGGGAGGCCGTGAGACCAATTGGATGAGGAGGCAACCATGGAAACTTGATCAGGGAGTATCCTCTCCTCTCCTCACTTTTGTTTTGTTTTTTTGTTTGCTTTTTGTTTTGTTTTTGTTTGTCACTCTTGAATAATTCGAGAAGATCAAGAGTTGTTGTATGAATGTCGTGTCGGCAAGCTTGTTGGATTTTGATTAAATTGAGCATAGATTGATTGCATGGATTATATTGACCATCGATGATTTCCCCCTAGGTTCTGAAATTAGAAAATTGATCCCCACTTAAAAATTGAAAATTTAACTTTGAGAATTTTATTGTGATTACTTGATTTATGATAAGTTTGGGGTGAGGGGGTGCACACACTAGGAATCGTATCTCGGTCAAACAATTTGCAAAATGTCCAGGTGAGGATTTGAGCCTCCAACTCTGTTTTTGAATGTGTGAATCACTGTTAAGTTGCACTTTCCCGAATTTGCTTGAATCTCTATATGGTTTGCATGTTTATGTGTTGCATCAAATGATTTAGGCAATTTTCTTTGAATAACTACTTGGCCTAAAAAGGACCATCCCTAATGCATGTTCCCTAGTTAGTCACATTGAGCCTAATTGACCTATTGTTTCTTGATGACCCTATATTACAAGCCAAAATATGAAAAACCATGTTAACCCAATCTTAGGATTAGGAGAGCATGGAAGCGTAGCAAGAGAATGGTTGTGAGGAACTAAGTTTGGGGTGGCTACAAGGTGATGTGTCATATTGGGGGTGAGAAAAAGAAAAATAAAGGTTGATAAAAAAAAGAGAAAAATATTTGCCAAAGGAAAAGGGGCAGAACAAAAAGATTAGCAAGGAAAAGGCGTAGTCACTCGAGGCAAAAAAAAAATGGAAAAAGGAATTTGAGTGGAATATGTGTCGAATGCTCATGCTTTCTTAGTCCTAGGGACTTAAGCCTAGTATCCTTGAATATCCTACCCTGAGCCAGGCCCCATTACGACCTTTAAAAGACCTTCTGATGTTGCATGCATGTTTTCGTGGGGACTATTTTTGAGATGAAAATCAAATTCATGGGAAGTGCTCTTAAAAGGTGAAATTGAGTGAAAAAGTTGATAGCCTAGACGAAATTGAGCGAATGAGTGAAATGTTACATACCCTTGTGAGAAGGCAATTGTTTGAAATTGGTGATCTTCCTTTTGTGTGCGACTCTGATCCTCAACTTAGATTAATGATTGCATGAATGATGAAGTTCTCAATGGTTTAAAGTAAATGAATGTGGGGATTACGTTAATGTAGGGGGGAAGTCATTGGGGAAAAAATTGTTTGTTCAGATTGCATGAAATTTGTGCGAAATTGATTAGATCCTTTAGGCTTGCGAAGTATTGAGTCCTTTTTGAGTTTTAGCTTGCTTGGGGACAAGCAAGGTTTAAGTTTGGGGTGTTTTGATAAGCCTCTGGCTTATCTACTTTTATGACTAGATGAACTAGGGTTTATGTGCCAATCAGTCGAGTTCACTCTCGTTTTCGCCCAAATTTGCCTTGTTTTGTTCCTAAGTTGGACTTTGACTCGTTTTGCGTCTTTTGTGTAGTTTTTAGCTTACTTTGGATAGAATTATGATTTTGGTTGCTTTTGTTGTTTCAGGTTAGAGGTAAAGCACCGGGAGTCAAGGAAAGTCAAGAAACAGAGGAAAAAGCACTTCTGGAGATGCTCGCCACGCGAGTGGATGCTCGCCTCGCGAGCCTGAACATCAGATAAAGCAGGAACAGTCATCACTCTGGCTCGCCCCGCGAACAGTACTCTCGCCTCGCGAATCATGAAGACCTGGAAGGCAGAGACCATCACGGCCTAGCCGTGATGAAGGTCACAGCCTAGAATTGAAGTCTCGCCCCGCGAAAAGAATCTCGCCCCGCGAAAGTTTGAAGACCTGGAAGACAGAGACCATCACGGCCTAGCCGTGATGAAGGCCACGGCTGTGACAGATTGAAGTTGGAAGACTCGCCCCGTGAATACACTCTCGCCTCGCGCGAATCCAAAATTCAAAGCGCGCCAAAACTAATATTCGCGTCGCGAGAGTAAGCTCGCCCCGCGAGCGGGCGAAAAACAGAATCCTTATTTAAAGGTTGTTTCAGATCAGAGAAAGAGGAGGTTTTTCCACTGGTTTTAGATCAGATTTTGTGCTAATCCTTTTCTCTCTGGAGCTGCGTCTCCCTTTTCTTTTCTTTTCTTAGTTTATTATGGAGATTATTGCCGATTGTTCGTTTGTCGTAACGGGCATGAGGAACTAATCCCTTCGTCCGAGGGATCAATGAAGCCGCCCATGGCGGTATAGTCTTCGATGTGATGTATGTTTTTCTCCCCTTCTCACAATGAATGTTTTCCAATTCTGATTTGATTGCGTTGATCATATGTTTTGCGTGATTGACTAGTTAAACGTGTTTGAGGCCGAACGGCGATTCGCGTTTTAGAACTTGGATTGGAATCACTAATTGAATAATGAGCACGACAGTAGATTTAGGAGATTAGTGCAACCTTATAGGGAACAAGAATTAATAGAATTCGAGATTAGGATTATGAGACCTAGTAAGTAATTAATCCAATCGTCGAATACATCCTATTGAGCACGACAGTGGATATAGGAGAAATTGGGGGTCCCGGTTGACATTGTAATTGAACTTAGGGAGGAATTCATCATCACTTGGGTACTATATATGATTGGGTAGGTGGATTTGAGACCTTGGATATTTTAATTTCAGATTTTAATAGTTTAGTTTTATTAGATTTGTTAATTGAATATCGATCCTCTTATTCTCTCTCCCTCAACCACCTTCTGTAACTTGACCAAACGTATCGGAATTCCCGCGGATTAGTCAAATTGGTAGCCCAATCCTTGTGTTCGACCTCGGTAAATTCTTACCGTGTTTTTATTACTTGCGACTACCCGGTACACTTGCCGGTGACAGTCAACACACAACCACCTTCAACCAAACAACATAATTATAATTAATCAACTAACACCCACCTATGACACTTTAGGGCTAGGTTCGACCAAGACTTAGAAATAGGTTTAAGATTATCTTCTTAATGTCATCTTTTGGATCCTAATTACTAGAGTCTTAACTATCATAGATTACTTATTACAAAACTAAAATTTGAAACAAAATCCTCTAACCTTTAGGGTTAGTGTTTCGGTCAAGGGCTGGCCTTTAGGGTTCAAAATGCTTAAAATTCCTAATCATGATTAAGTCATAGATTAATGATCCTTGATTAACCTAACTCATGGATTAGTGACTAAACAACTAAAGTTGAAACTCAAAACTTCCTATCTCTTTTATACAAGGATTCGGTCTCAATAGGTTCATAGGGCTAGGGTTCTTAGTTTAATAAACCAACTTGGATTTATTAATCATACATACTAATAGCTTGATTAACAAGATCATTAAGGAAAACTTTGAACAAAACTCAACAAATCTAACCCACCTAGGGTTTCGGCCAACACCAAGATTTTTGAGTAAAATATTCATTTTAAGAGACTAACATGGATTAGAGTGTGTAGTCATGCATGCCATATAGAATACATGATCATACATGACAACACATGAACAAAACTCTACCAACCCTAATGTGATAGATTCGGCCAAGGCTAGATTTTTAGGAAAGAAATTTTTGATTACATCATGCTCTTGGATTTAGATAATATGCTTGATATCAAGAAGATAGAAAGTAGTTTCATCATCATTAGATTTTTCTAGAATTTATTATGACTTTTCAAAGTTCTAGGGTTAGAAACTTTAAAGTGATGAACAACTATGATATAAGCCTTGAATCAAGAAACTTGCTAAAGAACATAGGCATGATTAAGGAAGAAGATTAGGATTTACCTCTTGAAAATCAATGACAAAGGAAATCCAAGAACTCGTTTTACAAACTTATCACTAAGAGACTTATGAACTTTAGGATTTTGGAAACAAATGGCAAAAGAAACTAAGTGAAAAGTGAGAGTATGATATTTATAGAGGTAGTGGCGCCATCTTAGGAAGGATCTAGATGATGATGAGTTGTCTTGCTAAAGGATTCAAATGCAATTAAGTTCTAAGGACCAATTTGCAAAGATTCCAAAAGTTGAAGGACTAGTTTGCAAATTGTCAATAAAGTGTCATGATGATGATTTTGCCACATTAAATGCTAGCTTATCTTGACTTTGTTGGCTGAATTTATGAGTCAAATATATGTTAGGATAATTCAAGGATTTAAGAAGAATCAAGAATGTTGAAGAATAATCAAGGATAATGTAGAAAAATGTGGAAACTTGTGGAAAACTCTAGAAACATCATGATTTATTCAACAACAATGAGGCAGCCATAAATCCAAATGGGATTGCGCATGGGCTGGGTTAGTTTGGGCTTGGGTTCATTCTTGTGGGGCCCACTTGAAAATTTAAGCATTAGGCTTAAGATAGGAAACTTATATAGTTTCAAATAGGTTTTATGGAATCAAACCATGACCTAGAAAATTTTGGGCTTCTAAGCCACGACCATTTGAGATTGGAAACAAGGATTCTAGCTCAATTCCCTTGAAAAAACTTAGAAACTAACTTAGGGACAAAAGGGTAATTAACAGAAAGTTCAGGGGCTTAAGCGTAAAATTCATAAATTTTCTATTTAACCCTGAAAAACCTTCTAGACTTAAAAATATGATTCATCCCCTTGAATCATCTCAAAATCCTAAGAAAAACCCTCTATCGGTTCTGAGAAACTCCGAAATCTCTTCCGTCGTCTACCCGACACGTGTTTCGCCTTAAAAAATATAAATTTTTATTTTTTTCCAAAATAATTCTAAAAATACAAAATTGTAGGAAATAAAATAATAATCTTAAGTCTTTCGTTCATGAATTAAAATTAGGTCTTTTGAGCAGTATAATTATACTGTCAATGGAATTCGCAGGCCGGTTTTCGCCTGACTTTCCAACCTAATTTTCAGTCATAGCTTCCTACATTCAAGTAGGATTGAGTAGTAAACTTCGTTTAATTAAAATAATTTTCTAAAACTCAAATAAATTTATAAACACACACACACACAGATATATATATATATATATATATATATATATATATATATATATATATATATATTACTGTTATTTAAAACAGCGAAATACATGGTGTTACATCTTCCACTTCCACATTTTGCTTAACTTTGGCTCCCTTTTCAAAACCCAAAGGGTCGTCGTCAATGATACAATCCACTAACACACTTTTTGAAGTGTGTACTTCTTTGTCGGCCAGATAGACCAACAATCTTCTCAGTTGTATTTCAAGGCTCATTGTTGGAATTTGACCGAGATTTATCGGCCTCTTCCTTTATCTTAACGCCAAATTGACTGAGAAGACTCGCTTCCAATGCATCCTTGTCAATGACCCCTTCGTTGGCAGTTATAGGTCTGACGTTTGGTGAATATACCTTGAAATCAACATGTAATTGCTGAGCACAACAATCGTTGTCATCTGCTTCGACTATTTCTACCGGATCTTGTGCATTCCACAAGATTACTTTCTGATGCACTGTTGACGGAATAGCTTCCACAACATGAATCCAATCCCTGCCAAGTAATAGGTTGTAGCTTGACTTGGCGGGGATTATCACAAACAGTGTCATCCTTTCGACGTTGCCAACTTGAATTCAACAAAATGACGTCATCTGACGGAGAAGTTTTGCCACTAAAATCAATGACGACCAAATCTGTTGGAATTAAATCCGACTGGTGGCCCTAGATTTTTGAACATTACTCTTAGCATCAGATTCACAGCAGCTCCCCCGTCAATTAAAACCCTGTTGGTAGGTCTTCCATCTATTACGGTCTTCACAAGCAATGGCCTTAAATGGTTCCTCTGCTCATCGGTTGGCTTTTCCAACTGGGCCACGTTATCAAACACAGTAACCAAGTTTTCTTGGACACACGTCCAAAAATCACCTGGATCTCTATCATTGTTGACAACATCATCATCGTCGGAGAAATCAACTTCGAGATATCCCTCATATTCTGCTGGGATAAACGAAATCAATCCTATCTTCATTCTCATACCTGGCTCCAGTATTACTTCATTTTCTGGATCTTCATCCAAAAACGCACCTCTAACCATTCTGCCATGATTTCTTCTTAAATCACTTTCGTCATCTCATCCTGACCTATCTGATAGCGGTCGGGCCACTCCTACGCCACAATTATCCAGTGCTTCAATGATGTCAGTCAGATCTTCATTTTGGCTATTTATGTCCATGTCTTTACCGATGTTTATATCATCATTTGGATCATTCAATGCCTCAATGACAGCATCGAAAGACACTTATTTTTTGGTTAAATTGCACTCAGGCTTGAACGTTGCCAACTGTTGTTTTTCCATTCTCGCCTGAAACTCTTTCTCGAGACCTACAACCCTTTCCATGTCTACCAGCCCTACAGGCTATTTGCTAGTGGATCTTGTTGGTGGTGATGCCTGCTCTAAGGCCTTTTTCTTCTCTACAAAAACCCGTGACATAAGCTTATTCCGACAATGGCGTCCCATTGCCCACCCCTACTCACGAGGAGTGTTTCGATGTCACCTCCTGTCGGGGACATTTCCATTTCGATACCTCCCATGTGCACATGGTAGTATTTCTCCTTTTTCGACACCCCAACCTGTGGCAGTGTTACTTTCGATACTCCTTTTTAGGTAGAATTACTCATTTTCGACATCCCAACCACATGGCGATGTTACTTTCGATACCCCATTAAGGCGGTATTTCTCTTTGATACCCCTATCATAGGTGGTATTGCGGCAAACATCATACAACTCATCATAAGGCACAATTTCATGTCTCATACGTGTAACAATTCATTTACCAAAAATTAAATATTTGATCTTATCATGCATGTCAAATAAACTCACATGGCATAACATACACCAATAAGCACGTCATTCAACTAATACAAATACCAATCATGTATTTCATGCCATCAGTAACAAGAATAAATACCCAATTTGTTAATCTTTTTTATTTTAATTCAAAACCCCTAAAAAATTAGTTTATTAATAACATGCATCATTCAATTGAAATCTCTCAAAATCATAGGTAAATCGCTTAACACAACAAAACACATGTACCATGGAAAAGGTTATTAAAAGGTATTGTTGCTCACCTCTCAAAGACCTCTAATGTGCTCTAAAAATTATGTATGATAAAAACTAGTGCTTCCTTAAAAATTATTCTTCCCTTCACTGGCGTTCATGGATCTGTGTATTATAAAAGTCGTACTGCCAAGGAAGGAAATGCATAAACCTCCTCCTTTCTACACTGTGTTGCGGCGCTACTAACTTGCACAGTAACCGATTTATATATACATGGCAGCAGGCACGGTCACTAATGTAACACCCGGGTGCCGACGAGGGTGGGGAGTAGTCGCTGGTGAAAGAAGGCACGAACAAGGAGCGGCACCTGGCAGGCTTCTAGGTGGAGGGAGACATGAATGAACCGATTACACACCCGAATGAGAGGGATCTTGAGATTGTGTAGGTATGGGACTATACAGTTGAGGAAGGCTTATATGAATTGATTGGTACTACCTATACTAACAAGATGCATCTTCTTTTCGGTAGCCCATCACTTAAGAACTCCACAGTTAAGCGAGCGTGACCTAGAGCAATTCTGGGATGGTGACCTCCTGGGAAGTTTTCCCAGGAAGCGTGTGAGTGAGGACAAAGCACGCTGAAAAGACCTGCGTTGGTCTGTGGGGACAGTCGTCAATCCATAGAGCAGCCAGGGATGTTACAAATGGTATCAGAGCGGCCCCTCTTTCAGTATGGTGTGGTTCGGGGACGAACCAAAGCGGAAGCTGGTGGGCATGTAACACACGGGTGCCGACGAGGGCGAGGAGTGGTCGCCGGTGCAAGAAGGCACAGACAAGGAGAGACTCCTGGCAGACTTCTAGGCGGAGGGAGACATGAATGAATCGATTACACACCCGAACGAGAGGGATCTTGAGACTGTGTAGGTATGGGACTATACAGTTGAGGAAGGCTTATATGAATTGATTGGTACTACCTATACTAACAAGATGAATCTTCTTTTCAGTAGCCCACCACTTAAGAACTCCACAGTTAAGCGAGCTTGACCTGGAGCAATTCTGGGATGGGTGACCTCCTGGGAAAATGTGGACAAAGCACGCTGAAAAGACCTATGTTGGTCTGTGGGGACAGTCGTCAATCCATAAAGCAGTCAGGGATGTTACAACTAGCGTTTTTAGGTTTTTTTTAAATTTTTTTTCTTTAGCCAAAAGCATGGTTGCTTGGGCTTAACGCCTAAGTATCCTTTTTTTCATATATATATATATATATATATATATATATATATATATATATATATATAAATTTTGCATTCTTTATAATAGTTAATAAATTTCAATAAATTCTTATACCATCACTTCTTTACACTAAATCTCCCATTTATATTTTATTTGCACTATACTTTTTAATAACTTAATATTATTATTATTATTAATTTAGTTTTTTCCAATTAATTATGTTAGAATTTTACGATGTTATATTTTAACGTACCGCCTTCGTTACATTAGTAACCCAAATTAATTTCAATAAAAATCCTTCAAAACATTTAATTAAAATAACACAAGTCATAAAATTTTCCTCAACTAACTAAGTAGGAAAATACCTCATATTAAATAAAATAATAATAAAATATCCATGTAATGAATATAAATATAAATGAAAACCACAAGCCTCAATACCGGACGTCTACTAACAAACCCAACGATAAATAAATAAATGTGTCTAGCCACATACGACTCCTTATTTAAGAAAATACTAACCAAACTAGAAATAATAACAAATTGAATCCACTAAGTCTTCAAGTCTCTTCAGTTTGAATGACGTCCTCCTCGTGCTCTGAAAACAATACTTATAATGAGATATAAAATCCCAGTGATCAACAATACGGTTTTATAAAATATTTTCAAAAATAGCATTGTTCTCAGCCGGCGCGGTAACCGGAAAAACTGTCCATGGCACCCACTAATTTTCCAAAATAATATATATAAAAGGAAATACTTTTAATATCAATAATAATCTCATCTCAATACATCACATTCCATATACCAGATAAATCCTAGTTTAATCCAAGCGGTTCGAACACCTCCAAATTAAATTGGTCTCTTGCCGGCATGCCATATATTCACACGTCACACGACAATGGCGTCCCATTGCCCACCCCTACTCATGAGGAGTGTTTCGATGTCACCCTCCTGTCGGGGACATTTCCATTTCGATACCTCCCATGTGCACATGGTGGTATTTCTCCTTTTTCGACACCCCAACCTGTGGCGGTGTTACTTTCGATACTCCTTTTTAGGTAGTATTACTCATTTTCGACATCCCAACCACGTGGCGATGTTACTTTCGATACCCCTTATGGCGATATTTCTCTTCGATACCCCTATCACAGGTGGTATTGCGACAAACATCATACAATTCATCATAAGGCACAATTTTCATGTCTCATACGTGTAACAACTCATTTACCAAAAATTAAACAATTGATCTTATCATGCATGTCAAATAAACTCACATGACATAATATACACCAATAAGCACGTCATTCGACTAATACAAATACCAACCATGTATTTCATGCCATCAATAACAAGAATAAATACCCAATTCAATAATTTTTTATTTTAATTCAAAACCCCTAATTTTAACAAATTAGTTTATTAATAACATGCATCATTCAATTAAAATCTCTCAAAATCACAGATAAATTGCTCAACACAACAAACACATGTACCATGGAAAGCGTTATTAAAAGATATTGTTGCTCACCTCTCGAAGACCTCCAAAGTGATCAAAAAAATATGTATGATAGAACTACTGTCTCTGAAAAAAAAAATCTTCTTCCTTTCAGTGTCACGATTGCACTACCAAAGAAAAGAAACGCGTCTCAGGGACCTCTCCCACTCTAACTCACTACGCAGCTTTTCCAACTTAGCTACTGTGCTCGCTATGCTGCGGCGATGATACTGAAGTATCAGTAAGACGCTTTTTTTTTCCTTTTAGAAGAGAACCCTCACAAAATATATTACTGTGCAATCTTTAAAATAAAAAAAAGGTGGGCCTAATAGCCCAGGCGTGATGGCTATTATTCACGTTAGTTCTTTTTTTTTCTTTTTATTTTATTTTCAAATACTTGTGTTCCTTTTCTACTATTAGCCTAATATGTATGCTAACTATAATGATGAAAGATGGCGTCCTTGACTTGACTTATGGGCATCATTTTATTTCAAATTTTAAATTTGTGTACTCTTAATTATTAAGCACTTTCAATAAATTTTTTGTGTTACAAATCTTTTACACTAAAACTCAAACTAGTTTAATATATTATTAAAAAAACTGTAAATTAAAATTATATTAAAATTTTGGGATGTTACATTTTCTCCCCTCCTTAAAGAATTTCGTCCTCGAAATTCACCTCATACTCACGCACTTATTTTAACATATGTCATATTCGAAACTAAAAGGTTACCATACCTTAGATAATAAAATCCGGGTATTGACGAACGATATCCTCCTCCATCTCCCAAGTGGCTTCCTCAGGAGTCAATCCATCCCATAACATTTTCACCAATAGAATCGCCTTGTTCCTTAGAGTCTTAGTGCTCTTGTCCAGGATTTGACTAGGCTTTGGCTTATAGATCAAATTATCCTTCAATTGTACAGACTCGGGAGCTATCACATGAGATTCATCAGGCACATATTTTATGAGTTGCTACACATGGAAAACATCATGAAGGTTTGCCAACTGTGGCGAAAGGGCCAATTGATAAGCAACATGCCCGACTCTTTTAAGGATTTGGAAAGGTCCCATGAAACGAGGATCTAGCTTGCGGACTTTCATCGACCTCCCTACCCTCATCTTAGGAGTGACTCTCAAAAATAAATGCTCACTTTCCTGGAATTCTAGAGGCTTTCTCCTTTTGTCGGCGTAGCTCTTTTGTCTACTTTGCGCCGTGCGCATCCTCTCCCTAATCATTTTTATTCTCTCGGAGGTTTCCTGGACCAATTCAGGTCCTATCAAGGTTTTCTCACCCACCTCACACCAACATAAAGGGGACCTACACTTCCTCCCATATAGGGCCTCATAGGGTGTCATGCCTATACTAGCGTGATAACTATTGTTATACACAAACTCAATGAGAGGTAGGGATCTATCCTAACTCCCTCCCCCATCCAAGACACACGCCCTAAGCATGTCCTCAAGGGTCTGAATGTCCCGCTCTGACTGACCATCCGTTTGGAGATCATAGGTCGTGCTAAGGTTCAACTTAGTCCCAAAGGCTTGCTGAAAAGCTCTCCAAAATCTAGAGGTAAACCTCGAGTCTCTATCCGACACTATAGATATGGGTATCCCATGAAGCTTGACTATTTCCTTGATATAGAGGTAGGCCAACTTGTCTAAGCTATAGGTTGCCTTAATTGGTAAGAAGTTGGCAGACTTGGTCAACCTATCCACTATCACCCAAATGGCATCTAAGCCCAAACGTGTCTTAGGTAACCCCATGAATTGTACATTTATTATCTGGTGGAATATTTAATGACTATACATACAAATATCTATCTATATATATATATATATATATATATATATATATATATATATATATATATATATTAATGATGCGATTAGGAATGTAGATCCCCTTTTATGATAGTGCGAAGTAGGTGAGAAGATATTGTTAAGATCAGATTTAATCAAAGATATCGCAATTAGGATTAATAATAGAGGGAAAGATGCGCATTGCACAGAATAGATAAAAAATGTAATGTCGACAATAAAAGAAATCATTTAGAATTTTAGGAAGAGGAACATGTAATCTTGAGAGGCACTCTTAAGTTTTGGATGGAGAGGTCAATGTCATTCAGAAATCTGACTCTTTGTTTCATGGGACCTTTCCTAATTCTCAAAAAAGTCGTGTCCGTTGCTTACCAATTGGCTCTTCTGCCACAATTGGTAAATCTTCATGATGTTTTCCATGTGTCACAACTTAGGAAATATGTACCTGATGAGTCTCATGTGATAGCTACTGAGTCTTTACAATTGATGGATAATTTGATCTATAAGCCTATGCCTAGTCAAATCTTGGACAAGGGCACAAAGACTCCAAGGAAACAAGACAATTCCATTGGTGAAAGTGTTATGGGAAAGGATTAACTCCGAAGGAAACTACTTGAAAGATGGAAAAGGACATCGTATGTCAATACCCAGATCTTGTTGTTTAAGGTAAGGTAACCATATGTTTGGTTTTCAGCATATGTTACAATATGTGTGTGAGTATGTGATGAATTTCGGAGACAAAATTCTCTAAGGAGGGGAGAAATGTAACATCCTAAAAATTCAAATCTAATTATTTTAAAAAAAGGGGTAGTATAAGAGTTCATTATAATTGTTTTCTTTATAATAAAAATCCAGTGGGTTTCACAATAATGTAAAATTAATTTTAAAAAATAAAAATAAGGATAAGAACCTACCCTGGACTAAATTATTGCAGCAATAATGATAGGAAACATAAGCATATCAAGGCCCATGCTGTGTTACCCATTATAAATAGATAGTTTGAGTGTTTTAAGCCCAATAACGCATAATATGACTAGATTCCTAACATAAGACGGATATTTCGTAGCCAAAGAGAACTTTTTTGAATTCGAGATCTGCATAAGAAATATAGTGCTGTCTCTTAGCTTTCCATAGACACCAAATTCGTCCAAATTGGATTCTTCTAGCTCAAGTTATGACCAAATTCGTACACACTATTCATGTTCCAGCGCCAGAACCGTTTTTTTATATTCTATCCACGTTTTGACTATCTAAACGTCCGTTTCAGATTTTGTGGTCTGCATAACAGTTGTAGACAATTCTTTTATATTTCCAACGATATAAAATTTATAATTTTTTAATGTCTATAACTCAAGATATGTGCGAAATACAGCACTATATGCAGAGTAAGCGGGCTTAGTGCGTTTTTACACGTTTTGGGCTATTGGGGGCTCTATAAATAGAATCTTAACACTCTTAGGGTGCATTTTTGAACCTTAATTACACCTAGAAACTCAGAAACGGCTAAGAAGAGAAGAAATTCAAGGATTAAAAAGAGATAGTTGTGGAAGAGGGAGTCTAGGAAGAGGAAAATAATGATAAATCTTGGCAAACGTTAGGATTCGCAGTAAGAAACGCTTAGAGCTATTTTGGAGGTCTTCAAGAGGTGAGTAACAATACTTTTTATGAACCATTTCCATGGTATATATATGATTGTTTTTGTTGATAAGGGACTACCATGTGGTTTTGGGAGTCTTTAATTGACTTGATGCATATTGTTAGTAACCTAAATTCTAAAATTGGGGTTTTGTTTAAAAGGAGAATTAATTGATTAATTGATGTTGTAACGTGCTTATTCATGTATGAATTGTTGTGATATTCATGATTGTTTGTTATTGGTGGAAGTTTATATGTTTAAAATTGAGGGAAATAGGTTGTTACATGCATGAGACATGACATATTTGAGTTATATTAGGTTGTATGAAGTTTGCTGCAATACCACCTATGATATGGGTATCGAAAAGTAATACCACCGTAATGGGGTATCGAAAGTAACATCCCCATATAATTGGGATGTCGAAAAAGAGCAATGCCGCCTAAAAGGGGTATCGAAAGTAACACCGCCACACGTTGGGGTGTCGAAAAGGGAGAAATGTCGCCATGTGCACATGGGTGTTATCGAAATGGAAATGTCCCCGACAGGAGGGTGACATTGAAACACTCCTCGTGAGTAGGGGTGGGCAATGGGATGCCATTGTCGTGTGATGTGTGAATTTATGACATGCCGGCAAGAGACCAATTTAATTAGTGGGCTTTCGGGCCATTTGGATTAAAACATAATTTACTTGGTATGTGGAATGTGATGCGTTGAGATAAGTTGTTGTTACGTTATATGTTATTGAGTTGATGAGATTATTGTTGTTATTAAAAGTGTTTTCTTTTATATATATATTTTTAGAAAATTAGCGGGTGCCATGGACAGTTTTTCCGGTTACCGCGCCGGCTGAGAATAATACTATTTTCGAAAAAATTTATAAAATTGTATTGTTGATCACTGGGATTTTATATCTCATTATAAGTGTTGTTTTCAGAGACCGAGGACATCGCTGTTGAGGACCCAGAGATCTGAGGAGTCATTTTTGTTATCACCTAGTTGGTCAGTAATGTAGTATGGTTGAGGGTGCTGACGACGTTCTTTGGTTTACGTATTATTTTTCTCGGATTGTAATTAGACGCCCGGTTTTGAGGCTTTTGGTTTTTATTTATTATTCGAACGTATGGATTTATATTTGTATTCATTACATGGATACTTTATTACTATATTATTTAATATGAGGTATTTTCAGGCTTTAAATATTTTTTTTAATTTTTCTTTATGAGATATATGTTTTAATTAAATATTTTAAAGGATCTTTCTCGAAATTAATTTGGGTTACTAATGTAACAAAGGGCGTTACATTTATGGTATCAGAGCGGCACCTCTCCCAGTACGGTGTGGTTCGGGGACGAACCAAGCAGAAGCTGGTGGGCATGTAACACCCTGGTGCCGACGAGGGCGGTGAGTGGTCGTCGGTGCAAGAAGGAACAGACAAGGAACGGCTCCTGATTGGCTTATAGGCGGAGGGACACATGAATGAACCGATAACACATCCGAATGAGAGGGATCCTGAGACTGTGTAGGTATGGGACTATACAGTAGAGGAAGGCTTATAAGAATTGATTGGTTCTACCTATACTAATAAGATGCTTCTTCTTTTAGGAAGCCCGTCACTTAAGAACTCCACAATTAAGCGTGCTTGACTTGGAGCAATTTTGGGATGGGTGGTCCTGGGCAGTTTTCCCAGGAAGCGTGTGAGTGAGCACAAAGCATGCGGAAAAGACCCGTGTTGGTCTGTAGGGACAGTCTTCAATCCATAGAGCAGCCAGGGATGTTACAAATGGTATCAAAGCCGCACCTCTCCCAGTACGGTGTGGTTCGGGGACGAACCAAGCGAAAGCTGGTGGGCATGTAACACCCGGGTGCCGACGAGGGCGGTGAGTGGTCGCCAGTGCAAGAAGGCACGGACAAGGAGCGGCTCCTGGCAGGCTTCTAGGCGGAGGGGCACATGAAAGAACCGATTACACATCCGAATGAGAGGGATCCTGAGACTGTGTAGGTATGTGACTACACAGTCGAGGAAGGCTTATAAGAATTGATTGGTACTACCTATACTAATAAGATGCATCTTCTTTTAGGGAGCCCATCACTTAAGAACTCCACAGTTAACCGTGCTTGACTTGGAGCCATTTTGGGATGGGTGACCTCCTGGGAAGTTTTCCCAGGAAGCGTGTGAGTGAGGACAAAGCACGCTGAAAAGACCCGTGTTGGTCTGTGGGGACTGTCGTCAATCCATAGAGCAGCCAGGAATGTTACAAATGGTATCAAAGCGGCACCTCTCCCAGTACGGTGTGGTTCAGGGACGAACCAAGTGTCAGTTGGTGGGCATGTAACACCCGGGTGCCGACGAGGGCGGGGAGTGGTCGCCGGTGTAAGAAGGCACGGACAAGGAGCGACTCCTGGCAGGCTTCTAGGCGGAGGGGCACATGAATGAACCGATTACACATCCGAATGAGAGGGATCCTGAGACTGTGTAGGTATGGGACTACACAGTCGAGGAAGGCTTATAAGAATTGATTGGTACTACCTATACTAATAAGATGCATCTTCTTTTAGGGAGCCCATATCTTAAGAACTCCACAGTTAAGCGTGCTTGACTTGGAGCAATTTTGGGATGAGTGACCTCTAGGGAAGTTCTCCCAGGAAGCGTGTGAGTGAGGGCAAAACACGCTGAAAAGACCCGTGTTGGTCTGTGGGGACTGTCATCAATCCATAGAGCAGCCATGGATGTTAAAAATGTGACATCCTAAAATTCTAACATAATTAATTTGAAAAAAAATTATAAATAAAATAATAATAGTACTATTAAGTTATTAAAAAGTATAGTGCAAATAAAATATAAATAAGAGATTTAGTGTAAAGAAGTGATAGTATAAGGATTTATTGAAATTTATTAACTATTATAAAGAATGCAAAATTATATATATATATATATATATATATATATATATATATAAAGAATTATGAAACAATGGCGTTAAGCCCAAGCAATTCTTAATTTTAACCAAAAAAAAAGAATTATAAAACCTAAATCTTATGCGTTAGTTGACTTGCCAGGCATATATATAAATTCGGTCACTATGCATACGGGCCAGTAGTGCCACAACACAGCGAGTTTACGTGTTTCCTTCCTGGGCAGTACAAGCACACTAGCATGCAGGTCAATTAACGTCAGCAGTGATAAGAAATATTTTTAACGAAGTTGTAGGTTTTATCATATATAATTTTTGGGAGCTTTTGGAGGCCTTCGAGAGGTGAGTAACAGTACCTTTTGCGAACACTTTCCATGGTATTTTTATGTGTTTACGGTGAATTTAAATTGATGAACTCATATTTCAATTCATTGTTTTCCTTACAAAATTTAGGACTGCATTCCTCATTTGTATGTGTGTGGAAGGGTCTACCTTATAGTTTTTTGGAATTTGAATTGAATACATGATTGATATTTGTACCAGTTGAATGATATGCTTGATGCCATATGTTATGTCTTGATGCTCGTGATTGTCATAGTGTAATTATAAATTTACTTGGAGACATGACATAAGTCTATTTAGTATGCATGATAGGATTAAATATTTAATTTATGGTAAATGATTTGTTACATGTATGAGACAAGAAATTCATGCCTTATGATGATTTGTATGATGTTTGCCGTAATACCACCTATGATAGGGGTATCGAAAAGTAATACCACAGTAATGGGGTATCGAAAGTAACATCCCCATATAATTGGGATGTCGAAAATAAGTAATACTATCTAAAAAGGAGTATCGAAAGTAACACCGCCACAGGTTGGGGTGTCGAAAAAGGAGAAATACCACCATGTGCACATGGGAGGTATCGAAATGGAAATGTCCCCGACAGGAGGGTGACATCGAAACACTCCTCGTGAGTAGGGGTGGGCAATGGGATGCCATTGTTGTGTGATGTGTGAATTTATGGCATGCCGGCAAGAGAACAATTTAATTAGGGGGTCTTCGGGCCGCTTGGATTAATCTAGAAATTATTTGGTATATGGAATGTGATGTATTGAGATGAGTTATTGTTATGTTATATGCTATTGAGTTGTTGAAATTATTGTTGATATTAAAAGTATTTTCTTTTATATATATTATTTTGGAAAATTAGCGCGTGTCATGGACAGTTTTTTTTTTCCGTTACCGCGCCGGCTGAGAACAATGCTATATTCGAAAATATTTTATAAAACTGTATTGTTGATCACTGGGATTTTATATCTCATTATAAGTATTGTTTTCAGAGACCGAGTACATCGTCGTTGAGGACCCAGAGACCTGAGGAGTCATCTTCTTATCACTTGGTTGGTTAGTAATGCAGTATGGTTGAGGGTGCTGACGACGTTCCTTTTTTTGTTTACGTATAATTTTTTTTCTCGGATTGTAATTAGACGCCCGGTTTTGAGGCTTGTGGTTTTCATTTATATTTATATCCATTACATGGATATTTTATTACTACATTATTTAATATGAGGTATTTTCAGACTAAATATATACTTTTTTTTAATTTAATTTTTTCCTTATGAGATGTATGTGTTAATTAAATGTTTTAAAGGATTTTTATTGATTTTATCTTGGGATTACTAATGTAACAAAGGGCGTTACATTAATGGTATCAGAGCAGTTAGATTCTAAATCGGACTGTGGTAGTGGGGCTTTTTCAACAAAAAAAACAAAATTTTGGCGCATAGGATACTTGTTAGAGTTGTAATTCTGCATTCTGTTCTTTTTGATATTGGACTTGATCAACCCACTGTTTGATTGGTGGTATGCAGATTATGGCAGTGAACAGGCGAGGGAGAAATGATGCCCTTGCAGCGACTTTGGCTCGAATGGACAGAGTTATGCAGGAGCTGACGGAGACTCTCCGTCAGATGAGGGATAAGGGGGACGTGCTTAACGTGGTGCCGGTTGCAGCTCCAGATCCACAGTACAGGGGTCTGTCAGAGTTCAGGAATAATAATCCACCAGCTTTTCGAGGGACCACCGATCCTATTGAGGCTGAGGAATGGTTACTGAAATTAGAGAAGATCTTCCGGGCCATGGGGTGGTCTGAAGCTCAGAAGGTGGATTTTGCCACCTATATATTAGAGTCGGATGCAGAGTACTAGTGGAACTATGCCAGGGGTGGGTTGCTTGCCTCGGGTGCCTCTGTCACGTGGGACAGATTCAAGGAGGTGTTTCTGGAGAAGTACTTTCCGCACAGTGTCCGGATACAGAAAGAGATTGAGTTTCTACATCTTCGTCAGGGGAGTATGACGGTAGCGGAATATATGGCCAAGTTCGATAGGCTTGCAAGGTTCTCCACACAGGTGATGGATAATCCTGATGGTCCATGGAAAGCAATTAAATTCGAGCAGGGTTTGAAGCCAGAGCTGCAGAGCCTTATTGGGCTCCTAGAGATTCGAGACTACCCCACTTTAGTGAACAAGTGTAGGGTGGCGGAGCAGAATATGCAAGTTGTGCTGGTTGAGAGGTCGAAGGAGAAGAGCTTCAGTGACGGCAAGAGGTTCCATGGGAAAGGGGGTAATTTCCAAAAGAGCCTACGACCTGTGCCTACAATCACGAAGGGTAAGCAGGTTCAAGGTGCTCAAGGTGGGAAGGGGACTGCATGTTACAAGTGTGGGTGGCATCATGGAGATCGTGTGTGCCCAGCGGCACAAACCCCTTACCACAAGGAGAGGAGGTGAAAGAGTCTGACGGTTTGATCCAAGGTAAGGGCTTTATTAAAGGTCATGGTGTTATCATATTGTTCGATTCGGGAGAAACACATTCATTCATTTCATTTAAATGTGCTCAATTCTTAGAGTTGCCTGTTACTTAACTGCCATATGATTTGTGTGTTTCTACTCCTACTAAAGATAGATTGATTACTTCTTATGTCTGTCTGCAATGTCCTTTATTGTGTCAAGACATGACTTATATTGTTGATATTATATGTTTACCTATGTCTGGCCTGGATATTATTTTGGGCATGGACTGGTTGTCTCGTAATAATGCTATTATTGATTGTGCTAGTCGAACTATTTATTTCATCCCACAGTCATGTCTGTTGACTCTCCTAGGACAGAACACCTTATCTCTGCTGCCTCATGTCATAAGTGCTTAGTTGAGGGAGCTCAGGGATATATACTTCTCTTTTCTGCTAAGATAGAGGCTGAGAGTGATATAGCGGCGTTGCCTATTGTGTGTGAGTTCCCAGATGTGTTTCCTACGGATGTCTCTAGTTTACCTCCAGATAGAGAGATTGAGTTTAGCATAGATCTAGTACCTGGGAGTGGACCTGTATCAGTATCACCCTATAGGATGGCACCTCTAGAGTTGAGCGAACTCAAGAAACAGATAGAGGATATGTTACAAAAAGGGTTCATTAGGCCTAGTGTGTCACCTTGGGGGGCACCAGTACTTCTAGTGAAGAAAAAGGATAGGAGTATGAGGTTGTGTGTTGATTATAGGCAACTAAATAAGGTGACCATCAAGAACAAATATTCCTTGCCTAGGATAGATGATCTCTTAGATCAGTTAAGGGGAGCGTCAGTGTTTTCCAAAATAGATCTAAGATCGGGATACCATCAAATTAGAGTTAGAAACGAGGACATCCCTAAGACAGCCTTCAGGACAAGGTATGGGCACTATGAGTATGTAGTGATGCCCTTTGGTGTGACCAACGCCCCATCCGTTTTCATGGACTACATGAATCGGATCTTTAGGACCTTTTCGGACAGGTTTGTGGTGGTGTTCATAGATGATATTTTAATATACTCTAGGACACCAGAAGAACATGGAGAACACTTAAGGGTGGTGTTGCAGATCTTGAGGGACGAGCGTCTTTATGCCAAACCGGAGAAGTGTGAGTTTTGGCTAGAAGAGGTAAAGTTTTTAGGACACACAATCTCAAAGGATGGTGTAGCGGTTGATTCCTCTAAAGTTGATGCAATGTTGGGATGGGAACAACCTAAGACAGTAACCTTAGTGAGAAGTTTCTTAGGCTTAGCTGGTTACTATAGGAAGTTCATAGAGGGGTTCTCTAGATTAGCCTTACCTTTGACTCAGTTGACTAGGAAGGGGAAATCTTTTGAGTTGGACCAGGAGTGTGAGGACGGGTTCCAAGAGCTTCAGAGGAGATTGGTGTCATCACCAGTCTTAACTATACCGGATCCCTTAGTGAGTTTTGTGGTATACTGCGACGCATCTAAGAATGGCTTGGGATGTGTCTTAATGCAGGAGGGCAAGGTGGTAGCATATTCCTCTAGGCAGCTTAGGCCACATGAAGGGAATTACCCTACCCATGACTTAGAGCTAGCAGCCGTGGTTTTTGCCCTTATTATTTGGAGGCATTACCTTTACGGGGCAAAGTTTGAAGTTTTTAGTGACCATCAAAGCCTAAAATATCTGTTCGACCAGAAGGAGTTGAACATGAGACAACGAAGGTGGATGGAGTTCCTTAAGGGCTATGACTTCGAGTTGAAGTACCATCCGGGAAAAGCCAATGTGGTGGCGGATGCTTTGAGTAGGAAGTCCCTACACGTTTCGAGCTTGATAGTGCAAGAACTGAACCTCATGGAGGAGTTTAGGGACCTGAATCTGGAGGTGTTGGATGTGTCCTTAAATGCCTTGAGTTTGAAGCTGAATAGGTTGGAAATTAATAGTGACCTTAGAGATGAGGTTAGGCGGGAACAACTTTTAGACCAAGAGTTGCAGTCTTGGTTGGGACAAGAGGCTTATGAGTTGTCTGTTGATGGGCTAGTGAAGTTTAAGAATAGGATCGTTGTTCCTAAGGAGGGGAGCCTTAGAGAGAAGATATTAGAGGAAGCTCATAAGGGAAAGTTTACCATACATCCTGGAATAACTAAGATGTACCAAGACCTTAAGAGGATGTATTGGTGGCCAGGAATGAAAAAGGATGTGGCTAGCTTCGTAACTAGGTGTTTAGTGTGCCAAAAGGTTAAGATAGAACATCAGAAGCCTTCGGGGTTGTTGCAGTCCTTGGAGATTCCATAATGTAAGTGGGAGAGGATTTCTATGGACTTTGTGATGGGGTTACCTAAGACACGTTTGGGCTTAGACGCCATTTGGGTGATAGTGGATAGGTTGACCAAGTCTGCCCACTTCTTGCCAATTAAGGCAACCTATAGCTTAGACAAGTTGGCATACCTCTATATCAAGGAAATAGTCAAGCTTCATGGGATACCCACATCTATAGTGTCGGATAGAGACCCGAGGTTTACCTCTAGATTTTGGAGAGCTTTTCAAAGAAGCCTTTGGGACTAAGTTGAACCTTAGCACGACCTATCATCCCCAAACGGATGGTCAGTCAGAGCGGACCATTCAGACCCTTGAGGACATGCTTAGGGCGTGTGTCTTGGATGGAGGAGGGAGGTGGGATAGATTCCTACCTCTAATTGAGTTTGTGTATAACAATAGTTATCACGCTAGTATAGGCATGGCATCCTATGAGGCCCTATATGGGAGAAAGTGTAGGTCTCCTTTATGTTGGTGTGAGGTGGGTGAGAAAACCTTGATAGGACCTGAATTGGTCCAGGAAACATCCGAGAGAATAAAAATGATTAGGGAGAGGATGCGCACGGTGCAAAGTAGACAAAAGAGCTATGCCGACAATAGAAGAAAGCCTCTAGAATTCCAGGATAGTGAGCATGTATTTTTGAGAGTCACTCCTAAGACGGGGGTAGGGAGGTCGATGAAAGCCCGCAAGCTAAATCCTCGTTTCATGGGACCTTTCCAAATCCTTAAAAGAGTCGGGCCTGTTGCTTATCAACTGGCTCTTCCGCCACAGTTGGCAAACCTTCATGATGTTTTCCATGTGTCGCAACTCAGAAAATATGTGCCTGATGAATCTCATGTGATAGCTCATGAGTCTGTACAATTGAAGGATAATTTGATCTATAAACCAAAGCCTAGTCAAATCATGGACAAGAGAACTAAGACTCTGAGGAATAAGACAATTCCATTGGTGAAAGTGTTATGGGAAGGATTGACTCCTGAGGAAGCCACTTGGGTGATGGAGGAGGACATCGTACGTCAATATCCAGATTTTATTATCGAAGGTATGATAACCTTTTTGTTTTGAATATGACATGTTAAAATAAGTGCGTAAGTGTGAGACGAATTTCGCGGACGAAATTCTTTAAGAAGGGGAGAAAATGTAACATCCTACAAATTTTATTATAATTAAGTTGATAAAAAAAAATATTGGTTATTAAAATGTATAGTACAAATAAAATATAATTAAGAGATTTAGTGTAAAACATTTAATAGTATGAGGATTTATTGAAATTACTTAATTATTTTAAAGAATGTAATATATATATATATATATATATATATATATATATATATATATAAGAAAGTGGTGTGCAGGGGCCTTTTATTCATTTTTGGATTTTGCCAAAAAAAACAAAACAAATTCGCATAGGTTTTAAAATATATATATATATATATATATATATATATATATATATATATATATATATATAATGAAAAGGAGAAAGGGAAACGCGTCAGGGAATTTGACACTGCAGTTATGGCAACGTGAACATAAGGGTGCGCCGCACAACAAATACTGGGAAGAGCCGCATAGTGAATTTTCTGAGACGCGTTTCTTTTTTTTGGTAGTGCCATCGTGACACTGAAGGGAATAAGATTTTTTTTACAGAAATATTAGTTTTATCATACACAAATTTTAGAGCACTTTGGAGGCCTTCGAGAGGTGAGTAACAATACTTTTTGCGAACCCTTCCCATGGTATATATGATTGTTTGTGTTGACAATGAATTACCATATGAAATTGGGAATTTTTAATTGATTTGATGCATATTGCCAGTAACCTAATTTCTAAAATTGGGGGTTTTCGTTAAAAGGGGAATAAGTTGATTAATTAATGTTGTAAGATGCTTATTCATGTATGATATATTGTGATATTCGTGATTGCTTGTTGTTGGGAGAAATTTATTTGTTTAATTCGTGGAAAATAGTTTGTTACATGCATGAGACATGACATGTTTGAGTTATAGTATGTTGGATGATGTTTGCCGTAATACCACCTATGATAGGGGTATCGAAAAGTAATACCACTGTAATGGGGTATCGAAAGTAACATCCCCATATAATTGGGATGTCGAAAATAAGTAATATTACCTAAAAAGGAGTATCGAAAGTAACACCGCCACAGGTTGGGGTGTCGAAAAAGGAGAAATACCACCATGTGCACATGGGAGGTATCGAAATGGAAATGTCCCCACGGAGGGTGACATCGAAACACTCCTCGTGAGTAGGGGTGGGCAATGGGACGCCATTGTCGTGTGATGTGTGAATTTATGGCATGCCGGCAAGAGACCAATTTAACTAGGAGGTCTTCGGGCCGCTTGGGTTAATCTAGAATTTATTTGGTATATGGAATGTGATGTATTGAGAGGAGTTATTGTTACGTTATATGCTATTGAGTTGATGAAATTATTGTTGATATTAAAAGTATTTTCTTTTATATATATTATTTTGGAAAATTAGCGGGTGTCATGGACTGTTTTTCCTAAGTTGCACTGAGCTTAGAACAATGCTATTTTCGAAAATATTTTATAAAACTGTATCGTTGATCACTGGGATTTTATATCTCATTATAAGTATTGTTTTGAGAGATCGAGGACATCGCTGTTGAGGACCCAGAGACCCGAGGAGTCATCTTCGTATCGCCTAGTTGGTTAGTAATGCAGTATGGTTGAGGGTGCTGACGGCGTTCTTTTTGTTTACGTATTATTTTTTTTCTCGGATTGTAATTAGACGCCCGATTTTGAGGCTTGTGGTTTTCATTTATATTTATATTTATATTTATATTCATTACATGGATATTTTATTATTACATTATTTAATATGAGGTATTTTCAAACTAAATATATATATTTTTTAATTTAATTTTTCCTTATGAGATATATGTGTTAATTAAATGTTTTAAAGGATTTTTATTGATTTTATCTTGGGATTACTGATGTAACAAAGGGCGTTACATTTAATTTGTAACATCCCTAGCTGCTCTATGGATTGACGACTGTCCCCACAGACCAACACGGGTCTTTTTAGCGTGCTTTGTCCTCACTCACACACTTCTTGGGAAAACTTCCCAGGAGGTCACCCATCCCATAATTGCTCCAATTCAAGCACGCTTAACTGTGGAGTTCTTAAGTGATGACCTCCCGAAAAGAAGATGCATCTTGTTAGTATAGGTAGTACCAATGAATTCATATAAGTCTTCCTCAACTGTATAGTCCCATACCTACACAGTCTCAGGATCCCTCTCATTCGGGTGTGTAATCGGTTCATTCATGTGTCTCTTTGCCTAGAATCCTGCCAAGAGCCGCTCCTTGTCCGTGCCTTCTTGCACCGGCGACCACTCCCTGCCCTCGTCGGCACCCGGGTGTTACATGTAAAATGTAACATCCTAAAATTCTAACATAATTATTTTGATAAAAAAAATTAAAATTTAATTAAGTTATTAAAAATATAATAGAAATAAAATATAATTAAGAGGTTTAATGTATGGGATATGTTAGTATAAAACTTATTAGAATTGGTAAATAATTACAAAATAAATATTAAATTAAAATAAATATAAAAAGAAGAAATAAAAGGTAGAAATAAAATGGAGTCAGGTGCTCATTAGATAAACTGACGCAAGGGTAAGCACCGCACCACACCCTCGTTGCGCATTGTGAAGAATTATTGACCTTGCAGTAAACAATGTGGAACAACACAGATCAAAGAAAGTAAGTAAAGAGAAGAAAGATTATTGGTGAACCACGGAGATTTGTCATAGATAAATTTTAAAGCTTTTTGGAGGTATTTGAGAGGTGAGTAACAATCCTTTTTACGAACCCTTTCCATTGTATATATGATTGTTTGTGTTGACAATGAATTACCATATGAAATTGGGAGTTTTTAATTGACTTGATGCATATTGTCAGTAACCTAATTTCTAAAATTGGGGGTTTTTGTTAAAAGGGGAATAAGTTGATTAATTGATGTCGTAAGATGCTTATTCATGTATGATATATTGTGATATTCGTGATTGCTTGTTGTTGGGAGAAATTTATTTGTTTAATTCGTGGAAAATAGTTTGTTACATGCATAAGACATGACATATTTGAGTTATAATATGTTGTATGATGTTTGCCGCAATACCACCTATGATAGGGGTATCGAAAAGTAATACCACCGTAATGGGGAATCGAAAGTAACATCCCCATATAATTGGGATGTTGAAAATGAGTAATACTACCTAAAAAAGAGTATCGAAAGTAACACCGCCACACGTTGGGGTGTCGAAAAGGGAGAAATACCGCCATGTGCACATGGGAGGTATCGAAATGGAAATGTCCCCGACAGGAGGGTGACATCGAAACACTCATCGTGAGTAGGGGTGGGCAATGGGACGCCATTGTCGTGTGATGTGTGAATATATGGCATACCGGCAACAGGCCAATTTAATTAGGAGGTCTTCGAACCGCTTGGATTAAACTAGAATTTATCTGGTATATGGAATGTGATGTATTGAGATGATATTATTATTGATATTAAAAGTATTTTCTTTTATATATATTATTTTGGAAAATTAGCGGGTGCCATGGACAGTTTTTCCGATTACCGTGTCGGCTGAGAACAATGCTATTTTCGAAAATATTTTATAAAACCATATTGTTGATCAATGAGATTTTATATCTCATTATAAGTATTGTTTTCAGAGCACGAGGAGGACGTCATTGAAACTGGAGAGGCGTGAAGACTTAGTGGATTCTACTAGTTTTCTTAAATAAGGAGCCGTATGTGGCTAGACACATTTATTTATTTATCGTTGGGTTTGTTAGTAGACGCCCGGTATTGAGGCTTTTGGTTTTCAATTATATTTATATTCATTACATGGATATTTTATTACTATTTTATTTAATATGAGGTATTTTCCTACTTAGTTATTTGAGAAAAATTTTATGACTTGTGTTTTTTTAATTAAATGTTTTGAAGGATTTTTATTGAAATTAATTTGGGTTACTAATGTAACGAAGGGCGTTACATTTTCGTAACATCCCTAGCTGCTTTATGGATTGACGACTATCCCCACAAACCAATACGGGTCTTTTCAGCATGCTTTGTCCTCACTCACACGCTTCTTGGGGAAACTTCCCAGGAGGTCACCCATCCTAGAATTGCTCCAAGTCAAGCACGCTTAACTGTGGAGTTCTTAAGTGATGGGCTACCGAAAAGAATATGCATCTTATTAATATAGGTAGTACCAATCAATTCATATAAGTCATCCTCAACTGTATAGTCCCACACCTACACAATCTCAGGATCCCTCTCATTCTTATACTATATAAGAATTAATATGTGGATGACGCTACTACTTCTCCTTTCTTTAATTTTCTTATTTATAAAATTCCTCCGTTCCGTAAATAATATAAGAAATTTGGTGTACCATTTGTAAGAGACTATTATACCTATGTATAGATGGTATAAAACATTTACTTCAATTTATTTTGTTTATTGTTTGTTATAAATTTAATTCATGAGAGTCTCATAATGATCAAATGCAAGTGAATGTGTTCTAGTTATAGGTGGGTGGTTAGAAACAAACGCTTAAGTGTATGATTTAATTGTATAAATGTTATTATTGACTTTTTCTTTTTAATATATATATATATATATATATTTAAAGTTAAGGTACCACGAATTGTACCCTTATTATGTGGTGAAATAGTTAATAACTATATGTATTGATGAGGTGATTAGGAAATATAGGCCCCTTTTATGTTAGTGTAAAGTAGGTGGGAAGATCTTGTTAGGACTAGATTTAATCCAATAGATCGCAATTAGGATTAATAATTGAGGGAAAGACGCGCATTGCGCAGAATAGATAAAAGGTGTTATGTCGACAAGAAAAGAAAGCATTTAGAATTTTAGGAAGAGGAACATGTAATCTTGAGAGGCACACTTAAGTTTTGGATGGGGAGGTCAATGTCATCCAGAAAACTGACTCTTTGTTTCATGGGACCTTTCCTAATTCACAAAAGAGTTGTGCCCGTTGCTTACCAATTGACAAATCTTCATGATGTTTCCCATGTGTCGCAACTTAAAATATATGTACCTGATGAGTCTCATGTGATAGCTGCCAAGTCTTTACAATTGAAGGATAATTTGATCTATAAGCCTGGGCCTAGTCAAATCATGGACAAGGGCACAAAGACTCTAAGGAAGAAGACAAATCCATTGGTGAAAGTGTTGTGGAAAAGGATTAACTCCGAAGGAAACTACTTGAAAGATGGAAGAGGACATCGTATGTCAATACCCAGATCTTGTTGTTTAAGGTAAGGTAACCTTTATGTTTGGTTTTTAGCATATGTTACAATATGTGTGAGTATGTGATGAATTTCAGGGACGAAATTCTCTAAGGAGGGGAGAAATGTAACATCCTAAAAATTCAAATATAATTATTTTAATAAAAAAAAGGTAGTATAAGAGTTTATTATAATTGTTTTTTTATAATAAAAATCAAGTGGGTTCCACAATAATGTAAAATTGATTTAAAAAAATAACACGATAAGAACCTACCCTGGACTAAATTATTGCGGCAATAACGATAGGAAACATAAGCATATCAAGGCCCATGCCGTGTTACCCATTATAAATAGATATTTTGAGTGTTTTAAGCTCAATTTCGCATAATATGACTAGATACCTAACTTCAGAAGGATATTTCGTAACCAAAGAGAACTTTTTTGAATTCGAGACCCGCATAAGAAATATATACCTGTCTCTTAGATTTCCATAGACACCAAATTCTTCCAAATTGGATTCTTGTAGCTCAAGTTATGACCAAATTCGTATACACTATTCATGTTCCAGCGCCAGAACCATTTTTTTAAATTCTATCCACGTTTTACCTATCTAAACGTCAGTTTCAGATTTTGTGGTCTTCATAACAGTTGTATAAAATTCTTTTATCTTTCCATCGATATAAAATTTATAATTTTTGAATGTCTACAACTCAAGATATGTGCGAAATACAGCACCGTATGCAGAGTAAGCGGGCTTAGCGCGTTTTTACACGTTTTGGGCTATTGGGGGCTCTATAAATAGAATTTTAACACTCTTAGGATGCGTTTTTGAACCCTAATTACACCTAGAAACTCAGAAATGGCTAAGAAGAGAAGAAATTCAAGGTTTAAGAAGAGATAGTTGTGGAAGAGGAAGTCTAGGAAGAGGAAGATGATGATAACTCTTGGCAAACGTTAGGATTCGCAGTAGGAAACATTTAGATCTATTTGGAGGTCTTCAAGAGGTGAGTAACAATACTTTTTATGAACCATTTCCATGGTATATATGATTGTTTTTGTTGATAAGGGATTACCATGTGGTTTTGGGAGTCTTTAATTGACTTGATGCATATTGTTAGTAACCTAAATTCCAAAATTGGGGTTTTGTTTAAAAGGGGAATTAATTGATCAATTGATGTTGTAACGTTCTTATTCATGTATGATGTGTTGTGATATTCATGATTGTTTGTTGTTGGTGGAAGTTTATGTGTTTAAAATTAAGGGAAATAGTTTGTTACATGCATGAGACATTACATATTTGAGCAATAATATGTTGTATGATGTTTGCCGCAATACCACCTATGATAGGGGTATCGAAAAGTAATATCACTGTAATGGGGTATCGAAAGTAACATCCCCATATAATTGGGATGTCGAAAAAGAGCAATACCGCCTAAAAAGGGGTATCGAAAGTAACACTGCCACACGTTGGGGTGTCGAAAAGGGAGAGATACCGCCATGTGCACATGGGAGGTATCAAAATAGAAATGTCCCCGACAGGAGGGTGACATCGAAACATTCCTCATGAGTAGGGGTGGGCAATGGGACGCCATTGTCATGTGATGTGTGAGATTTATGGCATGTTGGCAAGAGTCCAATTTACTTATGAGACCTTCGAGCCACTTGGATTAATTTAGAATTTACTTGGTATGTGGAATGTGATGCATTGAGATGAGTTGACCTTATGCTATATGCATTTGACTTGATAAAATTTTTGTTGTTATTAAAAGTATTTTTTTATATTTTATTTTGGGAAATTAGCGGATACCATGGACAGTTTTTCCGGTTACCGCACCGGCTGAGAACAACACTACTTTCGAAACATTTTATAAATGTATTGTTGTGCACTGGTATTTTATATCTCATTATAAGTGTTGTTTTCTGAGCCCGGGGACATCGCTGTTGAGGAACTAGAGATCTGAAGAGTTATCTTTGATTAGCTAGTTGGTTAGTAATGTAGTATGGTTTGGAGTATTATGCGGACGACGTTCTTTGGTTTACATACTATTTTTCTCAGATTGTAATTAGACGCATGGTTTTGAGGCTTTTTAGTTTTTATTCAAATGATTGGATTTAATGATATTTTTCAATACTTTGTAAATACTATTATTTTATTTAGTACGAGGTATTTCATACTTAGTTATTTGAGAAAAATATTATGAGTTGTGTTTTTTAATTAAATGTTTTGAAGGATTTTTATTGAAATTAATTTGGGTTACGAATGTAACGAAGGGCGTTACATTTTTGGTATCAGAGCAGTTCAATTCTAAATCGGATTGTGGCATTGGGACTTTTATAAAACAAAACTTGTTGCGGTGTTAAGCTTGGAGTCGACAGTCAAGAACGTCACTGAGAAGATAACAAAGAATTTTTAGTGAAGCATTGGCATTTGCCAGATAATTTTTAGAGCACCTTGGAGGTCTTCGAGAGGTGAGTAACAGTACCTTTTACCACACTTTCCATGGTATTTTTATGTGTTTACGGTGAATTTAAAATTGATGAACTCATATTTCAATTCATTGTTTTGCTTACAAAATTTAGGACTGTATTCCTCATTTGTATGTGTGTGGAAGGGTCTACCTTATGAGACCTTCGAGTCACTTGGATTAATTTAGAATTTACTTGGTATGTGGAATGTGATGCATTGAGACAAGTTGACCTTATGCTATATGCATTTGACTTGATGAAAATTTTATTGTTATTAAAAGTATTTTTTTATATATTATTTTGGGAAATTAGCGGATACCATGGACAGTTTTTCCGGTTACCGCACCGGCTGAGAACAACACTATTTTTGAAACATTTTATAAATGTATTGTTGTGCACTGGGATTTTATATCTCATTATAAGTGTTGTTTTCAGAGCCCGGGGACATAGATGTTGAGGAAACATAGATCTGAAGAGTTATCTTTGATTAGCTAGTTGGTTAGTAATGTAGTATGGTTTGGAGTATTATGCGGATGATGTTCTTTGGTTTACATACTATTTTTCTCAGATTGTAATTAGATGCCCGGTTTTGAGGCTTTTTAGTTTTTATTCAAATGATTGGATTTAATGATATTTTTCAATACTTTATAAATACTATTATTTTATTTAGTACGAGGTATTTTCATACTTAGTTATTTGAGAAAAATATTATGACTTGTGTTTTTTAATTAAATGTTTTGAAGGATTTTTATTGAAATTAATTTGGGTTACGAATGTAACGAAGGGCGTTACATTTTTGGTATCAGAGCAGTTCGATTCTAAATCGGACTGTGGCATTGGGACTTTTATAAAACAAAACTTGGGCACATAGGATGCTTGTTAGAGTTATAAATGTTGCATGCTATTCTTTGGGATATTGGACCTGATCAACCCAGTATTTCATTGGTAGTGAACAAATTTATGGTGATTAATTTTCGAGGGACGAACGTTGCACTTGCACCGGCTTTGGATTGTATAGCCAGAGTTATGCAAGCGCAGGCGGGGACTCTCCGTCAACTGAATGGGAATGGATACCAATCACTAATGGAGTGGTGGCAACCTAGGACCCTTAGCACCTGTGACTTTCCGAATTCAAGAAGAACAACCCGCCATCATTCCGAGGCAGCTTAGATCCGAAGGAGACTGAATTTCTTCAACTCGTACAGGAGAAAAGTTACTCTATTGTTGATTCAGGAGCAACACATTCTTTTATATATCCTTCATGTGTGAAATTTGGAGTTACCTATCTTTCTTTTGTCCTTTGATCCACGTGTTTCTACTTCTATGGGGGATAATCTTATTTCTTCCAGTTCTTGTTTAAATTGTTTTCTTGTGCATCGGGACGTGCCTTATGCCTTCGATCTTATTTGTTATCTATGTCTGGGTTAGATGCTATTCTTGGTAAGGAGTGATTGTCTTTAGACTCGTTGTCATAAAGTACTCTGATAGAACTATTTTTATTTTTGATATCTCTTCACAACCAATGTCTATCGATTTTTCTTCAGTGTCAACCCTTATTGTATTGGTTGTTTCTTCTAATAAGTGCTTAGTTGAGGGAACTCAAGGATTGATACATACTCTAGTTTTCTGGTAAGGTGGGAATTTATAGTGACGTGACAGTAATACTCATAGCATGTGAGTAAAACACTTTCTTACAACCTTAATGGAATGAATTATTGAAGGACGTGATCTCTTAATTTGTTTTGATTTTTTTTTAATGTGGAAATTGAGGTTTTCACATGTACATTTGTCTAATATGAAGAATCGAGGTTTTGAGATTCTTGATTTGGGATTCTTAAAATGTTTTAATGTTATTTGATGAATTAATTTGATAATTTTTTTTTAAGATTCTTTTAATTGTGGTTTTGTTTCTTTTGTTGTGGTGTATATGTGACTCCTTAGTTTTATTTTCGTACAAAATGTGCAGTCCTATCTCATTTGTGTTTACGTACTTGAATTAACTTTTTCTTTTTGTTTGATGGCAAAATCGCAAATCTCACTTGAATTGATTTTTCTATTTCATATTTGGAAGCATTGCTTCACTTTGTCAAGTCACTAACGTTTGAATTAGTTTCACTTTGCCAAATTCAAATTAGACTTACTTGGAATCACAATTTGCTCATGATTACCGACGCACGACTTCACTCTGTAGTGATTTTTATCAGATCCTAATTAAATTTTTTTTAATTATAGTATGAGTCAAATTCCACTTTAGTCAATGGTAAGAAATATGCTTGATTTTGTAATAACTTGAGTGATTTTAGTGGGAAAAATTTTTATTGGAGTATGAGGTTATATGTGGGAAATATGCAATTGAATAAAATAACTATTATGGATAGGTATCTTTTACCTAGGATAGATGAGCTTAGATCAATGGAGTAGAGTAGCGATTGATTATAGTAAAGCAGATGCAGGGATAGGGTGAGAGAAGCCTAAGACAATGACAAGTGTGAGAAGTTTCCTAGAATTGGAGAAGTATTATAGGAAGTTATAAACGAGTTCTCTAGACTAGCCTTATCTCTCACCAAGCTGATTAGGAAGGGAAAATCTCTTGTATAGGATACAACTTGAAGTTTTTAATGATCAGTAGAGCCTTAAACAGTTGTTAAGAGATAGAGACAGAGACTTAGACGAAGAGTTAAATATAAGGCAAAGAAAGTGGATAAATTTTCTTAGGAACTATAATTTTGAGTTGAAGTATAGTCCGGGAAAGGCTAATGCAGTGGTCGATACTCGGAGTAGGAAATTTCCTCACAAGTCTAACTTGAAGTTGCAAGAGATGAACCTAATAGAAGAGTCTAGAGACATGAATTTGGATATCTTTTTAAGGCTTAAAACTTGGAATTGAATAGGTTGAAAATTTGTAGTGACCTTAGAAAATAGATTAAGCGAGTGTAGTTTTTAAACTAGGATTTGAAATCTCTTTTGGATCAAGAGAATTATGTGTTATATAATAATGGTGTAGTGTTGTTTAAGAAAATGATCATTGTCCCTAAGGAGGGGAGCCTTAGAGGAAGGAAAAAATGTTAGAAGAGACACATAAAAGAACGTTAACCATGTGTCTAGGAATAACCAAGAAGCATCAAGATTTAAAGAAGTATTAGTGGACGGGAATGAAAATGGAAGTGAGATTAAAGAATTTTATATATATGTTCAAATTTTATTATAATGTTGTAATTTTGTTATATAATTTTTAGAGGATCACTTTCCTTGAAATTTCAAATTGCTTCTCAAGTGACAAAGTATTAATCGTGATTGATATTCCCCTATGATTTGTTTTCCATATAGATTAATGGCATGTCTAATCCTAACAAACTTATGTTTCTTAACAAAAAGCGAAAAAATGTTATTTCTTATTTCTATGTGCCTACTCAAGGATCGATATTGAATTGGTTTCTTATACTATTGTGGTGTTAATTTTTATAGTTGTTTTTGCATAATGTCTGCACAGTTTAATTGTAATTTTGTTAAACATTATTCTCCATTTTATTATCACATATTTTTTTTTAGTAAGATCTTCTTATCAACATAAAGTGAAACTATTTCTTCCTCTTTTGAAATTATCATTTTGGGATAGCTAAAAATTAGTATGCGAACGTGCTACTGCTTCACATTTCTTTATTTATAAAATTTATAAAATTCCCCAATTCTGTGTAGAATATAAGAAATTTGGTATAGAGTTCGTAAGAGATATTATGTCTACATGTGGATGATATAAAATATTACATCAATTTCTTTTATGGATTGTTTGTTAAATTTAATTTATGAGAATGCTTATAAAGATGAAATGCAAGTGAAGGTGTTCTAATTATAGGCGGATGGATAGAAACAAATGCTTAAGTGCATGATTTTATTATATAAATGTTATTATTGACTTCATTTTAAAATTTTTTTTTCTTTAAAAAAATAATTTTTTTAAGTTAAGGGGCCATGAATTGTACATTTATTATCTGGTGGAATATTTAATGACTACACACACACACACACACACACACATATATATATATATATATTAATGATGTGATTAGGAATGTAGATCCCCTTTTATGATAGTGTGAAGTAGGTGAGAAGACATTGTTAAGATCAGATTTAATCAAAGAGATCGCAATTAGGATTAATAATTGAGGGAAAGATGCGCATTGCGCAGAATAGATAAAAAGTGTTATGTCGACAAGAAAAGAAAGCACTTAGAATTTTAGGAAAGGAACATGTAATCTTGAGAGGCACTCTTAAGTTTTGGATGGGGAGGTCAATGTCATTCAGAAAACTGACTCTTTGTTTCATGGGACCTTTCCTAATTCTCAAAAGAGTCGTGCCCGTTGCTTACCAATTGACTCTTTTGCCACAATTGGCAAATCCTCATGATGTTTTCCATGTGTCACAACTTAGAAAATATGTACCTGATGAGTCTCATGTGATAGCTCCTGAGTCTTTACAATTGAAGGATAATTTGATCTCTAAGCCTAGGCCTAGTCAAATCTTGGACAAGGGCACAAAGACTCTAAGGAACAACACAATTCCATTGCTGAAAGTGTTATGGGAAAGAATTAACTCCGAAGGAAACTACTTGAAAGATGGAAGAGGACATCGTATATCAATACCCAGATCTTGTTGTTTAAGGTAAGGTAACCTTATGTTTGGTTTTCAGCATATGTTACAATATGTGTGTGAGTATGTGATGAATTTCGGGGACGAAATTCTCTAAGGAGGGGAGAAATGTAACATCCTAAAAATTCAAATGTAATTATTTTAATAAAAAAAAGGGTAGTATAAGAGTTTATTATAATTGTTTTCTTTATAATAAAAATCCAGTGGGTTCCACAATAATGTAAAATTGATTTAAAAAATAAATTAAATAAAAATAAGGATAAGAACATACCCTGGACTAAATTATTGTGGCAATAATGATAGGAAACATTAGCATATCAAGGCCCATGGTGTGTTACCCATTATAAATAGATAGTTTGAGTGTTTTAAGCCCAATTTCGCATAATATGACTAGATACCTAATGTTGGACGATTCTGGGCAAGTATACCCAGTCGTGCAAGTAATACGGTGGTAAGACCGGTTTATCGTATCCACGGGGATTGGATGTCAAGTACCAATTCGCAAGCTCGGCAACTATCTAGACTAAACTATTAATCAAGAGAAAGTAAAACAAACAAAAGAGAAGAAATAAAATCTTTTTGTCTTTTTGGGGACTTTTGACAAACACTTGGCGTGCAGAAAGGATATCTTTGGGACTAGACTTCACCAAACCTCTAACTCATGTACTATCAGGACTAGATACCTCCCATTCATGCTTCAGATATTAAAATCAATCCACTAAACTACTCAAACCCCGATTCCTCGGATGGCAAGAGCCTAAATCCACTAATAGACCCTAATTACTTAGGTGGCCTAGATTAATGAATTTGCATTAAGATTAGGGATTACGCGATTACTAATAAACCTAGTTCCATTCCTAGATACAAGGCTTACTAGGTGATTAAATTCAGTTCCGGTTATTATACGAACGTTCCCATTGCATACCAAAACACAAATCAAGTCATGGGGGTGCTAGCCACAACAAGCATTAAGCACAGAAAAATAACCACTAATATGAAGACATGAACATAGAATAATCCGTCAAGATAAATACATAAACATAGGTTTGATTACATCTAATCCCAACACAGGGATTTAGCTATTCATAAAACAAAGAAAACCAAACCAGAGAAATAGGAAGGAAGAGGAGAGAAGAGGCCCCATGTGAGCTTTTCTTCTTCTTCAAAGCAATCCCTCTTGGCTCCCTTCTAGGGTTGAAACCCTAGCCCAGCTGCAGCCTCCAAATGCCTTCAAATGGACCCCAAAACCTCCCAAGTTCTGTCTGCTGCGTTCTTATTTATAGGTCTGTTGCGCGTCACGGCCGTGATGGCAATCACGGGCTGGCCGTGACGCGTTCTGTCCAAGGCGTATTTTCACAAAATGAAGTCTCGCGAGGCGAGCTAGGTTTCGCGTCGCGAAACCCTAATTTTCTGGTTGGTCACGGCAGTGATGTCTATTACGGGCAGGCCGTGACAGTCTCTGACTTTTGCCTTCTGCTTCCCGCTGATCACGGCCAGATGGGCATCACGGCCAGGCCGTGATGGGCTCTGTTTGGCTCATATTCTTCACTTTTCAAGCTCTATTTCATCCAAGCTCCACCATGGCTGATTTTGATCATTTTTACATTGAATTCCTGCAAAACAACACCAAGAAACCGCTTCACCCGTTCCAAGGGAAAATCTAACTAAAATCAAATAAAGAATGCCTAATCTATATGCAAAATGCATGCAAATATGTACAGGAAACATCATGTAAAATCACACTATCACCTAACTTCAGACGGATATTTCGTAACTAAGGAGAACTTGTTTAAATTCGAGATCCGCATAAGAAATATAGTCCTGTCTCTTAGCTTTCCATAGACACCAAATTCGTCCATATTGGATTCTTGTAGCTCAAGTTATGACCAAATTCGTACACACTATTCATGTTTCAGCGCCAGAACCATTTTTTAAAATTCTATCCACTTTTTTACTATCTAAATATCGGTTTCAGATTTTCTGGTCTTCATAACAGTTGTATACAATTCTTTTATCTTTCCAACGATATAAAATTTATAATTTTTGAATGTCTATAACTCAAGATATTTGTGAAATACAGCACCATATGCAGAGTAAGCGGGCTTAGCTCGTTTTTACACGTTTTGGGCTATTGGGGGCTCTATAAATAGAATCTTAATACTCTTAGGGTGCGTTTTTGAACCCTAATTACACCTAGAAACTCAGAAATGACTAAGAAGAGAAGAAATTCAAGGATTAAGAAGAGATAGTTGTGCAAAAGGGAGTCTAGGAAGAGGAAGATGATGACAACTCTTGGCAAACATTAGGATTCGCAGTAGGAAACGCTTAGAGCTATTTGGAGGTCTTAAAGAGGTGAGTAACAATACTTTTTATGAACCCTTTCCATGGTATATATGATTTTTTTTTTGTTGATAAGGGATTACCATGTGGTTTTGGGAGTCTTTAATTGACTTGATGCATATTGTTAGTAACCTAAATTCTAAAATTGGGGTTTTGTTTAAAAGGGGAATTAATTGATCAATTGATGTTGTAACGTGCTTATTCATGTATGATGTGTTGTGATATTCATGATTGTTTGTTGTTGGTGGAAGTTTATGTGTTTAAAATTGAGGGAAATAGTTTGTTACATGCATGAGACATGACATATTTGAGCTATAATATGTTGTATGATGTTTGCCGCTATACCACCTATGATAGGGGTATCGAAAAGTAATACCACCGTAATGGGGTATTGAAAGTAACATCCCCATATAATTGGGATGTCGAAAAAGAGCAATACCGCCTAAAAAGGGGTACCGAAAGTAACACCGTCACACGTTGGGGTGTCAAAAAGGGAGAAATACCGCCATGTGTACATGGGAGGTATCGAAATAGAAATGTCCCCTATAGGAGGGTGACATCGAAACATTCCTCATGAGTAGGGGTGGGCAATGGGATGCCATTGTCATGTGATGTGTGAGATTTATGGCATGCTGGCTAGGGATGTCAACGGGGCAGGGCGGGCACGGATACTGGATACCCGCTACCCGCCCCGTTGGATAATAAAACTACCCGTACCCGCCCCGTACCCGTACGGATATCCGTTTAACGGATTCTTAACGGATTCGCGGGTATCCGCGGGTATTCGCGGATATCCGTGGGTATCCGCGGATATCCGTGGGTAGTTATAAAAAAAATAAATCTTTTTTTTTAATTTAAAAAAATACATAAAACTTAAACAAACCACCACATTAATATCTTCCGATATTTGAACAAAATAGCACCTACAAATTAATACATCACACTTAAAATATCCATGAAACAACACAATAGATGAAAATTATCTAGAAAATGATATAAGGACTTTGAGAGTAGATATATAATAAAGGGTATTATAGTAATTAAGTAACGGGTACGGGTATCCGTGGGCACGGATAGTATGATACCCGCCCCCGCCCCGTTTATAAACGGGTATTGGAATTACCCGTTTATTTTACCCGCGGGTACCCGTTTAACTACCCGCCCCGTACCCGTTGCGGATTTTATCCGCGGGTATCCGCGGGTACGGATAAAATTGCCATCCCTAATGCTGGCAAGAGACCAGTTTAGTTATGAGGCCTTCGAGCCACTTGGATTAATTTAGAATTTACTAGGTATGTGGAATGTGATGCATTGAGACGAGTTGACCTTATGCTATATGCATTTGACTTGATGAAATTTTTGTTGTTATTAAAAGTATTTTTTTATATATTATTTTGGGAAATTAGCGGATACCATGGACAGTTTTTTCCTGTATCAGATGCGGCTGAGAACAACACTACTTTCAAACATTTTATAAATGTATTGTTGTGCAATCGGGATTTTATATCTCATTATAAGTGTTGTTTTCGAGCCCGGAACATCGTTGTTGAGGAACCAGAGATTTGAAGAGTTATCTTTGATTAGCTAGTTGGTTAGTATTGTAGTATGGTTTGGAGTATTATGCGGACGACGTTCTTTGGTTTACATACTATTTTTATCATATTGTAATTAGACGCCGGGTTTTGAGGCTTTTTAGTTTTTATTCAAATGATTGGATTTAATGATATTTTTCAATACTTTGTAAATACTATTATTTTATTTAGTACGAGGTATTTTCATACTTAGTTATTTGAGTAAAATATTATGACTTGTGTTTTTTAATTAAATGTTTTGAAGGATTTTTAATGAAATTAATTTGGGTTACGAATGTAACGAAGGGCATTATATTTTTGGTATCGTGAGCGATTCGATTCTAAATCGGACTGTGGCATTGGGACTTTTATAAAACAAAACTTGCTGCGGTGTTAAGCTTGGAGTCGACAGTCAAGAACGTCACTAAGAAGATAACAAATAATTTTTAGTGAAGCATTGTGATGAGTGTGATTCCACATCATCTTTGTCTATCATTTTGCATGCATTTTCATGTAGTTTAGGCATTTTTAATTAGATTTTAGGTTAATTTTCCTTTGGAACGGGTAAGGCGGTTTTTCGTGTGTTGTTTTGCAGATATCAAGGGTAAATTGCTCAAGATCAACCATGATGAAGTTTGGATGAAGATGGAGCTTTAAAACTGAAGAAAATGAGCCAAACAGAGCCCATCACGGCCATGATCGAGCAAAACTGAAAAAGAACAAAGGTCAAGTCGAGTCTGTCACGGCCTAGCCGTGATAGCCATCACGGCCGTGACCCAAAACCACCACAAGTCGAAGTCGCCGTCCGGGCCAGGCCATGATGGCCATCACGTGATGGCCGCTCCGCGTCGGGCCGTGATGAGCATCACGCCATGACAGACCAACCATGAAGAATTTTCAAGGCAGAATCCGTCACGGCCAGGCCGTGATAGCCATCACGGCCGTGACGCGTATTACTTGGCTCGAAGTAACAGAATGGATCTAATTTGAGTTGGATTAGGACTCTAACTGCCCAATTCTATAAATAAGGGACCAGGCGGAGGCGTAAAAGATCGACCCTTTGGGGCTACTACTCTAGGCATAGATTTAGGATCTCTTTCTTCTTCTCCTTCTTCTCTTAGTTATTTTCATGTTATTTGTAATCATGCCTGTCATCTCCATGGCAAGGCGTGAGTAGTAGCATAGTTTCTAGGGATTAGGGCTCTGCCCAAGTTTGTTTATGATGTAAATTTGATGTAAACTCTTTGTTAATTACGATTTACTTTAGATCTGATTTCTAGTGTTTAATCAATCGTAAAATCGGCGACCGCTTATTTGCGTGACGTAGACGTTCTAAGGAGGAACCTAGCGGTGAACTTAGGATTTCTAGTGTGTTTCACACGTAAAGTTCGTGGCACTTATCAGCGAGACGTAGATATTCTAAGGAGGAACCTAGCGGTGAACTTAGGTTATTTGCATGACTTAGACATTCTAGGGAGGAACCTAGCGGTGAACCTAGGTGTCGGATCTATAGAGTCGACTTGGGACTGAAATCACGAGAGTTAGAATCCGACCCACGAGGATCAACGAGAACACACGAAACCCAAAGGCTACAATAAGGGAACGACTACCACGAGAGTAGGGGCGGGTCAATTGGGCACGGCTTTTGTAACCCGAGAGGAGCTTAAGCTATCGGGAGGATAAACTCGCCTTCAAGGCAATTTCGCTAATTAACAAGGGTAATCAACTTCATAACGTAAACGATCTTGTGGTAACCTAAATCCCTAGGAACCAATTTAGATCTGAAAAATCAAAAAGATTTGTTTTCTGTTTTGTTTGATTCTGTTTTATCTCTTAAATTCAAATTCAAAAACCATTTCAAAAATATAAAAATCTTTTTAAACAGTCCAGATCTAATCGATTTGATAATTAGTTGCGATTCGAGAACACAGTCTCTGTGGGATCGATATCTTTTATTACTTGGCGACGATCCGGTACACTTGCCGGAATCGCACGTGCATTCGCACGCTATCAAGTTTTTGGCGCCGTTGCCGGGGACTGTGCCTTTTCGAATTTCAATTAGTTTTTAAATTGATTTTCTGGACCCTTTTCTTTTTATTTGATTTTTATTTCTGAAATATTAAAAAAAAAAATCAAAAATTTCTTTTCCTTCTATTTTATCCATCTCTCTGTGTGTTATATGCAAAGATCTCTAAGTCTTGGGAGCCTTAGTGAGATTGATCCGGAGATCGAGAGGTCCTTCCACCGACGTAGAAGACTACAAAGAGAGGGAGAAAGGTTGAGTCCCGTTCCACTTATGGCGAATCAACCGGATACAAAGCCTTTAAAGGACTACGCAGCCCCAAATGCGAGAGGCTTGCGAACTGGGATTGCAAGGCCAGAGATTGAGGCGGAAAACTATACCATACCACCTATGCTAATCAACATGATTAGGCAACATCAATTCAGAGGATTGCCTTCGGAGGACCCAACCGATCACATAGAGACATTTTTAGAGTTCACCGATGCAATCCGGATTCATGGAGCCTCGGTCGATGTTGTGCGTTTGAGATTGTTCCCCTCATCTCTCACTGGAAAGGCAAAGGCCTGGCTAAAGCAGGCGTTCTTGGAGAAATTCTTCCCTCCATCCAAGACGGCCTACATAAGAACCCAGATCACCGGCTTCTTCCAGAAAGACGGAGAATCATTATCGGAAGCCTGGGATCGTTACAAGGGACTGCTGGAGTCGTGCCCACATCACGGACTCGAGAGGTGGTTAATAGTGCACACCTTCTATAACGGATTAGACTACTCTTCGAAGGTGTCACTAGATTCTGCAGCCGGTGGAGCGTTTATGAATAGGCCTCTCACTGAGGCATTCAACATCATCGAGAATGTCGCCACCAACTACCACCAATGGGGATCCGAAAGAGGTAATAACCCGAACAAGATTTCGGGGGGTAAGTTTGAGGTAAATAGCACAGATCTTATTATGTCAAAGATAGACTCACTTAACAAACGTTTTGATCGGCTTGAAAGAGCTAATATGAGTGCAATAGGTGCTACTAACACTATTTGTGAGATTTGTGGAATGCAGGGACATGACATGATGGGATGCCCACATGGATCCGGCGCTTCGGGTGAGCAAGTGAACTCTTGTAGCAACTACTATGATACGAACCCGAAGCTGCCCAACTATGCTCCCCCAAATCCCTACAACCAAAGAAGGAACAACCCTTACCTCTCCTACGGCAACTACAAAGAACACGCTCAACCATGAGTTCCAAGAGGGTCAAGGTAATAAGAGAGAAAGACCGGGTACCCTCGGGTACAAAGATCTAAACTCGAGACTTTATTTGAAAGTTTTGTCGAAACTCAGACAAAATAGAATGAGGAGTTTAGACAACAAGGAAGGGCAGTGAGTGAGGCAATAAAGGATCTAGCATCTAAGGTAGACAACTTAGCAACTCATAACAAGATGCTAGAAACCCAGATTGCCCAACAAGCCATCACGTACTCGAGACCTAAGGGTACATTCCTGGCAACCCGAAGCAAATCCCAATGAGCATTGCAATGTCATACACTTGAGGGATAATAAGCTTGGGGTGGGGGTAGCTGAAATGGAGGTGGAACCGGAGGAGGACACGAGCGAAAAAGAAGAGCCGAACCAAAATATGTCCCTCCACCACCGTACCAACCCCGATACCTTTCCCACGAGGTTGGTTAGGAAAAAGCAAGTAGATGTAGAGACTAAAATGCCTACTAAACTGAAAGACCCAGGTAGTTTCTCCATCGCTTGCTCGATTGAACAAGTGGAAATAGACCCAGCCTTATGTGACTTAGGGGCTAGCACGAGCTTGATGTCCCTCACTATCATGGAAAGGTTGGGAAGCAAAGAGTTGAGGCCATTCAAAATCCCCTTACAATTTGCGGATGGCTCAACTAGGACTCCTCTAGGCATACTAGAGAATGTTCCTGTAAAGGTAGGGAAAATTCTCATCCCTACCGACTTCCTGGTATTGGACATGAAAGGGAATTCTAAATTCCCCATCATTTTAGGAAGGCCATTCTTGGCAACCGCTAGAGCGGTAATAGACGTAAGGAATGGCAAACTCTCTCTAAATGTAGAGGAAGGTAGGGTAAATTTTCAGTTGACTAACTCTTGTAACAACCCTCCTTTTGAGAGCCATGTGTGCAGAATTGATGTAACGTCTCCAGCGGTAGAGAAAGAACTTAGCATGGAAGCAACCCCAAAGATATGCATGGTTGAAGATGCACCCAGTGGTGAAGTTGGAATTGCTGTCCATGCGGAAACAAAACTTCCGCCGGAAGGAAGGAAGGCTAGGAAGCTCCGAGAGAAAAGAGCAAAGCGGAAGCGTTACTGGCCGTATGAGCAGAAACGGCTATTTGAAGGAGCTCCATGGAAGAGAAGTGTGCCTGCACTTCTACGCCCAGCCGATCCCGGTTGACTTGAGGAAGTATGGTCAAGCTTAAGACCATAAATAAGCGCTTCTTGGGAGGCAACCCAAGTTTTTCTTTCCCTTTTTCCTTTTGTTTTTGATTTAACCTCTTGAATAATTTGAGAAGATCAAGAGGCAAAAATATCATTAATAGGTTTGTCTAGTGTTTTCAGGTTGAGAAAGAGAAGAAGAACATAAAAAAAATAAAGTCAGAGGCCATCACGCCCTGTCACGGCCGTGATGAACTAAACAAGAGCACAGAAAGGAACACGGCCTAGCCGTGACAACCATCACGGGCGTGATGAGTAGGATGCCAAGATCAGAGAGCATCACGGCCGTGACAGGGCAACTCCTGAGGATCAGAAACGATCACGGCCTGCCCGTGATAAGACTCACGGCCGTGATAAAATTCCTACCCAAGTTTTGACTGGAATGTGAAGCCAACACCCGCTACCGACTCGGTAAGTTGTTCCATTTTTCTCCTCTCTCCGACTTGATTATTTACATTGGAAACAATGTAAGTAATCAAGCTTGGGGTAGGGGTATTTATTTTTGCATTTGCATTGTTGCATTCATATTGCATTCTCATAGGCATAGATTGGTATGATCACATTCTTTAGATTGCCTCTCACATAGAACATGCATCCGATTGTAAGAACTTGGAGCAAAATGAATTGAGATAGTGACTTTTGAACCCAATTTTTTATTATTCTTGTGATATGGCTAAAAATGAAATTTCTTGAGATAGTCATTTGATAGTTGATAATTAGCATGTGGTTCCTTACACTTGTGTACCTCACTGATTTTTGAACTACTAAATGTAAGATTTTGAGCCAAAAGGGGTATTCACTAAATCTACCCCATTTCTTGTGATAGAGTGATTTAATTCCTCATGGACTGTATTTTCTAGAACTTGACTTGAAACCATTTCAAAACTTAAAAATTTCTGAAAACATTTTTTGGAAATGATTGAGGCACTGGGTATTTTTCCGGCCTCCCGAGCTTTGAATGATAAATGCTACCCCTTAGTTGCCCAATTTTGAGCCTAAAGAAAAAAAATACTTTTCTTGGTACTATGAATTAATTTGATAAATAATGCTTGGTATGGCACCTTTTAAAGTATTACAAAAAGGTCAAAATCGTAGTTGGAAAAAGAATGGGATGAAAATATTTCTCTTGAGCTAAAAAGCTCCCTTTCTCCAAACAAGTAAAAATGAAATGAACAGAAAAAAATGGAGAAGGGGATGACAAAGAAAGTGAGAAATGAAAAGAAAAAGAAAAAAGAAAAAAAAATATAATAGAAGGAAGAAAGGTGGAAAAAGTAAATCAAAGCCCCCAAAAAGGGGTATTTTAGAAGGTGTCATACTTTGTAATGTTTGATAATCTATCTAGCCTTCTTGAAAATTCCCTTTCTTTGATTTTCCCACCTAACAATAAATCCCATGGCAACATTACAACCAAAGGAAAAGACCTCTTGATTCTTAAGTGTTTTCATAAATAAAGTAGAGATTTGGTTAATAGTCAAGCCTATGGTAAAATACTTTCCTTGAGGAAATGGAGTGAATTGTCATAAACCCTAAAACACTTGAGTAAGGTGAGATGAGTGCCCAAATCAGTGAGGACATGAACTTGAAGAACCTAGCTTCTAATTGGACTTGAACTTGATTATCTCTTGAGTGCTTATTAAAAATGCCTATTACTTGGATTAGCTTCTAGGGTTCTTAGTTCACTATCCATGCTTTGATTGATTTATCTTATGACCTGAGTAATTGCTTGAGGACAAGCAAAGTTTTAAGCTTGGGGTGATTTGATGAGTGTGATTCCACATCATCTTTGTCTATCATTTTGCATGCATTTTCATGTAGTTTAGGCATTTTTAATTAGATTTTAGGTTAATTTTCCTTTGGAACGGGTAAGGCGGTTTTTCGTGTGTTGTTTTGCAGATATCAAGGGTAAATTGCTCAAGATCAACCATGATGAAGTTTGGATGAAGATGGAGCTTTAAAACTGAAGAAAATGAGCCAAACAGAGCCCATCACGGCCTAGCCGTGATGCCCATCACGGCCATGATCGAGCAAAACTGAAAAAGAACAAAGGCTGAAGTCGAGTCATCACGGCCTGGCCGTGATAGCCATCACGGCCGTGACCCAAAACCACCACAAGTCGGAAGCTGTCGGGGCCAGGCCATGATGGCCATCACGGCCGTGATGGCCGTCCACGGTCAGGCCGTGATGAGCATCACGGCCATGACAGACCAACCGGTGAAGAATTTTCAAGGCGAGAATCCGTCACACGGCCAGGCGTGATAGCCATCACGGCCGTGACGCGTATTACTTGGCTCGAAGTAACAGAATGGATCTAATTTGAGTTGGATTAGGACTCTAACTGCCCAATTCTATAAATAAGGGACCAGGCAGAGGCAGAAAAGATCAGACCTTTGGGGCTACTACTCTAGGCATAGATTTAGGATCTCTTTCTTCTTCTCCTTCTTCTCTTAGTTATTTTCATGTTATTTGTAATCATGCCTGTCATCTCCATGGCAAGGCGTGAGTAGTAGCATAGTTTCTAGGGATTAGGGCTCTGCCCAAGTTTGTTTATGATGTAAATTTGATGTAAACTCTTTGTTAATTACGATTTACTTTAGATCTGATTTCTAGTGTTTAATCAATCGTAAAATCGGCGACCGCTTATTTGCGTGACATAGACGTTCTAAGGAGGAACCTAGCGGTGAACTTAGGATTTCTAGTGTGTTTCACACGTAAAGTTCGGCGGCCGCTTATCGCTGAGACGTAGATATTCTAAGGAGGAACCTAGCGGTGAACTTAGGTTATTTGCATGACTTAGACATTCTAGGGAGGAACCTAGCGGTGAACCTAGGTGTCGGATCTATAGAGTCAGACTTGGGACTGAAATCACGAGAGTTAGAATCCGTCCCTCGAGGATCAACGAGTTGTCACGAAACGCAAAGGGTTCAATATGGGATCGACTACCACGAGAGTAGGGGTCGGGTCAATTGGGCACGGCTTTTGTAACCCGAGAGGGAGCTTAAGCTATCAGAGGATAAACTCGCCTTCAAGGCAATTTCGCTAATTAACAAGGGTAATCAACTTCATAACGTAAACGATCTTGTGGTAACCTAAATCCCTAGGAACCAATTTAGATCTGAAAAATCAAAAAGATTTGTTTTCTGTTTTGTTTGATTCTGTTTTATCTCTTAAATTCAAATTCAAAAACCATTTCAAAAATATAAAAATCTTTTTAAACAGTCCAGATCTAATCGATTTGATAATTAGTTGCGATTCGAGAACACAGTCTCTGTGGGATCGATATCTTTTATTACTTGGCGACGATCCGGTACACTTGCCGGAATCGCACGTGCATTCGCACGCTATCACATTGGCATTTGCCAGATAATTTTTAGAGCACCTTGGAGGTCTTCGAAAGGTGAGTAACAGTACCTTTTGCCACACTTTCCTTGGTATTTTTATGTGTTTACGGTGAATTTAAAATTGATGAACTCATATTTCAATTCATTGTTTTGCTTACAAAATTTAGGACTGTATTCCTCATTTGTATGTGTGTGGAAGGGTCTACCTTATAGTTTTTTTTGGAATTTGAATTGAATACATGATTGATATTTGTACTAGTTGAATGATAAGCTTGATACCATATGTTATGTCTTGATGCTCGTGATTGTCATAGTGTAATTATAAATTTACTCGGAGACACGTTTAGTATGCATGATAGGATTAAATATTTAATTTATGGTAAATGAATTGTAACATGTATTAGACATGAAATTCATGCCTTTTGATGAGTTGTATGATGTTTGTCGTAATACCACCTATGATAGGGGTATCGAAGAGAAATACCGCCTTAATGGGGTATCGAAAGTAACATCGCCATGTGGTTGGGATGTCGAAAATGAGTAATACTACCTAAAAAGGAGTATCGAAAGTAACACCGCCACAGGATGAGGTGTCGAAAAAGGAGAAATACCACCATGTGCACATGGGAGGTATCGAAAAGGAAATGTCCCCGACAGGAGGGTGACATCGAAACACTCCTCGTGAGTAGGGGTGGGCAGTGGGACGCCATTTTCGTGTGATGTGTGAATTTATGGCATGTCGGCAAGAGACCAATTTAATTAGGAGGTCCTCGAGCCGCTTGGGTTAATCTAGAATTTATTTGGTATATGGAATGTGATGTATTGAGAGAAGTCATTGCTACGTTATATGCTATTGAGTGGTTGTGATTATTGTTGATATTAAAAGTATTCTCTTTTATATATATATTATTTTGGAAAATTAGCGGGTGCCATTGACAGTTTTTCCGGTTACCGCACCGGCTGAGAACAATACTATTTTCGACAATATTTTATAAAACTGTATTGTTGATCACTGAGATTTTATATCTCATTATAAGTATTGTTTTCAGAGACCGAGGACATCACCGTTGAGGACCCAGAGGCTGAGGAGACATCTTCTCATCACTTAGTTGGTTAGTAATGCAGCATGGTTGAGGGTGCTAACGACGTTCTTTTTTTTGTTTACGTATTGTTTTTCTCGGATTGTAATTAGACGCCCGGTTTTGAGGCTTGTGGTTTTCCATTTATATTTATATTCATTACATGGATATTTTATTACTATATTATTTAATATGAGATATTTTCAGACTTTAAATATTTTTTTAATTTTGCTTTATGAGATATATGTTTTAATTAAATGTTATAAAGGATTTTTATTGATTTTATCTTGGGATTACAAATGTAACAAAGGGTGTTACATTTATGGTATCAGAGCGGTTCGATTCTAAATCAGACTGTGGTAGTGGGGCTTCTTCAAAAACAAAACTTGGGCGCATAGGATGCTTGTTAGAGTTATAATTTTGCATTTTATTCTTTTGGATATTGGACTTGATCAACCCACTGTTTGATTGGTGGTATGCAGATTATGGCAACGAACAGGCGAGGGAGAAATGATGCACTTGCAGTGACTTTGGCTCGAATGGCCAGAGTTATGCAGGAGCAGACGGAGACTCTCCGTCAGATGAGGGATAAGGGGGACGTGCTTAACGTAGTACCGGTTGCAGCTCCAGATCCACAGTACAGGGGTCTGTCAGAGTTCAGGAATAATAATCCGCCAGCTTTTCGTGGGACCACCGATCCTATTGAGGCTGAGGAATGGTTACTGAAATTAGAGAAGATCTTCCGGGCGATGGGGTGCTTTGATGCTCAGAGGGTGGATTTTGCCATCAATATGTTAGAGTCGGATGCAGAGCACTGGTGGAACTGTGCCAGGGGCGGGTTGCTTGCTTCTGGTGCCCCTATCAGGTGGGACAGATTCAAGGAGGTATTTCTAGAATAGTACTTTCCGTACAGTGTCCGGATACAGAAACAGATGGAGTTTCTACATCTTCGTCAGGGGAGTATGACGGTAGCGGAATATGTGGCCAAGTTTGAGAGGCTTGCAAGGTTCTCCACACAGGTGGGGGATAATCCTGATGGTCCACGGAAAGCAATTAAGTTCGAGCAGGGTTTGAAGCCAGAGCTACAGTGCCTTATTGGGCTCCTAGAGATTCGAGACTACCCCACTTTAGTGAACAAGTGTAGAGTGGCAGAGCTGAATATGCAAGCTGTGTTGGCTGAGAGGTCGAAGGAGAAGAGCTTCAGTGACGGCAAGAGGTTCCATGGGAAAGGGGGCAATTTCCAAAGGAGCCTATGACCTGTTCCTACAATCACGAAGGGTAAGCAGGTTCAAGGTGCACAAGGTGAGAAGGTGTAGCATCCCGACTTCCATCACGATACTACTAAGTAAATATATATATATAAACCTGATTATAGCATATGAAATAATAGTTGAACATAGAAAATTTTGAAACTAAGAGAGGTATCATTACAAGATTTTGTACCAATTGAACATATAGTTGAAATTAATTTTATACAAATGAGTATTTAGCTCCTAAACAACAATTGAAACTCATATAAACATTGACTCCTAATAAGACTCCCACTCTGATCCGGCTATGAAAACTAACGTATCTTGGGACACTATTGGGTGACTGTCAAGCAATCTCCGGAACTTTCTTATCAGTTTCCAATATGTACCTGTTATCTGAAACAAAAGGAGCCTAGTGAGAATAAATCTCAATGAGTTCCTGCTTCAAGCAAAACATGTGAGTAATCAATATATATATTATATTTGATCATCCTCATTGAAATACAATATATGCACACGTACTATGATTAACCTCATGTAGTGGTAGAGTTTTTCATAACCTACTCACCTCAACTATTTAACCAGGTGTACACTCCATGGACTAATGCAAGCTAGAGTAAGACTAGTAAAAATCTATACTACTACGGAATTATTCTCTTATAACTCACCCTTTCATCACCAGCTCTTTTTACTGGGTCCTTACTTGGGCTAAATTATTTGATGAAAAAGAACCTAAATATAGGCATACATACATGAGGGTAAACTTCACACACTTGGACATCCCTTTGGTTTTATTTTTGTCAGTGGAAAATGTCGCTATACTGTAAGGCAAGACATACGTCTATGACCACAAGCGGCGTCCCACTTGCTTTGCACTTACTTGTTTGCCTTCCAAAATTGAAAGGACTCTATACTTGCCTTCCAAACTGAAAGGACTTCTGTATTGCCTTTCAAATGGGAAGGACTCTATACTCGCCTTCCAAACTGAAAGGACTTATGTACTTGACATTTGAAATATCCTTGATAACCATTCTAAATCGAATCATAATGGATATAGGATGGTTATCATTATTGGATGCCAAGTGTGGTTTACTTTTATACATTATTATACTGCAGAAACACTCTAAATCAGTCAAAGCAACCCTCAATTAAGCATTTAACAAGGAATAATGCATCAGTAACATATGCTGAATTTCTGTGGTTTTCAGCCAACTTCTATGATTTTATTAAAATACCAAATGAAGTCGGATTTAAACAAAAGACCCCTCTATGGAAACCTAAACAAGTATAGCTTATAAATATAATTTTATTTTTGGTATAAAGCTTTCCAAAAAGTACAGTTTTTAACCAATAAACTACTGCATTCGAAAACAGGACAGCAACTTTGCTCTAACTTGTAACGGGTTTTTCTTTATCAATACTCAGTGAAAAACAGCCAACTCGGTGCCTAAACTGTAGAAAATCGAGTCTAGATTCTAAAAAAATAAGAATCATAAAGAAAAGAGTTCTACAGAAACAGTTATAAGCAAAACACTGAATCTATGTCTATACGGGTTTTCAGGACATCAACTATAACATTTCCTTGTAAGCAATATAACAAACATCTGTCAAGCAAGATCCTTTAACATATCTACTCTCATATATTGGCATATCAACACCATCACAAAATAAAAACCAATTTACTATACACATTCAAATAGAAAATCAACTAATTAGAGCACGTATGAACAACTCCTAAGCTTGGATTTATGGCTACCAAGCACTAAAACTAAGGGAACTCACCTGACTGAAGCTAGAAAATGAAGACTTGGTGATTTCCTTTATCTCTCTTGATCTTAGAGAAGTTCTCCCAATTATTAATCTATCAATTTCTTCACTTGCTTCCTAGTCCTTGGAATGGTGAGAACAGTAGCTTCTTATCTCCTTAATTAGCTCATTTTTGTAGCTAGAAAATGAAGAACTTTCATCTAAACCTAAATCCTTCCATGACCCATTTTGAAGGTGAAGAAGGGAGGGTTGCATGCTTGGATTTTGGTTGGTTTTAAGAGGAGTGTGGTGGTATATTTTTGCTAGGAATTGAAATGAGGTGGAGAATGATGTAGATTGGTGGGGGGTTTGTGGTGGTTTTGGTGGGTTGGAGGTTAGGCTTCTGAGAGAAGAAGAAGAAGAGTTTTTTAGGTTTTCAAAACTGCATAAGTGGGTATGGCGGAGGGGAATTCGTGGTCTAAGGAAAAGGAGAGGTGGTGTGTACAGTAAAATAGGGGGTGTGACTAGAAATTTAAGAAAATCAGCTTTTAATGAAATGTGTTATATTAAAATTAGGTAGTTTCATCAATAAATTTTACCCTTTATAAACCCCCAAAATAATTATATTTTCTCACTAGAATATTTATTAGCCAAAGATAAATATTATTTGATACTAAATTATAAAATACCATTTTATAATTATCAATTACAAATAATTATCGATATATAAAAATCAAATAAGATTTTTATCGGCTCAGCCTAAAAATAATACAGAGAGGCTCAACAATTCATATTCATACATTTGCATACTCATGAGATGTAAGGAATTAAAGCACACCAGTGATCACAATCATAATGAGATGACTAAAATATCCATAGGAAAGGATATTACAGAAGGGGACTGCATGTTACAAGTGTGGGTGGCAACATGGAGATCGTGTGTGCCCCGCGGCACAAACCACTTGCCACAAATGCGGGAAGATGGGACACTTTGCTAGGATGTGCAAGTCAGGAGGACAATCTCAAACCAGATCACTGAACCATGGAAGGGTCTTTACCATCCAAGGAGAGGAGGTGAAGGAGTCCGACGGTTTGATTCAAGGTAAGGGCTTTATTAAAGGTCATAATGTTATCATATTGTTCGATTCGGGAGCAACACATTCATTCATTTCATTTAAATGTGCTCAATTCTTAGAGTTACCTGTTACTAAATTGTCATATGATTTGTGTTTCTACTCCTGCTAAGGATAGATTGATTACTTCTCCTGTCTGCCTGCAATGTCCTTTATTGTGTCAAGACCTGACTTATATTGTTGATCTGATATGTTTACCTATGTCTGGTCTGGATATTATTTTGGGCATGGACTTGTTGTCTCGTAATAATGCTATTATTGATTGTGCTAGTCGAACTATTTCTTTCATTCCACAGTCCATGTCTGTTGACTCTCCCAGGACGGAACACCTTATCTCTGCTGCCTCATGTCATAAGTGCTTAGTTGAGGGAGCTCAGGGATATATACTTCTCTTTTCTGCTAAGATAGAGGCTGAGAGTGATATAGCGGCGTTGCCAATTGTGTGTGAGTTCCCATATGTGTTTCCTATGGATGTCTCTAGTTTACCTCCAGATAGAGAGATTGAGTTTACCATAGATCTAGTACCTGGAAGTGGACCTGTATCAGTAGCACCCTATAGGATGGCACCTCTAGAGTTGAGCGAGCTCAAGAAACAGATAGAGGATATGTTACAAAAGGGGTTTATTAGGCCTAGTGTGTCACCTTGGGGAGCACCAGTGCTTCTAGTGAAGAAAAAGGATGGGAGTATGAGGTTGTGTATTGACTATAGGCAACTGAATAAGGTAACCATCAAGAACAAATATCCCTTGCCTAGGATAGATGACCTCTTAGATCAGTTAAGGGGAGCGTCAGGGTTTTCCAAAATTGATCTAAGATCAGGATACCATCAAATTAGAGTTAGAAGCGAGGACATCCCTAAGACAGCCTTCAGAACAAGGTATGGGCTCTATGAGTACGTAGTGATGCCCTTTGGTGTTACCAACACCCCAGCCGTTTTCATGGACTACATGAATCGGATCTTTAGGACCTTTTTGGACAGGTTTGTGGTGGTGTTCATAGATGATATTTTGATATACTCTAGGACACCAGAAGAACATGGAGAACACTTAAGGTTGGTGTTGCAGATCTTGAGGGACGAGCGCCTTTATGCCAAACCAGAGAAGTGTGAGTTTTGGGTAGACGAGGTAAAGTTTTTAGGACACACAATCTCAAAGGATGGTGTAGCGGTTGATTCCTCTAAAGTTGATGCGGTGCTGGGATGGGAACAACCTAAGACAATAACCGAAGTGAGAAGTTTCTTAGGCTTAGCTGGTTACTATAGGAAGTTCATGGAGGGGTTTTATAGACTAGCCTTACCTTTGACCCAGTTGACTAGGAAAGGGAAACCTTTTATGTGGGACCAGGAGTGTGAGGACGGATTCCAAGAGCTTAAGAGGAGATTGGTGTCATCACCAGTCTTAACTATATCGGATCCCTTAGTGAGTTTTGTGGTATATTGCGACGCATCTAAGAATGGCTCGGGATGTGTCTTGATGCAGGAGGGCAAGGTGGTAGCATATGCCTCTAGGCAGCTTAGGCCACATGAGGGGAATTACCCTACCCATGACCTAGAGCTAGCAGCTGTGGTTTTTGCCCTTAAAATTTGGAGGCATTACCTTTATGGGGCAACGTTTGAAGTTTTTAGTGACCATAAAAGCCTTAAATATCTGTTCGACCAGAAGGAGTTGAACATGAGACAACGAAGGTGGATGGAGTTCCTTAAGGTCTATGACTTCGAGTTGAAGTACCATCCGGGAAAAGCCAATGTGGTGGCAGATGCTTTGAGTAGGAAGTCCCTACACGTGTCGAGCTTGATGGTGCAAGAGCTGAACCTCATGGAAGAGTTTAGGGACATGAATCTGGAAGTGTTGGATGTGTCCTTGAATGTCTTAAGCTTGAAGTTGAATAGGTTGGAAGTTAATAGTGACCTTAGAGATGAGGTTAGGCGGGAACAACTTTTAGACCAGGAGTTGCAGTCTCGGTTGGGACAAGAGGGTTATGGGTTGTCTGTTGATGGGCTAGTGAAGTTTAAGAATAGGATCGTTGTTCCAAAGGAGGGGAGCCTTAGAGAGAAGATATTAGAGGAAGCTCATAAGGGGAAGTTTACCATACATCCTGGAATAACTAAGATGTACCAAGACCTTAAGAGGATGTATTAGTGGCCAGGAATGAAAAAGGATGTGGCTAGCTTCATAACTAGGTGTTTAGTGTGCCAAAAGTTTAAGATAGAACATCAGAAGCCTTCGGGGTTGTTGCAGTCCTTGGAGATTCCAGAATGGAAGTGGGAGAGAATTTCTATGGACTTTGTGATGGGGTTACCTAAGACGTGTTTGGGCTTAGACGCCATTTGGGTGATAGTGGATAGGTTGACCAAGTCTGCCCACTTCTTGCCAATTAAGGCAACCTATAGATTAGACAAGTTGGCCTACCTTTATATCAAGGAAATAGTCGAACTTCATGGGATACCCACCTCCATAGTGTCGGATAGAGACCGGAGGTTTACCTCTAGATTTTGGAGAGCTTTTCAGCAGGCCTTTGGGACTAAGTTGAACCTTAGCACAGCCTATCATCCCCAAACGGATGGTCAGTTAGAGCGGACCATTCAGACCCTTGAGGACATGCTTAGAGCGTGTGTCTTGGATGAAGGAGGGAGTTGGGATAGGTTCCTACCTCTCATTGAGTTTGCCTATAACAATAGTTACCACGCTAGTATAGGCATGGCACCCTATGAGGCCCTATATGGGTGAAAGTGTAGGTCCCCTTTATGTTGGTGTGAGGTAGGTGAGAAAACCTTGATAGGACCTGAATTGGTCTAGGAAACCTCTGAGAGAATCAAAATGATTAGGGAGAGGATGCGCACGGTGCAAAATAGACAAAAGAGCTATGCCGACAAAAGGAGAAAGACTCTAGAATTCCAAGAGAGTGAGCATGTATTTTTGAGAGTCACTCCTAAGACGGGGGTAGGGAGGTCGATGAAAGTCCGCAAGCTAAATCCTCGTTTCATGGGACCTTTCCAAATCCTTAAAAGAGTCGGGCCTGTTGCTTATCAATTGGCTCTTCCGCCACAGTTGGCAAACCTTCATGATGTTTTCCATGTGTCGCAACTCAAAATATGTGCATGATGAATCTCATGTGATAGCTCCTGACTCTGTACAATTGAAGGATAGTTTGATCTATAAGCCAAAACCTAGTCGAATCATGGACAAGAGCACTAAGGCTCTGAGGAACAAGACAATTCCATTGGTGAATGTGTTATGGGAAGGATTGACTCCTGAGGAAGCTACTTGGGAGATAGAGGAGAACATCACGCGTCAATACCCATATTTTATTATCTAAGGTATAAAATATTATGTTTTGAATATAACATTTTTTTAAAATAGTGTGTGAGTATGAGATGAATTTTGGGGACAAAATTCTTAAAGGAGGGGAGAAAATGTAACATCCTAAAATTGTGATATAATTATTTTAATAAAAAGATTAAGTTTTTATGAGGTTTAATGTAGAAAATTGTTTAGTAATTATAAAAGAACGCTAAAATATAGATAAAGAAGTGATGATTATATAATTTTAATTAATTATCCTTTGAACTTAAAATAAATAATAAATAAAAACCCAATTGGAGAGTCCATATTTACTAACCAACTTAAAGTTGGTTTGGTCAACTCAAAGCCCGTAACACCATCCATTTAGCATTGAGATTATTTTAGATTTCATGCATCAGAATTCTTTTCTTGAAAAGAAAGAAGGGTCCCACGAGTATTTTAAAGTGTTTTAAAATGTTTGTTTTAATAAATAAAAAAATGAGATCAAACCCATCACAGCTTTATTAGAAATAATAGGCATAGTTAGGTTATTTTTTATTGAAAAGAGAAAAAAAACACGTATGAGAGTTTAGAGCGCCGCGCAGACTCTTAGCGAGAGAAAAAAATTAATAGAAGGCAGAGAGCTATTTGTTGCGGTGCTAAGCTTGGAGTCGACAGTCAAGAACGTCACTGAGAAGATAACAAAGAATTTTTAGTGAAGCATTGGCATTTGCCAGATAATTTTTAGAGCACCTTGGAGGTCTTCGAGAGGTGAGTAACAGTACCTTTTGCGAACACTTTCCATGGTATTTTTATGTGTTTACGGTGAATTTAAAATTGTTGAACTCATATATCAATTCATTATTTTTCTTACAAAATTTAGGACTGTATTCCTCATTTGTATGTGTGTGGAAGGGTCTACCTTATAGTTTTTTTTGGAATTTGAATTGAATACATGATTGATATTTGTACTAGTTGAATGATATGCTTGATGCCATATGTTATGTCTTGATGCTCTTGATTGTCATAGTGTAATTACAAATTTACTTGGAGACACGATATAAGTCCATTTAGTATGCATGATAGGATTAAATATTTAATTTATGGTAAATGAATTGTTACATGTATAAGACATGAAATTCATGCCTTATGATGAGTTCTATGATGTTTGTCGTAATACCACCTATGATAGGGGTATCGAAGAGAAATACCGGCTTAATGGGGTATCGAAAGTAACATCGCCATGTGGTTGGGATGTCGAAAATGAGTAATACTACCTAAAAAAGAGTATCGAAAGTAACACCGCCACAGGATGAGGTGTCGAAAAAGGAGAAATACCACCATGTGCACATGGGAGGTATCGAAAAGGAAATGTCCCTGACAGGAGGGTGACATCGAAACACTCCTCGTGAGTAGGGGTGGGCAATGAGACGTCATTGTCGTGTGATGCGTGAATTTATGGCATGTCGGAAAGAGACCAATTTAATTAGGAGGTCCTCGAGCCGCTTGGGTTAATCTAGAATTTATTTGGTATATGGAATGTGATGTATTGAGAGAAGTCATTTCTACGTTATATGCTATTGAGTGGTTGTGATTATTGTTGATATTAAAAGTATTCTCTTTTATATATATATTATTTTGGGAAATTAGCGGGTGTCATGGACAGTTTTTCCGGTTACCGCGCTGGCTGAGAACAATACTATTTTCGAAAATATTTTATAAAACTGTATTGTTGATCATTGAGATTTTATATCTCATTATAAGTATTGTTTTCAAAGATCGAGGACATCACCGTTGAGGACTCAGAGGCCTGAGGAGACATCTTCTCATCACTTAGTTAGTTAGTAATGCAGCATGGTTGAGGGTGCTGACGACGTTCTTTTTTTTGTTTACGTATTGTTTTTCTCGGATTGTAATTAGACGCCCGGTTTTAAGGCTTGTGGTTTTCCATTTATATTTATATTCATTACATGGATATTTTATTACTATATTATTTAATATGAGGTATTTTCAGACTTTAAATATTTTTTAAATTTTTCTTTAAGAGATATATGTTTTAATTAAATGTTCTAAAGGATTTTTATTGATTTTATCTTGGGATTACTAATGTAACAAAGGGCGTTACATTTATGGTATCAAAGCGATTCGATTCTAAATCAGACTGTGGTAGTGAGGCTTTTTCAAAAACAAAACTTGGGCGCATAGGATGCTTGTTAGAGTTATAATTTTGCATTCTATTCTTTTGGATATTGGACTTGATCAACCCACTGTTTGACTGGTGGTATGCAAATTATGGCAGCGAACAGGCGAGGGAGAAATGATGCACTTGCAGCGACATTGGCTCGAATGGCCAGAGTTATGCAGGAGCAGACGGAGACTCTCCGTCAGATAAGGGATAAGGGGGACGTGCTTAACGTAGTACCGGTTGCAGCTCCAGATCCACAGTACAAGGGTCTGTCAGAGTTCAGGAATAATAATCCGCCAGCTTTTCATGGGACCACCGATCCTATTGAGGCTGAGGAATGGTTACTGAAATTAGAGAAGATCTTCCGGGTGATGGGGTGTTCTGATGCTCAGAGGGTGGATTTTGCCACCAATATGTTAGAGTCGGATGCAGAGCACTGGTGGAACTGTGCCAGGGGCGGGTTGCTTGCTTCTGGCGCCCCTATCAGGTGGGACAGATTCAAGGAGGTATTTCTAGAATAGTACTTTCCGCACAATGTCCGGATACAGAAATAGATGGAGTTTCTACATCTTCGTCAGGGGAGTATGACGGTAGCGGAATATGTGGCCAAGTTTGAGAGGCTTGCAAGGTTCTCCACATAGGTGGGGGATAATCCTGATGGTCCACGGAAAGCAATTAAGTTCGAGCAGGGTTTGAAGCCAGAGCTAGAGTGCCTTATTGGGCTCCTAGAGATTCGAGACTACCCCACTTTAGAGAACAAGTGTAGGGTGGTGGAGCAGTATATGCAAGTTGTGCTGGCTGAGAGGTCGAAGGAGAAGAGTTTTAGTGACGGCAAGAGATTCCATGGGAAAGAGGGTAATTTCCAGAAGAGCCTACGACTTGTGCCCACAATAACGAAGGGTAAGCAGGTTCAAGGTGCTCAAGGTGAGAGGGGGACTGCATGTTACAAGTGTGCGTGGCAGCATGGAGATCGTGTGTGCCCCGCAAAACAAACCACTTGCCACAAATGCGGGAAGATGGGACACTTTGCTACGATGTGCAAGTCAGGACAATCTCAAACCAGATCATTGAACCACGGAAGGGTCTTTACCATCCAATGTGAGGAGGTGAAGGAGTCCGACGGTTTGATCCAAGGTAAGGGCTTTATTAAAGGTCATGATGTTATCATATTGTTCGATTCGGGAGCAACACATTCATTCATTTCATTTAAATGAGCTCAATTCTGAAAGTTACCTGTTACTAAACTATCATATGATTTGTGTGTTTCTACTGCTGCTAAAGATAGATTGATTACTTCTTCTGCTGCCTCATGTCATAAGTGCTTAGATGAGGGAGCTTAGGGATATATATTCCTCTTTTCTGCTAAGATAGAGGCTGAAAGTGATATAGCGGCGTTGCCTATTGTGTGTGAGTTCAAAGATGTGTTTCCTACGGATGTCTCTAGTTTACCTCCAGATAGGGAGATTGAGTTTACCATACATCTAGTACCTGGGAGTGGACCTGTATCAGTAGCACCCTATAGGATGGCACCTCTAGAGTTGAGCGAGCTCAAGAAACAAATAGAGGATATGTTACAAAAGGGGTTCATTAGGCCTAGTGTGTCATCTTGGGGAGCACCGGTACTTCTAGTGAAGTTTAAGAATAGGACCGTTGTTCCTAAGGAGGGGAGCCTTAAAGAGAAGATATTAGAGGAAGCTCATAAGGGGAAGTTTACCATACATCCTGGAATAACTAAGATGTACCAAGACCTTAAGAGGATGTATTGGTGGCCAAGAATGAAAAAGGATGTGGCTAGCTTCGTAACTAGGTGTTTAGTGTGCCAAGAGGTTAACATAGAACATCAGAAGCCTTCGGGGTTGTTGCAGTCCTTGGAGATTCCAGAATGGAAGTGGGAGAGAATTTCTATGGACTTTGTGATGGGGTTACCTAGGACGCGTTTGGGCTTAGACTCTATTTGGGTGATAGTGGATAGGCTGACCAAGTCCGCCCACTTCTTGCCAATTAAGGCAACCTATAGCTTAGACAAGTTGGCCTACCTCTATATCAAGGAAATAGTCAAGCTTTATGGGATACCCACATCTATAGTGTCAGATAGAGACCGGAGGTTTACCTCTAGATTTTGGAGAGCTTTTCAGCAAGCCTTTGGGACTAAGTTGAACCTTAGCACGGCCTATCATCCCCAAACGGATGGTCAGTCAGAGCGTACTATTCAGACCCTTGAGGACATGCTTAGAGCGTGTGTCTTGGATGAAGGAGGGAGTTGGGATAGGTTCCTACCTCTCATTGAGTTTGCGTATAACAATAGTTACCACGCTAGTATAGGCACGGCACCCTATGAGGCCCTATAGAGAAGAAAGTGTAGGTCCCCTTTATGTTGGTGTGAGGTAGGTGAGAAAACCTTGATTGGACCTGAATTGGTCCAGGAAACCTCTGACAGAATCAAAATGATTAGGGAGAGGATGCACACGGCGCAAAGTAGACAAAAGAGCTATGCCGACAAAAGGAGAAAGCCTCTAGAATTCCAGGAAAGCGAGCATGTATTTTTTAGAGTCACTCCTAAGACGGGGGTAGGGAGGTCGATGAAAGTCCGCAAGCTAAATCCTCATTTAAAGGGACCTTTCCAAATCCTTAAAAGAGTCGGGCCTGTTGCTTATCAATTGGCTCTTCCGCCACAGTTGGCAAACCATCATGATGTTTTCCATGTGTCGCAACTCGAAAAATATGTGCCTGATGAATCTCATGTGATAGCTCCCGAGTATGTACAATTGAAGGATAATTTGATCTATAAGTCAAAGCCTAGTCAAATCCTGGACAAGAGCACTAAGACTCTAAGAAACAAGGCGATTCCATTGGTTAGAGTGTTATGGGATGGATTGACTCCTGAGGAAGCCACTTGGGAGATGGAAGAGGACATTGTGCGTCAATACCCAAATTTTATTATATAAGGTATGATAACCTTTATGTTTTGAATATGACATATGTTGAAATACGTGCGTGAGTGTGAGATGAATTTCGGTGACGAAATTCTTTAAGGAGGGGAGAATATGTAACATCCTAAAATTCTAACATAATTATTTTGATAAAAAAAATTAAAATTTAATTAAGTTATTAAAAATATAATAGAAATAAAATATAATTAAGAGGTTTAATGTATGGGATATGTTAGTATAAAACATATTAGAATTAGTAAATAATTACAAAAGAAATATTAAATTAAAATAAATATAAAAAAGAAGAAATAAAAGGTAGAAATAAAATGGAGTCATGTGCTCATTAGATAAACTGACGCAAGGGTAAGCGCCGCACCACACCCTCGTTGCACGTTGTGAAGAATTATTGACCTTGCAGTGCACAAGGTGGAACAACTCAGATCAAAGAAAGTAAGTAAAGAGAAGAAAGATTATTGGTGAACCACGGAGATTTGTCATAGATAAATTTTAAAGCTTTTTGGAGGTATTTGAGAGGTGAGTAACAATACTTTTTACGAACCCTAATTTCTAAAATTGGGGGTTTTTGTTAAAAGGGGAATAAGTTGATTAATTGATGTCATAAGATGCTTATTCATGTATGATATATTTTGATATTCGTGATTGTTTGTTGTTGGGAGAAATTTATTTGTTCAATTCGTGGAAAATTGTTTGTTACATGAATGAGACATGACATATTTGAGTTATAATATGTTGTATGATGTTTGCCTCAATACCACCTATGATAGGGGTATCAAAAAGTAATACCACCGTAATGGGGTATCGAAAGTAACATCCCCATATAATTGGGATGTCGAAAATGAGTAATACTACCTAAAAAGGAGTATCGAAAGTAACACCGCCACACGTTGGGGTGTCGAAAAGGGAGAAATACCGCCATGTGCACATAGGAGGTATCGAAATGGAAATGTCCCCAACAGGAGGGTGACATCGAAACACTCCTCGTGAGTAGGGGTGGGCAGTGGGATGCCATTGTCATGTGATGTGTGAATATATGGCATGCCGGCAAGAGGCCAATTTAATTAGGAGGTCTTCGGACCACTTGGATTAAACTAGAATTTATCTGGTATATGGAATGTGATGTATTGAGATGAGATTATTATTGATATTAAAAGTATTTTCTTTTACATATATTATTTTGGAAAATTAGCGGGTGCCATGGACAGTTTTTTCGGTTACCGCGCCGGCTGAGAACAATGCTATTTTGGAAAATATTTTATAAAACTGTATTGTTGATCACTGGGATTTTATATCTCATTATAAGTATTGTTTTCAGAGCACGAGGAGGACGTCATTGAGTTTGTAAGTAGCCGTATGTGGCTAGACACATTTGTTTATTTATTGTTGGGTTTGTAAGTAGACGCACGGTATTGAGGCTTGTAGTTTTCATTTATATTTATATTCATTACATGGATATTTTATTACTTTTTTATTTAATATGAGGTATTTTCCTACTTAGTTATTTGAGAAAAATTTATGACTTGTGTTTTTTTAATTAAATGTTTTGAATGATTTTTATTGAAATTAATTTGGGTTACTAATGTAACGAAGGGTGTTACATTTTTGGTATCAGAGCGGCACCTCTCCCAGTACGGTGTGGTTCGGGGACGAACCAAGCGGAAGCTGGTAGGCATGTAACACCCGGGCGTCGACGAGGACAGGGAGTGGTCGCCGGTGCAAGAAGGCACGGACAAGGAGCGGCTCCTGGCAGGCTTCTAGGCGGAGGGGCACATGAATGAACCGATTACACACCCGAATGAGAGGGATCCTGAGACTGTGTAGGTATGGGACTATACAGTTGAGGATGACTTATAAGAATTAATTGGTACTACCCATATCAGGAAGATGCATCTTCTTTTCGGGATCTCGTCACTTAAGAACTCCACTTGACTTGGAGCAGTTCTGGGATGGGTGACCTCCTGGGAAGTTTTCCCAGGAAGCATGTGAGTGAGGACAAAGCACGCTGAAAAGACCCGTGTTGGTCTGTGGGGACAGTCGTCAATCCATAGAGCAATCAGGGATGTTACAAATGGTATCAGAGCGGCACCTCTCCCAGTACGGTGTGGTTCGGGGACGAACCAAGCGGAAGCTGGTGGGCATGTAACACCCGGGTGTCGACGAGGGCGGGCAGTGGTTGTTGGTGCAAGAAGGCACGGACAAGGAGCGGCTCTAGGCAGGCTTCTAGGCGGAGGGGCACATGAATGAACCGATTACACACCCGAATGAGAGGGATCCTAAGACTGTGTAGGTATGGGTCTATACAGTTGAGGATGGCTTATAAGAATTGATTGGTACTACCCATATCAACAAGATGCATCTTCTTTTCGGGTGGTCATCACTTAAGAACTCCACAGTTAAGTGTGCTTGACTAGGAGCAATTCTGGGATGGGTGACCTCCTGGGAAGCTTTCCCAGGAAGCATGTGAGTGAGGACAAAGCACGCTGAAAAGACCCGTGTGGGTCTGTGGGGACAGTCGTCAATCCATAGAGCAGTCAGGGATGTTACAAAGACCTCCTAATTAAATTGGCTTCTTGCCGGCATGCCATATATTCACACATCACACGACAATGGCGTCCCATTGCCCACCCCTACTCACGAGGAATGTTTCGATGTCACCCTCCTGTCGGGGACATTGCCATTTCGATACCACCCATGTGCATATGACGGTATTTCTCCCTTTTCTACACCCCAACGTGTGGCGGTGTTACTTTCGATACCCCTTTTTAGGTGGTATTGCTCTTTTTCGACATCCCAATTATATGGGGATGTTACTTTCGATACCCCATTACGGTGGTATTACTTTTCGATACCTCTATCATAGGAGGTATTGTGGCAAACATCATACAACTCATCATAAGACACAATTTCATGTCTCATACGTGTAACAATTCATTTACCAAAAATTAAATAGTTGATCTTATCATGCATGTCAAATAAACTCACATGGCATAACATACACCAATAAGCACGTCATTCAACTAATACAAATATCAATCATGTATTTCATGCCATCAGTAACAAGAATAAATACCCAATTTAATAATCTTTTTTATTTTAATTCAAAACCCCTAAAAAATTAGTTTATTAACAACATGCATCATTCAATTGAAATCTCTCAAAATCATAGGTAAATCGCTCAACACAACAAAACACATGTACCATGGAAAGGGTTATTAAAAGGTATTGTTGCTCACCTCTCGAAGACCTCCAATGTGCTCTAAAAATTATGTATGATAAAAACTAGTGCTTCCTTAAAAATTATTCTTCCCTTCACTGGCGTTCTTGGATCTGTGTATTATAAAAGTCGTACCGCCAAGGAACGAAACTCATAAACCTCCTCCTTTCTACACTGTGTTGCGGCGCTACTAACTTGCACAGTAATCGATTTATATATACATGGCAGCAGGCACGGTCACTAGCGTTTTTAGGTTTTTTGTTAATTTTTTTTTCTTTAGCTAAAAGCATGGCTGCTTGGGCTTAACGCCCAAGTATCCTTCTTTTCTTTTTTCATTTTTTTTCTTATATATATATATATATATATATATATATATATATATATATAATTTTGCATTCTTTATAATAGTTAATAAATTTCAATAAATCCTTATACCACCACTTCTTTACACTAGATATCCCATTTATATTTTATTTGCACTACACTTTTTAATAACTTATTATTATTATTATTATTATTATTATTATTATTATTATTATTATTATTATTATTAATTTATTTTTTTCAAATTAATTATGTTAGAATTTTAGGATGTTACATTTTCTCCCCTCCTTAAAGAATTTCGTCCACGAAATTCATCTCTACACACGCACTTATTGTAACATATGTCATATTCAAAACTAAAAGGTTATCATACCTTAGATAATAAAATCTGGGTATTGTCGTACGATTTCCTCCTCCATCTTCCAAGTGGCTTCCTCCGGTGTCAATCCTTCCCATAACACTTTTACCAAAGGAATTGTCTTGTTCTTCAGAGTCTTAGTGCTCTTGTCCATTATTCGACTAGGCTTTGGCTTATAGATCACATTATCCTTCAATTGTACAGACTCAGGAGCTATCACATGAGATTCATCAGGCACATATTTTCTGAGTTGCGACATATGGAAAACATAGTGAAGGTTTGCCAACTGTGGCAGGAGAGCCAGTTGGTAAGCAACATGCCCGACTCTTTTAAGGATTTGGAAAGGTCGCATGAAACGAGGATTTAGCTTGCGGACTTCCATCGACCTCCCTACCCCCGTCTTAGGAGTGACTCTCAAAAATACATGCTCACTTTCCTGGAATTCTAGAGGCTTTCTCCTTTTGTCGGCATAGCTCTTTTGTCTACTTTGCGTCGTGCGCATCCTCTCCCTAATCATTTTTATTCTCTCGGATGTTTCCTGGACCAATTCAGGTCCTATCAAGGTTTTCTCACCTATCTCACACCAACATAAAGAGGACCTACACTTCCTCCCATATAGGGCCTCATAGGGTGCCATGCCTATACTAGCGGGATAACTATTGTTATACGCAAACTCAATGGGAGGTAGGAACCTATCCCAACTCCCTCCTTCATCCAAGACACACGCTCTAAGCACGTCCTCAAGGGTCTGAATGGTCCGCTTTGACTGACCATCCGTTTGGGGATGATAGGTCGTGCTAAGGTTCAACTTAGTCCCAAAGGCTTGCTGAAAAGCACTCCAAAATCTAGAGGTAAACCTCGGGTCTCTATCTGACACTATGGATGTGGGTATCCCATGAAGCTTGACTATTTCCTTGATATAGAGGTAGGCCAACTTGTCTAAGCTATAGGTTGCCTTAATTGGCAAGAAGTGGGCAGACTTGGTCAACCTATCCACTATCACCCAAATGGCGTCTAAGCCCAAACGCGTCTTAGGTAGCCCCATCACAAAGTCCATAGAAATTCTCTCCCACTTCCATTCTGGAATCTCCAAGGACTGTAACAACCCCGAAGTCTTCTGATGTTCTATCTTAACCTTTTGGCACACTAAACACCTAGTTACGAAGCTAGCCACATCCTTTTTCATTCCTGGCCACCAATACATCCTCTTAAGATCTTGGTACATCTTAGTTATTCCAGGATGTATGGTAAACTTTCCCTTATGAGCTTCCTCTAATATCTTCTCTCTAAGGCTCCCCTCCTTAGGAACAATGATCCTATTCCTAAACTTCACTAGCCCATCAACTGACAACTCATAACCCTCTTGTCCTAACCGAGACTGCAACTCCTGGTCTAAAAATTGTTCCCGCCTAACCTCATCTCTAAGGTCACTCTTAATTTCCAACCTATTCAGCTTCAAACTTAAGGCATTTAAGGACACATCCAACACCTCCAAATTCATGTCCCTAAACTCCTCCATGAGGTTCAGCTCTTGCACTATCAAGCTCGACACGTGCAGGGACTTCCTACTCAAAGCATCCGCCACCACATTGGATTTTCCCGGATGGTACTTCAACTCGAAGTCATAGTCCTTAAGGATCTCCATCCACCTTCGTTGTCTCATGTTCAACTCCTTCTGGTCGAACAGATATTTTAGGCTTTTATGATCACTAAAAACATCAAACTTTGCCCCGTAAAGGTAATGCCTCCAAATCTTAAGGGCAAAAACTACGGCTGCTAGCTCTAAGTCATGGGTAGGGTAATTCCCCTCATGTGGCCTAAGCTGCCTAGTGGCATATGCTACCACCTTGCCCTCCTGCATTAAGACACATCCCAAGCCATTCTTAGATGCGTCGCAAAGATACCACAAAACTCGCTAAGGGATCCGGTAGATAGTTAAGACCGGTGATGACACCAATCTCCTCTTAAGCTCTTGGAACCCGTCCTCACACTCCCGGGTCCCACACAAAAGGTTCCCCTTCCTAGTCAACTGAGTCAAAGGTAAGGCTAATCTAGAGAACCCCTCTATGAAATTCCTATAGTAACCAGCTAAGCCTAAGAAACTTCTCACTTCGGTTACTGTCTTAGGTTGTTCCCATCCCAACACCGCATCAACTTTAGAGGAATCAACCGCTACACCATCCTTTGAGATTGTGGGTCCTAAAAACTTTACCTCGTCTAGCCAAAACTCACACTTCTCTGGTTTGGCATAAAGACGCTCGTCCCTCAAGATCTGCAGCACCAACCGTAAGTGTTCTCCATGTTTTTCTGGCGTCCTAGAGTATATTAAAATATCATCTATGAACACCACCACAAACCTGTCCAAAAAGGTCCTAAAGATCCGATTCATGTAGTCCGTGAAAACGGCTGGGGCGTTGGTCACACCAAAGGGCATCACCACATACTCATAGTGCCCATACCTTGTCCTGAAGGCTGTCTTAGGGATGTACTCGCTTCTAACTCTAATTTGATGGTATCCCGATCTTAGATCTATTTTGGAAAACACTGACGCTCCCCTTAACTGATCTAAGAGATCATCTATCCTAGGTAAGGGATATTTGTTCTTGATGGTTACCTTATTCAGTTGCCTATAATCAACACACAACCTCATACATCCATCCTTTTTCTTCACTAAAAGCACTAGTGCTCCCCAAGGTGACACACTAGGCCTAATAAATCCCTTCTGTAACAAATCCTCTATCTGTTTCTTGAGCTCGCTCAACTCTAGAGGTGCCATCCTATAGAGTGCTACTGATACAGGTCCACTCCCAGGTACTAGATCTATGGTAAACTCAATCTCTCTATCTGGAGGTAAACTAGAGACATCCTTAGGAAACACATCTGGGAACTCACACACAATAAGCAACGCCGCTATACCACTTTCAGCCTCTATCTTAGCAGAAAAGAGGAGTATATATCCCTGAGCTCCCTCAACTAAGCACTTATGACATGAGGCAGCAGAGATAAGGTGTTCCGTCCTGGGAGAGTCAACAGACATGGACTGTGGAATGAAAGAAATAGTTCGACTAGCACAATCAATAATAGCATTATTACGAGACAACAAGTCCATGCCCAAAATAATATCCAGACCAGACATAGGTAAACATATCATATCAACTATATAAGTCAGGTCTTGACACAATAAAGGACATTGCAGGCAGATAGGAGAAGTAATCAATCTATCCTTAGCAGGAGTAGAAACACACAAATCATATGACAGTTTAGTAACAGGTAACTCTAAGAATTGAGCACATTTAAATGAAATGAATGAATGTGTTGCTCCCTAATCGAACAATATGATAACATTATGACCTTTAATAAAGCCCTTACCTTGAATCAAACTGTCGGACTCCTTCACCTCCTCTCCTTGGATGGTAAAGACCCTTCCATGGTTCGTGATCTGGTTTGAGATTGTCCTCCTGACTTGCACATCCTAGCAAAGTGTCCCATCTTCCCGCATTGGTGGCAAGTGGTTTGTGCCGCGGGGCATACACGATCTCCATGCTGCCACCCACACTTGTAACATGCAGTCCCCCTTTCACCTTGAGCACCTTGAACCTGCTTACCCTTCGTGATTGTAGGCACAGGTCATTGGCTCTTTTGGAAATTACCCCCTTTCCCATGGAATTTCTTGCCGTCACTAAAACTCTTCTCCTTCGACCTCTCAGCCAGCACAGCTTGCATATTCTGCTCTGTCACCCTACACTTGTTCACTAAAGTGGGGTATTCTCGAATCTCTAGGAGCCCAATAAGGCTCTGTAGCTCTGGCATCAAACCCTGCTCGAACTTAATTGCTTTCCATGGACCATCAGGATTATCCCTCACCTGTGTGGAGAACCTTGCAAGCCTCTCAAACTTGGCCACATATTCCGTTACCGTCATACTCCCCTGACGAAGATGTAGAAACTCCATCTCTTTCTGTATCCAGACACTGTGCGAAAAGTACTTCTCCAGAAATACCTCCTTGAATCTATCCCACATGATAGGGGCGCCCGAAGCAAGTAACCCGCCCCAGGCACAGTGCCACCAGTGCTCTGCATGCGACTCCAACATATAGGTGGCAAAATCCACCCTCTGAGCATCAGAGCACCCCATGGCTCGGAAGATCTTCTCTAATTTCAGTAACCATTCCTCAGCCTCAATAGGATCGATGGTCCCTCAAAAAGCTAGCGGATTATTATTCCTGAACTCTGACAGACCCCTGTACTGTGGATTTGGAGTTGCAACCGGTACCATGTTAAGCACGTCCCCATTATCCCTCATCTGACGGAGAGTCTCCGTCTGCTCCTGCATAACTCTGGCCATTCAAGCCAAAGTTGCTGCAAGTGCATCATTTCTCCCTCGCCTGTTCGCTGCCATAATCTGCATACCACCAATCAAACAGTGGGTTGATCAAGTCGAATATCCAAAATAATAGAATGCAGAATTATAACTCTAACAAGCATCCTATGCACCCAAGTTTTGTTTTTGAAAAAGCCCCACTACCACAGTCTGATTTAGAATCGAACTGCTCTGATACCATAAATGTAACGCACTTCGTTACATTAGTAACCCAAATTAATTTCAATAAAAATCCTTCAAAACATTTAATTAAAATAACACAAGTCATAAAATTTTCCTCAAATAACTAAGTAGGAAAATACCTCATATTAAATAAAATAGTAATAAAATATCCATGTAATGAATATAAATATAAATGAAAACCACAAGCCTCAATACCGGGAGTCTACTAACAAACCCAACGATAAATAAATAAATGTGTCTAGCCACATACGGCTCCTTATTTAAGAAAATACTAACCAAACTAGAAAAAATAACTAATAGAATCCACTAAGTCTTCGCGCCTCTTCAGTTTCAACGACGTCCTCCTCGTGCTCTAAAAACAATACTTATAATGAGATATAAAATCCCAGTGATCAATAATACAGTTTTATAAAATATTTTCGAAAATAGCATTATTCTCAGCCGACGCGGTAACTGGAAAAACTGTCCATGGCACCCGCTAATTTTCCAAAATAATATATATAAAAGAAAATACTTTTAATATCAATAATAATCTCATCTCAATACATCACATTCCATATACCAGATAAATTCTAGTTTAATCCAAGCGGTCCGAAGACCTCCTAATTAAATTGGCCTCTTGCCGGCATTCCATATATTCACACACCCCACGACAATGGCGTCCCATTGCCCACCCCTACTCACGAGGAGTGTTTCGATTACACCCTCCTGTCGGGGACATTTCCATTTCGATACCTCTCATGTGCACATGGCGGTATTTCTCCCTTTTCGACACCCCAACGTGTGGCGGTGTTACTTTTGATACTCCTTTTTAGGTAGTATTACTCATTTTTTACATCCCAATTATATGGGGATGTTACTTTCGATACCCTGTTATGCTGCTATTACTTTTCGATACCCTGTTATGCTGCAAACATCATACAACATATTATAACTCAAATATGTCATGTCTTATGCATGTAACAAACTATTTTACACGAATTAAACAAATAAATTTCTCCCAACAACAAGCAATCACGAATATCACAATATATCATACATGAATAAGCATCTTACGACATCAATTAATCAACTTATTCCCCTTTTAACAAAAACCCCCAATTTTAGAAATTAGGTTACTGACAATATGCATCAAAGGACCACCTTTTTTTTATTTTAAAGATTGCACAGTAATACATTTTGTGAGGGTTCTCTTCTAAAAGGAAAAAAAGGTCTTACTGATACTTCAGTATCATCGCCACAGCATAGCGAGCACAGTAGCTAAGTTGGAAAAGCCGCGTAGTGAGTTAGAGAGGGAGAGGTTCCTGAGACGCGTTTCTTTTCTTTGGTAGTGCAATCGTGACACTAAAGGGAAGAAGATTTTTTTCCAGAGACAATAGTTTTATCATACATAGTTTTTTGAGCACTTTGGAGGTCTTCGAGAGGTGAGCATGACGCGCTGTCGCACACGGGTCAAAAAGCGAGCGGTTTACAAAATTGTAGTAGAGCGCGACAACTCGGGTATCGTCTCACAAGGACTCTTGAATTGTTATTCACCACAAAAATCAGTGTTTGGGGGGGGGGTTTGAAATTCAATTGCAAAACAGAGCAAGACAGAGCAATAAAAACAGAGCAAATTAAGAGATTATCAAATAAGCTAAAGACGATTAATCTACTGTTCTCAATTTCCCAACCATCATCAATTCATATAAATTCCAAGCCCTAAGCAGATTCTAATCCCCTTTCGGTTGTAGCAACAATTAACAAGCGAAATCGCTACTACGAGATATATGTTCCTAATTCCCTAATTAAGCAAACGGGGTGAAGCACTCGTGAATTAAGCAAACACGATTGTACACACGCGAATTAAGCAAACGCGATTAAATATAGGAACACAACATCACCGAAATAAATCAACACAAACACTATACACTCCTGAATTAAGCAAACAGAAACATATAACATAGTATTGAAAAGGGAAAAAGTAAACAAAACAGGAATTACAGAACCTCAAGTGCGGTGGAAATCGATTACAGTAGACTAATCCAAGAAAGTTAGTTCTCCATAAAAACGTAGCACACCCAGAAATCTATAAAAAAAACAGTGGATAATCAAAAGTCTTTCTAATCTGCCCAAAACAACAATTTATAACTTTCAGTATCTGCGCCCTCTCGCGAGGCGAACACTCACTCGCGAGGCGAATCTTATGAAGAAATCTGCAATGTTTGGACTTCTCGCGAGGCGAGTAATGGAAGAGTCTTCTTTTTATGCCCGTTATGAGAATCAGGGCCTGGGCGTGATGGCTTCTGGTCTTCCGTATCGCGGGGCGAGACAAGGTTCGCGAGGCGACACATAAAGGTTTGCATTTTTCTGGAACAGTCAGTCTTCAGGCTCGCGAGGTGAGAATAGGATTCGTGGGGCGAGACAGAGAGGATGACATTCTGCTGTTCAGGCTGGTCTCAGGTTCACGAGGCGAGTAGCCTATCGCAGGGAGAAAACTTCCAGGATTGCAATTTCCCCTGTTTCTTCATTCCCTTGACTTCTAACTTAACCTGAAAACAATGAAATAGCCATAAGTGTTTTATTTGACTCAAAACTGGCTAAATTAACCTAAAACTACTTAAACGACTCAAAATGTTGCTTGAGGACAATCGAGTCTAATTTGGGCGAAAACGAAATATAATTAGCACAAAACCATGGTCATACTAGCCATAAAACTAGATGAGCCAAAGGCTTATCAAAATACCCCAAACTTAAACTTTGCTTGTCCCCAAGCAAACTAAAACTCAAACAAGACTCAGACTTGGCAAGCTTAAAGGATTCAATCAACTTTGCACAAATTTCAAGCAATTCATCAAAACAATTTTCCTTCAATGTTCCCCCCTTTAAAACAAAGCAATCCCCACATGCATTTACTCTAAACATTTGAGAACTTCATCATTCAAACAATCATTAATCTAAGCAAGGGATCCAAGTTACACACAAGAGGGAGATCACCAAATTCAAAAACGCCTCCCTCATAAGGGAATTTAGTGTTTCACTCAATCGCTCAGTTTGTCTAGGCTATCAACAATTCACTCAATTTCACTTTTAAGAGCACTTCCCATGAATTTGATTTTCATCTCAAAATGGTTCCCACGAAAACATGCATGCATCATCAAAAGGTCTTTTAAGGTTGTAATGGGGCCTGGCTAAGGGTAGGATATACAAAGGTACTGGGCTTAAGTCCCTAGGAACTAAGAGAGCATGAGCATTTTTACACATTGAACTTCCACTCGGATTCCTTTTTCCATTTTTCTTTATGCTTTAAGTGACTACAGCCTTTTTCCTTAGATATCCTTTTTTTTTTTTTGACCCTAGAATGACATGTCACATCCTTGTACCCCAAACTTAGTTTCTTGCAAACCTTGTCTTGCTAAGGATCCTTGCTCTCCTAATCCTAAGATTGGGTTAACGTGGTTTTTCAGATTTTTGAGCTCATAACATAAGGTCATCAAGAATTAACAGGCTAATTAGGCTCAAAGGGGCTAACAAAGGAACATGCATTAGGAATTGGTTCTTTTCAGGCTAAGTGGTTATTTACAAAGAAAATGCCTAAATCATCTGATGCAATCACATAAGCATGCAAACAAAGTAGAGACTCAAGCAAATTCGGGAAAGTGCAACTTGAAAGTGATTCACACAGTAAAAAAAACATGTTGGAGGCTTAAATCCTCACCTGGACAATTTTGCAAATTGTTTGACCGAGATTCTATCCCCAGTGTGTTCACCCCTTCACCCCAAACTTATCATAAATCATGCAATCACAACATAATATCTCAAATTTCAGTTTTCAATTTTTTTCACATGGGGATCACTTTTCAAAAAAAATTCAAATTTTTTTTTTCTAGGGGGAATCATCACATAAATCATGCAATCAATCTGTGCCAAATCAATCAAAACCAATCAAGCTCACCAACCAAAGACTCACACAAATTATTCAAGAGCTAAAAGAAAAACAAGACAAAACACAAAACAAAACTACAATTGGTTCCCTCCCCCACACTTAAAACATACATTGTCCCCAATGAAACAACATAAATATAAAATTAGAGTGAGGGAAAGGAAAGGGTGTTCCCTGATCAAGTGGCAGTGTAGGTGGGAGCTTCCAAGGAGAGCTCCTCAACAGTAGCATCTTCAGGCACCGAGCTCTCATGGAATAGCTTCAGCCGCTGCCCGTTAACCTTGAAGGCCTTGTTGCTACCTGCACTTTTAATCTCTACTGCACCATAAGGAAAAATGTTAGTAACAATAAATGGGCCAATCCACTTGGACCGAAGATTCCCAGGCATCAATTTCAGACGGGAGTTAAACAGTAAGACCTGCTGGCCCACAGAGAATTTCTTCCTAGCAATCATCCTATCATGGAAATGCTTGGTTCTTTCTTTATAAATCCGGGAGCTTTCATAGGCTTCTAGCCTAAGCTCCCCAAGCTGCTGTAATTGGAGTTTCCGTTCAATACCAGCTTTTTTCATTTCCAAGTTACAGCACTTGACCGCCCAATACGCACGGTGCTCAACTTCCATAGGGAGATGACATGCCTACCGAATACAAGCCGAAAGGGGGACATCCCTATTGGTGTCTTGAAAGCGGTCCTCTGAGCCCAAAGTGCGTCTTCTAGACGGCGGCTCCAGTCCTTCCTATTCGGCTGCACCACTTTCTCTAAGATCTGCTTGATCTCCCTGTTTGAGATCTCAGCTTGGCCATTGGTCTGGGGATGGTAAGCAGTGGAGACTCTATGCACAACTCCATACTTCCGGAGTAAGGCTTCCATGGTGCGGTTGCAGAAGTGAGTGCCCTGGTCACTGATGATAGCCCAAGGTATTCCGAACCTGCAAAAAATATTGGACCTAACAAAATTGGTGACAACTTTAGAATCGTTAGTCCTAGTGGGGATAGCTTCCACCCACTTTGAAACATAGTCAACAACCAGTAAAATATAAAGAAAACCAAAAGATACAGGGAAAGGACCCATAAAATCAATTCCCCACACATCAAACACCTCATAGAAAAGTATGGGCTTCTGAGGCATTTCACTCTTACGAGTGATAGCCGTGCCTGCTGTTTGACACTCCGTACAAGTCCGGTAGACCTCATAAGCATCTCTAAAAATGGTGGGCCAGTAGAACCCAGAATCTAGGACTTTCCTTGCAGTCCTCTGTGGCCCAAAGTGTCCCCCTACTTGAGAGGCATGAGAAAAGTGCAAAATGGAATCGATCTCATAGTCGGGGACACACCTCCGAATTACCTGATCACTGCAAAACTTCCACAGGTACGGATCATCCCAAACATAGTACTTGGAATCACTCTTGAGTTTGTGGATCTGTGATCTAGTTGCACCTGCAGGAAAAACACCAGCAACAAGATAGTTAACAATGTCAGCAAACCAAGGGGTTACCCCATGCAGATGTAGAAGCTGCTCATCAGGAAAGTCATCCTGGATGGGAGAAGGATCCTCATCCCTTGTTATTCTGCTCAAACGATCAGCTACTAAATTTTCAGCTCCACTCTTGTCTTTTATCTCCACATTAAACTCTTGGAGCAACAACATCCACCGAATTAATCTCGGCTTCGCTTCTGGTTTCTTCAACATGTATTTCAGAGCTGCATGGTCAGTAAAAACAATAACCTTGGAACCTAGCAAATATGACCTAAATTTATCAAGAGCAAAAACAACAGCTAGAAGTTCCTTTTCAGTGGTGGTGTAATTAGACTGTGCAACATCTAAAGTCCTAGAAGCATAATGAATGACATGTGCAGCCTTGCCCACCCTTTGTGCCAGGACCGCTCCCACAGCATAGTTAGAAGCATCACACATGAGCTCAAAAGGGAGGGTCCAGTCAGGGGGTTGGATGATGGGGGTCGAGGTCAATGCCCTTTTCAGGAAGTCAAATGCCTTCTTGCAGTTGTCATCAAAGTTGAACATGCCATCATTCTTCAGCAAGTTTGACAGAGGAAGAGCTATCTTGCTGAAGTCCTTAATGAAGCGCCTGTAGAAACCTGCATGACCAAGAAAAGAACGAATCTCGCGAACGCAAGATGGATAGGGCAATGTAGAAATCACGTCAATTTTAGCAGGATCTACTGAAATACCCTCTTTAGAAATAACATGCCCCAAAACAATCCCCTGTTCTACCATAAAGTGACACTTTTCATAGTTCAAAACAAGGTCAGTTTCAATGCATCTTTCTAAAACCAAATTCAGACTATGCAAGCATGCATCAAATGAGGAATCATATATAGTGAAATCATCCATGAACACTTCCATGCAATTTTCAATAAATTCAGTAAAAATGCTAATCATGCATCTCTGGAAAGTGCCAGGAGCATTGCAAAGGCCAAATGGCATCCTCCTGTAGGCAAACGTGCCGAAGGGGCACGTGAAAGTGGTCTTTTCCTGATCCTCTGGTGCAATGTGGATCTGGAAGTAACCGGAAAAGCCATCAAGAAAACAGTAGTGGGATTTACCAACCAGCCGCTCGAGCATCTGATCGATGAACGGCAAAGGAAAGTGATCCTTTCGAGTGGCTTGGTTCAACCTCCTATAATCAACACAGACTCTCCAGCTATTCTGGACTCTAGTGGGAACAAGCTCATTATTATCATTTCTTACCACTGTGAGGCCGGACTTCTTGGGTACAACTTGTACTGGACTTACCCAACTACTATCAGAGATGGAGTATATGATACCCGCATGCAGAAGTTTTGCCACCTCCTTCTTCACAACATCCAGAGTCAATGGATTGAGCCGCCTTTGGGGCTGCCTAACTGGTTTAGCCCCATCCTCCAACAGAATACTATGCATACATCTGGAGGGGCTAATTCCTGGGATGTCAGTCAAGGTCCACCCAATCGCTTTCTTGTGCTTCTTCAGAATCTCCAATAGCTTAGCTTCCTGGTCAGAGTCAAGGTTGGAAGAAATAATGACTGGAAGTTTTTCATTCCTTTCCAAGTAAGCATACTTCAAATTCCCGGGAAGTGGCTTGAGCTCTAAGGAGGGTGGCTGCTCAATGGATGGTATATTTGGAGCAGCCATGGGGTCAAGAACTTCAGCTGAACAGACAGCTTCACTCACACTATCACCCTGCAAAGTAGAATCAATGAACTCAAGCACAAACAAAGACAAGGGTTAGTGTTAGTACAGTCAGTACATGAATAAATATCATCAAAGCCAGAAACAAATGGAAAATCAGCAACCAAGTCATCATAGGTGTCATCAATAATTTTAGAGAGCAACTCTATTTGAAAGACAGAGTGCTCTTCTAAGGGATGCTTCATAGCATCGAAGATGTTAAACTTTGCAACAATGTCACCAAACTCCATGGACATGGTTCCATCATCAACATCAATCTTTGTCTTTGTCGTCTTCATGAACGGTCTGCCCAGGATGATTAGTGATCTACTTGAATTTTTTTCCCCTGCCATGTCCAGGATGTAAAAGTCAACAGGGAAAATCAACTCATCAACTTGTACCATCACATCTTCTACCATTCCCATAGGGCGAGCATTGGTCCTGTTGGCCAACTGGATAGTGAGACCCGTATGCTGCAAGGGACCAAGATCAAGGTTGTTGAAAACAGAAGTGGGCATGACATTTATGGAGGCTCCCAAATCCAACATGCAATTGTCGAATTTGATGTCCCCAATGGTGCATGGAACAGCAAAAGTGCCCGGATCCTTGCACTTCTGTGGCAGTGCCTGAGTGGGGGCTGAAACAGTAACCCTTTCTAGTGCAGGCTTAGGCTGAATGAGGGCTGAAACATTTCGCCCCAAATCGACTCTCTCATTGCCTTTAAACCTCCTCTTGTGTGTGCAGAAATCCTTCAGAAATTTTGCATATTTGGGAACCTGCTTAATCACATCCAGAAGGGGAATGTTTACCGCCACCTTTCTGAACACATCTAGAATCTCCCTCTCCTTGTCTTCCCCACCAATCTTCTTATTTTTCTGCACTCTTTGTGGGAAGGGGATTGGTGGCACATATACTCTCTCAGCTTCAACAACAACAGAAGGCTCAGGCGTTACCTCAACAGTTTCTTCATTTTTTTCAGGGGCTGCCTCTACAACTTTCCCGGATCTCAAAGAAATGGCACTCACATTAGGATTGGAGACATTGGGATTCACCACTGTTTGTGTAGGTAGTTGGTTTGATCCTTGAGCTTGTTGTATGGTATTCATGGAAGTGGCAAGCTGTCCAATCTGTGTCTGCAAGGCGTGGATGCTAGCATCCGTTCGCTGCTGAAACTGACCAATCTGTCCAACCTGTGTTTGCAAAGTATTAATGCTAGCATCCGTTCGCTGCTGTAGCTGTCCAAATTGCTGCTGAAACTGGAGATTTTGTGCATTTATTTGTCCAGTTATTTGTGAAGCCATTTTCTTGAACATGTCCTCTAGTGAAGGTCCGGAAGGTGCAGAAGTGGCCACTTGGGGAGGATTCTGTGGTGGTGCCAGCGGTAACATTGGTTGTTGCTGTTGTGCTGATGGGTTCCCATACCGAAGGTTTGGATGATTCCTCCAGTTGGGGTGGTACTTATTTGTGGAGAGGTCGGGAGTGTTGTACCGGTTCTGATTGTTGCCTTGATTGTAAGGATTGACTGCATAAGCTTGAGGCAAATCAGTAACTGACTCATTGTTGTGAACTCCGGCAAGTGTACCGGGTCGTCGCAAGTAATAAAAATAACACGGTAAGTAATTACCGAGGTCGAACTCAGGGATTGGGCTACCAATTCGACTAATCCGTGGGAAATCAGATATGTTCGGTCAAGTTACAGAAGAGTTGTTGAGAGAGAGAAGATTAATATCGAAATTCAATTAACAAGTCTAAATAAACTAATTAACTAAAAATCAGAAATTAAAATGTCCAAGGTCACAAATCCACCTACCCAATATGTATTCCCAAGTGATGATGAATTCCTCCCTAAGTTCAATTACAATGTCAACCGGGACCCCTAAATTCTCCTAAATCCACTCTCGTGCTCATTAGGACGTATTCGACGATTGGATTAATTACTTATTCGGTCTCATAACCCTAATCTCGAATTCTATTAAACCTTGTTCCCTATATGGTCGCACTAATCAAATAAATCCACGGTCGTGCTCATGATTCGATTAATGATTCCAATTCAAGTTCTAAAACGCGTCTCGCCGTTTGGCCTCAAACACGTTAACTAGTTAATCACGCAACACATATGATTAACACAATCAATTCAGAATTGGAAAACATTTATGATCCCGGTTCAAGTTCTAAAACGCGAATCGCCGTTAGGCCTCAAACACGTTTTAACTGATTAATCACGCAATACATATGATCAAGCATTCAAATCAGAATCGGAAAACAAGAATTGAATTAAAGAAGAAAGACATACATCATATCGGATTTACATCGCATTGGGTGGCTTCATCGTTCCCTCGGACGATGGGATTAGTTCCTCATGCTCATAGACAAGCGATCGGACGTAATCTCCATAAGAAAAGGGGAGACGCAGCTCCAAAGAGAAAAGAAACTACTCTAAACGCTACTCTAAACAGTGGAAAACTACTAGGATTCGCGGCCCTCCAAAAGCCCTACTGCCTCCTCCAGATCGATCCCCCCTTTTCAAATCTGATCTGCAAAAGCCTTTAAATAGGATTCCTGATCTGCGCTCGCTCGCGAGGCGAGCAGCCTTTCGCGAGGCGAGAATTAAAATTGGCGCGCTTTCAATTTAAACTCTCGCGAGGCGAAAGTGTGTTCGCGGGGCGAGTCTTCAATTTCAGGCTGTGACCTTCATCACGGCTGGGCCGTGATGGCCTCTGACTTCCAAGTCTGCATTCACTCGCGAGGCGAGATGTCTCTCGCGGGGCGAGTCTTCAAACCTCAAACTGTTCACGGGCGTGGTCTTCATCACGGCTTGGCCGTGATGGTCTCTGTCTTGCAGGTCTTCATGATTCGCGGGGCGAGAAGAGTCTCGCGTGGCGAGACAGAAATGTTGACTTTTGCTGCTTTGTTGACCTTCAGTCTCGCGAGGCGAGAATACACTCGCAGGGCGAGTGTCTCCAGACTTGCAATTTCCACTGCTTTTCGACTTTCCTTGACTCCCGGAGCTTCACTTATTTAATCTGAAACAACAAAAGCACCCACAAGCGTAATTCTATTCAAAATAACCTAAAAACTACACAAAATACGCAAAATGAGTCAAAGTCCAACTTAGGAACAAAACAAGGCAAATTTGGGTGAAAACGAGAGTGAACTCGAATAAATAGGCACATGAACCCTAGTTCATCTAGTCATAAAACTAGATAAGCCAGAGGCTTATCAAAATACCCCAAACTTAAACCTTGGTTGTCCCCAAGCAAGCTTAAAACTCAAAAACGACTCAAGACTTGGCAAGCCTAAAGGAATCAATCGATTTCGCACAAATTTAATGCAACTTTACAAAACAGTTTTACTCCAATGATCTCCCCCCTTACATCAATTTAATCCCCACATTCATTTACTTTAAACCATTGAGAACTCATCATTCATTCCATCATTACTCTAAGTAGAGGATCAGAGATACACACAAAAGGAAGATCACCAATTTCAAACAACTGCCTTCCTCACAAGGGTATGTAAAATTTCACTCATTCGCTCAAATTCGTCTAGGCTTTCAACTTTTTCACTCAATTTCACTTATCAAGAGCACTTCCCATGAATTTGATTTTCATCTCAAACGTAGTTCCCACGTAAACATGTATGCAACATCAGAAGGTCTTTTAAAGGTTGTAATGGGGCCTGGCTCAGGGTAGGATAATGAAGGATATTTAGGCTTAAGTCCCTAGGAACTAAGAGAGCATGAGCATTTGACATACATTCCACTCTAATTCCTTTTTCCATTTTTCTTTTTGTCTCGGGTGACTACAGCCTTTTTCCTTGCTAATCTTTTGATTTGCCCCTTTTCTTTTGGCAATTTTTTTTTTATTGCCTTGGGTTTCAACCTTTTTTTTTTCTTTTTCTCATCCCAATATGACATATCACCTCGTAGCCACCCCAAACTTAGTTTCTCACAACCTTTCTCTTGCTCATTTCCATGCTCTCCTAATCCTAAGATTGGGTTAACATGGTTTTTTTTCAGATTTTGGCTCGTAATGTAGGGTCATCAAGAAACAATAGGTCAATTGGGCTCAATTTGACTAACTAGGGAACATGCATTAGGGATGGTTCATTTCAGGCCAAGTAGTTATTCAAAGAACATTGCCTAAATCATTTGATGCCACACATAAACATGCAAACCATATAGAGATTCAAGCAAATTCGGGAAAGTGCAACTTAACAGTGATTCACACATTCAAAAGCAGAGTTGGAGGCTCAAATCCTCACCTGGACATTTTGCAAATTGTTTGACCGAGATACGATTCCTAGTGTGTGCACTCCCCTCACCCCAAACTCATCATAAATCAAGTAATCACAACAAAGTTCTCAAAGTTCAGTTTTCAATTTTTAAGTGGGGATAAACTTTTCTAATTTCAGAACTTAGGGGGAAATCATCAATGGTCAAATAATTCAGGCAATCAATCTACGCTCAATCTAATTAATATCCAACAAGCTTTCCGACACGACATTTCATACAAAAACTCTTGATCTTCTCAAATTATTCAAGAGCGACAAACAAAAACAGAACACAAAGCAAAAACAAAACAAAAGTTAGGAAAAGAGAGAGATACCTAGCTTGGGTTGCCTCCCAAGAAGCGCTTGTTTAACGTCCCGAGCCTGACTTATTAAGAAGCATCCACCTGGATCCCATAGTCTGTGGTACAGAGGCCAAGAGATGCTCATCATGTGAGGTCTTCCACCAGGATCAAATGGTAATTGGAGTGGAGATCGTAGCAGTAATATGACTTTATCATCAACTCCACCTAGCCAGTGTATGAGAACTCCATTGACCTTTGTTATTATGAATTCACTTCCTCTCGGGTCAAATGGTGTTTTCTCGAGGAAGTGTGCCAGACGAGTGGGGGGGTCTAACTTACCCATGTCCACACATGCATGCAAGCCAACATAATTATCCAATGCAGAAATTTTCGGTTGCTTGGCAAGCAGGGTGGAATCCTCTGCACTTTTTCTTCATTTTGTTCTCTACCCCCTTGCTCCGGTGCCTTGCCCCTTGCCAACTCCTCTTCCTCTGGTTGCTCTTCCTCATCATGTGGTTGTTCCGGGGCCATGTCACTTGCCAATTCCTTTTCCTCCGGTTGTTCTTCCTCAACATGTGGTAGTTCTTCCTCAACTCCCTGAGAACTAGTTACATCCTAGTCATATCCCAACACCCCACTGCTTCTAGTTGTTGTGGCATTGCATTGGTTCTTAGGGTCGTTCTCGGTATCAACTGGGAGAGTCTCTGGGGGACACTCATTTAGTTGCTTTGTGAGCTGGGCAATCTGCATCTCTAGATTCTGAAGTGACATCCCTGTCTGAGTTGCCAACTTGTCAATTGTCGCATTCATCTTCTCAAAAGATGTGGCTGTAAAAGTTGACAACTTCTCAAGAGCCAACTCCCAAGGTTGTGGTTGCCAATTCTGTTGAGGTTGCTGTTGCCAATTTTGTTGAGGTTGTGGTTGCCAGGCTCGACCATCGCCGAAATTACTCCAAGCGACATCCGGATGGTCTCTACTCATATCACCCCAATACTGATTCTGACTCTGATAGTTGTTCTGGGGCACGCTGTCATTATGCCATGGTTCCACATATACTTGAGGGAAGTAGAACGGACAACTCCAAGTGTCATGGTTCCCATCACAATATTCGCAGCCCGGAAGCATTCCTTCGTGTACCTAGCATACAAAACAAGGCAAGACCAAGTGGAATCAAAGAAGTAGAGAGAGATAGTAGAAAATAAAAAGAAAATAATAAAAATAAAAATAAAAATAAGAACAAAAATAACTTAACCAAATAATCAAGCTCCCCTAAAATCAGAAAAATTGGTTGTGCCAATCCCCGGCAACGGCGCCAAAAACTTGTTGTGAACTCCGGCAAGTGTACCGGGTCGTCGCAAGTAATAAAAATAACACGGTAAGTAATTACCGAGGTCGAACTCAGGGATTGGGCTACCAATTCGACTAATCCGCGGGAAATCAGATATGTTCGGTCAAGTTACAGAAGAGTTGTTGAGAGAGAGAAGATTAATATCGAAATTCAATTAACAAGTCTAAATAAACTAATTAACTAAAAATCAGAAATTAAAATGTCCAAGGTCACAAATCCACCTACCCAATATGTATTCCCAAGTGATGATGAATTCCTCCCTAAGTTCAATTACAATGTCAACCGGGACCCCTAAATTCTCCTAAATCCACTTTCGTGCTCATTAGGACGTATTCGACGATTGGATTAATTACTTATTCGGTCTCATAACCCTAATCTCGAATTCTATTAAACCTTGTTCCCTATATGGTCGCACTAATCAAATAAATCCACGGTCGTGCTCATGATTCGATTAATGATTCCAATTCAAGTTCTAAAACGCGTCTCGCCGTTTGGCCTCAAACACGTTAACTAGTTAATCACGCAACACATATGATTAACACAATCAATTCAGAATTGGAAAACATTTATGATCCCGATTCAAGTTCTAAAACGCGAATCGCCGTTAGGCCTCAAACACGTTTTAACTGATTAATCACGCAATACATATGATCAAGCATTCAAATCAGAATCGGAAAACAAGAATTGAATTAAAGGAGAAAGACATACATCATATCGGATTTACATCGCATTGGGTGGCTTCATCGTTCCCTCGGACGATGGGATTAGTTCCTCATGCTCATAGACAAGCGATCGGACGTAATCTCCATAAGAAAAGGGGAGACGCAGCTCCAAAGAGAAAAGAAACTACTCTAAACACTACTCTAAACAGTGGAAAACTACTAGGATTCGCGGCCCTCCAAAAGCCCTACTGCCTCCTCCAGATCGATCCCCCCTTTTCAAATCTGATCTGCAAAAGCCTTTAAATAGGATTCCTGATCTGCGCTCGCTCGCGAGGCGAGCAGCCTTTCGCGAGGCGAGAATTAAAATTGGCGCGCTTTCAATTTAAACTTTCGCGAGGCGAAAGTGTGTTCGCGGGGCGAGTCTTCAATTTCAGGCTGTGACCTTCATCACGGCTGGGCCGTGATGGCCTCTGACTTCCAAGTCTGCATTCACTCGCGAGGCGAGATGTCTCTCGCGGGGCGAGTCTTCAAACCTCAAACTGTTCACGGGCGTGGTCTTCATCACGGCTTGGCCGTGATGGTCTCTGTCTTGCAGGTCTTCATGATTCGCGGGGCGAGAAGAGTCTCGCGTGGCGAGACAGAAATGTTGACTTTTGCTGCTTTGTTGACCTTCAGTCTCGCGAGGCGAGAATACACTCGCGGGGCGAGTGTCTCCGGACTTGCAATTTCCACTGCTTTTCGACTTTCCTTGACTCCCGGAGCTTCACTTATTTAATATGAAACAACAAAAGCACCCACAAGCGTAATTCTATTCAAAATAACCTAAAAACTACACAAAATACGCAAAATGAGTCAAAGTCCAACTTAGGAACAAAACAAGGCAAATTTGGGCGAAAACGAGAGTGAACTCGAATAAATAGGCACATGAACCCTAGTTCATCTAGTCATAAAACTAGATAAGCCAGAGGCTTATCACTCATCTTTCAGAATGGGGCATGCATCTGCCATGTGCTCAGGAGAACTACACATGCCACACAACCTTGCCGACTGAACCTTATCCATTGCCAACTGCTTCACCAAAGAAGTGAGCTCATCAATTCTATTCTCAAGGGCCTGGTTGGAAGAAGAGCTATGGACCTCATTCACACCCCTTGTCTCAACAGAATTTCTCCTGGTTGTAAACTGTTGGGAGTTCAGTGACATATTTTCAATCAATTGCTTGGCAGCAGCTGGAGTCTTATCAACAAGTGCTCCCCCACTAGCAGCGTCCAAAATATTTCTATCCATCGGTAGTAACCCCTTATAAAAATACTGAATAAGGAGCTGCTCGAAAATCTGATGCTGAGGGCAACTGGATACCAACTGCTTGAATCTCTCCCAATACTCAGCCAATGACTCATTGCCTTGTCTGATGCCACATATTTCCTTCCTGATTGATGCAGCTCTGGAGGCAGGAAAGTATCTCTCTAAAAAGACCTTCTTCAAATCGTTCCAGGTGGTAACAGAGTTTGGCTCAAGATAGTACAGCCAATCCTTTGCAGCGCCCTGTAGTGAGAACGGGAAGGCTCTCATCTTGATGTGATCCTCAGTTATTCCCTCTGGTCTCAAGGGTGTAGAGAAGACAACCTGGAATTCCTTCAGATGCTTATGTGGATCCTCACCTGCAAGACCACTAAACCTTGGCAACAAGTGTATTAAACCAGATTTTAATTCAAAGGGAGCAACAGCACCAGCATATTCAATAGCCAATTTTTGACACGCTGTCGCACAAGGGTCAAAAAGCGAGTGGTTTACAAAATTTTAGTAGAGCGCGGCAACTCGGGTATCGTCTCACAAGGACTCTTGAATTGTTATTCACCACAAAAATCAGTGTTTGGGGGGGGGGGGGGGTTTGGTTTGAAATTCAATTGCAAAACAAAACAAAACAGAGCAATAAGAACAGAGCAAATTAAGAGATTATCAAATAAGCTAAAGATGATTAATCTACTGTTCTCGATTTCCCAACCATCATCAGTTCATATAAATTCCAAGCCCTAAGCAGATTCTAATCCCCTTTCGGTTGTAGCAACAATTAACAAGCGAAATCGCTACTACGAGATATATGTTCCTAATTCCCGAATTAATAAACGGGGTGAAGCACTCGTGAATTAAGCAAACACGATTGTACACACGCGAATTATGCAAACGCGATTAAATATAGGAACATAACATCACCGAAATAAATCAACACAAACACTATACACTCCTGAATTAAGAAAACAGAAACATATAGCATAGTATTGAAAAGGGAAAAAGCAAACAAAACAGGAATTACAGAACCTCAAGTGCGGTGGAAATCGATTACAGTAGACTAATCCAAGAAAGTTAGTTCTCCATAAAAACGTAGCACACCCAGAAATCTATAAAAAAAAATAGTGGATAATCAAAAGTCTTTCTAATCTGCCCAGAACAGCAATTTATAACTTTCAGTATTTGCGCCCTCTCGCGAGGCAAACACTCACTCGCGAGGCGAATCTTATGAAGAAATCTGCAATGTTTGGACTTCTCGCGAGGCGAAGAATGTCTCGCGAGGCGAGTAATGGAAGAGTCTTCTTATTATGCTCGTTATGAGAATCAGGGCCTGGGCGTGATGGCTTCTGGTCTTCCGTATCGCGGGGCGAGACAAGGTTCGCGAGGCGACACAGAAAGGTTTGCATTTTTCTGGAACAGTCAGCCTTCAGGCTCGCGAGGCGAGAATAGGATTCGCGGGGCGAGACAGAGAGGATGACATTCTGCTGTTCGGGCTGGTCTTAGGTTCGCGAGGCGAGTAGCCTATCGTGGGGCGAAAACTTCCAGGAATTCAATTTCCCCTGTTTCTTCATTCCCTTGACTTCTAACTTAACCTGAAAACAATGAAATAGCCATACGTGTTTTATTTGACTCAAAACTGGCTAAATTAACCTAAAACTACTTAAACGACTCAAAATGTTGCTTGAGGACAATCGAGTCTAATTTGGGCGAAAACGAAATATAATTAACACAAAACCATGGTCATACTAGCCATAAAACTAGATGAGCCAGAGGCTTATCAGAGCAACAGTATCTTTTAATAACCCTTTCCATGGTACATGTGTTTGTTGTGTTGAGCGATTTACCTGTGATTTTGAAAGATTTTAATTGAATGATGCATGTTATTAATAAACTAATTTGTTAAAATTAGGGGTTTTGAATTAAAATGAAAAATTATTAAATTGGGTATTTATTCTTGTTATTGATGGCATGAAATACATGGTTGGTGTCTGTATTAGTTGAATGACGTGCTTATTGGTGTATATTATGTCATGTGAGTTTATTTGACATGCATGATAAGATCAAATGTTTAATTTTTGGTAAATGAGTTGTTACACGTATGAGACATGAAATTGTGCCTTATGATGAATTGTATGATGTTTGACGCAATACCACCTATGATAGGGGTATCGAAGAGAAATACCGCCTTAAGGGGGTATCGAAAGTAACATCGCCACGTGGTTGGGATGTCGAAAATGAGTAATACTAACTAAAAAGGAGTATCGAAAGTAACACCGCCACAGGTTGGGGTGTCGAAAAAGGAGAAATACCACCATGTGCACATGGGAGGTATCGAAATGGAAATGTCCCCGACAGGAGAGTGACGTCGAAACACTCCTCGTGAGTAGGGGTGGGCAATGGGACGCCATTGTCGTGTGACGTGTGAATATATGGCATGCCGGCAAGAGGCCAATTTAATTAGGAGGTCTTCGGACCGCTTGGATTAAACTAGGATTTATCTGGTATATGGAATGTGATGTATTGAGATGAGATTATTATTGACATTAAAAGTATTTCCTTTTATATATATAATTTTGGAAATTTAGCGGGTGCCATGGACAGTTTTTCCGGTTACCGCATCGGCTGAGAACAATTCTATTTTCGAAAGTATTTTATAAAACCGTCTCATTATAAGTATTGTTTTCAGAGCACGAGGAGGACGTCATTGAAACTGAAGAGGCGTGAAGACTTGGTGGATTCTATTAGTTATTCTTTCTAGTTGGGTTAGTATTTTATTAAATAAGGAGTCGTATGTGGCTAGACACATTTATTTATTTATCGTTGGGTTTGTTAGTAGACGCCCGATATTGAGGCTTGTGGTTTGCATTTATATTTATATTCATTACATGGATATTTTATTACTATTTTATTTAATATGAGGTATTTTCCTACTTAGTTATTTGAGGAAAATTTTATGACATGTGTTATTTTAATTAAATGTTTTGAAGGATTTTTATTGAAATTAATTTGGGTTACTAATGTAACGAAGGGCGTTACATTTATGGTATCAGAGCAGTTCGATTCTAAATCGGACTGTGGTAGTGGGGCTTTTTCAAAAACAAAACTTGGGCGCATAGGATGCTTGTTAGAGTTATAATTCTGCATTATATTCTTTTGGATATTGGACTTGATCAACCCACTGTTTGATTGGTGGTATGCAGATTATGGCAGCAAACAGGCGAGGGAGAAATGATGCACTTGCAGCGACTCTGGCTCGAATGGCCAGAGTTATACAGGAGCAGACGGAGACTTTCCGTCAGATGAGGGATAAGGGGGACGTGCTTAACGTGGTACCGGTTGCAACTCCAGATCCACAGTACAGGGGTCTGTCAGAGTTTAGGAATAATAATCTGCCAGCTTTTCGAGGGACCACCGATCCTATTGAGGCAAAGGAATGGTTACTGAAATTAGAGAAGATCTTCCGGGTCATGGGGTGCTCTGATGCTCAGAAGGTGGATTTTGCCACCTATATGTTAGAGTCAGATGCAGAACACTGGTGGAACTGTGCCAGGGGCGGGTTGCTTGTTTCGGGTGCCCCTATCACGTGGGACAGATTCAAGGAGATATTTCTGGAGAAGTACTTTCGGCACAGTATCCGGATACAGAAAGAGATGGAGTTTCTACATCTTCGTCTGGGGAGTATGACGGTGGCAGAATATGTGGCCAAGTTTGAGAGGTTTGCAAGGTTCTTCACACAGGTGAGGGATAATCCTGATGGTCCATGGAAAGCAATTAAGTTCGAGCAGGGTTTGAAGCCAGAGCTGCAGAGCCTTATTGAGCTCCTAGAGATTCAAGACTACCCCACTTTAGTGAACAAGTGTAGGGTGGCGGAGCAGAATATGCAAGCTGTGCTGACCGAGAGGTCGAAGGAGAAGAGCTTCAGTGACAGCAAGAGGTTCCATGGGAAAGGGGGTAATTTCCAAAAGAGCCTACGACCTGTGCTTGCAATCACAAAGGGTAAGCAGGTTCGAGGTGCTCAAGGTGAGAAGGGGACTGCATGTTACAAGTGTGGGTGGCAGCATGGAGATCGTGTGTGCCCAGCGGTACAAACCACTTGCCACAAATGCGGGAAGATGGGGTACTTTTCTAGGATGTGCAAGTCAGGAGGACAATCTCAAACCAGATCATTGAACCACGGAAGGGTCTTTACCATCCAAGGAGAGGAGATAAAGGAGTCCGACGGTTTGATCCAAGGTAAGGGTTTTATCAAAGGTCATGATGTTATCATATTGTTCGATTCGGGAGCAACACATTCATTCATTTCATTTAAATGTGCTCAATTCTTAGAGTTACCTGGTACTAAACTGTCATATGATTTGTGTGTTTCGACCCCTGCTAAATATAGATTGATTACTTCTTCTGTCTGCCTGCAATATCCCTTATTGTTTCAAGACCTGACTTATATTGTTGATTTGATATGTTTACCTATGTCTGGTCTGGATATTATTTTGGGCATGGACGGGTTGTCTTGTAATAATGCTATTATTGATTGTGCTAGTCGAACTATTCTTTCATTCCACAGTCCATGTCTGTTGACTCTCCTAGGACGGAATATCTTATCTCTACTGCCTCATGTCATAAGTGCTTAGTCGAGGGAGCTCAGGGATGTATACTCCTCTTTTCTGCTAAGATAGAGGCTAAAGTGATATATCGGTGTTGCCTATTGTGTGTGAGTTCCCAGATGTGTTTCCTAAGGATGTCTCTAGTTTACCTCCAGATAGAGAGATTGAGTTTACCATAGATCTAGTAACTGGGAGTGGACCTGTATCAGTAGCACCCTATAGGATGGCACCTCTATAGTTGAGAGAGCGCAAGAAACGGATAGAGGATATGTTACAAAAGGGGTTTATTAGGCCTAGTGTGTCACCTTGGGGAGCACCAGTGCTTTTAGTGAAGAAAAAGGATGAGAGTATGAGGTTGTGTGTTGATTATAGGCAACTGAATAAGGTAACCATCAAGAACAAATATCCCTTGCCTAGGATAGATGACCTCTTAGATCAGTTAAGGGGAGCGTCGGTGTTTTACAAAATAGATCTAAGATCGGGATACCATCAAATTAGAGTTAGAAGCGAGGACATCCCTAAGACAGCCTTCAGGACAAGGTATGGGCACTATGAGTATGTAGTGATGCCCTTTGGAGTGACCAACGCCCCAGCCGTTTTCACGGACTACATGAATCGGATCTTTAGGACCTTTTTGGACAGGTTTGTGGTGGTGTTCATAGATGATATTTTAATATACTCTAGGACACCAGAAGAACATGGAGAACACTTAAGGTTGATGTTGCAGATCTTGAGGGACGAGCGTCTTTATGCCAAACCGGAGAAGTGTGAATTTTGGCTAGACGGGGTAAAGTTTTTAGGACACACCATCTCAAAGGATGGTGTGGCGGTTGATTCCTCTAAAGTTGATGCGGTGTTGGGATGGGAACAACCTAAGACAGTAACCAAAGTAAGAAGTTTCTTAGGCTTAGCTGGTTACTATAGGAAGTTCATAGAGGGGTTCTCTAGATTAGCCTTACCTCTGACCCAGTTGACTAGGAAAGGGAAACCTTTTGTTGTGTGGGACCAGGAGTGTGAGGACGGGTTCCAAGAACTTTAGAGGAGGTTGGTGTCATCACCAGTCTTAACTATACCAGATCCCTTAGTGAGTTTTGTGGTATACTGCGACGCATCTAAGAATGGCTTGGGATGTGTCTTAATGCAGGAGGGCAAGGTGGTAGCATATGCCGTGGTTTTTCCCCTTAAGATTTGGAGGCATTACCTTTACGAGGAAAAGTTTCAAGTTTTTAGTGACCATAAAAGCCTAAAATATATGTTCGACCATAAGGAGTTGAACATGAGACAACGAAGGTGGATGGAGTTCCTTAAGGACTATGACTTCGAGTTGAAGTACCACCCGGGAAAAGCAAATGTGGGGGCGAATGCTTTGAGTAGGAAGTCCCTACACGTGTCGAGCTTGATGGTGCAAGAGCTGAACCTCAGGGAGGAGTTTAGGGACATGAATCTGGAGGTTTTGGATGTGTCCTTAAATGTCTTAAGCTTGAAGTTGAATAGGTTGGAAATTAATAGTGACCTTAGAGATGAGGTTAGGCGGGAACAACTTTTAGACCAGGAGTTGCAGTCTCGGTTGGACAAGTGGGTTATGAGTTGTCTGTTGATGGGCTAGTGAAGTTTAAGAATAGGATCGTTGTTCCTAAGGAGGGGAGCCTTAGAGAGAAGATATTAGAGGAAGCTCATAAGGGAAAGTTTACCATACATCCTGGAATAACTAAGATGTACCAAGACCTTAAGAGGATGTATTGGTGGCTAGCTTCGTAACTAGGTGTTTAGTGTGCCAAAAGGTTAAGATAGAACATCAGAAGCCTTCGGGGTTGTTGCAGTCCTTGGAGATTCCAGAATGGAAGTGGGAGAGAATTTCTATGGACTTTGTGATGGGGTTACCTAAGACACGTTTGGGCTTAGACGCCATTTGGGTGATAGTGGATAGGTTGACCAAGTCTTCCCACTTCTTGCCAATTAAGGCAACCTATAGCTTAGACAAGTTGGCCTACCTCTATATCAAGGAAATAGTCAAGCTTCATGGGATACCCACATCTATAGTGTCGGATAGAGACCCGAGGTTTACCTCTAGATTTTGGAGAGCTTTTCAGCAAGCCTTTGGGACTAAGTTGAACCTTAGCACGGCCTATCATTCCCAAACGGATGGTCAGTCAGAGCGGACCATTCAGACCCTTGAGGACATGCTTAGGGCATGTGTCTTGGATGGAGGAGGGAGTTAGGATAGATCCCTACCTCTCATTGAGTTTGCGTATAACAATAGTTATCACGCTAGTATAGGCATGGCACCCTATGAGGTCCTATATGGGAGGAAGTGTAGGTCCCCTTTATGTTGGTGTGAGGTGGGTGACAAAACCTTGATAGGACCTAAATTGGTCCAGGAAACCACCGAGAGAATAAAAATGATTAGGGAGAGGATGCGCACGGCGCAAAGTAGACAAAAGAGCTACACCGACAAAAGGAGAAAGCCTCTAGAATTCCAGGAAAGTGAGCATGTATTTTTGAGAGTCACTCCTAAGACAGGGGTAGGGAGGTCGATGAAAGTCCGCAAGCTAGATCCTCGTTTCATGGGACCTTTCCAAATCCTTAAAAGAGTCGGGCCTGTTGCTTATCAATTGGCCCTTCCGCCACAGTTGGCAAACCTTCATGATGTTTTCCATGTGTCGCAACTCAAAATATGTGCCTGATGAATCTCATGTGATAGCTCCCGAGTCTGTACAATTGAAGGATAATTTGATCTATAAGCCAAAGCCTAGTCGAATCATGGAGAAGAGCACTAAGACTCTAAGGAACAAGGCGATTTCATTGGTGAAAGTGTTATGGGACGGATTGACTCCTGAGGAAGCCACTTGGGAGATGGAGGAGGATATCGTTCGTCAATACCCGGATTTTATTATCTAAGGTATGGTAACCTTTTAGTTTCGAATATGACATATGTTAAAATAAGTGCTTGAGTATGAGGCGAATTTCGGGGATGGAATTCTTTAAGGAGGGGAGAAAATGTAACATCCCAAAATATTAATATAATTTTAATTTACATATTTTTTTTAATAAAATATTAAACTAGTTTGAGTTTTAGTGTAAAAGATTTGTAACATAAAAAATTTATTGAAAGTGCTTAATAATTAAGAGTACAAAAATTTAAAATTTGAAATAAAATGATGCCCATAAGTCAAGTAAGGGACGCCACCTTTCATCATTATAGTTAGCATACATATTAGGCTAATAGTAGAAAAGGAACACAAGGATTTGAAAAAAAAAAAAAAAAAGAACTAATGTGAATAATAGCCATCACGCCTGGGCTATTAGGCCCACCATTTTTTATTTTAAAGATTGCACAATAATACCTTTTGTGAGGGTTCTCTTCGTAACACCCGGGTGCCGACGAGGGCGGGGAGTGGTCGTCGGTGCAAGAAGGCACGGACAAGGAGCGGCTCCTGGCAGGCTTCTAGGCGGAGGGGCACATGAATGAACCGATTACACACCCGAATGAATTGATTGGTACTACCTATACTAATAAGATGCATCTTCTTTTCGGTAGCCCGTCACTTAAGAACTCCACAGTTAAGCGTGCTTGACTTGGAGCAATTCTGAGATGGTTGACCTCCTGGGAAGTTTTCCCAGGAAGCGTGTGAGTGAGGACGAAGCGCGCTGAAAAGACCCGTGTTGGTTTGTGGGGACAGTCGTCAATCCATAAAGCAGCCAGGGATGTTACAAATGGTATCAGAGCGGCAACTCTCCCAGTAAGGTGTGGTTCGGAGGCAGACAAGCGGAAGCTGGTGGGCATGTAACACCGGTGCCGACGAGGCGGGAGTGGTCGCCGGTGCAAGAAGGCACGGGCAGGAGGAGCGGCTCTGGCGAGGCTTCTAGGCGGAGGGACACATGAATGAATCGATAACACACCCAAATGAGAGGGATCCTTAGACTCGTATAGGTATGGGACTATACGGTTGGGGAATGCTTATATGAATTGATCCATTTGTAACATCCCGGATGCTTTATGGATTGACGATCGTCCCCACGCACCAACACGGGTCTTTTCAAGATGCTTTGTCCTCACTCACACGCCTTCCCGGAAAACTTCCCGGAGGTCACCCATCCTGCACTGCTCCAGGTCAAGCTCGCTTAACTGTGGAGTTCTTAAGTGATGGGCTACCGAAAATAAGATGCATCTTGTTAGTATAGGTAGTACCAATCAATTCATATAAGCCTTCCTCAACTGTATAGTCCCATGCCTACACAGTCTCAAGATCCTTCTCATTCGGGTGTGTAATCGATTCATTCATGTGTCGCTCCGCCTAGAAGCCTGCCAGGAGCCGCTCCTTGTCCTTGCCTTCTTGCACCGGCGACTACTCCCCGTCCTCGTCGGCACCCGGGTGTTACATGGCCACCAGCTTCCGCTTGGATCGTCCCCGAACCACACCGTACTGGGAGAGGTGCCGCTCTGATACCATAAATGTAACGCCCTTTGTTACATTAGTAATCCCAAGATAAAATCAATAAAAATCTTTTAAAACATTTAATTAACACATATATCTCATAAGGAAAAATTAAATTATATATATATATATATATATATATATATATTTAGTCTGAAAATACCTCATATTAAATAATATAGTAATAAAATATCCATGTAATGAATATAAATATAAATGAAAACCACAAGCCTCAAAACCGGGCGTCTAATTACAATCCGAGAAAAAAAAATACATAAACAAAAAGAACGCCATCAGCACCCTCAACCATACTGCATTACTAACCAACTAGGCGATAAGAAGATAACTCCTCGGGTCTCTGGGTCCTCAACAGCGATGTCCTCAGTCTCTGAAAACAATACTTATAATGAGATATAAAATCCCAGTGATCAACGATACAGTTTTATAAAATATTTTCGAAAATAGCATTGTTCTCAGTCAGCGTGGTAACCGGAAAAACTGTCCATGACACCCGCTAATTTTACAAAATAATATATATAAAAGAAAATACTTTTAATATCAACAATAATTTCATCAACTCAATAGCATATAACGTAACAATAACTCCTCTCAATACATCACATTCCATATACCAAATAAATTCTAGATTAACCCAAGCGGCCCGAAGACCTCCTAGTTAAATTGGTCTCTTGCCGGCATGCCATAAATTCACATATCACACGACAATGGTGTCCCATTGCCCACCCCTACTCACGAGGAGTATTTCGATGTCACCCTCCTGTCGGGGACATTTCCATTTCGATACCTCCCATGTGCACATGGTGGTATTTCTCCTTTTTCTACACCCCAACCTGTGGCGGTGTTACTTTCGATACTCCTTTTTAGGTAGTATTACTTATTTTCGACATCCCAATTATATGAGGATGTTACTTTCGATACCCCATTACGGTGGTATTACTTTTCGATACCCCTATCATAGGTGGTATTACGGCAAACATCATCCAACATACTATAACTCAAACATGTCATGTCTCATGCATGTAACAAACTATTTTCCACGAATTAAACAAATAAATTTCTCCCAACAACAAGCAATCACGAATATCACAATATATCATACATGAATAAGCACCTTACAACATCAATTAATCAACTTATTCCCCTTTTAACGAAAACCCCCAATTTTAGAAATTAGGTTACTGGCAATATGCATCAAATCAATTAAAAACTACCAATTTCATATGGTAATTCATTGTCAACACAAACAATCATATATACCATGGGAAGGGTTCGCAAAAAGTATTGTTACTCACCTCTCGAATGCCTCCAAAATGCTCTAAAATTTTTGTATGATAAAACTAATATTTCTGTAAAAAAAATCTTCTTCCCTTCAGTGTCACGATGGCACTACCAAAAAAAAGAAACGCGTCTCAGAAAATTCACTATGCGGCTCTTCCCAGAATTTGTTGTGCGGTGCACCCTTATGTTCACGTTGCCTTAACCGCAGTGTCAAATTCCCTGACGCGTTTCCCTTTTTCCATTTCATTATATATATATATATATATATATATATATATATATATTAAAACCTATGTGAATTTGTTTTTTTTTTTTGGTAAAATCCAAAAATGAATAAAAGGCCCATGCACGTCACTTTCTTTTATATATATATATATATATATATATATATATATATATATATATATATATATATATATATATATATATATTACATTCTTTAAAATATTTAAGTAATTTCAATAAATCCTCATACTATTAAATTTTTTACACTAAACCTCTTAATTATATTTTATTTGTACTATACATTTTAATAATCAATATTTTTTTATCAACTTAATTATAATAAAATTTCTAGGATGTTACATTTTCTCCCCTCCTTAAATAATTTCGTCCCCGAAATTCGTCTCACACTTACGCACTTATTTTAACATGTCATATTCAAAACAAAAAGGTTGTCATACCTTAGATAATAAAATATGGATATTGGCGTACGATGTCCTTCTCCATCTCCCAAGTGGCTTCCTCCGGAGTCAATCCTTCCCATAACACTTTTACCAATGGAATTGTCTTGTTCCTTAGAGTCTTAGTGCTCTTCTCCATGATTCGACTAGGCTTTGGCTTATAGATCAAATTATCCTTCAATTGTACAGACTCAGGAGCTATCACATGAGATTCATCAGGCACATATTTTGAGTTGCGACACATGGAAAACATCATGAGGTTTGCCAACTGTGGCGGGAGAGCCAGTTGGTAAGCAACAGGCCCGACTCTTTTAAGGATTTGGAAAGGTCCCATGAAACTAGGATCTAGCTTGCGGACTTTCATCGACCTCCCTACCCCCGTCTTAGGAGTGACTCTCAAAAATACATGCTCACTTTCCTGGAATTCTAGAGGCTTTCTCCTTTTGTCGGTGTAGCTCTTTAGTCTACTTTGCATCGTGCGCATCCTCTCCCTAATCATTTTTATTCTCTCGGAGGTTTCCTGGACCAATTCAGGTCCTATCAAGGTTTTCTCACCCACCTCACACCAACATAAAGGGGACCTACACTTCCTCCCATATAGGGCCTCATAGGGTGTCATGCCTATACTAGCGTGATAATATTGTTATACGCAAACTCAATGAGAGGTAGGAACCTATCCCAACTCCCTCCTTCATCCAAGACACACGCTCTAAGCATGTCCTCAAGGGTCTGAATGGTCCGCTCTGACTGACCATCCGTTTGGGGATGATAGGTCGTGCTAAGGTTCAACTTAGTCCCAAAGGCTTGCTGAAAAGCTCTCCAAAATCTAGAGGTAAACCTCGAGTCTCTATCCGACACTATGGATGTAGGTATCCGATAAAGCTTGACTATTTCCTTGATATAGAGGTAGTCCAACTTGTCTAAGCTATAGGTTGCTTAATTGGCAAGAAGTGGGCAGACTTGGTCAACCTATCCACTATCACCCAAATGGCGTCTAAGCCCAAACGCGTCTTAGGTAGCCCCATCACAAAGTCCATAGAAATTCTCTCCCACTTCCATTCTGGAATCTCCAAGGACTGCAACAACCCCGAAGGCTTATGATGTTCTATCTTAACCTTTTGGCACACTAAACACCTAGTTACGAAGCTAGCCACATCCTTTTTCATTCCTGGCCACCAATACATCCTCTTAAGGTCTTGGTACATCTTAGTTATTCCAGGATTTATGGAAAACTTTCCCTTATGAGCTTCCTCTAATATCTTCTCTCTAAGGCTCCCCTCCTTAGGAACAACGATCTTATTCTTAAACTTCACTAGCCCATCAACAGACAACTCATAACCCTCTTGTCCCAACCGAGACTGCAACTCTTGGTCTAAAAGTTGTTCCCGCCTATCCTCGTCTCTAAGGTCACTATTAATTTCCAACCTATTCAACTTCAAACTCAAGGCATCTAAGGACACATCCAACACCTCCAGATTCATGTCCCTAAACTCCTTCATGAGGTTCAGCTCTTGCACCATCATGCTCGACACATGCAGGGACTTCCTACTCAAAGCATCCGCCACCACATTGGCTTTTCCCGGATGGTACTTCAACTCGAAGTCATAGTCCTTAAGGAACTCCATCCACCTTCGTTGTATCATGTTCAACTCCTTCTGGTCGAACAGATATTTTAGGCTTTTATGATCACTAAAAACTTCAAACTTTGCCCCGTAAAGGTAATGCCTCCAAATCTTAAGGGCAAAAACCACGGTTGCTAGCTCTAAGTCATGGGTAGGGTAATTCCCCTCATGTGGCCTAAGCTGCCTAGAGGCATATGCTACCACCTTGCCCTCATGCATTAAGACATATCCCAAGCCATTCTTAGATGAGTCGCAGTATACCACAAAACTCACTAAGGGATTCGGTATAGTTAAGACTGGTGATGACACCAATCTCCTCTTAAGCTCTTGGAACCCGTCCTCACACTTCTGGTCCCACACAAAAGGTTTCCCCTTCCTAGTCAACCGAGTCAAAGGTAAGGCTAATCTAGAGAACCCCTCTATGATAGGGGTATCGAAAAGAAATATCGCCTTAATGGGGTATCGAAGGTAACATCGCCATGTGGTTGGGATGTCGAAAATGAGTAATACTACCTAAAAAGGAGTATCGAAAGTAACACCGCCATAGGTTGGGGTGTCGAAAAAGGAGAAATACCACCGTGTGCACATGGGAGGTATCGAAATGGAAATGTCCCCGACACGAGGGTGACATCGAAACACTCCTCGTGAGTAGGGGTGGGAAATGGGACGCCATTGTCGTGTGATGTGTGAATTTATGGCATGCCGGGAAGAGACCAATTTAATTATGAGGTCTTCGGGCCGCTCGGATTAATCTAGAATTTATTTGGTATATGGAATGTGAAGTATTGAGTTGATGAGATTATTATTGATATATAAAGTATTTTCTTTTATATATATTATTTTGGAAAATTAGCGGGTTCCATGGACAGTTTTTCGGTTACCGCGCCGGCTGAGAACAATGTTATTTTCGAGAATATTTTATAAAACTGTATTGTTGATCACTGGGATTTTATATCTCATTATAAGTATTGTTTTCAGAGACCGAGGACACCGCCGTTGAGGACCCAGAGACTTGAGGAGTCATCTTCTCATCACTTAGTTGGTTAGTAATGCAGTATGGTTGAGGGTGCTGACGACGTTCTTTTTTTTGTTTATGTATTGTTTTTCTCGGATTGTAATCAGACGCCCGGTTTTGAGGCTTGTGGTTTCTCATTTATATTTATATTCATTACATGGATATTTTGTTACTATATTATTTAATATGAGGTATTTTCAGACTTTAAATATTTTTTTAAATTTTTCCTTATGAGATATATGTTTTAATTAAATGTTTCAAAGGATTTTTATTGATTTTATCTTGGGATTACTAATGTAACGAAGGGCGTTACATTTATTGTATTAGAGCAGTTCGATTCTAAATCGGACTGTGGTAGTGAGACTTTTTCTAAAACAAAACTTGGGCGCATAGGATGCTTGTTAGAGTTATAAATACTGTTTGCTATTCTTTGGGATATTGGACATGATCAACCCAATATTTCATAGGTAGTGAGCAGATTTATAAGACTAATAGGCGAGGGACGAACATTGCACTTGCAGCAGCTTTGGTTTGTATGATCAGAGCTACGCAAGGGCGGACGGAGGCTCTCCGTCAACTGTAGGGGAATAGAGATCAATCACTGATGGAGTGGTGGCTACCTAGGACCCTTAGCACGTGGAACTTTTCGAATTAAAGAAGAATGATCCGCTATTATTCCGAGGCAGCTTAGAATCCGAAGGAGACTTGATTTCTTTAACTCGTATAGGGGAAGAAGTTACTATATTTTTTGATTCAGGAGCAGCACTTTCTTTGATATATCCTTCAAGTGTGAAATTTGAGTTGCATATCTTTCATTTGTCCTTTGAGTCATGTGTTTCTAAAAAAAAAAGTTGTAATTTAGGGTACTTGATTCTTTATATGATATTTTTGAATGTTGATGATGAATTGATTTTAATAAATTTATTTTCCTTGAATCTATAAGGAATTATTACTAATGGTAGTTTTATATGTGCGTTCATGCTGGTCTTTTCTTGTTTACACTATTCTCGTCATCTATACTTCTGCCAACACTATCAAAACCCATTCCCATATCTAATTGAAATGTCCTATTAATTTTTTTTTAATTCCTTCTGTGCGTGAAGTTCACCTCCATCGCATCGAGGCCAATTTATTGAATTGTAATTATATTTCTAACTTCCTCTGACTCATGGATTTAATTGTGGCATGAATTCTATTTTTTGTTAGTTCGAATCAAATTATATATTTAATATTTAAATTAAATTATGGTTCACTTTATAAATTTTAAAAATATGTTTGATTTTGTATTAAGTTTTGAGTGCTTTTAGTGGGAAAAGATGATGGGAGTATGAGGTTATATGTGGGCAATATGTAATTGAACAAAGTAACTATTATGGATAGGTATCTTTTACCTAGGATAGATGAGCTTAGATCAATGGAGTAAATTAGTGGTTGATTCTAGTAAAGTAGATGCAGGGATAGGGTGAGAGAAGCCTAAGACAATGACAAGTGTGAGAAGTTTCCTAGAATTGGAGAAGTATTATAGGAAAATAAACGAGTTCTCTAGACTAGCCTTACCTCTCACCAAGTTGATTAGGAAAGGAAAATCTCTTGTATAGGATACAACTTGAAGTTTTTAATGATTAGTAGAGCCTTAAACAGTTGTTAAGAGATAGAGATAGAGACATAGACGAAGAGTTAAATATAAGGCAAAGAAAGTGGATGAATTTTCTTAGGAACTATAATTTTGAGTTGAAGTATAGTCCGAGAAAGGTTAATGTAGTGGTCGATACTCGGAGTAGGAAATTTCCGCACAAGTCTAACTTGAAGTTGCAAGAGATGAACCTAATAGAAGAGTCTAGAGACATGAATTTGGATATCTTTTTAAGGCTTAAAACTTGGAATTGAATAGGTTGAAAATTTGTAGTGACCTTAGAAAATAGATTAAGCGAGTGTAGTTTTTAAACTAGGATTTGAAATCTCTTTTGGATCAAGAGAATTATGTGTTATATAATAATGGTGTAGTGTTGTTTAAGAATAGGATCATTGCCCCTAAGGAGGGGAGCCTTAGAAAAAAAAATGTTAGAAGAGACACAAAGAAGAATGTTAACCATGTGTCTAGGAATAACCAAGAAGCATCAAGATTTAAAGAAGTATTAGTGGACGGGAATAAAAATAGAAGTGAGATTAAAGAATTTTATATATATGTTCAAATTTTATTATAATGTTGTAATTTTGTTTTATAATTTTTAGAGGATCACTTTCCTCGAAATTTCAAATTGCTTCTCAAGTGACAAAGTAGTAATCACGATTGATGTTCCCCTATGATTTGTTTTCCATATAGATTAATTGCATGTCTAATCCTAACAAACTTATATTTCTTAACAAAAAGTGAAAAAATGTTATTTCTTATTTGTATGTGCCTACTCAAAGATCGAGATTGAATTGGTTTCTTATACTATTGTGGTGTTAATTTTTACAGTTGTTTTTGCATAATGTCTGCACAGTTTAATTGTAATTTTGTTAAAAATTATTCTCCATTTTGTTATCACATATTTTTTTTTTAGTAAGATCTTCTTGTCAACATAAAGTGAAACTATTTCTTCCTCTTTTGAAATTATCATTTTGGGATAGCTAAAAATTAGTATGTGAACGTGCTACTGCTTCACATTTCTTTATTTATAAAATTTATAAAATTCCTCAGTTTTGTGTAGAATATAAGAAATTTGGTATAGAGTTCGAAAGAGATATTATATCTACGTGTGGATGATATAAAATATTACATCAATTTCTTTTATGGATTGTTTGATAAATTTAATTTGTGAGAATGCTTATAAAGATGAAAGTGTAGAATATGAAGGTGTTTTAATTATAGGCGGATGGATAGAAACAAATGCTTAAGTGCATGATTTTATTATATAAATGTTATTATTGACTTCATTTTAAAATTATTTTTTTTTTCTTTAAAAAATATTTTTTTTAAGTTAAGGGGCCATGAATTGTACATTTATTATCTGGTGGAATATTTAATGACTACACACACACACACACACACACACACACACACACACACACACACACACACACACACACACACACATATATATATATATATATATATATTAATGATGTGATTAGGAATGTAGATCCCCTTTTATGATAGTGCGAAGTAGGTGAGAAGACATTGTTAAGATCAGATTTAATCAAAGAGATCGCAGTTAGGATTAATAATTGAGGGAAAGATGCTCATTGCACCTAGAATAGATAAAAAGTGTTATGTCGACAAGAAAAGAAAGCATTTAGAATTTTAGGAAGAGGAACATGTGATCTTGAGAGGCACTCTTAAGTTTTGGATGGGGTGGTCAATGTCATTCAAAAAACTGACTCTTTGTTTCATGGGACCTTTCCTAATTCTCAAAAGAGTTGTGCCCGTTGCTTACCAATTGAATCTTCTGTCACAATTGGCAAATCTTCATGATGTTTTCCATGTGTCACAACTTAGAAAATATGTTCCTGATGAGTCTCATGTGATAGCTCCTGAGTCTTTACAATTGAAGGATAATTTGATCTCTAAGCCTAGGCCTAGTCAAATCTTGGACAAGGGCACAAAGACTCTAAGGAACAAGACAATTCCATTGGTGAAAGTGTTATGGGAAAGGATTAACTCCGAAGGAAAGTACTTGAAAGATAGAAGAGGACATCGTATGTCAATACCCAGATCTTGTTGTTTAAGGTAAGGTATCCTTATGTTTGGTTTTCAACATATGTTACAATATGTGTGTGAGTATGTGATGAATTTCGGGGACGAAATTCTCTAAGGAGGGGAGAAATGTAACATCCTAAAAATTCAAATGTAATTATTTTAATAAAAAAAAGGGTAGTACAAGAGTTTATTATAATTGTTTTCTTTATAATAAAAATTCAGTGGGTTCCACAATAATGTAAAATAGATTTTAAAAAAAAATAAAAGAAGGATAAGAACCTACCCTGGACTAAATTATTGCGGCAATAATTATAGGAAACATAAGCATATCAAGGCCCATGCTGTGTTACCCATTATAAATAGATAGTTTGAGTGTTTTAAGCTCAATTTCGCATAATATGACTAGATACCTAACTTCAAATGGATATTTCGTAACCAAAGAGAACTTGCTTGAATTCGAGATATGCATAAGAAATATATCCATGTCTCTTATCTTTCCAAATACACCAAATTCGTCCAAATTGGATTCTTGTAGCTCAAGTTATGACCAAATTCGTACACACTATTCCTGTTCCAGCGCCAGAACCGTTTTTTTAAATTCTATCCACGTTTTTTACTATCTAAACGTCGGTTTAAGATTTTCTGGTCTTCATAACAGTTGTAGACAATTCTTTTACCTTTCCAACGATATAAAATTTATAATTTTTGAATGTCTATAACTCAAGATATGTGCGAAATACAGCACCATATGCAGAGTAAGCGGGCTTAGCACGTTTTTACACGTTTTGGGCTATTGGGGGCTCTATAAATAGAATTTTAACACTCTTAGGGTGCGTTTTTGAACCCTAATTACACCTAAAAACTCAGAAACGTCTAAGAAGAGAATAAATTCAAGGATTAAGAAGAGATAGTTGTGGAAGAGGGAGTCTAGGAAGAGGAAGATGATGATAACTCTTGACAAACGTTAGGCTTCTGATGTCGTGCGAGCTGCGGATGCACGCTCTTGCGATTCCGGCAAGTGTACCGGATTGCCGTCAAGTAATAAAAGATATCGAACCCACAGAGACTGTGTTCCCGAATCGCAATCGGTTTTCGAATCGATTAGATCTGGACTTTGTAAAAAGGATTTTTATGTTTTGAGTGAAAATGATTTTGAATTTGCAATTAAAAGATAGATGAGCAGAAAACAAATGTTTTTGGGGTTTTCGATTTAAATGGATTCCTAGGGATTTGGGTTACCTTTGAGGTTGTTTATGTTGCTAATCTGATTTACCTTTGTTGATTACCGAAATTGCCTTGAAGGCGAGTTTATCCTCTAATAGCTTAAGCTCCCTCTCGGGTTACAAAAGTCGTGCCCAATTGACCCGACCCCTACTCTCGTGGTAGTCGATCCCATATTGGACCCTTTGCGTTCCGTGACAACTCGTTGCTCCTCGAGGGACGGCTTCTAACTCTCGTGATTTCAGTCCCAAGTCTGACTTCTATAGGTCCGACACCTAAGTTCACCGCTAGGTTCCTCCTTATAATGTCTAAGTCATGCAAATAACCTAAGTTCACCGCTAGGTTCCTCCTTAGATCATCCACATCTCACAAACCAGTGGCCGCCGGGCTTTAAGAGTGAAACACCCTAGAAATCCTAAGTTCACCGCTAGGTTCCTCCTTAGAACGTCTACGTCACGCAAATAAGCGGTTACCGAAATTTATGAGTGATTAACACACTAGAAATCAGATCTAAAACAATAATGAAATCAACAACGATTTTACATCAAATCAACTTCATTTACAAACCTCGGGCAGAGCCCTAGTCCCTAGAAACAAACTACTACTCCAGTCTTGCCATGGAGATGACAAGCTGGGTTGACAACATAATAGAAAATACAAAAATCAGAGAAGAGAAGAGAAGAGGAGAAGAGATCTATGCCTAAGTCCTAGTTGTTATGGATCTCATCCAAATGTATGTTGTTATCAGATCTGATGCCTTGATCCTTATTTATAGAAATGGGGAAGTTAGAGTCCCAAACCAACTCAAAATCTGATCTATTTCGGTTTCTTCAGGTCCAAGTAATGCGCGTCACGGCCGTGATGGCCATCACGGCCAGGCCGTGACGGTCTCTGCTTCTGGTTGCTCTGCGAAATTCCAGTCTCTCGCGAGGCGAGACTATGCTCGCGTCGCGAGCCCTCTGTTATGGCCGTGAAGAATTTCACGGCTGGGCCGTGATGTGCTCTGACTTGTGGTGGTTTTGGGTCACGGCCGTGATGGCTATCACGGCCAGGCCGTGACAGACTCTGACTTCAGCCTTTGTTCCTTTTCAGTTTTGCTCGATCATGGCCGTGATGGGCATCACGGCTAGGCCGTGATGGGCTCTGTTTGGCTCATTTTCTTCAGTTTTAAAGCTCCATCTTCATCCAAACTTCATCATGGTTGATCTTGAGCATTTTACCCTTGATATCTGCAAAACAACACACGAAAACCGCCTTACCCGTTCCAAAGGAAAATTAACCTAAAATCTAATAAAAATATGCCTAAACTACATGAAAATGCATGCAAAATGATGGACAAAGATGATGTAGAATCACACTCATCAAATCACCCCAAGCTTAAAACTTTGCTTGTCCTCAAGCAATTACTCAGGACATAAGATAAAAATCATTCAAATCATGGATAGTGAACCAAAAACCCTAGAAGCTAATCCAAGTAATAGGCATTTTTAATAAGCACTTAAGAGATAATCAAGTTCAAGTCCAATTAGAAGCTTAGGTTCTTCAAGTTCATATCCTCGCTGATTTGGGCACTCATCTTACCTCACTCAAGTGTTTTAGGGTTTATGACAATTCACTCCATTTCCTCAAGGAAAGTATTGACGCGCTGTCGCGCACGCGTCAAAAGATGAGCGGTTAGTAAAAATGTAGTTTAGTGTGCGACAACTCGGGTATCGTCTCACAAGGACTCTTGGGTTTTTGTTAACAGAAAAAGTCAGAACGGGGGGGGTTTTGGAATTCAAGTTAAACAAGGAAAACAAAACAGAAAAAATAATGCAAAATAAACAATTACCAAATAAACTAAGAACGATCAACCTACTGCTCTTGGTTTCCCACTATCATCGGTTCATGTAATTCCATGCCCTAAGCGGAGTCTAATCCCTTTTCGATTGTAGCATCGATTAACAAGCGAAACCGACGCTACGGGATATATATTCCTAATTCCGAATTAAGCAAACGGATGAAGCCCTTCGTGAATTAAGCAAACACGAATTGAACGCACGCGAATTAAGCAAACGCGATTAAGTTTAGGAACACACAATCATCGAAACAAATCAATACCCATTCGATACAAACTGAATTAAGCAAACAGAGAATATAGAATAGATATTGAAAGAGAGTAGCAATTAAATCAGGAATTACATAACCTCAAGCGGCAGTGCGAACCGATTACAGCAGATTGATCAAGGAGACTAGTTCTCCATCAAAAACGCAAAACAACCAGAGAATTTCGAAAACAAGGATTCGCAAAAGATGTTTCTGTTCTGCCCTAAACAGCTATTTATAACTTTCAGAAACTGCGCAGTCTCGCGAGGCGAGTGGCCTCTCGCGAGGCGAATATTAAAATGGCGCCTTCTTGAATTTGTATTCTCGCGAGGCGAGCGTGATTCTCGCGAGGCGAGTCTTCAAAACCTGGGTTGTCACAGCCGTGATGCCTATCACGGCCAGGCAGTGATGGTCTCTGTCTTCAGGGGTTTCTCTTTACGCCCGTGATGGGAATCACGGGATGACCGTAATGCTTGCTGACTTCAGGCTCGCGAGGCGAGCAATAGCTCGCGGGGCGAGGCAGAGAACATGACTTTTCTGGCACTGGCTGGTCCTCACTCTCGCGGGGCGAGTATCTGCTCGCGTGGCGAGTGTTTCCATATTGCAATTTCCATTGTTTCCTTCATTCCTTGGACTCTAAGTCAACCTGAAAACATGAAATAGCCATAAGTGCTTTATTTGACTCAAAAACTGTCTAAATTACCCTAAAACTACCTAAGGGACTCAAAACCTTACTTGAGGACAATCAAGCCTAATTTGGGCGAAAACGAGATTAAACTCGAATAAAACCATGGTCTTTACTAGTCAAAAACTAGTCGAGCCAGAGGCTGATCAAAATACCCCAAACTTGAACTTTGCTTGTCCCCAAGCAAACTAAAACTCGACACGACTCAAGACTTGGCAAGCTAGAAGGATTTCAACCAATTCCGCACAAATTTCAAGCAATTCATCAAAACAATTTTCCTTTAATTGTTCCCCCCTTTTCAACAATGTAATCCCCACAATCATTTATTCTGAACATCTGAGAATTTCATCATTCAAACAATCATTAATCTAAACAGGGGATCTAAGTTACACACAGGAGGGAGATCACCAAATTCAAACAATCGCCTTCCTCACAAAGGGGTCTAGTGTTCACTCAATCTCAGTTTGTCTAGGCTAACAACATTTCACTCAGTTTCACTTTTAAGAGCACTTCCCATGAATTTGATTTTCATCTCAAAATGGTTCCCACAGAGAACATGCATGCAACATTAAAAGGTCTTTCAAGGTTGTAATGGGGCCTGGCTAAGGGAAGGATATACAAAGGTACTGGCTGAAGTCCCTAGGAACTAAGAGAGCATGAGGCTGTTTACACATTGAATTCCTTACTCAAGTTCCTATTCTTATTCTTCTTTTTGCCTTGGGTGGCTACAGCCCTTTTCTTCTAATACCCTTCTTGACATTTTGCTCTTTTTTTCTTTTTTTCTTTTTTTTTTTTTTTTTTTTTTGAAAGATTTATTTTTGCCCTTTGGCTCCAACCTTTATTTTTTCTTTTTCTCAATCCCCAACAACACATCATATCCCTGTAGCCACCCCAAACTTAGTTTCTTGCAACCATTCTCTTGCTAAGCTTCCATGCTCTCCTAATCCTAAGATCGGGTTAACATGGTTTTTCCAGATTCAGGCTCATAACATAAGGTTAACATGAAACAATAGGTTAATTAGGCTCAAAGGGGCTAACTAGGGAACATGCATTAGGGACTGGTTCAATTTAGGTCAAGTAGTTAATACAAAGAAAATTGCCTAAATCATTTGATGCAAACACATAGACATGCAAACCATGAAGAGATTCAAGCAAATTCGGGAAAGTGCAACTCGAAAGTGATTCACACAATCAAAAACATGTTGGAGGCTCAAATCCTCACCCGGACATTCATGCAAATTGTTTGACCGAGATTCTATCCCTAGTGTGTGCACTCTATCACCCCAAACTTATCATAAGTCATGCCATCACAACAAAATCTCAAAGATCAGTTTTCAATTACATGGGGACCAATTTTTCAAATTTTCAAAACTAGGGGGAATCAGTCAACAACATGCAATTCATCTATGCAAAATCAATCAATTTCCAGCAAAACTTGCCAACACAAGACTCAAACACAACTCCTGAGCTTCTCAAATTATTCAGGAGCTTTATTGAAAACAAAAAGAAATAAAGCAAGGAAAAGAAAATTTAAAAGGAGAAAGGGTTAAGAAAACTCATTGAGGCGGTTCCACCAGGATCCCACTGTCTGTAGCACAAGGCCCACGTGGTAGCCAAAGGACTGAAGCTTGTTCCATGCTTCCCTAATTTGCAGCCTTGATATGGAGGTGAGTGCTTGACAATCATGATGACCTCGCCGAGTGCGGCGGACTTCTCACTCCCTCTTGGGTCACAGATGACCTTCTTCTCAACAAAGTCTCCCCAATAAAATTGGGGTTCAACCCCTTGAACTGGCCATGGTGCAAAATCCAAAGGCTCAAACTCCATCACTGGTGGCTTCTCAGGGGGGGGGGGGTGGCAAATAGGACACTGGTGTCTCCGGGTGCTGCTTCAACTTCTGCATTTTCTTCTTCATTCACTGCACTGACAAATTTATCACCTGCTATACATGCAGAAATTTCAGCACACACCACACAAAGGTTAGTGTTAGTAGAGTCAATACATATATCACAATAAACTGAATCAGTAAAGGTCTGAATGTCTGGAAATTCAGCACTCAATTCATCCACCCCATCACTCTCAACACATGCATTTGATTTAATTGAATCATCTACTTCCAAAGGTTCTTCATCATCCTCAAGCATGGTGAAGCAGATGTCCTCCTGATCCTCCTGATCCTCATTTTCTACGTTTCCTGAAAAGAATAAACCTTCATAACATTCTATACACAAAGAAGTGTCAGTACAATCAGCACATGCATTAGAATCAGGGGTTTCAACACACAGTTCATCAACAGAAGTATTATCAAAATCATCCTCAGAGGTATTGTCAAGAATAACTTGTGAATCTGTATGTTCTTCAAGGGGGTGTGGAGTTAGCGATGCAGACGAGTTGGCGACAATTTGATCAATTAGAATGGCCAACTTCGAGACTCGAACTTCTCCTCTCCGATGGCTTTCAAGACTTTGTTCTGTCATTCGTTGAAGATTTGCTTGAAATTCTGTCATATGTTGTTGCATCAGAGAAGCTAACTCATCCAGGCTGGGTTGGACTTCATTTACTCCAATCATGCCAAAACCACTACTAGACTCATAGCCTTCAGCAAAGTTAGGATAATATATGCATGGTGGTGGCTCATAATCAACATAAGGCATATAACCTTGCATGTAATTATCCATGACAGTACTAAGATTCATAACCAGGCAAAGCAGCCATAACTAATTCAGCAATTAAATTTTTTTTTTTTTTTTTATTTTTTTTTTTTTTTTGTTAATAACAACAAGAGTCCCCGGCAACGGCGCCAATTTGACGCGCTGTCGCGCACGCGTCAAAAGATGAGCGGTTAGTAAAAATGTAGTTTAGTGTGCGACAACTCGGGTATCGTCTCACAAGGACTCTTGGGTTGTTGTTAACAGAAAAAGTCAGAACGGGGGGGGGTTTTGGAATTCAAGTTAAACAAGGAAAACAAAACAGAAAAAATAATGCAAAATAAACAATTACCAAATAAACTAAGAACGATCAACCTACTGCTCTCGGTTTCCCACTATCATCGGTTCATGTAATTCCATGCCCTAAGCGGAGTCTAATCCCTTTTCGATTGTAGCATCGATTAACAAGCGAAACCGACGCTACGGGACATATATTCCTAATTCCGAATTAAGCAAACGGATGAAGCCCTTCGTGAATTAAGCAAACACGAATTGAACGCACGCGAATTAAGCAAACGCGATTAAGTTTAGGAACACACAATCATCGAAACAAATCAATACCCATTCGATACAAACTGAATTAAGCAAACAGAGAATATAGAATAGATATTGAAAGAGAGTAGCAATTAAATCAGGAATTACATAACCTCAGCGGCGGTGCGAACCGATTCTGGAGATTGATCAAGGAGACTAGTTCTCCATCAAAAACGCAAAAAAACAACCAGAGAATTTCGAAAACAAGGATTCGCAAAAGATGTTTCCGTTCACGCCTAAACAGCTATTTATAACTTTCTTAAATCTGCGCAGTCTCGCGAGGCGAGTGGCCTCTCGCGAGGCGAATATTAAAATGGCGCCTTCTTGAATTTGTATTCTCGCGAGGCGAGCGTGACTCTCGCGAGGCGAGTCTTAAAAACCTGGGTTGTCACAGCCGTGATGCCTATCACGGCCAGGCAGTGATGGTCTCTGTCTTCAGGGGTTTCTCTTCACGCCCGTGATGGGAATCACGGGATGACCGTAATGCTTGCTGACTTCAGGCTCGCGAGGCGAGCAATAGCTCGCGGGGCGAGGCAGAGAACATGACTTTTCTGGCACTGGCTGGTCCTCACTCTCGCGGGGCGAGTATCTGCTCGCGTGGCGAGTGTTTCCATATTGCAATTTCCATTGTTTCCTTCATTCCTTGGACTCTAAGTCAACCTGAAAACATGAAATAGCCATAAGTGCTTTATTTGACTCAAAAACTGTCTAAATTACCCTAAAACTACCTAAGGGACTCAAAACCTTACTTGAGGACAATCAAGCCTAATTTGGGCGAAAACGAGATTAAACTCGAATAAAACCATGGTCTTTACTAGTCAAAAACTAGTCGAGCCAGAGGCTGATCAAGTATTTTACCATAGGCTTGACTATTAACCAAATCTCCACTTTATTAATGAAAACACTTAAGAATCAAGAGGTCTTTTCCTTTGGTTGTAATGTGGCCATGGGATTTATTGTAAGGTGGGAAAATCAAGGAAAAGGAAATTTCAAGAAGGCTAGACAGATTATCAAACATTACAAAGCATGACACCTTCTAAAATACCTTTTAGGGGTTTTGATTTACTTCTCCACCTTTCTTCCTTCTTTTTTTTTTTTTCTTTTTTTGTCATCCCCTTCTCCATTTTTTTTCTTTGTGTTTATTTCATTTTATTTGTTTGGAGAAGGGGAGATTTATAGCTCAAGAGAAATTACTTTCTAACTTTTTTTTCATCCCATACTTTTTCCAACTACCAATTACCCTTTTTGTAATACTTTAAAAGGTGTCATACCAAGCATTATGTATCAAAGCAATTCAAGGTACCAAGAAAAGTATTTTTTTTCTTTAGGCTCAAAATTGGGCAACTAAGGGGTAGCATTTATCATTCAAAGCTCGGGAGGCCGGAAAAATACCTAGTGCCTCAATCATTTCAAAAAATGTTTTCAGAAATTTTTAAGTTTTGAAATGGTTTCAAGTCAAGTTCTAGAAAATACAGTCCATGAGGAATTAAATCACTCTATCACAAGAAATGGGGTAGATTTAGTGAATACCCCTATTTGGCTCAAAATCTTACATTTAGTAGTTCAAAAATCAGTGAGGTACACAAATCTAAGGAACCACATGCTAATTATCAACTATCAAATGACTATCTCAAGAAATTTCATTTTTAGCCATATCACAAGAATAATGAAAAATTGGGTTCAAAATTCACTATCTCAATTCATTTGGCTCCAAGTTCTCACAATCGGATGCATGTTCTAAGTGAGGGGCAATCTAAAGAATGTGATCATACCAATCTATGCCTATGAGAATGCAATATGAATGCAACAATGCAAATGCAAAAATAAATACCCCTACCCCAAGCTTGATTACTTACATTGTCTCCAATGTAAATAATCAAGTCGGAGAGAGGAGAAAAATGGAACAACTTACCGAGTCGGTAGCGGGTGTTGGCTTCACATTCCAGTCAAAACTTGGGTGGAAATAGTATCACGGCCGTGAGGCTCTTCACGGGCAGGCCGTGATCGTTTCTGGTCCTCAGGAGTTGCCCTGTCACGGCCGTGATCTACATCACGGCTAGGCCGTGATGCTCTCTGATTTCGGCATCCTACTCATCACGCCCGTGATGGTTGTCACGGCTAGGCCGTGATCCTTTCTGTGCTCTTGTTTAGTTCATCACGGCCGTGACCACTGTCACGGCCAGGGCGTGATGGCCTCTGACTTTATCTTTTTTTTTTTTTGCTCTTCTTCTCTTTCTCAACCTGAAAACACTAGACAAACCTATTAATGATATTTTTGCCTCTTGATCTTCTCAAATTATTCAAGAGGTTAAATCAAAAACAAAAGGAAAAAGGGAAAGAAAACTTGGGTTGCCTCCCAAGAAGCGCTTATTTATGGTCTTAAGCTTGACCATACTTCCTTCAATCAACCGGGGTCGGCTGGGCGTAGAAGTGCAGGAACACTTCTTTTCCAAGGAACTCCTTCAAAAAGCCGTTTCTGCTCATACGGCCAATAATGCTTCCGCTTCGCTCTTTTCTCTCGGAGCTTCCTAGCCTTCCTTCCTCCCGGCGGAAGTTTTGTTTCAGTATGGACAGCAACTCCAATTCCATCACTGCTGGGTGCATCATTAGACATGCATATCTTCGGAGTTGCTTCCATGTTCAGTTCTTCTTTTACCACTGGAGACGTTGTATCAATTCTGCACACATGGCTCTCAAAAGGAGGGTTGTTATAAGAGTTAGTCAATTGAAAATCGATCCCACCTTCCTCTACAGTTAGAGAGAGCTTCCCATTCCTTATGTCTATTACTGCTCCAGCAGTTGCCAAGAATGGCCTTCCTAAAATGATGGGGAATTCAGAATTCCCTTTCATGTCTAATACCAGGAAGTCGGTAGGGATGAAGAATTTCCCTACCTTCACAGGGACATTCTCTAGTATGCCTAGAGGAGTCCTAGTTGAGCCATCCGCAAATTGTAAGGAGAATTTGAACGGACTCAACTTTTTGATTTCCAACCTTTCCATGATAGTGAGGGGCATCAAGCTTGCACTAGCCCCTAAGTCACACAAGGCTCGGTCTATTTGCACTTTTTCAATCGAGCAAGCGATGGAGAAACTACCTGGGTCTTTCAGTTTAGTAGGCATTTTAGTCTCTACATCTACTTGCTTTTTCCTGACCAACCTCTATGGGAAAGGTATCGGGGGTTGGTACGGTGGTGGAGGGACATACTTCGGTTCTGGCTCTTCCTTTTCGCTTGTGTCCTCCTCCGGTTCCACCTCCATTTCAGCTACCCCCACCCCAAGCTTATCATCCCTCAAGTGTATGACATTGCAATGCTCATTGGGATTTGCTTCGGGTTGCCCCGGGAATGTACCCTTAGGTCTCGAGTACGTGCTGGTTTGTTGGGCAATTTGTGTTTCTAGCATCTTGTTATGAGTTGCTAAGTTGTCTACCTTAGATGCTAGCTCCTTTATTGCTTCACCCACTGCCCTTCCTTGTTGTCTAAACTCCTCATTCTGTTTTGTCTGAGTTTCAACAAAACTTTCAAATAAAATCTCGAGTTTAGATCTTTGTACCTGAGGATACCCCGGTGCTGCTCTCTTATTACCTTGACCCTCTTGGAACTCATGATTAAGCGTGTTGCTGTAGTTGCCGTAGGAGAGGTAAGGGTTGTTCCTTCTTTGGTTGTAGGGATTTGGGGGAGCATAGTTGGGCAGCTTCGGGTTCGTATCATAGTAGTTGTTACAAGAGTTCACTTGTTCACCCGAAGCGTCGGATCCATGAGCGATACCACGAGGGCATTCCATCATGTCATGTCCCTGCATTCCACAAATCTCACAAATAGTATTAGTAGCACCTATTGCACTCACATTAGCTCTTTCAATCTTATCTAATCGTTTATTTAGTGAGTCAAATTTAGATATTATCAGATCAATGCTACTTACTTCAAACTTACCCCCCGAAATCTTGTTCGGGTTATTACCTCTTTCGGATCCCCATTGGTGGTAGTTGGTGGCGACATTCTCAATGATGTTGAATGCCTCAGTGAGAGGCCTATTCATAAACGCTCCACCGGCTGCAGAATCTAGTGACACCTTCGAAGAGTAGTCCAATCCGTTATAGAAGGTGTGCACTATTAACCACCTCTCGAGGCCGTTATGTGGGCACGACTCCAGCAGTCCCTTGTATCGATCCCAGGCTTCCGATAATGATTCTCCGTCTTTTTGGAAGAAGCCGGTGATCTGGGTTCTTATGTAGGCCGTCTTGGATGGAGGGAAGAATTTCTCCAAGAACGCCTGCTCCAGTTGGTCCCAAGTAGTCAAGGTGTTAGCGGGGATTTGCTTAAGCCAGGCCTTCGCCTTTCCAGTGAGAGATGAGGGGAACAGTCTCAAACGCACAACATCGACTGAGGCTCCATTAATCCTGATTGCATCGGTGAACTCTAAGAATGTTTCTATATGATCGGTCGGGTCCTCCGAAGGCAATCCTCCGAATTGATGTTGCCTAATCATGTTGATTAGCATGGGCGGTATGGTATAGTTTTCCGCCTCAATCTCTGGCCTTGCAATCCCAGTTCGCAAGCCTCTCGCATTTGGGGCTGCGTAGTCCTTCAAAGGTTTTGTATCCGGTTGATTCGCCATGAGTGGAACGGGACTCAACCTTTCTCCCTCTCTTTGTAGTCTTCTATATCTGTGGAAGGTCCTCTCGATCTCCGGATCAATCTCACTAAGGCTCCCAAGACTTAGGGATCTTTGCATATAACACACAGAGAGATGGATACAATAGAAGGAAAAGAATGTTTTTGATTTTTTTTTTAAAATATTTCAGAAATAAAAATCAAACAAAAAGAAAAGGGTCCAGAAAAATCAATTTAAAAACTAATTGAAATTCGAAAAGGCACAGTCCCCGGCAACGGCGCCAAAAACTTGATGTCGTGCGAGCTGCGGATGCACGCTCTTGCGATTCCAGCAAGTGTACCGGATTGCCGTCAAGTAATAAAAGATATCGAACCCACAGAGACTGTGTTCCCGAATCGCAATCGGTTTTCGAATCGATTAGATCTGGACTTTGTAAAAAGGATTTTTATGTTTTGAGTGAAAATGATTTTGAATTTGCAATTAAAAGATAGATGAGCAGAAAACAAATGTTTTTGGGGTTTTCGATTTAAATGGATTCCTAGGGATTTGGGTTACCTTTGAGGTTGTTTATGTTGCTAATCTGATTTACCTTTGTTGATTACCGAAATTGCCTTGAAGGCGAGTTTATCCTCTAATAGCTTAAGCTCCCTCTCGGGTTACAAAAGTCGTGCCCAATTGACCCGACCCCTACTCTCGTGGTAGTCGATCCCAGATTGGACCCTTTGCGTTCCGTGACAACTCGTTGCTCCTCGAGGGACGGCTTCTACTCTCGTGATTTCAGTCCCAAGTCTGACTTCTATAGGTCCGACACCTAAGTTCACCGCTAGGTTCCTCCTTATAATGTCTAAGTCATGCAAATAACCTAAGTTCACCGCTAGGTTCCTCCTTAGATCATCCACATCTCACAAACCAGTGGCCGCCGGGCTTTACGAGTGAAACACCCTAGAAATCCTAAGTTCACCGCTAGGTTCCTCCTTAGAACGTCTACGTCACGCAAATAAGTGGTTACCGAAATTTATGAGTGATTAACACACTAGAAATCAGATCTAAAACAATAATGAAATCAACAACGATTTTACATCAAATCAACTTCATTTACAAACCTCGGGCAGAGCCCTAGTCCCTAGAAACAAACTACTACTCCAGTCTTGCCATGGAGATGACAAGCTGGGTTGACAACATAATAGAAAATACAAAAATCGAGAAGAGAGAAGAGGAGAAGAGATCTATGCCTAAGTCCTAGTTGTTATGGATCTCATCCAAATGTATGTTGTTATCAGATCTGATGCCTTGATCCTTATTTATAGAAATGGGGAAGTTAGAGTCCCAAACCAACTCAAAATCTGATCTATTTCGGTTTCTTCAGGTCCAAGTAATGCACGTCACGGCCGTGATGGCCATCACGGCCAGGCCGTGACGGTCTCTGCTTCTGGTTGCTCTGCGAAATTCCAGTCTCTCGCGAGGCGAGACTATGCTCGCGTCGCGAGCCCTCTGTTATGGCAGTGAAGAATTTCACGGTACGGGCCGTGATGTGCTCGACTTGTGGTGGTTTTGGGTCACGGCCGTGATGGCTATCACGGCCAGGTCGTGACGACCTCGACTTGACCTTTGTTCCTTTTCAGTTTTGCTCGATCATGGCCGTGATGGGCATCACGGCTAGGCCGTGATGGGCTCTGTTTGGCTCATTTTCTTCAGTTTTAAAGCTCCATCTTCATCCAAACTTCATCATGGTTGATCTTGAGCATTTTACCCTTGATATCTGCAAAACAACACACGAAAACCGCCTTACCCGTTCCAAAGGAAAATTAACCTAAAATCTAATAAAAATATGCCTAAACTACATGAAAATGCATGCAAAATGATGGACAAAGATGATGTGGAATCACACTCATCAGCTTCGCAGTAGGAAACGCTTAGAGCTATTTGAAGGTATTCGAGAGGTGAGTAACAGTACCTTTTTAAGAACACTTTCCATGGTATTTTTATGTGTTTACGGTGAATTTAAAATTGATGAACTTGCATTTCAATTCATTGTTTTGCTTACAAAATTTAGGTGACTGTATTCCTCATTTGTATGTGTGTGGAAGGGTCTACCTTATAGTTTTTTTGGAATTTGAATTGAATATATGATTGATATTTGTACTAGTTGAAAGATATGCTTGATGACATATGTTATGTCTTGATGTTCGTGATTGTCATAGTGTAGTTATAAAATTACTTGAAGACATGATATGAGTCTATTTGGTATGCATGATAAGATTAAATATTTAATTTGTGGTAAATGAGTTGTTACGTGTATAAGACATGAAATTTATGCCTTGTGATGAATTGTATGATGTTTGCCGCAATACCACCTATGATAGGGGTATCGAAGAGAAATACCGCCTTAATGGGGTATCGAAAGTAACATCGTCATGTGGTTGGGATGTCGAAAATGAGTAATACTACCTAAAAAGGAGTATTGAAAGTAACACCGCCACATGTTGGGGTGTCGAAAAAGGAGAAATACCACCATGTGCACATGGGAGGTATCGAAATGGAAATGTCCTCGACAGGAGGGTGACATCGAAACACTCCTCGTGAGTAGGGGTGGGCAATGGGACGCCATTGTCGTGTGATGTGTGAATTTATGGCATGCCGGGAAGAGACCAATTTAATTAGGAGGTCTTCGGGCCGCTCGGATTAATCTAGAATTTATTTGGTATATGTAATGTGATGTATTGAGTTGATGAGATTATTATTGATATATAAAGTATTTTCTTTTATATATATTATTTTGGAAAATTAGCGGGTGCCATGGACAGTTTTCCCGGTTACCGCGTCGGCTGAGAACAATGCTATTTTCGAGAATATTTTATAAAACTGTATTGTTGATCACTGGGATTTTATATCTCATTATAAGTATTGTTTTCAGAGACCGAGGACACCGTCGTTGAGGACCCAGAGACCTCGAGGAGTCATCTTCTCATCACTTGGTTAGTAATGCAAGATGGTTGAGGGTGCTGACGACGTTCTTTTTTTTTTTTGTTTACGTATTGTTTTTCTCGGATTGTAATCAGACGCCCGGTTTTGAGGCTTGTGGTTTCTCATTTATATTTATATTCATTACATGGATATTTTGTTACTATATTATTTAATATGAGGTATTTTCAGACTTTAAATATTTTTTTTAATTTTTCCTTATGAGATATATGTTTTAATTAAATGTTTCAAAGGATTTTTATTGATTTTATCTTGGGATTACTAATGTAACGAAGGGCGTTACATTTATGGTATCAGAGCAGTTCGATTCTAAATCGGACTGTGGTAGTGCGACTTTTTCTAAAACAAATCTTGGGCGCATAGGATGCTTGTTAGAGTTATAATTCTGCATTCTATTCTTTTGGATATTGGACTTGATCAACTGACTGTTTGATTGGTGGTATACAGATTATGGCAGCAAACAGGTGAGGGAGAAATGATGCGCTTGCAGCGACCTTGGCTCGAATGGCCAGAGTTATGCAGGAGCAGATGGAGACTCTCCGTCAGATGAGGGATAAGGGGAACGTGCTTAACGTGGTACCGGTTGCAGCTCCAGATCCACAGTACAGGGGTCTGTCAGAGTTCAGGAATAATAATCCGCCAGCTTTTCGAGGGACCACCGATCCTATTGAGGCTGAGGAATGGTTATTGAAATTAGAGAAGATCTTCCGGGCCATGGGGTGCTCTGATGCTCAGAAGGTGGATTTTGCCACCTATATGTTAGAGTCGGATGCAGAGCACTGGTGGAACTGTGCCAGGGGCGGGTTGCTTGCTTCGGGCGCCCTTATCATGTGGGACAGTTGGAGAAGTACTTTCCGTACAGCGTCCGGATACAAAAAGAGATGGAGTTTCTACATCTACGTCAGGGGAGTATGACGGTAGCGGAATATGTGGCCAAGTTTGAGAGGCTTGCAAGGTTCTCCACACAGGTGAGGGATAATCCTGATGGTCCATGGAAAGCAATTAAGTTCGAGCAGGGTTTGAAGCCAGAGCTGCAGAGCCTTATTGGGCTCCTAGAGATTCGAGACTACCCCACTTTAGTGAACAAGTGTAGAGTGGCAGAGCAGAATATGCAAGCGGTGCTGGCTGAGAGGTCGAAGGAAAAGAGCTTCAGTGACGGCAAGAGGTTCCATGCGAAAGGGGGCAATTTCCAAAGGAGCCTACGACATGTACCTACAATCACGAAGGGTAAGTAGGTTCAAGGTGCTCAAGGTGAGAAGGGAACTGCATGTTACAAGTGTGGGTGGCAACATGGAGATCGTGTGTGCCCCGCGGCACAAACCACTTGCCACAAATGCGGGAAGATGGGACACTTTGCTAGGATGTGCAAGTCAGGAGGACAATCTCAAACCAGATCATTGAATCACGGAAGGGTCTTTACCATCCAAGGAGAGGAGGTGAAGGAGTCCGACGGTTTGATTCAAGGTAAGGGCTTTATTAAAGGTCGTGATGTTATCATATTGTTCGATTCGGGAGAAACGCATTCATTCATTTCATTTAAATGTGCTCAATTCTTAGAGTTACCTGTTACTAAACTGTCATATGATTTGTGTGTTTCTACACCTGCTAAAGATAGATTGATTACTTCTTCTGTCTGCCTGCAATGTCCTTTATTGTGTCAAGACCTGACTTATATTGTTGATCTGATATGTTTACCTATGTCTGGTCAGGATATTATTTTGGGCATGGACTGGTTGTCTCGTAATAATGCTATTATTGATTGTGCTAGTCGAACTATTTCTTTCATTCCACAGTCCATGTCTGTTGACTCTCCTAGGACGGAACACCTTATCTCTGCTGCCTCATGTCATAAGTGCTTAGTCGAGGGAGCTCAGGGATATATACTTCTCTTTTCTGCTAAGATAGAGGCTGAGAGTGATATAGCGACGTTGCCTATTGTGTGTGAGTTCCCAGATGTGTTTCCTACGGATATCTCTAATTTACCTCCAGATAGAGAGATTGAGTTTACCATAGATCTAGTACCTGGGAGTGGACCTGTATCAGTAGCACCCTATAGGATGGCACCTCTAAAGTTGAGCGAGCTCAAGAAACAGATAGAGGATATGTTACAAAAGGGGTTTATTAGGCCTAGTGTGTCACCTTGGGGAGCACCAGTGCTTCTAGTGAAGAAAAAGGATGGGAGCATGAGGTTGTGTGTTGACTATAGGCAACTGAATAGGGTAAAGTTTACCATAGATCTAGTACCTGGGAGTGGACCTGTATCAGTAGCACCCTATAGGATGGCACCTCTAGAGTTGAGCGAGCTCAAGAAACAGATAGAGGATATGTTACAAAAGGGGTTTATTAGGCCTAGTGTGTCACCTTGGGGAGCACCAGTGCTTCTAGTGAAGAAAAAGGATGGGAGCATGAGGTTGTGTGTTGACTATAGGCAACTGAATAGGGTAACCATCAAGAACAAATATCCCTTGCCTAGGATAGATGACCTCTTAGATCAGTTAAGGGGAGCGTCAGTGTTTTCCAAAATAGATCTAAGATCGGGATACCATCAAATTAGAGTTAGAAGCGAGGACATCCCTAAGACAGCCTTCAGGACAAGGTATGGTCACTATGAGTATGTAGTGATGCCCTTTGGAGTGACCAACGCCCCATCCATTTTCATGGACTACATGAATCGGATCTCTAGTACCTTTTTGGACAGGTTTGTGGTGGTGTTCATAGATAATATTTTAATATACTATAGGACACCAGAAGAACATGGAGAACACTTAAGGTTGGTGTTGCAGATCTTGAGGGACGAGCGTCTTAATGCCAAACCGGAGAAGTGAGTTTTGGCTAGAAGAGGTAAAGTTTTTAGGACACACAATCACAAAGGATGGTGTAGCTGTTGATTCCTCTAAAGTTGATGCGGTGTTGGGATGGGAACAACCTAAGACAGTAACCGAAGTAAGAAGTTTCTTAGGCATAGCTGGTTACTATAGGAAGTTCATAGAGGGGTTCTCTAGACTAGCCTTACCTTTGACCCAGTTGACTAGGAAAGGGAAACCTTTTGTGTGGGACCAGGAGTGTGAGGACGGGTTCCAAGAGCTTAAGAGGATATTGGTGTCATCACCGGTCTTAACTATACCGGATCCCTTAGTGAGTTTTGTGGTATATTGCGACGCATCTAAGAATGGCTTGGGAGGCGTCTTAATGCAGGAGGGCAAGGTGGTAGCATATGCCTCTAGGCAGCTTAGGCCACATGAGGGGAATTACCCTACCCATGACATAGAGCTAGCAGCTGTGGTTTTTGCCCTTAAGATTTGGAGGCATTACCTTTATGGGGCAACGTTTGAAGTTTTTAGTGACCATAAAAGCCTTAAATATCTGTTCGACCAGAAGGAGTTGAACGTGAGACAACGAAGGTGGATGGAGTTCCTTAAGGACTATGACTTCGAGTTGAAGTACCATCCAGGAAAAGCCAATGTGGTGGTGGATGCTTTAAGTAGGAAGTCCCTACATGTGTCGAGCTTGATGGTGCAAGAGCTGAACCTCATGGAGGAGTTTAGGGACATGGATCTGGAGGTGTTGGATGTGTCCTTGAATGTTTTAAGCTTGAAGTTGAATAGGTTGGAAGTTAATAGTGACCTTAGAGATGAGGTTAGGCGGGAACAACTTTTAGACCAGGAGTTGCAGTCACAGTTGGGGCAAGAGGGTTATGGGTTGTCTGTTGATGGGCTAGTGAAGTTTAAGAATAGGATCGTTGTTCCTAAGGAGGGGAGCCTTAGAGAGAAGGTATTAGAGGAAGCTCATAAGGGGAAGTTTACCTTACATCCTGGAATAACTAAGATGTACCAAGACCTTAAGAGGATGTATTGGTGGCCAGGAATGAAAAAGGATGTGGCTAGCTTCTTAACTAGGTGTTTAGTGTGCCAAAAGGTTAAGATAGAACATCAGAAGCCTTCGGGGTTGTTGTAGTCCTTGGAGATTCCATAATGGAAGTGGGAGAGAATTTCTATGGACTTTGTGATAAGGTTACCTAAGACGTGTTTGGGCTTAGACGCCATTTGGGTGATAGTGGATAGGTTGACCAAGTCTACCCACTTCTTGCCAATTAAGGCAACCTATAGCTTAGACAAGTTGGCCTACCTTTACACCAAGGAAATAGTCAAACTTCATGGGATACCCACCTCCATAGTGTCGGATAGAGACCCAAGGTTTACCTCTAGATTTTGGAGAGCTTTTCAGCTGGCCTTTAGAACTAAGTTGAACCTTATCACAGCCTATCATCCCCAAACGGATGGTCAGTCAGAGCGGACCATTCAAACCCTTGAGGACATGCTTAGAGCGTGTGTCTTGGATGAAGGAGGGAGTTGGGATAGGTTCCTACCTCTCATTGAGTTTGCGTATAACAATAGTTACCACGCTAGTATAGGCATGGCACCCTATGAGGCCCTATATGGGAGAAAGTGTAGGTCCCCTTTATGTTGGTGTGAGGTGGGTGAGAAAACCTTGATAGGACCTGAATTGGTCCAGGAAACCTCTGAGAGAATCAAAATGATTAGGGAGATGATGCGCACGGCGCAAAGTAGACAAAAGAGCTATGCCGACAAAAGGAGAAGGCCTCTAGAATTCCAGGAAAGCGAGCATGTATTTTTTAGAGTCACTCCTAAGACGGGGGTAGGGAGGTCGATGAAAATCCGCAAGCTAAATCCTTGTTTCATGGGACCTTTCCAAATCCTTAAAAGAGTCGGGCCTGTTGCTTACCAATTGGCTCTTCCGCCACAGTTGGCAAACCTTCATGATGTTTTCCATGTGTCGCAACTCAGAAAATATGTGCCTGATGAATCTCATGTGATAGCTCCTGAGTCTGTACAATTGAAGGATAATTTGATCTATAAGCCAAAGTCTAGTCAAATCATGGACAAGAGCACTAAGACTCTGAGGAACAAGACAATTTCATTGGTGAAAGTGTTATGGGAAGGATTGACTCCTGAGGAAGCCACTTGGGAGATGGAGGAGGACATCGTTCGTCAATACCCAGATTTTATTATCTAAGGTATGGTAACCTTTTAGTTTTGAATATAACATATGTTACAATAGGTGCGTGTGTATGAGATGAATTTCGGGGACGAAATTCTTTAAGGAGGGGTGAAAATGTAACATCCTAAAATTCCAATATAATTAATATAATTAATATAATTAATATAATTAATTTGATAAAAAAAAGTATTAAGTTATTAATAAAATTTATAATTTTTGAATGTCTATAACTCAAGATATGTGCGAAATACAGTACCATATGCAGAGTAAGCGGGCTTAGCGCGTTTTTACACGTTTTGGACTATTGGGGGCTCTATAAATAGAATCTTAACACTCTTAGGGTGCGTTTTTGAACCCTAATTACATCTAGAAACTCAGAAATGGCTAAGAAGAGAAGAAATTCAAGGATTAAGAAGAGATAGTTGTGGAAGAGGGAGTCTAGGAAGAGGAAGATGATAACAACTCTTGGCAAACGTTAGGATTCGCAGTAGGAAACGCTTAGAGCTATTTGAAGGTCTTCAAGAGGTTAGTAACAATACTTTTTATGAACCCTTTCCATGGTATATAGATTGTTTTTGTTGATAAGGGATTACCATGTGGTTTTAGGAGTCTTTAATTGACTTGATGCATATTGTTAGTAACCTAAATTCTAAAATTGGGGTTTTGTTTAAAAGGGGAATTAATTGATCAATTGATGTTGTAACGTGCTTATTCATGTATGATGTGTTGTGATATTCATGATTGTTTGTTGTTGGTGGAAGTTTATGTGTTTAAAATTGAGGGAAATAGTTTGTTACATGCATGAGACATGACATATTTGAGCTATAATATGTTGTATGATGTTTGCCGCAATACCACCTATGATAGGGGTATCGAAAAGTAATACCACCGTAATGGGGTATCGAAAGTAACATCCCCATATAATTGGGATGTCGAAAAAGAGCAATACCGCCTAAAAAGGGGTATCGAAAGTAACACCGCCACACGTTGGGGTGTCGAAAAGGGAGAAATACCGCCATGTGCACATGGGAGGTATCCAAATAGAAATGTCCCCAACAGGAGGGTGACATCGAAACATTCCTCATGAGTAGGGATGGGCAATGGGACGCCATTGTCATGTGATGTGTGAGATTTATGGCATGCTAGCAAGAGACCAGTTTAGTTATGAGGCTTTCGAGCCACTTGAATTAATTTAGAATTTACTTGGTATGTGGAATGTGATGCATTGAGACGAGTTGACCTTATGCTATATGCATTTGACTTGATACAATATTTGTTGTTATTAAAAGTATTTTTTATATATTATTTTGGGAAATTAGCGGATACCATGGACAGTTTTTCCGGTTACCGCACCGGCTAAGAACAACACTATTTTCGAAACATTTTATAAATGTATTGTTGTACGTTGAGATTTTATATCTCACTATAAGTGTTGTTTTCAGAGACCGGGGACATCGCTGTTGAGGAACCAGAGATCTAAAGAGTTATCTTTGATTAGCTAGTTGGTTAGTAATGTAGTATGGTTTGGAGTATTATGCGGACGATGTTCTTTGGTTTCATACTACTTTTCTCAGATTGTAATTAGACGCCCGGTTTTGAGGCTTTTTAGTTTTTATTCAAATGATTGGATTTAATATTTTTCAATACTTTGTAAATACTATTATTTTATTTAGTACGAGGTAATTTCATACTTAGTTATTTGAGAAAAATATTATGACTTGTGTTTTTTAATTAAATGTTTTGAAGGATTTTTATTGAAATTAATTTGGGTTGCGAATGTAACGAAGGGCGTTACATTTTTCGGTAGCCCGTCACTTAAGAACTCCATAGTTAAGCGTGCTTGACTTGGAGCAATTCTGGGATGGGTGACCTCCTGGGAAGTTTTCCCAGGAAGCGTGTGAGTGAGGACAAAGCATGCTGAAAAGACCCGTGTTGGTCTGTGGGGACAGTCGTCAATCCATAAAGCTGCTCGGGATGTTACAAAGACGTCATTGAAACTGAAGAGGCATGAAGACTTAGTGGATTCTATTAGTTATTTTCTAGTTTGCTTAGTATTTTCTTAAATAAGGAGCCGTATGTGGCTAGACACATTTATTTGTTTATCGTTGGGTTTGTTAGTAGACGCCCGGTTTTGAGGCTTTTGGTTTTATTAGGATGTATGGATTTATTATTATATTATTACCTTGGATACTTTATTACTATTTCAATTAATGAGGTATACTCGTACTCAAATAATTTACGAAATTTTTATGACATGTATGTTTTAATTTAAATGATTAAAAATGATTTTTTTTATTGAATTTATTTTGGGTTACTAATGTAACGAAAGGCGTTACATTTATATATATATATATATATATATATATATATATATATATGGTATCAGAGCGGCACCTTTCTCAGTACGGTGTGGTTCGGAGACGAACCAAGTGGAAGCTGGTGGGCATGTAACACCCGGGTGCCGACGAGGGCGGGGAGTGGTCGCCGGTGCAAGAAGGTACGGACAAGGAGTGGCTCCTGGCAGGATTCTAGGCGGAGGGACATATGAACGAACCGATTACACACCCGAATGAGAGGGAGCCTGAGACTGTGTTGGTATGGGACTATACAGTTGAGGAAGGCTTATATGAATTGATTGGTACTACCTATGCTAATAAGATGCATCTTCTTTTAGGTAGCTCGTCACTTAAGAACTCCATAGTTAAGCTTGCTTGACTTGGAGCAATTCTGGGATGGGTGACCTCCTGGGAAGTTTTCCCAATAAGTGTGTGAGTGAGGATAAAGCATGCTAAAAAGACCTGTGTTGGTATGTGGGGACAGTCGTCAATCCATAAAGCAGCCAGGGATGTTACATCTCCACTCTTGTCAGCCAATGCTACCAGACAACCAGTATCCCGTGAAGGCATTTCCTTTATGGTGATGCCCTCTTGCTTGGAAAGCTTCTTCTTTTGAGCCTGTCGAAGCCTCTGTAGCCTCCTCTTTTGACTCTTAGATATAGCCGGCTGACTTGACAGTCCTGACAAACCAGGTCCTGTCATCTGAGTGTTCAGAGATAATTTCCCCATTCGGTAATCCTCATTCCAGAAAGGTGGATTGTGACTCTTGAACTTATTTTTTCTAACCCATTTCTGCTTTCGTAATTCGGGATAGCAGGCCATAGCGGAATTTCTTATCCATCGATCCACCGTTACATTGGACGGGGGTTTCCTGGTCCTGATAGAATTGAAACCTCTACCGACAGACCTGTTACTCCCCACTGATTCTATGACTGCCTTTTCGAGCCAACCTCCAGTGTTGTTTTGTCTAGGTCTTGTCTGATACGTATATTGCTGACGACCACCTGTCTTCCTGTTGACAACATGCGTAGCACTTTTGTATACACTGTTAGACCCAGTATGGCTATTCGGGTGTGAAAACCTGCCTTGACTATTACCCTCACGAGACTCAGTTCTGTCTTATGGGTTATATGATGGCGTTTTCTGTCCCCTAGTCGTCTTGGTGGCGACATCGTCATAGAATTCTTCACATCTTGGGCAAACTTTGAAGATACCACCATATTTCTTGCATGTCATGAAGTCAACAAGCGGTTCCCCTGGCTTCGGATAGATACCAAATGAATCCGTCAAGTCCATCTGGATATTCTGTCCAGCTCCTATATTGATCATGCCTGTTCCCATAGGGACTTGGCGGTCAGTTTTATTAACTTCAGGGCCGAATGGTTCTGTGTCAATCTTCATGTTTGGTTTCTTGTTTGAAAACTTTAGTCTTTCTTCTACCAAACCTTTCTGAATGAAGTCCCTGAAATGCATACAGTCATTAGTTACATGACCAAAAGTATTATGAAACTTACAATACTTCCGATCTTTTATTTCATGGGCTTTCAATAGCCTATGATCATCTGACAATTTTAACTGCTTATCTTTAAGCAATATGTCAAATATTTGGTCGGCTTTGGTCACGTCAAACGTATACACTTTCTTGTTGACAAAAGGAATCCTTTCTCTGGCCCTTGCAGGCCTCAAGGCTTGACATGTATAAGGGGGACCAGTTTTCAATTCAACATAGTCTACCTCATATTCTTCAGAATTATTGCCCTCTTCGTCGGAATCACTACATCCGACAAAATTAATCTTTTCGCTTTTGAGGAATTTCCTTTGCTTGAAAACCTTTTTGACCTTCAGTTGTTCAATTTGTCAGACTTTGTCAACCAACTAGGCAAGATCAATTAGGTGTTGGTTGACCAATTTCTTCCTAATGTGATAATCTAGACCCCCGACAGCAATCTTCACTATTTCTGCCTCAGGGATAGGGGTGAAGTAACGACTCCTCATTTGACGGAATCGGGCAAGGTAATCATCGACAGACTCGTTAGTCATTCTATTAATACCGAATAAGTCTGTCAACCCAATTTTTAAATAACCCCTAAAGAATTAATCATGAAAACTCCTCTCTAATTGATTCTAGGAATGTATGGAATTAGGTCTTAGTTGAAAACCAAGAAAAAGCATTCTTAGTTAATGAACTAGGAAAGAACTTCATTTTTAGTCCCTCCTTTAAAGCCAAAACTCCTAATTCGATCGTATATCGGGCAATGTGCTCGACGGTTGACTCTCCACTTTCCCCCGAGAATTTTGACAATTTGGGTATTTTGTATCCTCGAGGCATTTCTGCCTGTTGGGCCCAGTCAGGAAATGCCGATGCAAAAAATGACTGATTGGCAAAACTTATGTTAAAACCAAACCTATTCAATGCTTGTTCGACAACTTGGTTAACATTCTGGTTTAGAACATTTTGACGAAGTGCTCCAAGAGCATCCTAGTTTATGACAAAGTCTTCGTCTTCCTCTGGCTGTAGAATGTGTACATTTCCACATCTCAAAGGGACTCGACGACGGGGCTGTGGCCGCTCGTCATCTTGTTCGGATCCATCAAGTTGGATAACTTATGGTTGTTCAACCCGTGGTTGATTATTCTGATTGTGGTCGACATTCCTATTGACATTTCTATTGGGATTTCTATTGGCATTTTGGTTGTCGTCAGGGGCCAACACACCCAAGGCTCTACTTAACCTGCATATCTCATTTGCCAATGTCATGCATGCATTATTTGTGTTTTCCATTAATGGCGTAATCACTGTACCCATTTGCTGAGTAAATGCATTCACCATGTCAAAGTTACTCGAGTCAATTTGTTGTCGAACATTGGCTAATGTAGCCTCTGACAGACCAACAATATTTTGCGGGGTTGTCTAAGTGGGGATACTTGTGGCCTTACTACTGGACGCTCTTGTCGAGTATGGGTCATCACCACTGACCCTGTTATCCCATTCGCTTGACTGGGGATTTTCTCCCCCGATCGGCCCGTCTGCTGTCCAGATGTATGGGCGGCCGTCGTTACTCCATTTGGATATGGTATGTATGCAAATGGGGTATTTGGGTTGACAGTGGTCGAACCGTAAGGCATTCCATACAAAGGATGTGGCAGAGGTTGCGTAGTCCCTCTTGGGTTTGAATTCACAACACTCTGTGGAGACAATCCGGTAGTTGGCGGATTTATTTGTTGTAAAACTGGGGAAGTTGGTGACGGGAGTGTTCCTTGGCCAACTTCGTCAAGCCTATTGACAACTTGAGCATAGGAAACGCCTCTTCTCGCCACTGAACTATTAGTGCTATTATTTCCTGCATTAGTAGCGTTAGCCATGGTTGCAGGAACATTATCAACTGGTGCAACAGTGGTTATAGGATTAGCATCCACCGTTGACATGGCGGCGTTAGTGCTGACTACGCCTGCATTACTTGCACTACTCATATTCAGAGTTTTGGGAATTAGATGACGTTTGAATCACTCTCCTACTCCGTAGACGGATACAATAAATTTGTATGTTAGAGTTCGTGACACTATACGAGTTACTCTAAACTCGTCCCACCGGGCATGCCAATTTGTTAACGTTGGTTTTTGGTTTCTGACCAAAATTCCTTCATGACAAATAATTAGAGATCAAACGAGTGTGAGACCTATGAGTTATGCGATAATCTCGACAGGAATGTGCTATTTTGAAGGTAATGTCTGCCAAGTATAAATTTGACAAATTAGTCAAATCTAGTAATTTACTGGCAAAGACTTATGTTATGATAAGTTTATGAGTTTGAAAATGGTGTTTAAGATTGTCGTCAGCAAGGAAACTTGACAATGAAACTGCATGCATTTAAAAGAAGAATAGAAAAGGGAACTTTAAAATTTAAGAGATGAAAGTAGTTCCTATTGTAGAAAATAACTTCCTAATTGAACTCAGTTTCTAACGATCAAGAAACAAAAGTCTTGAAAAGAGAGGTTAAGTAAAGTAAAATCTAAGAACAAAAATTCAAAAGAAGGGTTAAAGAAAATAAGATCTAGACAATACTACTTGCGGAAAGTGAAACAACTCAGATGAATAACTTGAAAGAAATACTGGAAATAATGAAGAACAAGTAAAGAATTTGAAGAACACAACAAGTATTGCACTGGGTTTTCATATTCAATTGAAATAAGATGGGTGGAGGGAATACTTGAATGTTATCCGTCAATCTGTTATGTGATCGGGATGTGTAGGATGTGTATCAAATAACCGACCCTTATTACATTGTGATTGCTAGTATTTATAGGCAAATAAAATAACTGTCTAGAAATAATTCCCTATCTAAATGACTGCCACATGTCTTTGGCAGTTCTCTTAAGTTTTATACTTAAATTGTTTTGTCAAGCAATCCCACTACCTGCTCAATGTCTCGAACCGCTCCATGTCAATTTGCTTATCTTCGACGGTTTGAACTGCTTGACAACTTGTGTTGGTACCTTTCGTCGGATTAAAGACTTTACCAATTTTTTACTTTTCTATTTTTCTTGATGACTCTTCCTTCGACTAAGTCTTCCTTTATTATTTTGTCAGGAATTTGATTGTCGAATCTTTTCCTATGTCGAACTGTATCTTCTTGTCAAATCAAATATCTTCAATACTTGCAACTTGTCAAATCAAATATCTTCAATACTTGCAAAATTTTGATTTCCTCCTCATTCCCTTCGTCATCCTATCAAAAAAACATCTATCAAAAATCCAAAATTTCATCCTCAATAGACGCCAAACGGCTGCATTGATGAATCAAACTTGGCACTTAAGAAATGTTACGTGCTTTATGGTCACAGCCGATTAAATAATAATGGTGGATTAGGTGGTAAAGTAATTCCTACGTTATATTTCTATTGGTAGTTTGGTACCACTACTCCGTCTCCGTTACATAATAATGTTACAATGCATTTTCAAGTTGGGCTGTTGTTTTTTTTTTTTACCCAACGCTTTCTCCAATAGTGTCGGTGAATCACACTGCAACAGGACATATCATCAAGTAATAAATTCAGGATTCAGTAGACACAGTTGGTCACTTTTTACTTTTAAGTTATCGAAAAATATAATAATGACACTCATTTATTTATTTTATCAAACCTTAAAATATTTGTTAAGGAATCAAGAAAAATAATCTTTTATTGAAAAACTAAATATTTCATATTTTTAATTAAATATTAGATACTTTAATTTCTCATAAAAACTTACTTTTTTTGGTTGGGTATTCGTTAGCATTCTCCATCTAAAAATACAAAGAAAGGTTTTGCTAACGAGTACCCTAAGGATATTAATTAAAGAACCCACAACATGAAAGTTTGTATTGGAAAACTAAGTTTAACATTTTTTCAAATGCTAAATACACCATTTTTCCATACAAAATTTTCTTTCTTTATTCCTTAAACATTGTCCTAAGCACACTCGTTAGCATTCTCCTTAAAAAAAAATACCAATCTAAACATATAATGTGTACAATTATTATGATGAAAGTACCCTAGATTTATAATTCAGTTAATTTTTTTTTAAAAAAAAAGAGAACAAGATGGAATTAGATCAAATCTTTCTTCAACCATCCAATAAGGTGGCAAGATTTATTAAACGTTATTGTTCATCCAATATGGGATTCCTAATTGTCATGTATCAATGACAACATAATATCCGGTGTATTTTTTAAGTTTTTAAAATACCCTCCATATGATTGGTGAGAAATTCATTTCTTGAGGTACGATCAAGCATCTAAACAAGAATACCTGTAGATAGTATTTTCCATGCACATGAAATTAGGGATTGAACCCATTACCTCATAAGCGACTCAAGTCCATATTTGCATCAATTCACATCCATAACAGCTCCACTGTATGCAATCTAAGAATTAATGGACTTACTCAAAAATAATTCAATCTCATTCTACACATTTGAAGATTGGAGATTGTTACATAATCTTAAAATTTTCTACAGTTTGGTATCTAGAGTGACTTGCAAAAAAAATTATTAATTATTAGTTATTAAGAATTCAACCTTTAATAAACTTGACAACTCATTTTGGATATCAAACCCATCGGGATAACACAATATACCCTTTTATGACTCTCTCTGTGATCATCCCAGAAGAAGTGCACAGGATTGAATCTCTTGGTCAGGTATCCCCACTACATTTTCCCTACTGAAGCATTGCCTGAGTTTGAATTCCCTTGGTCACTACTACTAAAGAATTCATTTAATGTAAACTAATTCCTTTCTAGGAAGATCCTCTAATGCTATAAGCTACAGATGAAAATCCCTTCTAATGCTATAACCATTTATGTGATTGAACTGATGAAAGAAAACCAGGATAAAACCAACTAGACCATATTGAACCAGATTACTGTTATTGTGTAACTCAATTCAATGTCTAAGAAGTTTGAATTTGACAATAAACAATTCATATTTAAAAAATTATGTACTTTTTGGTTTGAACAAACATTTGACCCTAGACAAAAGGTTTTCCCCCCATTGATGCCCAATCCGGTTTTGACAACATTGTGACAAGTGTCCTTGACTCCTGTGAAGGTTCCATATTCCCGTCAATTGATTCACCATATATTAGATACAATGCTGTCTTCTTAACAATCAATCTAGGTCCAAAAGCCACAAAAATCTCCACTTTGTCACGAGGTTCTAGATTTGACACTATGCCCTGCCACTCCTCATCATTCAAGGAAATTACTGTGTCTCTCTTGTAAAGCTGGATGAAGCACTTTGTGTAATTAACGATCAAGACACTAACAAGATATTCATCTGCCCTGATTTCAGGGGTAGATGAATAAACAACACACAATATCATTCCATTCAGAGGACCATCACTAACTTGAGGAACTTCAAAAAGTACTGAGCGTCCTTCACCACTATAGGTTAACCAACAAGGATACTTGTCACCTGGGAGAAAAATATCACTAGACCCACTAGCAGTTAATCCCTGTACCAGAAATAAAAGTTTAGTCATTTATACAATCAAGCTATTCAATGGAAGTTTTATTCAATTATATTGTCGTTCTAAATTCCAAAGTGCAATTTTTAAGATAATAATAACATTTTACTGCATAAAACAAAACTCAAATATGATAAGCTAACTAATAGAAACAAACTCGGTCAATAGTTTTGTTATGCACATATCAAAAGCAAAGCCTTTGGATACATTTTCTATTTCCATTGTAGTTTCAGAATTCATGTCATACATGTCTTTCAGCTTATGTTCTCATTTGTTTTTTGATGTGTATGCTTGATACGTGATAAGCATGAAGTTCTTCGATATAGTTTTATAAATATGTTCATTTGTGTCTGTTAGTAGCTGTTAATAGGAGGGATGTAACCCCTATAAATAAGTCCTCTAATGGTTAAGAGAGGCAGCTATTGAAATATTGTGTTTTGACCGGGTATTCCTAGTGTGAAAGGAGAGTGCTCCTTTAGGGGTATACTTGTATACCTTTTTTTCTGTGTCTGTTTTCATTTTTCCATCAATAAAGAAGTGTTTCTGATGTTATTGTGCTGCTGTTAGGATCTTCTTCTTTCTAAAAACAAGATTCCTAACAGTCTCATTTTCCCTTTGTCCCTGGTTGCAACGTCTTCTAATGAATGTCGAAACACTTCTCTTGTTTAACCATATTGGTTTTTATCAGCACAGAACATCTCTCCATCCAATCCCCTCGTCCCCCCCTCGAACAGTACCCCCACCTATACTTGCTAAACACAAACCATGGTTCCTACTCCCTCTATCTTGCTATCACCTGAACCCTTGCTTCTTCTAACACACCATCATAATCTATTTCATATCATCCATTACCACTTGTAGACAAGGTGGCATTTCTAAACTCAACCCAAATTTTGTTGCTAAGGGATTATATATAATATAACCAGCAACTGGGGTTTTGAAGTATTCTAACAGTCTTAGCTAGGTAGTTCGTCAAGAAACTGCTCATCTCTTATAGGTAATTCCTAGTTAGTTAGTTGGTGAGTTAGGGAGATAATTAGGAAATAAGGCATGTTGCCTATAAATTAAGAGGAGAGATTGAGAAAGAGGGGGATCTTGTCATTTGAGTGAATTGGGGCCTTCGGGCATTGGGAGGCATAGACCCTCGAAGATCTGTAATAGTGTTCTGTAATCAAGGGGTTTTCTCTATTTTCTCTGTAATAACATACTGGTTTCTATCAATCTCATACTTGCTCATGCTATTTATATGCCAGGTCAATTTGCCAGCTTCATTTAAGATTTTTTTTTTCATGGTGATTATTGTTCTGAGGTTTTTTGCACTCTCAATTTTCATGTCATCTCTGTAAGCTTCATAGAGCATTTTATGGGCTTAAACAGGTTCCTCAGGCAAAATACATTGGCACTCCAGTTTTAGTTCCTTTTCATACAACTCATGTTTCACAACAACAACTCTAATATCTCTATGTTTGTCTAATCCTCTTCAACTCCTATGGTTCTATGATCTAATGGCTCTATGTGGATGATATTTTATTAACAGAGTGCTAGATCACCTGTGAATTTTATTCTCTTCTTCAGAGAGTCCTATATCTTGGATCTCTCCACCATTTTATTGGTATACAAGTTCATCTCAATACTAATGTTCTCAATCTCTCTCAGACCAAGTATACACTGGATCTTCTCAATCATTTCGACATGTTGCAGTACAAGCTTATTCTCCGTTATGTTGCTGCTAGCACTGAAGTACATGGTCTTCATCGTCATCCTCATGACTTTCTTTGTTTGCCTTCTTTGCTGCCGATTGGGTTGAATGTCTTGATGACAGCCACCATTCCACCACAATACCTTGTTTTATTTTTTTACTAAGTGACCCAAGCCTAATGCAACTTGTTGCTGAAGCTATATTTTTCTGTACAGGAAAATGTCGTAGTAACGTTTAGTTTGTGTTTTCTTTTTCCTTTTATGTAAACGAGGATTCCTGATCTTCTAAATTCTTTGTCATTATCTTCTGTCCTAAAGAATTTATTCTATCACTAAAAAATGTTTTGGTGCCATTTAGCTCATGGTTTGATTCCTAATGATGTACAGAGGAACAACATATTATTGATCATTTATAAATTTCATTAGTTGTAAAGAATACATCTAGCAACTTCTTACTGTGCATATAGATACTAGAAAATAAAAGAGATAAAGTAAATACATATGTTGTGTGTGTATAGTCTAAAAAGAAATCAAGAGAGAAAATGAGACAACAAACGGAGATATTAAACATGCAAAGTAATGCAATGTAATATAAAAAGAAAATTGGATAGATATAGTGATCTAAAATTTTTTAGTTCAATTTTATGTGACACTTATAACCTTATCAGTTTTATTAATATGTCTAATATTATACTTGAATAACTAATGATCCTTGGGGACTTTTGGCTGAGATAATGTTCACTTAATTAATAGTAAAGGTAAAAAGAAGACAGAGAGAGGCAGAGAGGGAGAAGGAACCTTTGATATGCTATTGCTAAGAGTATTGATGACTTGGCGGTAACTTCCCATTCCAATCAAAAGAGATCTCAAGGAATGCTTTGAGATTTGTAATGCATTTGATGTTTCCAATTCAGTGACATTTCGATCATACAAGTCATCCAAAATTCTTCTAAAATCTTGAGTTACTTGAAACTCCGAGCGGCATTGCACCCAAACACTTCGAAGTTTTGAAAGTCTGCTAAGCATTGATGATAGATCACCCAAATTCTTGCTTTGTATATCCATGGAAACTACAGATGATGACGTGCCCACAAATGGGTAAATAGAGGATAGGGGAGTCGATTTCGGTGACAACCATGACCAAATGAGAGAAGGAAACACATCACATGATAATCCTTCATATCCACATAAGGATATATACCCAATACTTTTCAATCTTACTATTGAAAAGGGCACATGTTTTACTGCAGTATGTTCTGCAGTTAGAGTTGTCAGAGATTCCATCTGCACTATATCTTCTTCCAACTTTTCAATCTTTGAACATCCAGAAATGATGAGAGTTTTCAAAGATTTCAACTTATAGATTGCCCTCGGGAGATTTCTAAGACCTGTACAGTCCTTCAAATTTACAAGAAGAAGATTATTGAGATCTCCAATAGATTGGTGTACCTCAGACAAACTTGGACAATCTTTTAGGATGAGCTTTTCAAGACTTGGCAGTTTTGAGAAATCAGGGGTGTTTGTCAAATACCAGGAGTGACTAAGATTGAGGATTTTTAGCCTCTCAAGAACCTACAAGAGAAAATTTCAAAAAAGAAAAATTAGAGAAGAAAATGGACAAAGAAATGTTGGCAAGTATATATTACTATTGTTGTTAACCTTAGAGTTCAGAAAGAAGATTCCATGTATATATACCTGGGGCTCCTTCCAAACTAGTTTAAGTTTACTGTGTCTCATGTCAATAACAACTAGATTTCCCTGATCAAAGTTGTCAGGTGTGTACTTTAAAGGAAATCCTTGCCAAGAAAGCCATCTCAGGTGTTTGGGAAGATACCCATAATCTCCATTAAGTTGTACTTGATTAAGTTGCAAAAGTCTAAGCCTCTTCATTTTCTTAAAAGCTTTGGTATTGATTTGAACTCTACTGGATGTTTGCAACTTCAAAGCCAATCCTTCAATAGCTTTTGTTCCCTATTAAAAAAGAGCAGAGAAAAATAGTAGGAAAACCTTTGTTATTTTCTCACTAGATAGCATTACATAACATTGCAGCCTAAGCATACTTGCAATGCACATGACAAAAAAAAGACTCTTGGGATAATAAATCCCTCAATTTTTAGCCAAAAGAATTCAGAAACAAACAGTTTTATGGTGAAGATAAGATCATGGAGGATAATCAAAAGTTTCGAAACTGTATTTTAAGAATGTTCTTACAGTATGTTCTGTCAATACATCGAGTACATCCTCATGAAACCACAATCGACTCCGCTTCTCAGGCTCCTCTGGTGACCTTTCACGAACAATTTCTCTTCCCATGTCTCTTAGCAAATCATGCACTCCTAGCTTGTTATTCCTTTCAACTGTAATGAGGCCCCGCTCTATCAGGACTGATATTCCAATTTCAGCATGAAGTCCGCAGCCATCTAGTATCTCTGTAACATAGGTTCTTTTCTTGCCAATAAAGAAACAACATATGTCAAGAAAGATATCCTTTTCCATATGATCCCTTAAACCGTCAAAGCTTATTCTTAGTTTCTCTTGCACTCGATCATTAGGAATCATTTTTAGTTTCGACAATACACTTTTCCACTCTTGTTCAGTCCTCTTGGACAAATGAGATCCAAGGACTTCAAGAGCCAGTGGTAGTCCTCCACAGTAAGCGACTACATTTCTTGAGAGTTCGATGAAGTCTTCTCTTGGTCTATTTTTCCCAAAAGCATGCCAACTGAAAAGCTCAAGGGACTCACTTTCATCCATTTCCTTAGTTTTGTACACATTGTCAACTTTGAGTAAATCAAGTACACGAACATCTCTGGTTGTAACGATTAGTACACTTCCGGGACCAATCCATGTACGACTTCCACATAGGGCTTGTAATTGCTCATCCTTATTCACATCATCAAGTACAACAAGTGCCCTAGTTTCGCAAAGTCTTTCCATGATCATAGCTTTCCCCCACTCGATGCTATGTATCTTCATCTTTTTTAAGTTAAGGATATCAGAAAGTAGTCGTTCTTGTAATTCAATTTGACCTCTATTTGTGTCCCAAGCTTCTCTAATATTTGCAAGGAAACTTGTACCTACAAATTCGCGATGAACTTGATTGTAGATGGCTTTGGCTAAGGTTGTCTTACCAGATCCTCCCATTCCCCAGATCCCTATCACACAAACTGTGCTTGATTGCACTTTCAGAAGTTGAATCACATCTTGGGCACGGGATTCTAATCCAACAGGAAAGTCTGCAATGGGCAAGGATGTCTTGTCTTGTTTTCCGAGAACATGATCAACAACCTTCTTGATGACATCAGATTCATAACTGTAATAACGATAGTTAAAATGAGCAGCCAATGTCAGAGTTATAAGCTTTAAAAATATAGTTTAGATCATTGGACTCGCATTCTAATTGACTCTCCTTCAAGGTAACATAGGGTAAGTAGCATAAAAGCCTTACACATAGCCCAACTTGTAAACTAAACCTTGCAGTATGATATAATTAATAAAAAAAAATAAAACAAAGGAATGGATGGTATTATTGTAAAAGAAAAGAATGAAAAGAGTATAGATTTAGTGTTTGTTTAGTTGCATGGTGTAAAACTGCAGAATTGATTTTGCACCCAATGTTATTTTAGTAAAACGAGGTGTTTGATTAATGTCATGCCAATTTGATTTTGCATTAAAAAGTGACTTTGACTAGAAACCGAAAGGTAGCTTTTGCATTTTTTTTTATAGACCAATGTTAGTAAGTTGAATATTGTGTTAGTTTTCTCCTTTCTCGTGGTGTGAACCCTGAACCTCCAGCTCCTTAACACCTTACACCCTTAGCTCAAAATCAATTGAGCTACCCAACTCCCGTAGTGACACTAAATTTTGTATCAAAATAAGATGAATGCTAACCAGTGCCCTTAGGATCTAAAAAGAGAAAATTTTCATTGTAACTTGGTGGATTGTATATTGTAAAAATATGATAAACTTAGTTTTTCAATGAAATTTTACTTTTATTGATTTCCTTAAGTTAGCATGACCCTTAAAATAAAAACATCAAAATATAAATCATCACACTTCACACACAATTATAACTAAATCAAATTTGCAAAATCACAAAGACAAACTTACTCGTTCCGTGTGACATGCCAACCAGTAAAATTGGCAGCATCAGTGAGTGCTCTTGTCCAAGCCGACAACACATTCGGATCTGTAACCGCAGAGTATTGTTTTAAAAGTCGTCTGAAAGCAAGTCCAACATCACCTTCCTGATGGCGTACATGGGATGGTTCAACGTAGTAAAATATGGGGAGAACTACCTGACCAATGGTCCGGTGACACTCCATGATTTTCACAAGCTCATCAAGACACCATCTAGAACCCGCGTAGCCTTGTGAGAAAACAACGACGGATATCCTAGATGATTCTATTGCTTGCCATAGTTCTGCTCTCACTCCCTTTCCCTTCTCAAGCCTCCTATCCATAAAAGTTCCGATGTTGCTACCAGTTAGGGCAGTGTGCAGATGAGAAGTGAAACCATAACGAGTGTCTTCCCCTCTGAAACTCAAAAACACGTCGTGGTGCCGGTGTTCGCGATAAGAAGACATGGATCGGATTGGATGAAAGCAAAGCAAATTAAGTCAACGTTTTCGAGACAACATAAGAGAACGCAGGATGAGAATTCCCTGACTTTAATTATTTAAAGTCACCTTACTTTAGTAATTATTAGTAATTGCATTCATCCAACGCACCAAAATAATGAACAGAATAATAACATTAAAACAAAATACATATGAGTTAAGAAAATACTTAGAGATATTAGAAACATTAGAATAAAATGAATATATTATTTACTATCAAGAATTGGTTAGAAAAAGAATAAGACGATTAAAACAAGAACTAGAAAATTGTATAGGATAATGAGATTATCCGAAGAAATAGAATCAGGATTTAAAGAATTAGAAAAATTAATGAAAGAAATAAATAGAAATATTATTCAGCTAATTGAAAATACGAAAAAAATTTCAAATTATATTTGCAATAAAATACAGAGAGGACAAAGTGAAATAAAAAATATTAAAGAAACATTATATAATATAAGCAGAGGAAAAGAAATAAATGAAAATGAGGAGATCATCAAAATAAAAATTATTTTAGAACAATTAGAAAACCTTTTAAATTATGAAGAAAATAATAGATGTATAACAAAAAATGAATTAATAGAAATTTTGGAAACCAAAAATTTAAAAGAAATAATAAAAAAAAGGAATTAGAGCAAGAATCATCAAGAATACCTACACATGTATCATCATGGAGAGGATAAAAAACGAATACATGGAAACATTAAAGAAATCAAATGATCTAGAAGAAATTCAACAATTACTAGAACAACTTAAAATAGTTGAAGAATAAAATGATGAAATACACAAAATGAAAAAGATCGATAAAAAGGATATAGAAAATGATGAAATAATACTAAACTATAGTTCATCTTCAGAATCCGAAGAAAACCATATAAAAATGGAAAGAGGATAATATAGTGGAAAAAGCCCTAAAAGAAAATGGGAAGAATATAAATATACACTCGAAGGAGCTTGGGATAAATATGAAGAAGAAATTATGTACACTAAAGGATATGCAAGAAAAAATAATAAAAAATGGACAAAGGTTCAAGAAGAATTTAAACCTCGATACCATAATTCAGGAAATATACTTGACCTTGATTGTATTAGGAATAAGGAAGATACTTTATTAAGATGGACTAATGAGATAATACTAATGATCTTGACTGATGAAAAATTTAAGCAACTAAACTTTATAGAAACTAAGAACTTTGTAACATTTAAAACTTCTGGAAATGTACAAAAATTCCTAGTCAGAATTAAAGATGAATAATGGATCAGGCTTGGAAGAATGATAGATAATAGCTCAGATTATGTTGAATTAATAATGACATTAATACAGCAAGAATTCTTAGGATATAATATGATGGAACAAAGAGATAAAATGAACAAAGCTCTAATAGAAAATGCTAAGTCACGCCTTAATAAAATACAAATATGTGACATGTGACAAATAGAAAGCTTTATATGCGAATATCAAAAATACTATTATCAATTAGATGAAGAAACTAAGGAAATATATAAATATATCTTTATAGATAAACTACCATATCCATTAAATTCAAAGATAAGTAATCTTTGGGAATTAAGACCTGAAGAAACAGCAAATACTTTAGGAGGAGTTATTAAACCCTTATACCAAGAACTTAGAGAACAATGTCTGAATAGAGAAACGATTAGACAATTGAATAGAGGAAGTAATGTCATTTGTTGTGACATCCCGGAAATAGAAAAACCAGGAAAATATGGTTGTGAGAAAACAATAAGAAGAAAAAGAAAAAATTATAAGAAATCAAACTTACGAAAAACTTATCCTAGAAAAAAGAATTATTATAAAAATAATAAAAAGAAATATTTTAGGAGAAAGAAATCAACACCAAGAAAATACTGCCCTAAGGAAAAAAAGAAATGTGTTTGTTGGATATGTAATGTCGAATGACATTATGCTAATGAATGCCCTCAAAGAAAGGAAAATGATTTTAAGGAAAAATCAAAATTAATAAAACAAGTTTTCCAGATATATGAACTTGAACCACTAGAAGAAGAATTAAGTAATTCGGATGTAAGTATATATGAATATTCCGAAGATGAATTATCTTCAGAAGAAAGAGAATTCGAATAATACATATATAAAAATATTGATAGAAAAAAGTAATAAAGAAACAGAAGCTTATATAGATACTGGAGCAAGTCTTTGCCTTGCAACAAAAGCCCTTATAGATAATTGGGAAAAACTGGAGAAACCATTAAAAATACAAATTGCAGATGGATCAATACATCATCTGTATTGGATAGCAAAAAGAATTACTTTGGTAATACAAGAAAAGATATTTATTGTACCAACAATATATAAACAAGAAACCGGAATAGATATAATTATTGGAAATAATTTCTTAAGACTTTATGGACCATTTTGCCAATATCTAAAATATATTACTCTAAAAACACCATATATTTATCAGAAGCAAAAACGAGAAATTATCAAAATATCAATTATTCATTATTCTGCATGTACTTATTCATCAAAGTTTCAGCAGCTGAAACATGGTGAGATTATTAGTTTAATTTGCACAAAAATTCGTCATGCACTAATAAATTTAGAATCAAATAGAATAATTCCAGCTCATATAGAAGAACTTTTGGATAAGGTCTGTAGTGAAAACCCTTTAGATCCAAAAATAAATAAAAATACTGAATTAGTCGGACTAAAATTAAAAGACCCTACAAAGGAAGTAAAATGTAAACCAATGATTTATACAAAAATAGATAGGGATGAATTTGCAAAAGACATTGAAGAAATGTGTAAAAAAGGATTAATTAGACCATCAAATAGCAAACACTCTGCACCAGCCTTTTATGTAGAAAATCATAATGAAATAAAATGAGGTAAAAGAAGGATGGTAATTAATTACAAACAAATTAATAATGCCATGGAAGGAGATGCTTATTTCCTCCCAAGAAAGGATCTAATTATTGAAAGGATTAGAAATATGGATTGGTTTATGACACGGACTCGGCAAGTGTACCGGTTCGTTGCAAGTAATAAAACGGTAAGACCGGATATCGTTCTCAGGGATCGTGGACAATTACCACTTCGCAAATTTGACTACTATCTAGGCGATCGAATTTTGGAGTGAAGGTTGTTCTAACATCTAACAAGCAAACAAGAAGAAAATGTTTTTGTTCTTTTTGGATTTTTTTCAAACAGTTAATGTGAAAACAGAAAGATGAATAACAATGAGATAGAATTGCTAGGGTTAGACTAAGCTAATCCTCCCTTGATTGTTATGAAATGATAACTAACACAGTTCCTACTTCACTTATGACAATCGAATCTTTTCTAATATACTCAAGCCTAATGTCTTAGGTGCATTGAGCCTAAAATCCCAAATTAAACCCTAATGTCTTAGGTGGATTAATCAGAGAAATTGCATTAAGAATAAAGATTCATAAGATTGCAAGCAGCCAACACCTATGTCTAGATTCTTGGACTACTTGGCATATAATTCATGAGCATGCTTTAACATCAACCTTTCAATTGTCTATTAAAGCAACTAATCATTCCTAAGATGATCAAGTCTAGGAAAGCATTAAGCATAGAATTATACACTCATAAAGAAGAAGGAAACTGTATTAAAATCAAGTCATTTTACAACCAAGTTCAGATAGCAATAGTCTAACCCCAACAAAGGGGAGTTTAGCTACACATAATTGAAGACAAAACAAAAGAGAGAATTACAGAGATGAACAAAGGAGAGAGCTCCATGGAATGATGCACACCAGCCACAGCAGCAGCGGATCTGATTCTCTGGTTTTCTCTGAATGAATTTTCTTTTGTTCTGCTCAGTTCTTTTATTACTCGTGGCCGGTCACGCCGTGATAGCCATCACGGCCAGGCCGTGACGGGTTCCCGACTCTTGCGATTACGGCAAAACTACTCTTTCGCGAGGCGAGCATTTATTTCGCGATGCGAGCCCACTTTTGATGCCCGTGATCCCCATCACGGCCAAGCCGTGATTGATTCTGACTTTTGGAGGTTTTACGGGTCACGGCGGTGATGTACATCACGGCTGACCGTGATCGTCTCGACTTTGGTGGTTTTGGCATAATCACTCTCTCGCGAGGCGAAGCTATCATTCGCGTCGCGAACCAATTTTTCACGCCTTGATCTCTATCACGGCCAAGCCGTGATCGTCTCCGACTTTTGGTGGTTTTGGGTCACGGCCGTGATAGCCATCACGGCCAGGCCGTGATGTGATTCCCGACTTTTGGCCCCTTCTTCTTGGGTTTCAGGCCTTCTCTTCATCTCAGCTTCCTCATGGCTAAAACTTGGGCATTTAATCCAAAAATCCCTGCAAAACAACACACAATACCACCTTATCCGTTCCAAATGAAAAACTAAACAAAATCCAACTAAAATGGCCTAACTAAATGCAAATGCATGCAGAAATGTACATGAAAAATGAGGTGAAATCACACTCATCAGTTTAGCACCTTTGATTGCAAATCGGGATTCTATCAAATTAGACTGACTGAAGAATCAAAAGCATTAACAACATTTAGTTGTCCTCAAGGACAGTATGAATGGAATGTACTGCCGATGGGATTGAAACAATCACCGGGTATCTTTCAGCGAATGATTGATTCAATTCTTAAAGAATTTAAAGACTTTTGTCTTATTTATATTGATGATATATTAATCTTCTCCAATAAAGGATTAAATGATCATTTTGAAAAAATAGAATTAGTACTTAACAAATGTTATGAAAATGGAATAATCTTAAGTAAGAAGAAAGTTGTTTTAGCCCAAAACAGAATTAATTACTTAGGATTAGAAATTGAAAAAGGAAAAAAAATAATGCAACGACGTGTATTAGAAAAACTTCAGAATTTTCCAACAAAATTAAAGGATAAAAAGGATTTACGAAGATTTCTTGGACTATTAACATATATTTTAAATGAAGGATTTATCAGGAATCTTGCATCAGAAATAAGGACGCTTCAACAAAAACTAAAGAAAGACGCCCTTTGGATATGGATTGATGAAGATGATAGACTGATTGAAAAAATGAAAGACTTATGCCGGGATCTTCCCGAGCTTTATCATCCATCGGATGATGATATAATAATTATTGAGACTGATGCCTCAAATGACTGTTGGGGAGGTGTTATGAAAGCAAAACCCCCTGGATACAAAAATGAATTACTATGCCGATATATGTCAGGAACTTTTTCAGATAGTGAGATTAATTATCCCACTCATGAAAAAGAGACATTGGCTTTGATCCTTATGTTGGAAAAACATCGGATTTATATACTGGATAAGGACTTTATTGTCCGAACCGATTCTACTTATGTTGCAGGTTTTAAGAACTTAAATCATAAAGGCACTTACAAACAAGGACGATTGATTAGATGGCAAATGAAACTTGCCGAATACAATTACTCAATCTCTCACATTAAGGGAGATAAAAATGTTCTTGCAGATATTTTATCAAGAGAATGGAGCAGCAAACAACTGAAGACATAAAGAAGCAGATTCAATATCAAAGAATGTTCGAGAAGCAGAAAATAATGGAGCTAGACTTGATCAAAGCAAACATTGAAGTACTGGAGTTTCAACTACAAGCAAAAGGAGAATCTTTCAAAGAAGATCCTATGAAGAGTATAAAACAACAAATACAGGAAAGTACTAACAACAAATGGTACACCATTTTCAATGGACCGCACCCAGGTGTTTATGATGAATGGCACAAAGCGGCCCCTCACTGTATTGGACTCTCAGGAGTTCATCACAAAGGATTTCGTACCAAGGAAGAAGCTGAAAAGGCTTTGATAGACTACCAGAAAGAACATGACAAGGGCAAATAAGTTTATCTTGGCCCAAGGACTTTCTCTGAAACCATAAAGACTCCACCAGTTCAAAAAACTTCATTAAGGATACTTGAAAGAATACCTTCCTCCATTGATGACTACCAAATTCCTTCAAGAAAAGACCATGAACTACAGGTCCAGTTTTCCAAAGAAAAATTTTATGAAAACCTAAAAAGACTAGCCAACTGGTCCGAAAAGGAAAAAATTAATTGTTTTTACATGGTTAATTGAAATATTTTCGGAGTCAAAGCCATAATTACTCCCGGAGCAACATCGATTCTTACATTTAATATGTTCCAATTTGGACTTATTGAATGTCTCTACCTCAGTCAAGACTTGGAAGAAATCAAATTATTTTCATATAGTTTGAAGGAAGCCATCCAAAATTATCAAAGAAATGTCGCAAAAGATAGAACTATCTTCTTGAAGTTCTATTCAACTTACCCAGACTTCGCAACTAAACAACCCACAAAGAATTTAATCTTCATTGGAGTAAGTAATAATAGTTTCTCTATGAGAGACGAACCTAATGGAGAAACTTATGATGAAGAAAAGATTGTCACAATCCTAGCTAATCAACTGGCAAGCATCTTTACTCAGTGTCAAATTATTGGTAAAGACTCTTTTATTAAAGCCATGTACAAAGGTCCACATACTCTGCTACTCAGCAAGACTAGTGGAAAACTAATTAGAGAAAGAGATCTAGCACTACTGACGAACTTCGAATTACCCTTCTACACGTTACAAGTACTCTCGATGAACTACCAGCCAGCTGTCCTTGACTTGTTGTGCTCAATGATTAAAGAGAATGGCAATCACGCATGTGAAAGATGCGTAAAGCAAAAAGACTGTCGGCAAGATGACAAGGACTCAGACGAAGCCATTATTGAAGAATGACGTAAGCACTGACGTCATCAAACAATAATAGAGGGATGACGTAAGCAATGACGTCATCAAGAATTGTTGAAATGTCTGATTGATTGTAATTATGTAGGGACTCTTTTGTAAATTACTTAGCCCCTCTAATTGTATAAATAAACCCTCGAAGGCAAAGGAGAAGACAGAATGAAAAGTGTTTCAATTCTCACCTCTTCTCTCTAAGAATTTCTAAGCTTTTGCTTAGCGAATCCTTGAGTGTGGATTCACCCGGTTCTATGTACTTCACTACTGTTTATAAATAAACAAACACTACTTTCATATATTCCTCTACTTCATTACTACTTTACTTTCATTACTTCCAACTACCCGTTGAAATTCCAACTTGACTTAGACGGAAGCTGCGGTGGACCAAAGAACCCAGAATCACTTCGAAAACCCAGATCAGGTATGACTCATCAACTGTTTAATTTCATTCAATTTATACTAGAAATTAATCATGTCTGAAATAGAAAAAGAAATAATTAATAATACTGATGTAGAATATTTACAAATTACTGAAGAAGACGGAAACTATGAAGGAAGTATTTTAATAGATCCAAAACTTTTCCAAAAGATTCAGAAAGAAGACTTGAATTTATCTAAAGATGCAAACATGAAAAAACTAGGAGGTATAATGAAACGATTTAACCAGAAAGAAAATATAATATATTATGGGAAGATAATTAATGAAACACCAATAGATATAGCTGAAACACAGGGAAACACCTGTATACAATTATTAAATAAGAAGAAATTAATTGAGTTAAAAAGGAATTTAAAAAAGGAATCACATAGAAAGAAAATAGGTTACATTCATATAGGAGCAATACAAGTCTTAATTAAGGCAACCTTTCAAGAAGGAATAGATTCACCTATTGAATTAGTTCTAAAGGATGATAGAATAACAGATCCTAAGGATAAAATATTAGGAGTAATTGAAGGAAACTTAGCCTATGTTAAGTTAAAATTCGAAATACACCCAAACATTGGAATACCTTTAGATACTCAAAGATTAGATCAATCCTTAACTATGGAACACAGATTTTTAAGAAATAATTTAATGAGACCAGGAGACAAAATTTTCTCAATTACTTATTGTGTGAATTATGCACTAACAAATTCACATCATAGTATCACCTTTAAAAATAATGACAGAATAGATATACCAAGATTGTTTGAAGAAATAGGAAAGATTTATTATCCAAAAAGAAATGACTTAACAGAATTAGGAATTTCTATAAGAAATCCAAAATCACTAAGCTTTAGACAGACACCTAAACCAGTTACTTTCTCTGAAACAGAAAACAATAAAGAAGATGAAAACATAAATAAATTGTCAAATCAAGTCAGAGACTTAGCCCAATACCTAAGAAATAGAATATGAACAAAGAAAAAGAATTAAGAAATATTTATGAAAAATTATATAATAAAATAAACCAAGATAAAAAGAATATAATAGACTTTATAAATATCTATGATAATCATCTTAAAAAAGATAAGAAAGATAAGAATCGGAAGCAGATGGAGAAATATATTATAGAAAAAGAAAAAGAACTTAATAATATAAGAAATAAAAGAAAAGAACATAAAAGACTAATAATGGAAAAATAGAAGGAATGATTTCGAAAAAATCTTACCAACCATCGACTAGTTATTTTAGAATAACGGCGCCAACTTTTGAAGATATTGATTGAAATAATGGAAATATATTCCGAGTTTGATAATCAAACAGAAAATGAAATAATAAGTGTACTAGTAATGGATTTACCCATTGACTGTAAATAATTAATAATTGAAAAAATAAAAGCCCAATTTAGACAAGAAGATTATTATCTTGCAACTATTTTCCTATATATAGAATGGAACTATATGGAAGAAATAAGATTAGCTTTTGAATATGATAGACTATCATTATCGGAAATATATGAAGATTGGGATTTACTAGATGATTAAAATGGATCAAGAAATATTAAGTGTTTTGATGATGAAAATACCTATAGATTGTAAGCAAATGATAATTAACAAATTAAAACACCAACACTGGCAGGAAAAACTTTATTTAAAACAAATAATGCAAAGAGTAAAATTAGCCTTTTATGAGGAAGAAAGAAAACTATTAATCGAAGAAATAATGGAATTAGACGACAAAATAATGGACTATGGATATGAATTACTTGTAACTAAAATTATGCATGAAAAATATCCAAATTATGTATAATTATTACCACTGCTTGGGAAGAAATAGAGTGGTATCGAATTGGTATCAGAGCTAAGTACTAGCTAACTAATGGATTCTCGAAACATAGAAAAATTTGTTTACAATTTAAGCATGATAGACTTGACAAATCAAAACAGTCTAAAAGAAATGATACAAGAATTAAAAGATGAAGCTACCGATACATATAACAATCATATGCAATATCATTGTGAGTACCGTGATTGCTTAGAATATGAGAGAAAAAAAGATTTAATAAAAATTATAATTGATAAATTAAATGAATGGATAGATCAACAAGGATCTGGATCCAACGGCCCAAACTAGCCAAAGACAGGACCTGCCTTTACCCGCCACAAAGGTTGAGAAGTCGAATCCGAGAACGCAACACAACTGCTTTTACCAACTATGGCAAATTCTAGGGTGAGAGACCTTATCAGGTCTCTCACCATGAGCAAGGATGTTAATGTAATTTTTATTATTATTTTATAATCCTTAAACTTCTTAAATTTACAAAATTTACCCCATCTTCTTCCCAATCACTCTTCTCTTTTCTCCTCCTTCAATCTCTCACCTCTAGCAGAAGCTGACTCCCATGTGGGGAGAAGGATCTTGCATCTGCTGTAATAACACCACCACATTCATTCAGCACCTAAATTCAATGTCTTCCCCAGTATCCTTTTTTGGACTCTCTGATGAACAATTCTCATGACTAGTAGCAGTAGTATCATGGCAATTCAAATCTGCAATTCGCTCAATTTGAATTTTGACTAACTCTGAAGTACAATAATTCGGAACAAGAGCAAGAGAATTGTAATCCTCCATTTTCTTCTCCTCTGATGATAAAATGCCAATGATAAATGTCAAATAAATAAAGAAGCGCATAAAAGAGAAAAGGGAAAAATCCCCAAAAATTCAAACCCACTAACATCATTTCGCTCAACCATCTCAATCTCAGAAAATTCAAACCCACCAACAGCTCCATTCACTTTCTGCAACATTGGAAGAAGGCGACTTAGGCGAGGCATGGATCAAGCGAGTCAAGGTGGATGAATCGATGACTGACTCGGTGGTCCACCGCGGTGATGAAGTGGCGGCGATGAGACGCGCAACAGAGACGACGGAGTACCACACCTCGAACTAACCCAGACCCCTTCAACCTTAGACCAACCCAAACTCAGATCTGAAACTGGAGATGAAGAAGCTATCGTCGCGACCGGAGGAAAGAGGGTGGAGACGGTACTTTCGCGGCGAGGGCAATGGCATCGGAGGAGGAATTGAACGCTTTAGGCTCGTCTTCTTCATCCTGACGAGGAAATCGACAACGTAGTCATCAAATTCGAAGATGGAGCTGTAGTCACAAATTTGCACTTGGAGGAGTGATTACAGTTGTGAATCCAAACGACGGTGGTTGAGGAGAGAGATGGCAGGGTGGCGGAGGAAGGATACGGCGAAGGAGAGAGAGGACACATGATAGAGAAAATAAGAGAGGGGCAAAAATTAAATTTTGGTTTTTGCAAATAAGGACCTATTAGGTCTCTCATGATGGGAGACATGACTAAGGTGACGTTTGGAAGAGCTTATTTAAGCTCATTTTGACTTATCTGATGACATAAACTCTTATGCAGTGTGTTTGACAGAGCTTATAAAAATAACTTATGTCATCCCATAAGGATTTTTTGACTTATTTTCATAAGTCACCAGGAGAAGCTTATGGAATTATCATAAGAGCTTATGCAATAAACACCCTCTCCGTGTTTTTCACTATTTGAATCCTCTCATGCCCCTTTCTTTCTTTTTCTTTTTTTAAGCGTTTATGACATAAGCTCTCGTGCGATAAGGTCTTATGTGATAAGCTCTTAATTAAGTTGTTTATCCAAACGCACCCTAAGTCTCCCACCCTTACCAACTATTCCTAGTTGTTTCCAAGTTCTTTAATCTTATTCTTTTTTATTTTAGATAGTTGTCTTTGCTTATATGTATTATAAATAAATAATATAATAGTGGCGGGAAATTAGGGATAACAATGGATGAGGTCTGAGTAGGGTACTATAATATACATCTTTATATTCGCGTTTGAAAAAATTATTCGTACCCGGACCCATACCCGTATGGGTAGCAACTATATTACCCTTACTCGTATCATTTGAGTACCTAAGTACTCGTACCCACACCCCTTACCCGCACTTTAACAGTGAAAAAACAAGAAATAACAAAAGAAATGTTATAATAATTAAAAAATTATTCAAATTTATTTTAGATCTACTCATAAAACATTACAGATCAAAATATTTAAATAAATAAAAAATCTAAAGTGGAATTATATATACAACTAGGTTTAGAAAGTTAAGAGTCTTTAAATTAATTTTAGTTTTAAAATTTGTATTATAGTGAAAATTATATATATTAGTGATATAAATAAATAAATAATTATATATACATATACATATATGTGGGTACGAGACGGAATAAGTATCATAGTATTCGTACCTGCACTCATACTTATTTAAATTTACGGATAATTACCCGTACATGACCCCTTATCCATTCTGCGGGTAATTACCCTACCCAGTGTGAGTAATTTTTATTGATACCCAATGTGTATGGTACAAAATGTGTAGGTAATATCCCCACTTTTTTATTTTTAAATAAATAATTATATGAGTTTAAAAATAAAATTGTTTTAAAATCCTTTCATTTCCTCCTGAACCAAACATGAAAATACTATTTTCTCGTCCTCCCCTCCTCTCAACCAAACATAATGTATAATTAAAATTTCTGCACTTCCTTTCCCCACCTTTGAACCAAACACACCAATGATATGTTCTTGCGTGAAGGAGGAAAGAGAATAATTGAGGTTCGGAGCTGTCACTTCATGACAAAAATGGACTTTCCTCCATTTTCCGTTACAACTTATATGAGCTATAAAATAATGTTACAATTGTTTCCAATATTTTGTGTCCAAAAACAACTCTTTTAAGAAAAGTTTCCAATTTTATTTTTTCCTAGAGTAAATAGCCAATTTGGTCCCTGAAACTGTGAGATCGTGTCAATTTGGTCCCTCAAATTAACGAAATTGCAAAAAGGTCCCCGAAACTGTCAAACGATCAAGTTGGTCCCTCCGTTAGGCAGGGTTACTTGACGCCGTTAATGGCGCTTACGTGGCACGTTAAGTGCCCATGTGGCATGACAGCTGTACCACAGTTTCAGGGACCAATCTGACACTAAATTTCAGGGACTAAAATGATACTAAATTTGTAATTTAACTCTTTAACATCGTTTCATTTACATCCCTCATTTTACCTTTTCATCTTCCCCGGCGTAACCTCCCCTCCTCCCCTCTACCACACCCTTCCTTCTGCAATCGCTCGCCGGAGACCATAACCCGTCGCCGGAACCTCACCGGAACTCGCTTCCACTCAAAACGCAGGTGTGTATTTTGTTTACCCATTTTGTTTTGAGTTATGGATTTTGATTGTTCATCTTCTTCTTCATACTGTGCATGTGGTAGGGGTTGGGTAGGGTTTCATCTAAGCCTCTATTACATTATTTTTGTACTTGGGCATTTGCCCTAGTTATCGTTTTACCCATTGTTGCGCATTATTCATCATCAATGTGGGTGGGTTTAGGGTTTGTTGAGATGCTCTGTTTTTTTGTTTTGTAACAGAGTATATGAAACGTTTTTTAATTTATGCTTCTTTGTTAATGTGCAGAATGAGTACTATGATCACTGTTATCGTGCACCATGGAGGCATATTGTTGAGGAATGAGAGAGGAATTCTGGAGTATGTGGGTGGTGAGATGGATGTGTGGGAAGAGTTGGACTCAGACACACTCAATGTTTTTGATTTGTTTAGCATTGTGAAGGTGTGTAAGGGTTATGATAAGGTTGAAAAATTGTGGTGGTTGAAGCCAAACAGGGACCTGGATATTGGGTTGAGGGAACTAACCCGTGACAGTAGCTTCATAGATATGGTTAAGGCCGCCCTCCTTAATGGGAATGAGATTGAGATTTATCACGAGTATGCCCCCGAGCCCCTTCAGGCATGGGTGCCTAACCAGGAAGCTTTGAATGCTGCTAACATGGATGTTGATGAGTGTCTCATGAGTCCATATGAGGGCAGCCATTCTACCGCTGATGAAAGTACAGAGGACAACCATTACAAGCCTCCTCCGGTTGTAATTAGTTCAGATGATTATGAGGAAGTGGTGTTAAGCAAGAATGAAGGGAAGAAGGCTAAGGGAAATAAGGTAGCCAGGACTTCATCCAAGGGTAAGAAGGCTAAGGGAAATAAGGTTGTTGGGACTTCATCCAAGGGTAAGAAGGCTAAGGGTAAGAAGGTTGTTGGGACTTCATCCAATGGTAAGAAGGCTAAGGGTAAGAAGGCTAGTGGGAGTGATGGAAAGGGTAAGAAGAAGGTTTCAAGTAAGAGTAAGGAGAGGTCACCTAGTCCTTCAAATGGTGACAGCAGTGATGATAATGATGGTTGGGCTGAGTTTTATACAGGGCATGAAGACTTCTTTAATTATAGGGAGTTAGGTGGTGGAAGCAATCAAGTGCAGCAAGAAGTTGTGAGTGATGCAAGCTACTAGTCCGAGGAAATGAAGGATCCTATTAGTACAGATGAGGAGAATAATGGAACAACAGGTTTGCCTAACTTCCCTCAATTTAATGACAGAGCAAAGTTTGGTAATGTCAGTTTGGTATTAGGCATGGAGCTTACAAATTTATCATCTTTCAAGGCAGCTGTGAAGTTAGATGCTATGTGATGAGGACAATGTGTGCAAACAAGCTGAAGCTTGCTGGGAAGAGAGGACCTTTGTGTCCTATGCAACAAAGTAGGCTGGAAAAACAGAAGTTGGATAGCAATCTGTGGACTCCTGTGTGGACAGGTGATGGTGATGGCATGCGGTTTGAAGTGCAGAACCTTCCTTCTAAGGTTGATGTCAACCTGAGTGAACAGACTTGCACCTGCAGGTTTTGGCAACTAACAGGTGATGGTGATGACATGTTGTTTGATTTTTGTATATTGTTTTCTACTTTTTTTCTATTATGACAGTGTTATTTATGAATATTTGCATACTTTGACAGGTATGCCATGTAAGCATGCATGTGCTGCAATTGCATATAGGAATCAAAGGGCAGAAGAGTGTTGTCATGTCTGGCTAACAATGGGGGCATATGATGCAACTTACCAATTTTTGATTCAACCAACGCAGTCCGAACAATTTTGGATGCCCAATGATTATGCCAAGCCGGTTCCACCTAAGCTCAAGAGAAGTGCTGGGAGACCAAAGAAACAGAGAAGGAAGGATGGAAATGAGGAACTCGTGTGTGGTCATAAGCTGAAGAGGTCATATCCTAACTTCACTTGCTCAAGATGTGGCATTGAGGGCCATAACAGTAGGGGATGCATGAACACTGGAGTTCCTAAAAAACCTAAAGCTAAGACATCAATTCAAGGACAAGAGGATTTAGTGTCTGAGATACCATTAACACAAACTGCTCCTACTATTGAGCTAGTGCAATCTCAAGATGTACCACCACAAGTGAAGCAACAAGTTCAAGATCCTCCAGCACAAGTTCAAGATCCTCCAGTACAAGTTCAGGCCAATCCACCATCACAGCAAAGAGTGTAGAGGGTAAGCTGGCTTTTGCAGGGACTGAGTTGATTTCATATATAAAAGTTCAGGGACTATTTTGATTTTAAGTTGCATATTTTGGGGACTAAATTGACACTATGTTATCGATTTCTACTTCTGCAGGCAAGGAGATATGGTATAAGAGGACCTCTTATACCACAAGTGCCAAAGGAACCCCCAGTTAGAGGCCCACCAGTAACAACTCCACCAGCACCAGCCCCTCTTGCACCACCACCAATTCCAATTCCAGCTCCACGGCCTATCATGGTCGAACTTCCAGTACCACCAACTGGATCAAGGGAAGGACAACCACAGTTCATGTCTTTCATTCCAACTCCAGGGCTGCCACAGATGCATCCAAGGAAACCATGAAGTCAAGACTATTTTGGATTTTGGATAATTTAGTACAATGATATATTTGCACAATTTATGGTGCCTCTGTTTTTTGTTAATAACACATGTGAACAATGGATGTTTAGGAATGTGGTGTATGGTTTATCTGCTGTAATTTCTAGTTTGGTACAGGTTTATATGTACTCTGTTTTGGGTATTCTTTTGTAAGACATATTTGGACACCTTTTGGTGCTTCAATTAATACCTATGGAATTTGTCTTTTTGACCACATTTTGGTGCTTCCTTTCATTTTATGTAACAAAATGACAGTTTGTCTTATGCAACAAAATGACACATTTACTCCAAGCTTGTCATTCATGTCATTTCCAAAATAGGACAATACTTTACGCATTACATTCCAAAATATGCCTACATCATACCTAAGAACATCACACCTAAAACTACCTAAGCACTCTGCCTACCAATCCACCAAACCAGACAAACACTTAACAACACACACATTACAACAACCCCAAATTTGACCATTCTAACATCTGCAACCAAAGTGTCAACCTTGCCAATCAGCTCAATCGGTTCTGCGCTTCATTATTCCCTCACCGCCCGATTATCATTAAGAGTTTCACATCTCTCAGGAACCTTGAAAATCTCGGGAATCTCATCCACCTGCACAAGATAGCCACAATTGCCTTCACCCCGCAACAATTTGACATAAAGAAATTAGGGTTAGTAGAAATTGTGCTCCCGTAAAAGTGCAAGAAAATCGCAAACCCTAATGGAGTTTTGGGATTGAATGTTACCAATGGAAAGGGACATCCATAGAAGGCCCCGCCTCGGGTTCCTGAGTCCTAGAGATTCGTAAATACGCCTCTCCTCTCACAATTGCAAAACAAAAGTAAGGGGTTGTTGATTTCTGCCCCATCAACCCTGGAGCTACTCGACCAAGACGGAGTTGTGGGTTTCTTGGTTTGTCTTGAGTATGGTAACGACGAACCACCACCCATCGGCATCCCTTTTGTGTAGTTGGAGAGAGCGAGAGAGAGAGAAACAGAAATAGACGACGAAGGAGAGAGAGCAGAGAGACAACCAGAGACAGCCGAAGGAAGAAGAAGATAGGTTTTTAGTCCCTTTGAGTGTCAATTTGGTCCCTGAATCATTTTAGTCCCTGAAATTTAGTGTCGGATTGGTCCCTGAAACTGTGGTACAAGTATCATGCCACATGGGCACTTAACGTGCCACGTAAGCGCCATTAACGGCGTCAAGTAACCCTGCCTAACGGAGGGACCAACTTGATCAACGTTTGACAGTTTCAGGGACCTTTTTGCAATTTCGTTAATTTGAGGGACCAAATTGACACGATCTCACAATTTCAGGGACCAAATTGGCTATTTACTCTTTTTCCCAAAACATAGGGCATGTTTGATTGCGTTTTTGTTTTTTTGTTTTTGAAAACTGATTTGTAAAGTAATTTTTAAGAACTATTTTTTAAAATAAAAAGAATAAAAAAATCTGTTTGATTATATTATTCTTAAAAGAGTTTTAAAAGTTATAAAACAAAAAAATCTACTTGATAAAATTGTTTTGAAAGTATGTTTTTAAAACAAAAAGAAATAGAAAACTTATTTGACCTCACCCACCAAAAAAAGAAACGTTTCAATAACTCATAAAGACCCCGCTCCAGTAGCGCAAGGAAACCAATACAATCAAGTTGTGTTGCCACCTTTTATTTTTATCATCAAAAGTATATATGTATATTAATTAATATGAAAGAGTACCAAGAGTAATCAAAGTTGTACACTATTAAGTATTAACCCATGAACACCCTATACCTGTACCTGTACCACAGAAAGAAATCTATATAGCTAAAACCAGCTGTTGCCAATAGCAAAAAGGACCTCGCATAGAACCAGAAAAAACAAAACAACAACTAAGCATGACCCAAACCAAATTAACATAACATCTATTCCCCTAAAAAAAAGACAGAAGGCAATAAAAAGAGAATGCAGTGTTAACCCCAAAGCCCTGCACCTGAGTGACCACTTAGCAGCACTAATGAGCAAATTAAGTAAATAAGAATTCTGCTGCATCACAAAGGCCAAAAACGCTCCTACTGCATGACATTGGGAAATCAACACTCCTGCTGCACCATATAAGCAAAAAACGAAACAGGGTAGTACTTGATAAAAAGCATTAGAACGCTAATGATTGTCAATCAACTCAAGATTCATCTTGCATCTTAGTCTACCCCGACCTAACAATTCGATCAACAATCTCTCTCAGATCCACCACCGCGTCGAGATGCACCAAATCGCCGCTGAGGCTCTCTCCGCGCGCGTGAAATCGTTCCGAGCCTCCATCGCTAACCTTGCCGAAGCTATCCAGATTGTCGTCGATCACAGCAACGACACCATAGTCGTGCGACAAGAGCAGCAACGAGAAGGAATTTCCTCTCCTGATCGAGCATTAGAGGTTTTCGGTGTGGAGCACGGTGTTGCGAATCAGGACGTGGCAGAGCTGAATCACGTTCTCGACACGATCAAGATTGACGAGGCTACTCTTTCCAGTGAACGGTGACGGTGACGACGGAGCGAGAGAAATGTGTTCGGTCCTGTGGATCATCTCATCGACGGTGGAGGTAGCGGTGGCGATTGCACTGAAATTGGAAAGGGGCGGAGGAAGAAGAAGAAAAGGAATGATAAGAGGAAGAAGAGGGGGTTTTCCATTTTGTCTATATATTACCAAATTGCCATTAATGAGAATTCGTTGTTCTCCTTACCTTTATATGTTTTGAGAACAAAAAATTACAAAACCAGATAAAAATAAGTCTAGGATGTTCTCTAATTTTAGTTTTTAAAACAAAAAAAAAACATATTGTTTTTAGAACCATTTTTCACAAAACACTCCTATCAAACAATTTTTTTTGTTTTTTTATTCTTGTAAAAAAAAAACTGTTTTTAAAAACAATAAACAAACAGGCCCTCAATTACTTTTTTGGATTTAATCAATGTAAACAAAAATTTATACTATAAATTAATCATATATTAATATATCATTAAAATATTTGACTCCTATAATAATTATTTTAAAAAAACATTCATATGATGATGTTGATTGATTGATATGATAAAAAATTTATACTTACAATACATCAAAATTGAATTTTTATTCTTTTTCAACAAGTGAGCATAAATTTAGAACTTCTACCCAGATGAAGATCAATAAAATTAAAAGGTTAAAGTAATCTATTGGTCCCTATACGTGACACTGATTTTCAATTTGATCCCTATACGTGACACTGGTAACCAATTTGATCATCACCACTAATTGGTCCCTATATAAGAGGGGCCAAATTGTAAATTATTATCACATATAAGGACCAAATTGAAAATAATTGTCACATGTAGGAGCTGAGTTCAATTTTTTTTTTTGCTGAATTGATCCCTACATGTGACAATAATTTACAATTTGATCCTCTTATATAGGGACCAATTTACGGTAAGGACCAAATTGAAAACCAGTGACACGTATAGGGACCAAATTGATAACTTTTTACGTATAGGGACCAAATTGAAAATCAGTATCACATATAAGGACTAAAAGATTACTTTAACCAAATTAAAAAGAACAAAAGTTAAGCCAATGCTTATTTTTTAAAAATATTTTTACTATATTTCATGCATGTCTTGTTAAAAATGACTTGATTTTTTCCCAAATGTGTAATATACAAGTATAAGCAAATCAGTTTAAAAGTGTGTAAATTTCAAGGCAAGTTTTAATGGATGTTGAATAGACATTGAACACTTCAACTAGGTGGATATCATGTAACCACTTCATTGTTTAGCATTTGAAAACATCAGTGTAGATATAGAAAACATTTGATCGAACCAGCTACAATCTGATGGAGAAATCTGTCCAAGTGTGAAGACAGGTGAGTGGAAGTTGTGTAACAAATATTACCCGATTACAGCTATTGGTTCTTACCACTTCAAGATACATATTTTTAGGACTATGAAATCAATGAGATGCAATTAACAATGGCAATCAGTGGAGAATATGTCAATAGGAAGCAAAGAACTAGTAATATCACAGATATTGTAGGAATTTAAATATTCTCAGCATTTTGAATTTCCAGAAGGACATCTCAATCTCCAGTCACCACAACACAAGTTTCCTCAAGCTTTAGTTGATCTTCTTGTGTGGTTTTATGGCCTTATTCTACTACATTATCAATCTTCGTAACGTACAAACTCTTTGTATCTGAGATTTGTTAAATAATTACCAATTACCAGGACATAGAACAATATGCAACTAGGTGACTTAAATCTACCAGCTTATATGTGCCTGAGCATATCCAAGAGAGGGATTATCCGAAGTGCCTCATATCTACATACTTGAAAACAAACTTTTAACTGGTTTGGATTAGCTGCATCTAGATATGCCCATGCAGATTTCATAAAATATTAAACATTCCAATTGGATAAAAATTCCATTTTTTCTACCAAAATGTTAATTATGTCAGAGAAAAAATGATAGGTCCATAGGCTAAAATCAGCAAGTACTTCTGAATGATATATGTATTAATACCTAAAGTGAGTAAGTGTTTCAGAGGGATTTGAATTAGTACATAAACTGAGTAACTACTTCAGAATGATCTGAATTAGTATCTGGATAAGATAGAACCACCATGCTATAAGAACAATCATCAGAATGTATTGTTTTATCCATAGAAAAAACCTAGTAGAGAAACAATACGCTTATTAAAAAACCAATCAGAAGTTAAAAGTGATCAACCAAAAACGATGAGGAAAAATATGAAAGTATGAAACTATAACCAAGAGATATTGAAATACTCACGATCTGTCTCTCCAAATAGGACACCAGAAGAACTTTATATGTTCCTCTTCAGCAGATTTAACTAATACCGGAGCATTGGGGAATTCTTCAGTATTTGCATTTTCAATTTCATAACAAGAGTCAGCTGCAGAAGCAAGCCTTGTCACTTTAGCTGAAGCTGGCTTTGAAACACTAACTGCAAGATTTTGATTTTGATTTTCATTTGAGAGCTCACAAGATTGCGATGTCCTACATCTATTTGTTACTGCCAAAGTGATTTCATCAAATATCTTGGTTGCAGCCATTTTTATATTTTCTTCATTCTCATCAATACCAAGGTTTGATTTAATATCCATGCTTCCGACATATTGTCGTGAACATGAAATAAAATTGCTTCCTTTGACAGAATCTTCAGAAGATGACATGAATGCATCAGCCTCATAAGTTCTGGGGTTAGAGATTTGTCCCTCACCCGGCCCTAAATGTTGACCGGGTCAATTTTTTAAACCCTAATCCGATCCTAGACCCGAGGCATTCAATCATGTGCGGGTTTGATTATAACCCGGTGTAGAAGTGACGGGACCAGGTTGGTCCTAAGTGTGAAAATATTGATGATACTTTGCTCAACCATACTATTCAAAAACCAACTCTATCTACAACAAGTCAACAAGTACCAACTTTTTTGGTTATGGACGCGCTTTGAAATTTTGAATCTGGACAGAGCCTTTGTCACAAACAGACACATGAATATATTGGCAAACCAAATAATGTATTTTTACACAAAATGCAAATTCATTTAATTTGATACCAAACTTTGTGCAAAATTGCATTTGATCGTTTAGCCGCCTTTCAGCAGAAACCCATTCCCACCTCGGAATGACAAGGATGCCATCTGTTCAGATGATATGAAGCTACTGGTTTAGAATGCAGATACATAGTATAAAATCAAGGCACTTTTTAATCTAAGTAAAAGTTCATATGATATAAGAAGAATGAATACATTTTATTATTTTAAAGAAGGGTTGATGCAATAGGTAATTTAAGTAAAAGTTGACCCAGCTTGGCATCTAGATAGAAAACTGAAAAAGAATCACATATAAAGGAAATCAGGAAGAAGTGAAAGTGAGAATAATTCAAAAGGTTCTAACAGAAGGTGAAAGGTGAGGGGAGTAAGAAAATGTTAAATTTACCTGTACTAGTGCTTCAGGGCGAGACTCAAGAACAATTAAGAGAACTCCTAAAGGAGATGATATTTTCTCTAAAATTAGTCCATCTGCAAGCTAAATAAAAGGGTAGCTGTCAGAACTCAGAAACACTATAGATAAATAATTATCATTAAAAATTCAGTACAATCAAGAGTCCGTGAAAAACTTGTTCAAAACGTGATAAACAGCATACTTCACTAATGTAAATACCTGCATTAGTAGGAAAGAGGAAGCCTGGTAGTGGTTGTAGAAATCTCAGCCATTCCATTAAACATAAATGTTACTAATGTGAAAAATAGAGCACCAGTATAAGCATCAGCATATATAACAGCACATGCCAAAACCAAGGGAATCACAAAGGAAACAAAGAGAGTTGGACCTCTTGTTTAAAACATGCAGAAATTCAACTGAGCAACTTAAGCAAGCTACACAAACACTACCCAGTAACTGTTAGGGCCCAACCCAATAGGAAATAAAGATAAAAATAAGGGTTTGTTAGCTAGATTTCTGTTAGTAGTGGTTGTTAGTAGATTAGGCAAGTTAGTTGAAGGTTAGTCCTTTAAACAGACCTCTTCAAATTGAGAGGTAGTTTTTGTAATCATTGATTTGTGACTGGGTTAATCCTAGTGTGAAAAGAGAGTGATCCTTTGGGGTATACTTGTATACCTTGTTCTAACAGTAACCAAGCTACAAAACCAATTTGGTATTTTATAGGAACAGTAATTGGCAAAATGGTGCTCTTGGCTGCTAATTTATTGGAGTTTCATTTTATTTGTGATCTGTCACCAATGCTGATCACTTCTGCACCATCAGGGATATGCGACCTCCTAAGTTGCAATACGATGACATGTTATGCTAGCACTCTCTTTGTAGAAAATAGAAATTGTGTATTTTGATGCGCAGTTTACAGTACCTCATCTTCTTAATAGCTACTGAAGATTCTGATGCTGCATCTGTATTATATCCATGTTGGAAAATAATCCTCTTGTAATTTGAATTGATGTATGAAATGATGTTCTCTTTTTCTAAGGCTTCATATTTTGGTCTTTTTTGCACTTTGTGGAGAAACGATTTTTCACAGCATTATCCGTTCTATTTGAACAACTGTTGACAAAATGTCTATCTGTTTTTTTAAGAGAAGAATGAATTTTTATTACCTGCCTAAAACCACCTTTGCTATTGAGATAGCATAAGAGGGTAGTAAGGAACATGGAAATAGAGAATAACAGATCAGGAACATTGAAAAGGAACAAAAAATAGCATAGAGAAGATAAGAACATTGAAAGTTCACGAGGCAGTCCATGAGAAGAAGAAAAAATATGAAAAGTGAAATGAAGGAGACCGTAATGAAAACGAACCTTTAGAGCGAAAGGTGCGACGGTGTTGAACGAAGATGAACGAAGGAGAACAAGGAATTTGAGTGCAACAATTCCAGTATGCACCTAAAGGTTTTTTGGTTTGAACAAAGATTTGACCCTAGACCAAGGGTTTTTCCGCATTGATGGCCGATCTGGTTTTGACAACATTGTGACTAGTGTTCTTGACTCCTGTGAAGGTTCCGTATTCCCGTCAATTGATTCACCATATATTAAATACAATGCTGTCTTCTTAACAGTCAATCTATGTCCGAAAGCCACAAAAATCTCCACTTTGTCATGAGGTCCTAGATTTGACACTATGCCCTGCCACTCCTCATCATTCAAGGAAATTACTGTGTCTCTCTTGTAAAGCTGGATGAAGCACTTTGTGTAATTAACGATCAAGACACTAATAAGACATTCATCTGCCATGTTTTCAGGGGTAGATGAATAAACAACACACAATATCATTCCTTTCAGAGGACCATCACTAACTTGAGGAACTTCAAAAAGTACTGAATGTCCTTCACCAGTATAGGTTAACCAACAAGCATACCTGTCACCCGGGAGAAAAATATCACTAGACCCACTAGCAGTTAATCCCTGTACAAAAAATAAAAGTTTAGTCATATATACAATCATGCTATTCTAATGGATGTTATGTTCAATTATATTGGCGTTCTAAATTCCAAAATGTGATTTCTATGATAATAATAATAACATTTTACTGCATAATGCAAAACTCAAATATGATCAGCTAACTAATTGAAACAAATTCAGTCAGTAGGTTTGGCACATATCAAAAGCAGAGCCGACACATTTCTATTTCCATAGTAATTTCAGAACTCATGTCATACATGTCTTTCAACTTATATTCTCATTTTGTTTTTTGATATGTGTAATGTGTATTCTTAATATGTTATAAACATTAAGATCTTTGATATAGTTTTATAAATATGTTCGCTTTTTTCAAACTAACGGTCTTTCTCAGAATTCTGTTGTACTCACACACCTCTTCAGAATGGTGTATTTGGGGCATAGCCAACTTTGGTCACTTCTGCTCCTTCCTCCTTGTGAGTTCAGGCTTTCCAAACCACTGTCTTCCTCGTCATTCAATTGCCTAAAACCGGCTCCTCGGGCATAATAGATTGGCACTCCAATTTTAGTTCCTTTTCATACGACTCAAGTTTCACAACAACAACTCTAATATCTCTATGCTTGTGTAATCCTCTACAACTCCTATGGTTCTATGATCTAATGGCTCTATGTGGGTGATATTTTATTAACATATAGTTCTAGATCACCTGTGAATTTTATTCTCTTCTTCAGAGAGGGCTAGATCTTGGATCTCTCCACTACTTTCTTGGTATACAAGTTCATCTCAATACTAATGGTCTCAATCTGTCTCAGACCAAGTACATGTGGGATCTTCTCATTCATTTCAACATGTTGCAGTACAAGCCAGTGAAAACAATTTCTACTCTCATTGCATGATACAAGTCCTCTCGGGCAGAGATACTTTACTAGCCAATCTTAACCCCTTTTGTCAGCTGATAAACCCTCTTCATTAAACATCCTGACATTCCTGATGATGTGCATAGCACCAGTCAGTTTTGAGCCATACCACGACTAATTATTTTCAGGAGCCAAGCTTATTCTCCGTTATGCTGCTGCTAGCACTGAAGTACACGGTCTTCATCTTCATCCTCGTGACTTTCTTTTGTTTGCCTTCTCTGATGCCTATTGGGTTTATCTTATCTGTCCTAAAGAATTTATTCTTTCACTAGAAAATGTTATAGTAGCATTTAGCTCATGTTTTGATTCCTAATGATGTACAGAGGAACAACAAATATGGATGATTTTTAAATTTCATTAGTTGTAAAGAATATATCTAGCAAGTTCTTATTGTGGATGTATATACTAGAAAAAAAGAGTAAATGCATGTGTGTGTATAAACAAAAACAGAAATTGAGAGAGACAATAAGAAAACAAATGGAGACATTAAACAAGCAAAGTAATGCAATGTAGAAAAAGAAAATAGGATAGATATAATGATCTGAAGCCTTTTACTTCAGATTTATTTTACACTTATAAGTTATAACCTTATCGTTTTTATTAATATGTCTAATATTTACATGAATAACTAATGATCCTTTTGGAGACTTTTGGCTTTCTGAGATAAAAATGCAAACGAAAATTTACATCATGTTCACTTAATTAATAACAAATGTGAGTAGTAAATGTAAAAAGAAGACAGAGAAAATAGAGAGGCGGAGAAGGCGAAGGAACCTGTGATATGCTATTGCTGATAGTATTGATGACTTGGCGATAACTTCCCATTCCAATCAAAAGATATCTCAAGGAATGATTTGAGTTTTGTAATGCATATGATGTTTCCAATCCAGTGACATTTCGATCATATAAGTGATCCAAAACTCTTCTAAAATCTTGAGTTACTTGAAACTCTGAGCGGCATTGCACCCAGACACTTCGAACTTTTGAAAGGCTGCTAAGCATTGATGGTAGATCACCCAAATTCTTGCTATGTATATCCATGGAAACTAGAGATGATGACATGCCCCCAAATGGGTGAAGGCTAGGGGATTCAATGTTGGTGACATCCAAGACCAAATGAGAGAAGGAAAAACATCACGGGATAATCCTTCATATCCGCATAAGGATATATATCCAATGCTCTTCGATCTTACTATTGAAAAGGGAACTTGCTTTACAGCAGTATTTTTTGCAATTAGAGTTGTCATGGATTCCATCTGGACTATATCTTCCTCTAACTTGTCAATCTTTGAACAACCAGAAATGATGAGAGTTTTCAAAGATTTTAACTTATAGATCACCCTGGGGAGATTGGTAAGGCTTGTACAGTCCTTCAAATTTATAAGAAGAAGATTACTGAGATCTCCAATAGATTGGTGTACCTTGGACAAACTTGGACAATCTTTGAGGATGAGATTTTCAAGATTTGGCAGTTTTGAGAAATCAGGGGTGTTTGTCAAGTACCTGGAATGACTGAGATTGAGGATTTTTAGCCTCTCCAGAACCTACAAGAGAAATTTTAAAAAAGAAAAATTAGAGAAGAAAACGGACAACAAAATGATGGTAACTATATATTACTATCGTCATTAACCTTTGAGTTCAGAAAGAAAATTCCATGTAATATATACCTGGGGCTCCTTCCAAACTAGTTTAAGATTACTGTATCTTAATTCAATAGCAACTAGATTTCCCTGATAAAAGTTGCCAGGTATGTACTTTAAAGGAAATCCTTGCCAATAAAGCAATCTCAGGTGTTTGGGAAGATACCCATAATCTCCAGCAAGTTGTACTTGATTAAGTTGCAAAAGTCTCAGCCTCTTCATTTTCTCAAAAGTTTTGGTACTGAAGCAAACTCTACTACATCTTTGCAACTTCAAAGCCAATCCCTCAATAGCTTTTGTTCCCTGTGAAAAAAAGCAGAGAAAAATAGTTGGGTTGGGAGGCCTTTGATATTTGCTCACTAGAGAACAATACATAAAACTGCAGCCTAAGCATGCTTGTAATGCACATGGCAAGCAAAACACTCTTGGGATAATACATCACTCAATTTTCAGCCAAAAGTTAGGAAGAACAAAAAGATTCAGAAACAAACAGTTTTATGTTGACCATAAGAGCATGGAGGATGATCAAAAGTTTCAAAACTGCATATTGATTAAGTTCTTACAGTATGTTCTGTCAATACATCAAGCACATCCTCATGAAACCACAATCGACTTCGCTTCTCAGGCTCCTCTGGTGACCTTTCACGAACAATTTCTCTTCCCATGTCTCGTAGCAAATCATGCATTCCAAGCTCGTTATTTTTTTCAACTTTTATAAGACTCCGCTCTATCAGGACTGTTATTCCAATTTCAGCATGAAGCCCACAGCCATCAAGTATTTGTGTCACATAGGCTCTGTTCTTGCCAATAAAGAAACAACATATGTCAAGAAATATATCCTTCTCCATATGATCCCTTAAAGAGTCAAAGCTTATTCTTAGTTTCTCTTGCACTTGATCATTGGGAATCATTTCTAGTTTCGACAATACACTTCTCCACTCTTGCTTTGTTCTCTCGTACAAATAAGATCCAAGGACTTCAAGAGCTAGTGGTAGTCCTCCACAGTAAGCAACCACATTTATTGAGAGTTCAGTGAAGTCTTCTCTTGGTCTTTTTTCCCTAAAAGCATGCAAACTGAAAAGCTCAAGGGACTCACTTGCATCCATTTCCTTAGTTTTATAGACATGGTCAGCTTTAAGTACCCTAAGTACACGTACATCTCTGGTTGTAATGATTACTACACTTCCAGGACCAATCCATGTACGACTTCCACATAGGGCTTGTAATTGCTCGTCCTTATTCACATCATCAAGTACAACAAGTGCTCTTGTTCCACAAAGTCTTTCCTTGATCATAGCTTTCCCCCACTCAATGCTATGTATCTTCATCTTTTTTAATTTAAGGATATTAGAAAGTAGTTGTTCTTGTAAATCAATTTGGCCTCTTTTTGTGTCCCAAGCTTCTCTAATATTTGCAAGGAAACTCGTATCTACAAATTCGTTATGAATTTGATTGTAGATGACTTTGGCTAAGGTTGATTTACCAGATCCTCCCATTCCCCAGATCCCTAGTACACAAACTGTGTTTGATTTCCGTTTCAAAAGTTGAATCACATCTTGGGCACGGGATTCTAGTCCAACTGGAAAGTCAGTAATAAACAAGGATGTCTTGTCTAGTTTTCGAATAACATCCTCAGCAATCCTTCCGATGACATCGGAATCGTAACTGTAATAGCGGTTATAGTTAAAAATGAGCACAAAATAAGATTGATTGCGGGCTTTAAAAATAGGCAAATGCTAACCCATGCCCTGTTTGTATTGGTTAAGGAAACATAGATAGAAGTTATGTATTGGGAAGTGTTTTCTATTTTTTGATTCCTTAACCAATGTCCTCAGAGCACTAGTTAGCAAGACCCTTAAAATATTAGTCCTGCTTGAGATACAGAAGATTTTATTGAAAACTAATATATTTTAATATATTCGAAAACCAAAAATTGTAGTTTTTAATAAAAATAAATTCATTTTTTAAAGGGGAAACTCATAAAAGGCCTTAGATAGGGAAGGGGAAAGACAAGAAAGAAATTAGAGAGGGGCGATGCATAACCCGCGTACTGATAATTCATGTCTTGCAACTTGAGCAACTAAGCTCACAATTCATCTTTAAATTTATTAATGATAGTAGTTGGCATTTCATCATCATTTTATTCGCTTTATAATTAGCCTAACTACTTCTAGAGTGATTCTTGCATTTCTAAATTATTATTTCAAGTATCCATACAAGATTTATACTTCCTGTAAGGTAAGATAGGGTCAGTAGTAGGGGTGGAAATGGGTTTGGCTATACTAGGCTTTGCCTAACAAGACTTAAGCATGTTTTATAAAATGTTGGTCCGAGCTTAAATTGTTATCTGTCATAGGGATTTTTCTAAGGCTCGACTTGGCCTGTGTATGAAAATATAAAAGTCTGACCTGAGCTAAAAATATATCTAAATGTGTATATTGCAATAAGGCCTTCTTCATATAGGCTTAAAAACTTATTAATTTTTTAATTTTTAAGTAGACATAACTTTTAACAAAGTTAGTAATTCTATATAAAATAAATAGATTCTACTAATATATAATTAGTAAATCAAGTAGACCAATTTGATAGATTAAATAGACTATTTCATAAGTTTAAGCCTAACTTGCATAGTTAAATAAGTCTTTCAGAGAGCTTAAACCTGGATTGTTTCTTAAATAAGTCAGACCTATGTGAACTGAAAACGTTATACCACAGGTCTCTAATGAACCATCAGGCCTATTCCTACCTCTAGTTAGTAGTAATAAAAGGCTTAGACATAGTCCAAACTTGTACTAAATGTTCTAGCATAGTATCCAACAACAACCTCCAACCTTTTCCCACCTCTAATATGATATAATATAATAAATAAAAAAAAAAGAAAACAAAGGAATGAAAATATGATATTGTGGTATAGTTAAAAGACAAAACTTAGTTTAATTTCATATGTACCTTAGGTGTTGTTCTCCGATGGTAATAAGACATTCGTAATAACTTATCAATGAAGACATAACATGTGTCAGGTTGTAATAGGAAAACAAATTACGAATGGAATTGGAGCTAAGTTTTGGGAGTATAGATTTAGATATGACTTATCAATCAAAACGAGGTGAAAAAGTAAGGGGGTGATAGAGGAGTTTTTCCATAGATTTACTTACTTGTCTCTTGTTACATGCCAACCAACAAAATTGGCAGCATCGGTGAGTGCTCTCCTCCAAGCAGACAACACATCCGGATCTGTGACCCCAGAGTGTTGTTCTATGAGTCTTCCGTAAGCAACCCCGAAAGAACCTTTCTGATGACGTACATGGGATGGTTCAACATTGTAAAATATAGGTAAAACCACCTGACCAAGAGTTCTGTGGGACTCCATGATTTTCACAAGTTCATCAAGACACCATGTAGATCCAGCGTACCTTTCGGAGAAAACAACGATGGATATCCAAGATCCTTCTATTGCTCGCCATAGTTCTGGTCTCAGCTCCGTTCCCTTCTCAAGACTCTTATCCATGAAAGTGATGATTAGGCGAAGAGTTAGGGCATTATGCAGATGAGAAGTGAAACTATGACGAGTGTCTTCCCCTCTGAAACTCAGAAACACGTCGTACTGCCGGTGTTCGGGATAAGAAGAAGAAGACATGGATTCGATTCGGTGAAGAAGGCAAAGCAAATATAGTCAACGGTTACAAGACTTAATCTCTGGTAGGAAGTTGTTTTTGGGAGTATAAACAAATCTTTCCAATTTTTCCTTCTTTCTAAAACATAATTACTTTTTGAATTTAATTATGATGCATTGTTAATGTGTATATATATATATATATATATATATATATATATATACCATCAATCAAGCATCTATTTTCATATTATTAAAATTTAAAAGTATTTGTACACAAAAAAAAAATTAAAAAATATTTTGCTTCAATAATAACAATTTTAAAAATCATTATACATACAATAATACTACATGATTGATTAATTAATAGTATAAAAAGTTATACTCACAAGTTACAATATATCATGATTAAACTCTTTTTCTTTTTCAACAAATGAGCATAAATTTAGAGTTTGTACCCAAAATGAAGATCAATAAAATTAAAAAGAACAAAAGTTAAGTCAATGCTTATTTTTTAAAAATATTTTTATTAGAATTTTATGTTTATCTTTTTAATAATTATTTGAATTTTTTTTTTCGCCAAATGTGTATACTCGTATGTAACCACTTGATTGTTTAGCATTTGAAAAGCATGGATATTATATGCAACTGTTCGAACTTTCAAGGGATGTTCACTTTTGAGCCTGTTTATGGTGCATCTTCAACTTAACCAAGAGGATAATTCTAAAATTTCTGACTAATGAACCATGCCGAACCCAGACTAAATTGATCCATTATCACTTATTTTTATCATATTTGTATACATACATTTCAAGAATATAAAAAAAAAACAAATAAATGAGCATAGCAATATTATCAAAGTTCTGTGTTCATTTATCATTTCTGTAAATTTGCCTCCATTTCACATGGGACTCACATACAGCCATCAAGCAAAAGATACGTGTTCATTGCAATAAGTAATGCTTGTTACACAACACCTCCACTTGCATGAGCGACAACATTAGTGTAGATATGCAAAAAAAAAAAAATAAAAAAAATGGTGTATATTAATGTCTCATGTGTGTGACAAATATTAGTAGTGGTTTAATATTTGAATGAAAGGACATATTATTTAATATTTGAATGAATGGTTATGACTCTTAGGAATGAGTCTTTTCATAAAAGAATATATTGCATGATGGAAGCAATTATAAAAGGAAGGAAATAAAACATTTCCCTATCTCTGCCTAGAAAGAAAGTCTCCTAATTTCCATCAAAGTTAGAGGCATCAAGAGGAAGGAAATTGATAGAAGAGTTTCCATTGTTGATTGAAGTTCAAGTAAAGAAGTATTAACATTTAAGCATGGAAAAATATTAGTATTTCTATTAATCCTATTAGTGAAGACTATGAATTCTTAATATCCTTATTAATGGCTCATGTATGATAGAGTTTACATGTGGTATCAGAGCATGTGTTAGGAAATTTATAGTTTTCCATTGATGATGTTTGAATTCCCCAATTAATGAACCCTAATTTTAAATATTGGGAATTTATATATTATGATTTTTTATTCCATTTGACCGTGATTGTTAAAAGTATGTATGTTTCAATTATGATTTTCCCTGTATGTTTTCGAAATGCAAATGTCATGATGAATCCTTTTGAAATGCTTTCAAATATCATTTTGAAACTAAATGCTCCTATACGTGTTTCGAAATTGGGGAACAAGGAAACGTGAAATTTTCAGAATTGAGAATAACTATTCCCAGATGTGAATTGCTTCCATATTTTAAATGATAATCAAATATCAATTTGATGAAAGTCTCCCTGTATGTGAACTTTAATTACCGAAATTGAGAGTTGTGAGTTTTTTAAAGCTTCTGTACAGGATGATTGTATATATTCGTATATGCTATGAAGTATGTATATTTTGGGATTAAACATATGATGGATTTGTTAATCACCAAAGTGGTCAAATCCGAAAGTTTATTTAATTCCAAATGAATGATAATTTATTTCAATTACCCATAGAATGTGATGCTATAAATGATATGATGATTGTTAGTTTATGGATAAATTGAAGTTCATTGTTATAAGGCATTTATGGATCACCCAAAGGTTGATTAGTTGTTCTTATAATTAATGGACATGATTGATGGTGATGTGAATGTACTATTAGTTTTATTTATATGTCCAAAGATAGTAAATATTTCTAGTTAGTGCATATTTCATTGCCTAATAATGTCGATTGTATTAGCATCATTATGTTTGTTGTGCATTGATGTTTCACCCAAAAGAGAACATTAATGTGCATTGAATGTTTAATGTTTGTTGTCTGAATTTGATTGTATGTTATTTTATGACTCAAAGCATTATTATGAAGCATGTGTTAATTGCAGTATCTATCCTATGTCTTTACATTCGCATGCTACGTCTGTTTCAACATTTAATGGACTGAACTTCTTTGAATGGAGTGAACAAATCCAATTTCACCTTGGTGTAATGGATCTTGATTTGGCTCTTCAAGTTGAGAAGCCTGCTGCTATTACTGATGCTAGTAGCAATGAAGAGAAGGCTCATTTTAAGGCTTGGGAAAAGTCAAACAGACAGACTAAGTTTGATGTTTATGCGAATGAGCATAGAAAGTAATATTAAGTCTGCTCTTCCTAAAACTGAAAGTGCAAAAGAATTTATGAAGAATGCTGAAGAGCGCTCCCAAACTGGTGACAAGTCTCTTGTTGGGACATTAATGAGTACCTTAACCACCATGAAGTTTGATGGTTCTTGAACTATGCATGAGCATGTTATTGAAATGATAAATATTGCAGCAAGACCTAAGTCATTGGGTATGGAAGTGGGTGAGAATTTCCTTGTGCAGTTCATTTTGAACTCAGTACCGTCTGGTTATGGTCCGTTCCAAATGAACTACAACACCATGAAAGATAAATGGAATGTGCATGAATTGCACATTATGTTAGTTCAAGAGGAAACGAGACTTAAGAATCAAGGAAGTCACTCAATCCATTATGTGAACCATCAAGGAGCTGGTAAGAATGCTGATAAGAAACATGGAAAGGGGAAAGGACCACTAAAGATAAATGAGTCCTCCGTTAAGATCCAGAAGAAAGGAAAGAATGACAAATGTCATTTCTGTGGAAATCTGGACATTTCACAAGCCATGAATGGTGATAATGTTGATAAATGGTTAGATGCCATGAAAGATGAGCTTAAATCCATGGAACAGAATGATGTTTGGGACCTCATAGAATTGCCTGAAGGTTGCAAGAGAGTTGGGTGTAAATGGGTATTTAAGACTAAGTGTGACTCTCATGGCAACCTTGAACGTTACAAGGTCAGACTTGTTGCTAAAGGTTTTACTCAGAAATATGGCATTGATTACAAAGAAACGTTTTCACCAGTTTCCAAGAAAGATTCTTTCGGAATTATCATGGCATTGGTAGCTCATTATGATTTAGAGTTGCATTAAATGGATGTGAAAACTGCCTTTATAAATGGGAACTTAGAGGAAGATGTTTATATGAATCAACCAATGGAATTCATAGAGAAAGAAAAGGAACACATGGTATGTAAACTTAAGAGATCAATATACGAACTTAAACAAGCTTCCCGACAATGGTATGTAAGTTCAATGATACTGTTGTTTCTTTTGGATTTAAGGAAAACACTGTTGACCGGTGTATATATCTGAAGATCAGTGGGAGTAAGTTTATATTTCTGATTTTGTATGTTGATGATATCTTGCTTGTAACTAATGATCTTGGTCTGTTAAGTGAGACCAAGAACTTTCTCTCTAACAATTTTGAAACGAAGGATATAGGTGGGGCAAGCTATGTGATCGGAATAGAAATATTCAGGAATAGATCACTTGGATTGTTGGGTTTGTCTCAAAAAAACATATATTAATAAAGTTTTAGAGAGATTTAGGATGGACAAGTGCTCAGCATCTCCTGTTCCAATTCAGAAATGAGACAAGTTTAGTCTCATGCAATGTCCAAAGAATGATTTGGAACGGAAACAGATAGAAAATATTCCTTATGCATCTGTTGTTGGGAGTTTGATGTATGCTCAAACATGCACGAGACCAGATATAAGTTTTGCAGTTGGAATGCTAGGTAGATACCAGAGTAATCTAGGAATGGACCACTAGAAAGCTGCAAAGAAAGTTCTAAGATACTTGCAAGGAACGAAGGACTACATGCTTACTTATAAGAGATCTAATCACCTTGAGGTGGCTGGATATTCAGATTCAGACTTTGCTGGATGTGTGATACAAGAAAGTCCATTTTTGGTTACATATATCTTTTAGCCGGAGGAGCAATATCATGGAAGAGTACGAAGCAGTCGGTCATTGCTATATCCACTATGGAGGCTGAATTTGTAGCATGCTTTGAGACCCCTATTCAGGCTAATTGGCTGCGGAACTTTATTTTAGGACTTGGAATAGTCGACAGTATTGCCAGGCCGTTGAAAATTTATTGCGATAATTCTGTAGCTGTCTTTTTTCGAAAAACGATAAGTACTCTAAGGATGCTAAGCATATGGAAATAAAGTACTTTGTCGTTAAAGAAGAAGTTCAGAAACAAAGAGTGTCAATTGATCATATTAGCATTGAACTTATGATTGCCGACCCTTTAACAAAAGGGTTACCGCCCAAAGCATTTACTGGTCATGTTGAAAGAATGGGCATTATGTCTGCTAGCGAATGTTAAATTATGTTTTTAATTCATTAATGATGTATGTATGACACTCTAAGCTTATTAATGTAAAAGTTTCTGAAATTTTTGTTTTCAAACTTATGTGTGCACAATTATGAATGATGATGTTGAAAACCATGAATGGTCTTTAAAATGACATTATTGTTAGACATATTATGTATTTCCCATGAAAGTGTCATATTAGGAAGAGACTGATATAGTAGTGCATGGAAGGAATTATGTCAAAGTAGGGATATATGACCGACATGACTCTTATTATTTCTTATTCTTAAATATGACTTACGATGAAACAATTGTCCTTATTTATGTGCATTATGATTGAGAATTTATTGGACCACATGGGGTTGTACTTTGTCACATGAACCAAGTGGGAGAACGTAAGAATTAATGTCACATGTGTGTGGCAAATATTAGTGGTGGTTTAATATTTGAATGAAAAGACATATTGTTTAATATTTGAATGAATGGTTATGACTCTTAGGAATGAGTCTTTTCGTAAAAGAATATATTGCTTGATGGAAGCAATTATAAAAGGAAGGAAATAAAACATTTCCCTATCTCTGCCGAAAGAAAGTCTCCTAATTTCCATCAAAATTAGAGGCATCATGTATGATAGAGTTTACAAGAGTGTGTTGTTAGCACTCCTCCTACTCGGTTACAACTACCGGTTGAAGTGACATTCGAGGACTACGAAATCAACAAGACATGCAATTAACAATGGCAATCAGTGGAGAATATGTCAATAGGAAGCAAAGAAATAGTAATTTCACAGATATTGTAGGAACTTAAATCTTCTCAGCATCTTGAATTTCCATAAGGGCATCTCAATCTTTCCTTCATAAAGACTATGGAGTGGATGTCAAGTTTGTAGGGATGGTAGTGTATCTACACAATTTAATCATCCTGGTATTTAAAGAAGCTCCCACTCAGGTTCAGACATACTAGGAAGCAACGGTTGCTTTTGATTCTCCAGTAAAGTTGGATCAGAATTCTCCACACAATCTCCAAGTAAATTTTCACTATTCCCATGCCAAACTGCAAGCTCCTCATACTCTTGCTTTCTTGCAGACTTCTTAGATAAAGAAAAGGTTTGCCGCCTCTTTTTCTTAAAACGAAAACAATATTCAGTCAGAGGTGAACGCGTACCAAAAATAGAGGGAGGGTGGATTGTGTACCTTGTTAGTCTTTACATTGCCAGCTTCCTTAGGAACAAATTGAAGTCCATCTCCAGTCACCATAACACAAGTTTCCTCGAGCTTTAGTTGATCTTCTTGCATGGTTTTATGGCATTGTTCTACAAGAGTATCAATCTTTGTAACATACAAACTCTTTGTATATGAGAATTGTTAAATAATTACCAAGTACCAGGACATCAGAACAATATGCAACTGGATGACTTAAATCTATCTGCTTATATGTGCCTGAGCATATTCAAGAGAGGGATTATCCGAAGTGCCTCATGTCTACATACTTGAAAACAAACTTTAACAGGTTTGGATTAACTGCATCTAGATATGCCCATGCAGATTTCACAAAATATCAAAAATTCCAATTGGATTAAAATTCCATTTTTTTTCTACCAAGAAGTTATGTCTAAGAAAGAATGATAGGTCCAAAACGTACTTCTGAATGATATGTACTAATACCTAAAGTGAGTGTTTCAGAGTGATTTGAATTAGTATATAAACTGAGTAACTACTTCAGAATGATCTGAATTAATACCTGGATGAGATAGAACCACCATGCTATAAGAACAATCATCAGAATGTATTGTTCTATCCATAGAAAACCCTAGCAGAGAAACAATAAACTAGTTAAAAAGTAAAAAAACCAATCAGAAGTTAAAAGTGATCAACCAAAAACAATGAGGAAAAATATGAAACTATAACCAAGAGATGTTGAAATACTCACAACCTGGCTCTCCAAACAGGACACCAAAAGAACTTGTATTTATCTGTTCCTCTTCAGCAGATTTAACTAATACCGGAGCATTGGGGAATTGTTCAGTACTAGCATTTTCAATTTCATAACAACAGTCTGCTGCAGAGGCAAGCCTTGTCACTTCAGCTGAAGCTGGCTTTGAAACACTAACTGCAAGATTTTGATTTTGATTTTCATTTGAGAGCTCACAAGATTGTGATGTCCTGCATCTATTTGTTTCTGCCGAAGTGATTTCATCAAATATCTTGGTTGCAGCCATTTTTTTATTTCCTTGATTTTCATCAATACCAAGGTTTGATTTAATATCCATACTCCCAACACACTGTCTTGAACATGAAATAAAATTGCCTCCTTTGACAGATTCTCCAGAAGATGACATGAATGCATCAGTCTCACAAGTTCCATCATAAGATGCTGGATGGGTGGTATCGTTATCAACATCATGATCAATCCTTGAGTCCTTGGTAGTTTTCTTGGTGTCGGCCTTTACAGGTCTTGCCTTGAAACCTTGATCTGGCTTCTTACAGAACCCAGCATCAGTATATTGATCTGTCGGCAACTCAGAGGCTACCTTATCATCCAAATCACATGAAGATGGAGGAAGTGAATCTCGCATAACATCTGCATATAACTTTTTAACACTTGTCCCAACAGTCTGCATCTGATTCTCTATGTATTTAACTGCATCCTATTCCAAAAAAACAAACAGATATAAGGAATATAGTGGCTGTTAAGACTGTCAATTAATTAATGGCAGGATAGGGAATTATCAGTCCCGAAAACAGTTTAGCCAATTACTGTTAAATTTTGAGATCAGGCTTTCAGAAATGTTATCATAGATGACAAGACAAATATAAGAGCATAGTTGCATTCAACACTCAGATCAGTAATCAAGAATTTCAAAGTTGGAAGGCACCCATAAAGTGCTAGGGGGTTTTAATGCCTTGAGGTGAGAGGCACCAGAAAGTGCTCATCACACTGACAATGAAAATGAAGAAAACAGTAAAATATTTGACTATTTGCATTAATTTTCCATGTAAATTATGCATGAAATACATTCATAGTAAAAATAAATATATTGTCAATGTAAAAACATCCTAATCAATAGTTTTTTCCGTAACATTTTGACTATTTTACCCCCTTTAACTTTCTCATTATTTTACTAACCCAAACCAGAAACACACACCTGATGCACTAATAAGGGCAGTGCTGAAACCAGCAAGAGGCGCTGACCCCTTCTGGTGCTCGCCAGATGCCTTTGACTAAACTGGTTATAACAATAATTATAGGTAGAACACTACAGACATATAAGCCAGATATGGAGAAGAGCTACAGCTCTATAATGGTTGCAGTGGAGAAAGCAAAAAATATAATTTTAGGTATTCAATCAATGCCATGTATAACAAGCAATGGCTTATGGCACATACACTAGGGCAATTTCAATTTGACTCTGTCTTTCCATATTTGAAACAAAATCAATGTTTATTCCAAAGTTGAGGTTAAATAACAACAAAGTCATACCTGGTACATCATGTCTTCTACCTCCAGGCACATATTCTCAAATTTGTGGTATAGATTTCCAACCCAAGTTATGCCTTTTACATCCATAGTGATCATAATATCCTTTCTGGAATAGTATTTTCCTTATATTGTATGATTTGAACAAGGTTACAATGGCTCCTGTCACAACTTCAAGGTTGTTCTAACCGACTATCTGCAAAAAGTAAGAATTTGTTTTTTCAACGAACAGTCTTAATTGACTGTGATCATCTGCATTGACCTTAAAGTACATTGATCAGGGTGTGCCATCACCCATCACAAAGACATTAAATGGATTGCAGATAGATCCCAGCCCATAACGCAATTAAATTTAACAACCATCCATCCAAAAACTCAAGCAATAATGAAAAATCAATTAAAGTATTAAACAAGTACTTACCTAATAATTAATATTATTAATGCCAAACTTAAAACCCCAACTTCCCACTGTCCCACAGGTACCTACTAACAACACAAGACAAGCCTATAACTCTCTTCAAAACCATATTAGACCCTTCAAGTAACTTAATACACGAGTGCAAAACCCTTATTGTTTAACTATTTTGTCCCAAAAGGTGAAACTTCAACATAAACAACATGTGAATTTCAACTCTTTTTTTTTTATCCAATGACCATATACAAGCACTGAAGCAAGGCAGGAGGATAGATTTGCCTCAAAACACACACACACCAAATTAAATTAAACACAAAAAGACAGAGCGATAGAGAGAGAGAGTATTATACAAAAACAACAAATAGTTCAAAATATTAACAAAGAAATGAACTTTTGATCAGAAAACAAAAACCCATTAGGAATATAGAGTCAGATAGCAGCTGGTTCAATAATAAAGATTCAGAGCTTACTTGCTATACGAAGAAGAGAAGAGAGCACCCATCAACCGCTTGCATGAGGGGGAATCATGTCATACCCCAATTCCTTCCCTTTTTAAAGGAACAAAGAAAGAAGGAAAGAAAGAATAAGTATAATTGAACACGAAAAGAGAACACTTTTTGATAGACTTCAGAGGAATTGTGACTTGTGGAGAAGAAGTTGTACGAGGAGGTAAACATAAACAGTAGAGATTTGGCTTCTTCTGGCCCCACCTTGCACACGTGTATCCTCATTCCTAAGTTCTACAACTATCCAACCTTTTTTTGGTTGTTGATAAACCTGTCCAACATTCTTGTTTATTTTATTCCCAATGTTCGACATTGACATTCTTATTAACGTATGCTACTATTCTATGTATCATATACAAATATTACACTTGTACAATAGAAACAGAATTATGCACATAAATTTTATATATTATATATTATATATTATATCATAAATTTATTAAAAAAATATAATATCGTATATATTTATTTTTTTTTGTATATATATTTCTTGAAAATACACTCAAAATATAAAGAAAACATCCTAAGATATCCCTATTTTGTGTAAAAAATAATTTCATGTTAGAAAATGTGAGAGGATATTACCCTTTTATTGAGTTTTCACTTATAACATGTGTCTCCAAATTTTATTGATTTAATTATTATGTATGATTTTTTGTCAAAAAATATTATGTATGATTAGTGTAAACGATTTCAACCAATCATAAATCATTAAATTATTTAAAGTATTTGATTCTTATCATAACTATCTTAAAAATAAAGATAGATATGATAATTTATGATTGACGGTACAATTTATTTATATATAGTGTATAAAAAAATAACGGAAACTCATTTACTTTTCTTCTAGAAATATATTAAATATTGGTCTTGGGTTTATTTATGTGATTAAATGTTATTTTAATTTCTTTTTTGTGGACACCCATCAATAAACTACAAACCTTCCATAAAAGAATTTACCAATTTTAATTGGTTAACAAAGAGTTCGTGGATGAGTCATTTTAAAAATTGTATTAACATAATTTAACGAGTCATTTTCGGCATATGCATATATTTATTTATTTATTACATAAAGATTGGTAGAAATGGTATATATGTGTTGTTTTGAAATTGCCATAACATGTTTTCTTTTTGTGAGCTGAACCATAATTATGAAAAGAATCAGATTCTCTTTCTTATTGAATAGTAATTTATATTACTTGTCTTTGACCAATATATTTCTATTTTTGAACCTGAGTGTTGAGTTTCATCAAGTTCATTATCTATTCATTTGTAGAACATCTTAGCCTAGGTACCTCAATTTTTTTATAACTAAACCAAGACAATACCACAAATCCTTCAACTCCCCAAGTTATTGAATGGTTTGGATAGAACATCTCATCTTTATCTTTTTCTCCGTACCCTCAAACACTAGGGTAATAATTTTCCACTCACCCACTACACTGTTAAGTCGTTATAGATTACTCTACTCTATTATATTTTCAGAACTCCAAAAATAACATTTTCAATCATTAATTTTTGTTAGAAAATAAACATAATTTTTTTCAAAATCTTTAATTCCTTTAGTTTTATTTTAGTCTAGTCATATCTTTTGAGGCTAGAAACGGCTTTTACCAATCCTTGTTTTTGGATTGTCCTCCAAGTTGGATAATGGGCACCGATGGGTTGTGAAGCAGATGGCTTTAACGTAGGACTTCCACAAGGAATATTGTTTTGCTTATCCATTCCCATATACGACCATGCACTATTGTCTTGTCATCTACGTTTTCTTTTCCTTCTGAATCCTTCTTCCAATTCATGATCCTATATACAATTTATGGCAACAAGTATTACGGTTATAGATTAGTTATAGTTAGTTAGAATTGGTTATTGTATAGTTATGTTAGTTAGCATCAGTTAACTCTAGTTACTGTACCTATTTAAAGACTGAACTAGTTGAGCTGAAGACTCACTTCATTTTTCCATTGTACAATTCAAAATATTCAGAAATGAGACATACCTTTTCTCCCAACTCTCTAGTTTGATAACAAGCTAACTGCATAAAACACTGACATAAAGTGGCTTAGTAAGAGGGAGGGAAAAACTGCTATTATCAATTATCAATATCCCACAGTGCAACTAAAAACAACCACATATTGCCAATCATATTGGTTGATTTTGAATGATATTTTGTTGGTTATTGTTACTACATGAATTTGATATAAGTCGGGCCCGACTATATACTTTAACATGGCCGTGTTAGGCCATAAACTCGGCCAACCTCATCTCGGGTTTGTGACTACCAAGACTTGTAACCGACCTCTTACTAATGGACGATTAATGGCTTTGTAACCGACCTCATTAACGAACCTTATAAATGACTCATAAATAGCTTGATACCCTGACACTATATATACATGGCATGGACCTTTGGCAGGATCATCTTCTTCTTACACTAATCGGTCGAGTACCGTCTCGGTATCCCTCAATTCTTTTGACAAACATTTGACGCCCACCATGGGGCCCTGGTAAAACTTTTCCCAGGCAGCACATATACAACTATCCAACATCCCAGAAACCATGCATCACTGTTGAGTCACCGGCAAGTGTACCGGGTCGTCGCAAGTAATAAAATAACGCAGTAAGAATTTACCGAGGTCGAACTCAGGGATTGGGCTACCAATTCAACTAATCTGCGGGAAATCAGATACGTTTGGTCAAGCGAGGAGAGTGGTTAAGAGAGAGAGATTAAGATCGCAATTCAAGTAACAAATCAAATAAAGCTAAGGTATTAAAATCTGAATTTAAAATATCTAGGGTCTCAAATCCACCTACCCAATCATGCATAGTACCCAAGTGATGATGAATTCCTCCCTAAGTTCAATTACAATGTCAACCGGGACCCCAAATTCTCCTATATCCACTGTCGTGCTCAATATGACGTATTCGAAGATTGGATTAATTACTTACTAGGTCTCATAATCCTAATCATCAAATTCTGTTAAATCTTGTTCCCTATAAGGTTGCACCGATCTCCTACTCACTCTCGTGCAATATTCGATCGATGATCCCAATTCAAGTTCTAAAACGTGAATCGCCGATCAGCCTCAACACGTTTAACTAGTTAATCACGCATGCATATGATCAACACAATCAAATCAGAATTGGAAAACATTAATTGAGAAAAGGGGAGAAAAACATACATCACATGAACACTATACCGTCATGGGTGGCTTCATTGATTCCCTAGACGAAGGGATTAGTTCCTCATGCTCATAGACAAACAATCGGACATAATCACCATATCAAAATAAGAAAAAGAAGAAGGGAGACGCGGCTCCAGAGTAACAAGAACTCGTAACAAAACTGATCTAAAACAGTGGCTAAAACTAGGATTCGGATCCCTTCAAAAGCTCCCCATTCTGATCTGAAACAGCCTATAAATAGGGATTCTGGTTCTCGGCCGCTCGCGGGGCGAACAAGCTTTCGCGAGGCGAACATTAGTTTTGGCGCGCTTTCAATTTGGATTCCCGCGAGGCGATAGTGTGTTCGCGGGGCGAGTCTTCAAACCTTAATCTGTCACAGTCGTGACCTTCATCACGGCTAGACCGTGATGGTCTCTGTCTTCCGGGGTCTTCAGGCTCTTGCGAGGCGAGAAGCCTCTCGCGTGGCGATCCAGAAACGATGACTGTTGCTGTTTTGCTGATCTTCAGGCTCGCGAGGCGAGCATATACTCGCGAGGCGAGTATCTCCAGAATGGAAATTTCCACTGTTTCTTGACCTTCCTTGACTCTCGGAGCTTCACTTCTAACTTGAAACAATAAAAAGAAACAAAAGGCGTAATTCTATTCAAAATAGACTAAAAACTACTAAAAATGCCTAAAACGAGTCAAAGTCCACTTAGGAACAAAACAAGGCCAAATTTGGGCGAAAACGAGATTGAACTCGAATAATTTGCACAAAAACCACAGTCCATCTAGTTATAAAACTAGATAAGCCAGAGGCTTATCAAAACACCCCAAACTTAAACCTTGCTTGTCCCCAAGCAAGCTAAAACTCAAAAAGGACTCAAGACTTGGCAAGCTTAAGGGATTCAATCGATTTCGCACAAATTTCATGCAATCTTAACACAACAGTTTTTCTCCAATGATTTCCCCCTTTGCATCAATGTAATCCCCACATTCATTTACTTTAAAAAATTGAGAACTTCATCATTCATGCAATCATTAATCTAAGTTGAGGATTAGAGTCACACACAAAAGGAAGATCACCAATTTCAAACAATTGCCTTCCTCACAAGGGTATGTAAAATTTCACTCATTCACTCAATTTTGTCTAGGCTTTTAACTTTTCACTCAATGTCACATATCAAGAGCACTTCCCATGGATTTGATTTTCATCTCAAAAACGGTTCACACGAAAACATGCATGCAACAACAGAAGGTCTTATAAAGGTTGTAATGGGGCCTGACTGAGGGTAGGATATTCAAGGATACTAGGCTTAAGTCCCTAGGAACTAAGAGAGCATGAGTATTTGACACATCTTCCACTCAAATTCCTTTTTCCATTTTTCTTTTTGCCTCGGGTGACTACAACCTTTTCCTTGCTATTTTTTTCTGCTTTGCCCCTTTTCTTTTGGCAAAAATTTTTTCTTCTTTTTTTTTCTTTTTTTTTTACTGCCTTGGGTTTCAACCTTTATTTTTCTTTTTCTCAACCCAAAATGACACACCACCTTGTAGCCACCCCAAACTTAGTTCCTCACAACCCTTCTCTTGCTACGCTTCCATGCTCTCCTAATCCTAAGATTGGGTTAACATGGTTTTTCAGATTTTGGCTTATAATATAGGGTCATCAAGAAACAATAGGCTAATTAGGCTCAACGGAGCTAACTAGGGAACATGCATTAGGGATGGTTCTCTTTAGGCCAAGTAGTTATTCAAAAAAAATTGCCTAAATCATTTGATGCAACACATAAACATGCAAACCATGAAGAGATTCAAGCAAATCCGAAAAAGTGCAACTTAACAGTGATTCACACAATCAAAAACAAAGTTGGAGGCTCAAATCCTCACCTGGACATTTTGCAAATTGTTTGACCGAGATACAATTCCTAGTGTGTGCACCCCTTCACCCCAAACTTATCATAAATCAAGTAATCACAATAAAATTCTCAAAGTTCAGTTTTCAATTTTTCACATGGGGATCAACTTTTCTAATTTCAGAACCTAGGGGGAAATCATCGATGGTCAAAATAATTCATGCAATCAATCTATGCTCAATTTAATTAAAATCCAACAAGCTTGCCGACACACATTCATACACAAACTCTTGATTTTCTCAAATTATTCAAGAGTGACAAACAAAAAACAAAAACAAAAACAAAAACAAAAAAAAATTAGGAGAGGAGAGGGTGCTTGTTGTGACTCCAGCAAGTGTACCGGGTCGTCGCAAGTAATAAAAACACGGTAAGATTCTACCGAGGTCGAACACAAGGATTGGGTTACCAATTCGACTAAATTGTCAAGAAATCCGATACGTTGGTTAAGCAATAGAAGGTGGTTGAGAGAAAGAGATTGAGATCGCAATTTCAAGAATCAAATCAAATAACGCTACGGTGATTAAATTCAGAAATAAAAGCATCTAAGGTTTCGAATCCACCTACCCAATCATGCAAAGTACCCAAGTGATGATATTCTCCTCCCTAAGTTCAATTTTTAATGTCAACCGGGACCCCTAAATTCTCCTAAATCCACTTCCGTGCTCATTAGGACGTATTCGATGATTTGAGTTAATTACTTGCTAGGTCTCTTAACCCTAATCTCGAATTCTATTAATTCTTGTTCCCTATAGGTTGCATCGATCTCCTACTCACTCTCGTGCAATACTCGACCGATGTTCCCAATTCAAGTTCTAAAACGCGAATCGCCGCTAGGCCTCAACACGCTTAACTAGTCGATCACGCTAGCATATAATCGACACAATGAAAATAGAATTGGAAAATCATAATTGAATTAAAGGAGAGAGAGTTACATTACATGAACACTATGCCGCCATGGGTGGCTTCATTGATCCCCTAGACAAGAGGATTAGTTCCTCATGTCCGTAACAACGACGCACGTACAATCGGAATTCATCCTAAGCCTAAGAATTAAGAGAAAAGAAAAGGAGAAGAAACCCCAGAATAAGGATTACAAAAGATCTCTAAAAATTATGATCCAAAAAGTCCTTCCTTTCTGTTCTGATCTGCTCTATTTATAAGGAGGCCACGCGTCACGGCCGTGATGGCCATCACGGCCAGGCCGTGACGGCTTCTGCTTCTGGCGCACTTCTGGAATTCGAATTCTCGCGACGCGAAGGATGTCTCGCGACGCGATCCCGCCTTTCACGGCCCGTGATGTGAATCACGGCCAGGCCGTGATGTTCTCTGCCTTGTGTGGATTTTGGGTCACGGCCGTGATACACATCACGGCTAGGCCGTGATGGTCTCTGACTTGTATGGCTTTTAGGTCACGGCCGTGATATACATCACGGCTAGGCCGTGATGGTCTCTGACTCTGGTACTTTTCTGGAGTTCACACACTCGCGACGCGAAGGACGTCTCGCGACTATTTCTTGACTTTCCTTAATTCTTAGAGCCTCACTTATGGACCTGAAAACAACACAAGCAACCACAAGCGTAATTCTATCCAAAAGAAGCTAAAAACTACACAAAAGACGCAAAACGAGTCAAAATCCAACTTAGGAGCAAAACAAGGCAAATTTGGGCGAAAACGAGAGTGAACTCGAATGAATAGGCACATGAACCCTAGTTCATCTAGTCATAAAACTAGATAAGCCAGAGGCTTATCAAAATACCCCAAACTTAAACCTTGCTTGTCCCCAAGCAAGCTTAAAACTCAAAAACGACTCAAGACTTGGCAAGCCTAAAGATCTAATCAATTTTCGCACAAATTTCATGCAACCTTACAAAACAGTTTTTTCTTCCTTGATTCCCCCCCTTTTTCATCAATGTAATCCCCACATTCATCTACTTTAAACAATTGAGAAATTATCATTCATGCCATCATTACTCTAAGTTGAGGCTCAAAGATACACACAAAGGAAGATCACCTATTTCAAACAATTGCCTTCCTCACAAGGGCATTTAGTATTTCACTCATTCGCTCAAGTTTGTCTAGGCTTTCAACTTTTTCACTCAATTTCACTTATCAAGAGCACTTCCCATGAATTTGATTTTCATCTCAAACATAGTTCCCACGAAAACATGCATGCAACATCAAAAGGTCTTTTAAAGGTTGTAATGGGGCCTGGCTGAGGGTAGGATAATCAAGGATATTTAGGCTTAAGTCCCTAGGAACTAAGAGAGCATGAGCATTAAACACATTTTCCACTCAAATTCCTTTCTTTCCATTTTTCATTTGGGCTCGGGTGACTACAACCTTTTCCTTGATATTATTTTTGTTTTGCCCCTTTTCTTTTGGCAATTTTTGTTTTCTTCTTTTCTTTTCTTTTCTTTTTGCCTTCGGTCAACCTTTATTTTCTTTTTCTCATCCCAATATGACACATACCTTGTAGCCACCCCAAACTTAGTTTCTCACAACCTTTCTCTTGTTCATTTCCATGCTCTCCTAATCCTAAGATTGGGTTAACATGGTTTTTCAGATTTTGGCTCGTAATGTAGGGTCATCAAGAAACAATAGGTCAATTGGGCTCAATTTGGCTAACTAGGGAACATGCATTAGGGATGGTTCTTTTCAGGCCAAGTAGTTATTCAAAGAAAATTGCCTAAATCATTTGATGCAACACATAATCATGCAAACCATATAGAGATTCAAGCAAATTCGGGAAAGTGCAACTTCACAGTGATTCTCACATTCAAAAACAGAGTTGGAGGCTCAAATTCCTCACCTGGACATTTTGCAAATTGTTTGACCGAGATACGATTCCTAGTGTGTGCACCCCCTCACCCCAAACTTATCATAAATCAAGCAATCATAATAAATCTCAAAGTTCAATTTTCAATTTTTAAGTGGGGATCAACTTTTCTATTACTTGAACCTAGGGAAATCATCAATGGTGAATATAATTCAAGCAATCCATCTATGCTAAATATAATTAAAATCCAACAAGCTTGCCGACACGACATTTCATACAAAAACTCTTGATCTTCTCAAATTATTCAAGAGTGACAAACAAAAACAAAACAAACACAAAAAACAAAAACAAAAACAAGAGTGAGGAAAGAGAGAGTACCTAGCTTGGGTTGCCTCCCAAGTAGCGCTTGTTTAACGTCCCGAGCCTGACTCAAGTCGCCCTAAGGGTTAATCCGGAGGAAGATCACTGCTTGCCATGCCATTCCTTGGCCTGTTCTTTGTAGGTTTGTGCACTTTTATATACTCATAAGCTGTTCCCGGACAGCTCATTTAAGTCCAAAGATCCTTCTATAATCTGCACGCACTCTCCACTCCGCGATGGTCTTTTTTGGGATCAACTTGTTGTCTTTCTTGACCACCACGGTTGTACTACCTTTCAACCTTGGTGCTTTACCCTTCTTTTTCATTCCCTTGCAGCTGAGTTCTTTCCTTGCACATTCTTCCCTTGGGAGACTCGGCATGGGTTCCATGTCTCGTAGCCACTCAAGGTAGACTTCATCCCCCGAAGGGCCTTTTTCCTCACTGTCTTCCTCATGAGATCCTACCGATACTGTTGCAAGTGAAGGATCATGGTCTTCTCGAGTTGCCTTTACCTTTTCAGTTGGGTCCACCACATCCACTCGATACACAGCTGACTTCTCTTCCGGGTGCTTAATCGCTTCAAAGACATTGAAAACCACCTTATCATCATTCACCCTTAAAGTGAGTTTCCCTTGCCGCACATCTATCAAGGCATCCCCGGTGGCCAAAAAGGGTCTACCCAATATGAGAGGGATCTCAGCATCTTCATCCATGTCGGGCACCACGAAGTCCACTGGGAATATGAACTTGTCAACTTTCACGAGCAAGTCTTCGACTACTCCATAGGGATATTTGATAGAACGATCGGCCAGTTGGAGTGACATTCGCGTATCCTTTACCTCTTTGATCCCTAGCCTCTTCATCATCGAGAGGGGCATCAAGTTGATGCTTGCCCCTAGATCACATAATGCCTTTCCGAAGGTAATTCCCCCAATGGTGCATGGTATCGAGAAGGAACCGGGATCCTTCAACTTCGGAGGCAGTTTCCGTTGAAGAATGGCACTACACTCCTCGGTCAAAGCAACCGTTTCTTCATCCACAATCCTCCGCTTCTTAGTGAGAAGTTCCTTCATAAACCGAGCATATGATGGCATTTGTTCCAAGGCTTCCGCAAATGGGATGTTAATCTGAAGTTTTCGGAAGACATCAAGGAACTTATTGAATTGCTTATCCTGTTGAGGCTTCTTCAATCTTTCCGGATACGGAACCTTCATGTAGGGCGGGAGGTCTTGGGGTTCAACCTACTTCTTCCTTAGGAACTCTTCATCCACAAGTTTCAGCCTTCCCCCTTGCTCCGGTCCCTTGTCACTTGCCAACCCTTCTTTCTCTGTTTGCTCTTCCTCAACGGGTAGTTGTTCCGGGCCCTTGTCATCCTGAGAACTAGTGGTACCCCTGCTAGGTCCCAACACCCTTCCGCTTCTAGTAGATATGACGTTGCATTGTCCCTTGGGGTTGTTCTCGGTACTACCTGGGAGAGTGCCTGGAAGACGCTCATTAAGTTGCTTCGCGAGCTGCGCTATTTGTGTCTCAAGATTCTGAATTGCTGAACCTGTATGAGTCGCCAACTTGTCAATGGCAGTGTTCGTGTTAATTGACAATTTCTCCACTGCTGTGCTCATCTTCTCAAAAGCCAGCTCCCACGGTTGTCTTCCACTATCTGTTATTTGCAACTGATTAGGCCCTGGAAGAGCCTGCTGGGTATTGCACCTTTGAATTCCAATGTTCGGCCTTATACCCTGCTTGAGGTTGCTGCCCTAGCTAGACCACCACTAGCATTACTCCATGCGAAGCCCGGATGGTCTCTCCTCATGTACCCCCTATTTTGATTCCGATTGTAGTCATTTTGTCTGTTTCTCTGTGATTATTCAGGGGCACAGTGTCATAAAAGTTGTGGCATGAGTCCACATGTTCCTGAGGGAAGTTGAATGGACAGTTTCGAGTGTCATGATCTCCATTACAATTACCACAACCTGGAGGCATTCCCTCATGTATCACATTAGCCTTCTTGTTCTTTGACAAAGCCGCCACTTGCATCTTCAACAATCTGTTTTGCTCAAGAATGGCCTCCATTGCCCCAGAACTGATTCCATTTGAGGTTTCCCTTCCACAGTTGTAATCATTATATGACATTTTCTCTAACAGTGCCCATCCATCCTCAGCCGATAAATACACAAAAGAACCGCCAGCTGCGGCATCACAGTTCATCTGATAGCGTCCCCTCAACCCATTAAAGAAGTGCTGCACTTTGGAAACCGGGTCAAAGAACGCTGAGGGACATCTTCTCAATAAGCCATTGTACCTCTCCCAAGCTTCATTATATGTTTCATCCTCTGTCTGCCTGAAAGATGTAACGGCTATTCTTGCTTGTGCCGCCTTCTGCGGAGGAAAGTATTTGGTTAGAAACTTCTGTACCATTTGCTCCCAAGTTCTGATGCTGTTCCTATCCAAACTGTCAACCCAATCACGAGCGACATCCCTAAGAGAGAGAGGGAAAAGTCGCAAGCGAAACTCATCCTGAGAGACTCCCCTGGTCTTCTGCAAGTCACAAGCTTCCAGGAAGCGAGTGATATGTCTATGCGGGTCCTGTTTGCCACTCCCATCAAACTGATTCTCCCGGATCTGGTATGTGACACAGGCTTCCACTCTGAAAGAGTCTGTGTTCAGGTTGCCCCTCACAATAGAAGAGTCACAATCTCCCAAGCTTGGTAGATCGTACTCAAAGAGAGGCTTGTAACGAGGAGGAGGAGGAGGATTTTCTTCAGCCATGCCCTCTATTTTAATTGCTTCCAACCTCTTCCTTTCTCTGGCCTCTTTTCTTAATTGCCTCTCGGTCCTGGTGATCTCTGAATCGAATAGCAAGTCCTCTTGTAGAAGAGTACCTCGCATACAAAAACAGGCAAAGACCAAGTGGAATCAAAGAAACAGAGAAAAATAATGGCAATTAAATAAAAGAAAATAAAACTAAAAATCAGCTTAACCAAACAGCCGAATTTCCTAAAAATTAGAAAAATTGGTTGTGCCAATCCCTGGCAACGGCGCCAAAAACTTGTTGTGACTCCGGCAAGTGTGTACCGGTCGTCCGCAAGTAATAAAAACACGGTAAGATTCTACCGAGGTCGAACACAAGGATTGGGTTACCAATTCGACTAAATTGTCAAGAAATCCGATACGTTGGTTAAGCAATAGAAGGTGGTTGAGAGAAAGAGATTGAGATCGCAATTTCAAGAATCAAATCAAATAACGCTACGGTGATTAAATTCAGAAATAAAAGCATCTAAGGTTTCGAATCCACCTACCCAATCATGCAAAGTACCCAAGTGATGATATTCTCCTCCCTAAGTTCAATTTTTAATGTCAACCGGGACCCCTAAATTCTCCTAAATCCACTTCCGTGCTCATTAGGACGTATTCGATGATTTGAGTTAATTACTTGCTAGGTCTCTTAACCCTAATCTCGAATTCTATTAATTCTTGTTCCCTATAGGTTGCATCGATCTCCTACTCACTCTCGTGCAATACTCGACCGATGTTCCCAATTCAAGTTCTAAAACGCGAATCGCCGCTAGGCCTCAACACGCTTAACTAGTCGATCACGCTAGCATATAATCGACACAATGAAAATAGAATTGGAAAATCATAATTGAATTAAAGGAGAGAGAGTTACATTACATGAACACTATGCCGCCATGGGTGGCTTCATTGATCCCCTAGACAAGAGGATTAGTTCCTCATGTCCGTAACAACGACGCACGTACAATCGGAATTCATCCTAAGCCTAAGAATTAAGAGAAAAGAAAAGGAGAAGAAACCCCAGAATAAGGATTACAAAAGATCTCTAAAAATTCTGATCCAAAAAGTCCTTCCTTTATGTTCTGATCTGCTCTATTTATAAGGAGGCCACGCGTCACGGCCGTGATGGCCATCACGGCCAGGCCGTGACGGCTTCTGCTTCTGGCGCACTTCTGGAATTCGAATTCTCGCGACGCGAAGGATGTCTCGCGACGCGATCCCGCCTTTCACGGCCCGTGATGTGAATCACGGCCAGGCTGTGATGTTCACGGCCGTGATACACATCACGGCTAGGCCGTGATGGTCTCTGACTTGTATGGCTTTTAGGTCACGGCCGTGATATACATCACGGCTAGGCCGTGATGGTCTCTGACTCTGGTACTTTTCTGGAGTTCACACACTCGCGACGCGAAGGACGTCTCGCGACGCGAACCTTCCTTTCACGCCCCGTGATGAGAATCACGGCTAGGCCGTGATGGTCTCTGTCTTCCCAGATCTTCAAACTATCGCGGGGCGAGCTTCCTCTCGCGGGGCGAGAATCCCCAGAATGGCAATCTCCACTATTTCTTGACTTTCCTTAATTCTTAGAGCCTCACTTATGGACCTGAAAACAACACAAGCAACCGCAAGCGTAATTCTATCCAAAAGAAGCTAAAAACTACACAAAAGACGCAAAACGAGTCAAAATCCAACTTAGGAGCAAAACAAGGCAAATTTGGGCGAAAACGAGAGTGAACTCGAATGAATAGGCACATGAACCCTAGTTCATCTAGTCATAAAACTAGATAAGCCAGAGGCTTATCAGTGCTCCCTGATCCAGTTTCCATGGTTGCATCCTCATCCAATTGGTCTCACGGGCTCCCTTCTGTTGCATAGCATCCTGGAAGAAGTCCTGCAAATTAAAACCTTAATTGCAGATTTGCGAGGCGAGAGACAACTTGCGAGGCGAATCTGGAAAATTGTTATTCACACTTTCCAGAATAGCGAGGCGAGTAGTATCTCGCGAGGCGAATCTGGAATTCCAACAGATGATGATGCCCAGAATCGCGAGGCGAAAGCTTCCCTCGCGACGCGAGACAGAAACGTGAGCAAGCCTCTGAGATTCAGGGCTTCTGTCTCGCGTGGCCACTATGGATTCGCGTGGCGAATCAAGCTTTTTTTTTTTTTAAATATATAAATGAAAATGACAGAAACTAAAAATAAAGGATACCTAGCTTGGGTTGCCTCCCAAGTAGCGCTTGTTTAACGTCCCGAGCCTGACTTATTAAGAAGCATCCACCTGGATCCCATAGCCCGTGGTACAAGGGCCAAGAGATGCTCATCATGTGAGATCTTCCACCCGGATCCCATGGTTTGTGAAGTGGCCCTTGCAGAAGCAATACAACTCTATCCATAATTCCATCTAGCCTGAGTGTGAAAACTCCATTGACTTCTGCAATTATGAACTCACTTCCTCTCGGGTCCAATGGTGTTTTCACAAGGAAGTGTGCCAGACAAGTGGGAGGGTCTAACTTACCAATGTCCACACATGCATGTAAGCCAACATAGTTATCCAATGCAGTAATTTCAGGTTGTTTGGCAAGCATGGTGAAATCCACTACCACTTTATCTTCATTTTGAACTCTCCCTTCTTGCTCCGGTGCTTTGTCCCTTGCCAACTCCTCTTCCTTAGGTTGCTCTTCCTCAACATGTGGTTGTTCTGGGGCCTTGTCACTTGTCAATTCCTCTTTCTCAGGTTGCTCTTCCTCAACATGTGGTTGTTCCGGGGCCTTGTCTTCCTCAACTCCCTGAGAACTAGTTGCATCCCAGTTAGATCCCAACACCCTACCGCTTCTAGTTGTTATGTCTTCGCATTGGTTCTTAGGGTTGTTCTCGGTATCACCTGGGAAAGTGCCTGGGAGACGCTCATCTAGTTGCTTTGCGAGCTGACCCAACTTGTCTATTGCCGCATTTGTCCTCTCAAAAGCCAACTCCCAAGGTTGTTGTTGTTGGGCCAACTTATCAATTGCCGCATTTGTCTTCTCAAGACTTAACTCCCAAGGTTGTTGTTGTTGGGCCATCTTATCAATTGCCGCAATTGTCCTCTCAAGAGCCAACTCCCAAGGTCGTCTTCCACCATCCTGTTGAGGTTGTTGTCGCCAATTCTGTTGAGGTTGTGGTTGCCAAGCTAGACCATCGCCAGCACTACTCCAAGCGAAACCCGGATGGTCTCCCCTCATATAATCCCAATACTGATTCTGACTCTGATAGTTGTCCTGGGGCGCGCTGTCATAGAAATTACGGCATGAGTCCACATATTCTTGAGAGAAGTAGAACGGACAGCTCCAAGTGTCATGGTCTCCATTACAATATTCGTAACCAGGAAGCATTCCTTCGTGTACCTCGCATACAAAACAAGGCAAGACCAAGTGGAATCAAAGAAGAAGAGAGAAATAATAGTAAATAAAATAAAAATAAAAATAAAAGTAACTTAACCAAATAATCAAACTTCCCTAAAATTAGGAAAATTGGTTGTGCAAATCCCCGACAACGGCGCCAAAAACTTGTTGAGTCACCGGCAAGTGTACCGGGTAGTCGAAAGTAATAAAATAACACGGTAAGAATTTACCGAGGTCGAACTCAGGGATTGGGCTACCAATTCAACTAATCCGCGGGAAATCAGATACGTTTGGTCAAGCGAGGAGAGTGGTTGAGAGAGAGAGATTAAGATCGCAATTCAAGTAACAAATCAAATAAAGCTAAGGTATTAAAATCTGAATTTAAAATATCTAGGGTCTCAAATCCACCTACCCAATCATGCATAGTACCCAAGTGATGATGAATTCCTCCCTAAGTTCAATTACAATGTCAACCAGGACCCCCAAATTCTCCTATATCCACTGTCGTGCTCAATATGACGTATTCGAAGATTGGATTAATTACTTACTAGGTCTCATAATCCTAATCATCAAATTCTGTTAAATCTTGTTCCCTATAAGGTTGCACCGATCTCCTACTCACTCTCGTGCAATATTCGATCGATGATCCCAATTCAAGTTCTAAAACGTGAATCGCCGATCAGCCTCAACACGTTTAACTAGTTAATCACGCATGCATATGATCAACACAATCAAATCAGAATTGGAAAACATTAATTGAGAAAAGGGGAGAAAAACATACATCACATGAACACTATACCGCCATGGGTGGCTTCATTGATTCCCTAGACGGAGGGATTAGTTCCTCATGCTCATAGACAAACAATCGGACATAATCACCATATCAAAATAAGAAAAAGAAGAAGGGAGACGCAGCTCCAGAGTAACAAGAACTCGTAACAAAACTGATCTAAAACAGTGGCTAAAACTAGGATTCGGATCCTTTCAAAAGCTCCCCATTATGATCTGAAACAGCCTATAAATAGGGATTCTGGTTCTCGGCCGCTCGCGGGGAGAACAAGCTTTCGCGAGGCGAACATTAGTTTTGGCGCACTTTCAATTTGGATTCTTGCGAGGCGATAGTGTGTTCGCGGGGCGAGTCTTCAAACCTTAATCTGTCACAGCCGTGACCTTCATCACGGCTAGGCCGTGATGGTCTCTGTCTTCCAGGGTCTTCAGGCTCTCGCGAGGCGAGAAGTCTCTCGCGTGGCGATCCAGAAACGATGACTGTTGCCGGTTTGCTGATCTTCAGGCTCGTGAGGCGAGCATATACTCGCGAGGCGAGTATCTCCAGAATGGAAATTTCCACTGTTTCTTGACCTTCCTTGACTCTCGGAGCTTCACTTCTAACCTGAAACAATAAAAAGAAACAAAAGGCGTAATTCTATTCAAAATAGACTAAAAACTACTAAAAATGCCTAGAACGAGTCAAAGTCCACTTAGGAACAAAACAAGGCCAAATTTGGGCGAAAACGAGATTGAACTCGAATAATTTGCACAAAAACCACAGTCCATCTAGTTATAAAACTAGATAAGCCAGAGGCTTATCAATCACTCTCCAGAATAAGCAATGGCTGTCTCGTCTTCGTGGCTTCATAGTCTTCACCGACTTCAATATCTGGTTGCCATGACACCAAATTGGGTCACTCTTGACCATTGATCTCCAATCAAACTGTCATAAGCACAATCATGTTTTGTTGCCTGCAATGCATCTCCATAATCATCTCGGAAACCATCCGTAGAGCGCAACCATGATAGTCTGCCCCATACGACATGGAGATTCTCAATCTTTACCTTCACTTTGTCCTGACCAAGGAACATCACACCTCTTTACTTTTATTGTCATCTAATGTTCTGTCAAAGAACTGAGGGATGCCAAGACGGTACTCGACCGATTAGTGTAAGAAGAAGATGATCCTGCCAAAGGTCCATGCCATGTATATATAGTGTCAGGGTATCAAGCTATTTATGAGTCATTTATAAGATTTATTAATGAGGTCGGTTACAAAGCCATTAACCGCCCATTAATGAGAGGTCGGTTATAAGTCTTGGCAGTCATAGACTCGAGATGAGGATGACCGAGTTTAAGGCCTAACACGACCATGTTAAAGTGTATATATAGTCAGGCCCAACTTATATCAAATTCATGTAGTAGCAGGAGTCCCCCAAGCTTCAAGCTATATAAAATGGCGAAAGAGCTAATTGTGTTTAATCAAAATCTAGGCTACTTGCTTAATCCATACAGTAATATAAATCAGTCGATCTGCCAAAGAAACTAGGTACTCGATCGGGCAAGCAACCAAGTGATCTATCCAAGTTCTCTTTCCATTAGCCCCTTTTGTCCTATTTATCTTAAGCCTTTTTTCATTATAGTAACCAAGTGTCTGCTTTTATGAGTTGGTTGTTAATGTTCTGACCTAGAGATCAGTACTCGGAATCACTAGTTTCTATGAGTGTAAGTGTGTATGAATTGTCCTCCTTCGCTCTCATCCTCTCCTTCTCTTTTATTGTCGTCATTCTCTACCGTTACACTAATCATGCCAAAGATTAATGAGTAGCTGCCCGAGGATTAAGGTTGTTGACTACTATTAAATGTATATGTTACACTAGGCCTATTCATCACATGATCAATTTGTATTGGACCACTAGTTCCTCCATTACGACATACATAGTTGAGCCCGAACTATTCACCAAATCCATACAATAACATGAGTCCCGCAAGCTCTAAAAAGAGCTTACAAGTACGTAATTGGTTTTAATCAACATCTGGATCATTTGTTTAATACATACAATGATATAAACCAATTGTCCACTCAAAGAAGTTAGGAACTCGGTCGACTAAGCAACCAAGTGTTGTATCAAAGTTATCTTTCCATTTTCCCAATGAAATTTGCCATTCAACATTGTTTGTCGGTAATACTACATTTTAAGGACAAGAGTCATATTTATAGTCGAACCTTAGGCAACTTTCCTTACGGGTCAAAGAATTAAAATATACGTTTACGTTTCTCCCTCTGATGGTCGACCTAAAAAATTATGACCATGCTTTTAATGTCATTTATGACAATAAACATTGGTGTTGCACGGATCCTTTCAATAGAGACAAAAATTATTTCGTGCACTTGATTATGATGCTAAGAATCAACAAAGTATCACCTAGTTTTAATAGGAAATATCAAAACTGTAATACGAGCTTAAAGTATGTTCATAACACCGAGGTCGGCGTGATTTAGTTGTAAATTTTGGTGGTAATACCAACCTAAAAGGAGTAGCCGTTACCCCTGCGCCGAGTACAAATTGTTAATATTGATCTAATAAATCTGGCTTCTAAATGTGATTAACCTTCATCCTGGATCGTTCGAGTATTGTTGATACCGGTGCTGATATAATAATTCAAACTTAAAGGACTGGTCGGTCGTCACCCCAAGTGAACCGAGGATGAGGTCAGCCGTCACCTCTAGTAACTAGAAGAATATTGGCGACAGTGCTGATATAATAAATTGGGCTTAAAATTGGTCAGTCGTCACCTCCTGTATCCGAGGAATATTGGCGACAGTGCCGATGTAATAAATCGGGCTTAAAATTGGTCAGTCGTCACCCCGAGTGTACCGAAGGATATTGGCAACAGTGCCGATGTAATATATCGGGCTTAATATAATAAGTCTTCAATGTGTCGATCCGTCACCCCAGACGGACCGATGAATATAGACGACGTTGCCGATGTAATAAATCGGGCTTAATAAAATAAGTCTTCAATGTGTCGAGCCGTCACCGTGGACAGACCGAGGAATATAGGCGATGTTGCCGATGTAATAAATCGGGCTTAATATAGTAAGTGTTCAATGTGTCGAGCCGCCACCCCGGATGGACTGAGGAATATAGGCGACGTTGCCTATGTAAAAAATGGGCTTAAGTATGGTTAGCCGTCACCCCGAGTCAATCGAGGAATATTGGCGATGGTGCCGATTTAATATATCGGGCTTAAGTATGGTCAGCCATCACCTCAAGTCAATCGAGGAATATTGGTGACGGTGTCGATGTAATATATCGAGCTTAAGTATGGCCAGTCATCACCTCGAGTCAATCGAGGAATATTGGCGACGGTGCCGATATAATGTATCGGGCTTAATAAGTAAGTCTTGGATATACTGGGATAAACATCGGTCTTGAGCTCGGCTTTTATATTCTTGTGCCGACGTTGTAGGTCGGGTTTGATGAATCTTTTCCTGTAGCATTTCAAAATACGTAATACTTGCATGTCCAAATGTTAATAAACATAGGCATAAGAACCTCATAAAATTTTTATAGATTGCATGCAAGTAGGAATCCATTCTAATCCAATCGTAAGAGCAAAACTAAAAATCAAGGTAGATTTCTCTACTATATTTAGAGTGGTGTTATTGTAGCATTGATGAGTATAATAACATAGAATAATGATAAACATAATGAAGAAAATAACGAGTAGAGATCCTCTCCATTTCTCAAAATAAATGGAGAGCTCCATTACTATAAGTTTGGGTGTATAAATGCATATATTTCTAAAAGTGATGGTATAAAATAGAATTTTATATACACCTAAAACTATAGCAATGTAGTTCTCCATTTATTTTGAGAAATGAAGAAGATCTCTACTCAAAAATAATGATACAAATAGTAACCACCATCATAGGCACATTAAGAATAGGCATAAAGTCTCATAATGATGAATAATGTTTTTTTGAAGGAAAATCTCTTAAAATCTCATAATGATGAATAATGTTAACTAAAAGGTAAAATGTCAATTAAATTAGGTAGCCGGATTGCAATTAATTATGGACATTATATATGAAGGAATTTGACCATACATAGCATCCCTTCAATTGAGTAACGTACAGTGATCATATATTTGGTAAAATCAATATATAATATCTTAAAATCAATGCATTATGGTAACCAAGAAATGATCCAATGTAAAAGAAATGATCAAATGTAATATACAAATTTAATTTGTGTAGTATCACATTGATTATTACACAAATTTACCTGAATTTTTTTTTGATAAAAACCAAATTATGGCAATTCATTCATAATAGTGTCACCAATACAATTAGGAGGAGCAATGTAAAAACAACAGTAGCTAGCATACAACAAATACGCCCTAGCCAAAGAGTGAGCCACTTTGTTTGCTTGCCTCCTAATAAACTTTGTTAAAAAGTTTGTAAAGTAAGAAGTAAGACTCTTACAACAATTGACAATGATACCAAACTCGGTAATATTTTCCTTTGATGAAGATAACTCATTCACCAGCCCTTTACTATCAACTTCAAAATGGACGTTGGTGAAACCCAGCTCAATGCACCATTTAATGGTAAACAAGAGACCCATTGCTTCCCCCACCTTCACTTCCAACTTTGATTCTACCCACATTGTTTTAGCTTGAACAAACTTGCCCTCATGATCACGGATGCACATGCCAAACCCGGATAAATTTATGGCCTCAAAGAAAGCTGCGTCAACATTGCATTTCAAAGACCCAAAAGGAGGAGGTGACCATCTAGCTCGGGTAATTCCAGGACTAACAGGCACCCAAGGGGGTTTCCTTTTCCTAGCTAAAATCCAACTGGACAACATCTCTTTTGAACAGCTGATGACTTGAGTTCCAGTCATATCCTCATTGTTCCACAATTTTTGGTTCCTGGCCTTTCATATGCCCCACAATATCATCACAAAATCCGCCCTTTTATTTGAGTCAGTAACACCACTGACCAAGAAATATAACTCAGAAAGAGTTCACCTGGTTAAGAAACGGATCAATGATGTGCCAATACCCAGCTTGAATCAAAATATCTCTACTCTTGTCACACTGCAGTAATGCATGACACTGAGATTCAAGACCAGTTTCGCATCTCACACACGAACTTGTACAAGCCACCCCACGCCTCTGCAGGTTTATTCTAGTGGGAAGAACCTCCCTGCATGCATGCCAAATGAAGGACTTCACTTTGGGGGGCACTTCCAAGTTCCAAATACTTCGCCAATCTCCATTGTGTTTCAAATGAGCCATGTTCAATAAGGATTCGATACAAAGTCTATAAGATGAACGAACTGTATAAAAGCCGTCCTTACTATATTTCCATATGCGCATGTCCTCCCCCACTTCATCAACTAAGGGCGTGGCAAGTATAGTAGCAGCATCACAAGGAGTAAAAAACTGACACACAAAATCTTCATTCCATCTTCTGGTACCAGACATAATAAAATCACTGACCACCCAATTATGAGCCATTTGGGTTAAGTTAAAATGGTGATGCAGCCTTTGATCATTTGCAATCCAAGGCTCATTTAGGATTGAAATATTGTGTCCATTGCCAATTCTCCATCTAGAGCCCTCATTCAACAAGACCCGGGAATTCCAGATGCTACGCCAAATAAAACTTGGATTATGACCAAGAATCGAATCCAAGAACTGACCTCTAGGATAGTATTTAGCTTTGAAAATCCTTGAGACCATAGCTTCTGGGTTAGAAACAAATTTCCAATCTTGCTTCCCTAGCATTGCCAAATTAAAAGCTTCCAGATTTCTGAAGCCGAGGCCACCAAATTCCTTCATCATAGATAGCTTATCCCATTTCAACCAATTAACGCCACGCGTATCTCCCTTCTTGGATCCCCACCAAAAAGAGTTCATCATCCTTTCAATCTCTTCTGCCAACGAATGAGGTAGTAAGAAGACACTCATGCAATAAGCTGGAATCGCTTGGAGCACAGACTTCACCAGAACCTCCCTGCCAGCCTTGGAGAGATGTCTGCCACTCCAAGAATTAATTTTCTTCCACACCCTGTCCTTCAGATAATTAAATGTAGCTTTGTTTTTTCTACCAATTAATGAGGGAAGCCCCAAATATTTTCCTGACCCAAGACAGGTCTGGACTCCCAAGATATTAGATAAAGTCAATCTAGTACCATCATCCACATTCTTACTATAAAAAAATCTCAGATTCTTTGAAATTAATCGCTTGACACGATCTTGCTTCAAAAGTACCAAGAATTGACTTCATCACATTACATTCACGCTCACTAGCTCTAAAGAACAGAAAGCTATCATCTGCAAAAAGAAGGTGACTAACGAAGGAGCACCCGACAAATTTGAATACCATGAATGTCACCCTCCCCTCAGCTCTTTTGATTAGGGAAGTAAGGCCCTAAGCACGGATAAGAAAGAGATAAGGGGGGAGAGGGTCACCTTGCCTTAAGCCTCTGCCTGGAACAATTGGTCCAACAGAATCATCATTAACCAGAACCGAGTAGCTAACAGAGGAAACACACAGAATAATCCATCCGACCCATCTATCACGAAACCCATCTTCTCCATCATAGCAAGGAGAAAACCCCGATCCACTCTATCATAAGCTGTGCTAATATCTATTTTCAAAGTCACTTCACCTCTAACTCCCTTTGTTTTGCATTTCATATGGTGGATAATTTCAAAAGCTATGAGCACATTATTCAGGATAGATCTTCCTTCTACAAAAGCGGTCGCTCTTCTTCGAGATACACTTTGGCAATAATTTTTTCAACCTGTTAGCTAATACTTTTGCCACTATTTTATATAGAACATTACACAAGGATATAGGTCTCAAGTCTCTCATAGAAGAAGGGCTATCAACTTTAGGAATTAAAACAATATTTGTATCATTAAGAGTTGATGGAAAGTTACCAGTCTCCAACCAGTAGCAACAAGCCGTGAAAATATCATTGCCACAAATATCCCAAAAATACTGGTAAAAAGCAGGATTTAAACCATCCGGCCTCGGAGATTTATATGGGTGCATCTGGAAAATAGCTGCTCTGAATTCCTCTCCAGTGAAGGGGAGTTCCAACCCTTGATTATCTTCCATCGAGACAATAGGGGACACTGCCTCAATAACTGGAGAATAAATGCTCTGCTGTTCTAGAAACAAGTTTCCAAAGTAGTCCTTTGCAAGCTCACAAAGACTCAGTTGACCACCTACCCATTCATTGTTATCATTTTTTAGCTTGTCAATAATTTTCCTTCTCTTCCTGGCAGTAGCAATCAAGTGAAAAAATTTTGTCTTTGCATCTCCATCTCTAAGCCAAAAGGCCTTGGCTCTTTGCTTCCAATAGATCTCCTCTTGAGCCAAAATTGATGCAAGCCTTTCTCGCTGTCTCTCATAAATCGAGGCATCCTCTGGATCATGAGAAATTATAGTAGCCTCCAAAAGCCTTTTACACTGATTTGCTTCTTTGCGGAAATTCCCATTAAGTTTCTTACTCCAAACCTCTAGGTCCTTACTATACTGCTTTAGTTTAGAAATAACATCATCATGTATCCCATTCTCCCAGCTAGACCGCACCATATCACCCACCTCGAGTTCTTCAAGCCAACGATTCTCAAAGCAAAACTTTCTCTGGTGCTTTTGAGCAGGGCGCGGATCAATACAAAGTAGGAGTGGTGAATGATCCGAGACAGGAGCTAAAAGATTTGATAATTATGCATTCGGAAATAAGTTCAACCACACCTCATAAGCCAAAGCTCCATCAAGACGTTCTTCCACTGCACTATCATAATCACGACGATTTGTCCAAGTAAATCGATACCCATTAAGAGGAAGATCAATTAGATTACACTATCGAACAGTGTCACGGAAATCATTTATAAGCCAGTTCGGATGATCGACTCTTCCCCTCTTGTCCTCAGCCATTAACAAGTCATTGAAGTCCCCAATAACACACTAAGGAAGCAATGACATTGTAGCTAAGTTTCTTAATATACGATCGTGGAGTATATATGACCGTCCAGACAAGTCTCTTGCTTTTTTTCAAATATATAACGTGGAAAATGGCCATAATAAATTCTTTTAATGAGAGCATAATTGGAGGAGAGGACGTTTATTTTTTTTTGAAAATAATTGGACGAGAGGACGTTAAGCATACAAGTTAACATTTTAATTTTAACAAATAAAAATATTTGGTTAGAGGAGGATAACGTACTGCACGCATGACCCTCGTTGACATAGTAGCTCAAGGCAGTGTTTGGTCATAGGGGGGAATGATTTTTTAAAAATTTTATGTTTGGTTCAATTTTTGAAGCGGAAAGAGGAGCAAAATTCCTTCTTAAATGAGTTTTTGCTCCCTCCAATAACGAGGGATTTGGAGGGGATCAAAGAGATTTTAAAATATTTTATATATATTGACTAAAATATCCCACTTATCTATTTTGAAATATATAATTATAAGGATTTAAGAGTAAATTTGTTTTGAAATCCCTCCCGAACCAAACATGAAAGTGATTCTTCCCCTCCCATTCCCTCATCCAACCAAACATAATAGCTAGTTAAAATCCCTCCTCTCCCCCCTCTATTAAAATTCCTCCACTCCCTTCCCCTCTTTCGAACCAAACACACCGTAAAGGAGCCTTCGTGTTCCATGGAATCAAAAGTCGGTGTATGCGACTCGGACCAGAGTGTCCCCATTCCAGCTTTTATCTAGAACACTGGAAAAATTTTATTTCTCTCCTACAAACATTTGGAATCCGATCCGAGAAAAGGTAATGTGAAATAATAGTGAGAAAATGAAGGACCTGGTCAGGACAAAGTGAAGGTAAAGATTGAGAATCTCCATGTCGTATGGGGCAGACTGTCATGGTTGTGCTCTAGCGATGGTTTGCGAGATGATTACGGAGATGCGTTGCAGGCAGCAAAACATGATTGTGCTGATGCCAGTTTGATTGGAGATCAATGGTCAAGAGTGACCCAATTTGGTGTCATGGCAACCAGATATTGAAGTCGGTGAAGACTATGAAGCCATGCATACAAGACATGCATTGCTTATTCTGGAGAAAGATGCATGGTTTCGGGATGTTGGATAGTTGTATATGTGCCGCCTGGGAAAAGTTTTACCAGGGATGATCCTGCCAAAGGTCCATGCCATGCATATATAGTGTCAGGGTATCAAGCTATTTACGAGTCATTTGTAAGGTTCGTTAATGAAGTCGGTTACAAAGTCATTAATCTCCCATTAGTGAGAGGTCGGTTACAAGTCTTGACAGTCACAGACCCAAGATGAGATTGGCCGAGTTTAAGGCCTAACACGATCATGTTAAAGTGTATAGTCGGGCCCGACTTATATCAAATTCATGAAGTAACAGTTATGATAGAATTATTCTTGCATTTTGTGGTATTTACCATGTGATTATGAACAAGAATTCTACAAGTTTGCATATATACTTTCACTTTGTCATAAACAAGGTTAATCCGCTGAATGAAAATCACCAAAGTCATCATCTGGTATATCCTGTGTGCTTTTTATTATCAAGAGAGTTATAGTGTTCTGTGTTTTCTTGAACAGCATGTCATTCTCCAATCTTGATTGTTAGAAACTTTATTCTTCAGATCGAAAAAGAAAAGAAAAACTGTATTATCTTACGTTTCTAGTGGCACCACAAAATAGAAACGGCAAGATCATGAATGTTCAAAGATAGACATATCCCGGTGACTCTACAAGTTGAATCCTCCACTCTTTAAATTAAGACGCTTAGGAATGAGACAAATGTTGCATCAACAGATAGATAAGTCATGTAAATTAGCATAGTTGCATTGTGTAAAAAGCTCCAAAATTGTCTCACTTCACTATGTTTTCCACGTAAAGGACAAACTGAATCGACATTCGTTCTTGCAAGAGATGCCAAACAGGAAGACAATTTTGCAACAATTTGTACACAACATGTTTCATCTTGGGAGGAGTTTTCATATTCCAAAGGTAGATGCTTATCCTCACCAGATGCAACACAGCACATGCATATGTCAAGGGCTAACTAGCTTGAAGACAAACTCAAAATGACGTTTCATTGAGGCACAGTTGCTGTCATTGTCATGTGCCTTGGGTCTGTAAGAATTGATCTTATGTTCACAAAACCAACTTCCCTCAGTGTTTCTTCCATATCAGTCAAGTAGTACTCATCAAGAAAGGGTTCTGTGCTCTTCATTAATGTAAACAAGACAGGAGACAATTCCTACAAGACAAAAGAAAACAAAAGCTGATGTTTGGCGATGTTCCCACATGAATAGCAATGACATGCAAAGCCGTTCTATCATATCTGTAAAATCTCACTTCATTTTGTTTCCATCAAAATGAAAAAATGCAATATTAAGAGTTATAACTGGCTACAAAATCGTCGACATGATGACAACTATGCTTCTGGTTAGTAATAATTTAATTCTTTGCTGCAAATATAATCACTGAAACTCAGTTAAACAGATCACAGAAAAGAGACATAATTTTAAGAAATAAAACTTCTGGAGCGCTCAAAATTGGCAGAACAAAATTTTCCACTTAATATTCCTTTAGGAAATTTAACCTGATTACTAACGATAAATGGAAGCTCACTAAGAATTCAGAACTTAATATAAATTTGGATTTTCAAATTCAAAGACCTAGCAAGGGGAGAGGGAGTGTAAGGTAAAGTACAGGCGGCAAAGTGGGCTGAGACTTGATCCCAAGATGATGCAGTCCTAGTACCACTTGAGCTACAGCTCTTGGACTAATTTCTACAATTTTTACATGTTAATACTCGCATGTTTATCACAATAAACGAAAAGCTATATAAAAATATGTTATCAATTATCAAATACTATCAGGCAGAAAAGGTGGATAATACCTGAAGGATCTTTGACTTTGGCTGCAGAAGACAACAATACTAATATGAGTGTTTGTGATAGGAGCATAAAACAAAAATCAAAAAAAAAATTATATATAATCATGATGTTATATACCGAATTATCTGTCAAAGCTAGCGTGCCTCCAGGCCGAAGGATACGGAATGATTCCCTTGCCAAGTTCGCTATAGCTCTTGCAGGACATTCATGAAGCTGCATAAATTAGGGAGTCCAGACATTTTTTAAAATCTACTAAAAATCTTATAAAAATATTGTTGGAGCAATCGATTTATGCATCTATTAACTGTCATGAGGAGCGATATTCAAAAGATGCATCACTCAGCTGCATATTGGCTAGGAGTAGGGCTTGTGCGGAGCAAGAAAAGTAGCATCTACAGTTTGTTATTTCAATTGCAAGATACCTTTCCTGGAATATAGCTATAAATCCGACACTGTTTTGAAAGACTCCACCACTTGAGAAGCAAAAGGCATGTTTGCATATTGCTATGCTCACCATAAAAAGATTACTCAGGTATTTTGTGATATGAAATCAGAAATCAACAATTGAGTTAATGCAAGAAGACTGAAAAATATTAGTCTCTCGAGATGGTTTTAAATTGTTGTCCGCAACCGTAAATGCAACCACTATATTGCGGTTTTAGCTGTCTCTGTAACCGTATAAGCTCCATTTTCCCGCAGTTGTCTATAATTACTGCAAATGCAATGCAACGCAATTGCAACTGTGATTGTGACTGCAATTTAAAACCATCTAGACAGAACTCAGCGTTTCAATGATATCCATATGCCTTAAGGCCTTTGATTGCAGTCATATATCAAGAAATTCTCATTGCAAGAGTACAAAAGGACTTCTATATTCCAAGTTTTTGTTGACTAGATTAACATAACATGTACATATAAAAAAAAGCACATTCGCTGGAACTATTGAGGAGGACCAAATCAGGAAAAAAGGCATACCACGAAAGCAATAGACACAAGGTCAAATGATTTAGAAGGAAAGCCTGTATCTTCCCCATTTGCATGTATCCATCTTATAGGAAAATTTCTAGGCACTCCTCTCTTTTCCTTATGTTGAGCCACAGCTAGAAAATAAGGTGACAAATCTAGCCCCTGGAACAAACATTTCAATCAGAATGCACACCCATACCAAGTATAAGGCTTCTTTTATTCTTGGTAAAAATTCAAGTTGACCAAGAATGCTTTTATATCATGTAGACTCTCCATCATTACACAGTGTTGAGAAAACAACTTTCATCCATTAAAAACACTCACAGTGACTTTGGCTGCAGGGAACTTGTCTGCAAGATATCTTGTGCTTACACCTACAGAGCATCCAATATCTAGAATGTCATCAATCATGGATGTTCCTGAATACTGTATATGGTGTTGTTCAATTGCATGAAGCCAATTGCCACGCATTATCTGATTAGCCTCATCTACTGAAGGAGCATCTGGGATTGCTCGTCTCACCATTGACATTGTAGCCGCCTCTGCTTCAGCTGCTGCCTATCACAGAACACAGAACACAGATTTTATAATAATTTCTTTGATATTGCATGAAGGCAGTAGTCAACAATAATTACTAACAAATTTCCATATCCACAGGATGACTAACAAAAGAGGAAGTCAAGGAGGCACCTAGAATTTGAACAATTGCCAAAGCACAAAAGAAGAAGAAGAAACCACATAATACACGGGAGAATCTCTTAATTTTGTTGATACAATGCGAAAACATATACTGATGTAAACAAGGACGCCATTAAAGTTAATCATATACAAATATGATAGGCACACAGAAAAGACACACGCTTTAAACAACGTGCCAAACATATTAGCAAGGTGCAAAAGGTGAAGTCAAAAGAAATAATTTCACTGCATTTGTCAGCTACGTTTGTTACCATCCATATCTTGGATGGATTCTAGGTCAGAGGGCTCGGTATATTTACAACAATAAGGTGCAAGTTTTAACATGACTCTACGTACAAATAGAACCAAAACAGTTGTGGTGTTTCTGTCTTGTCAACATTTCGACGGCAGATTAATAGCATCATAGTCATACTTTTAACAGCAAAAATTTGAACCGATGAAAATAGACGAAACTTCACATAATGTGCATAATAAAAAGAAAAGAAAAAAAAAGTGCCGGGACCACAACCAATGCACCTACCAAACAGGACAATGTCATATGTCGTCTGATTATCAATAAAGGAATGACCAAACCATCCACTGACATATGGGAACTTTCCGAATTACAACTTACCAGCCATGTAAGATTGCCCTCGTCATATGCATGGAATGGATTCAAGTAATCTGCACAGTGAATTAAGCAGTTACTCCATCATTACACTAGGAAATGCAAAAACAGATAAGAATAAGGTTGAAAGGTAACACTAAAAACTAAAAAGTCAGAGAAAATTACAATCTGGGTATACTAAAGACTGGTTTTGAATGCTGTCCAACTCCCTATACACTTCTGACTCTAATATCTCTTTCGTCATTTCCCTCCAAGGTATATTGTTCTTCTCAGCTGTACTGTGCATTCACATTAAAATAAAATAAAAAATAATCACATTTGATTCTTACACATTAAAATTTGTACACTATTTCCACACCTATTCACGATGACTGAATCATTTGTTAGCAGTGTGTATAGGCTTAACGGACTAATAATCAATTGACATAATATGTTAAATGATTATTAATCTATTAACTATTCGATATACATTTTTAACCAATGATCCAGTCATCATTAACCAGTGTACTATATATATGTTTATATGCAAACAAAACCAGTTCCCCAAAATCTGATCATCATAAAATCCAACGCCTACGATATCTAGTTAATGATGTTGTTCAAAATTGCAGTTAATATCGTATTGGATTTAGTTAACAAATACATCAAGATTGAGTAACTCATTACCTATCAACTAAGTTTCATTAATCAAGTTATCTGTTAAGTCATCTACCATAGGTGTATCCATTAACCAAACTCAACACGTCATTGACCACAATTTTGAATATCGTTAACCAGATGGCGCGGATGTCAATTTTTTTCAAATAACATTATTGATTCTAAAGGAAGCAAACTAGGAAGGGCATGCATTAACCTTATGAGAACCTGCCTAGCACCAAGTTTAAGGACAGAGTATAAAGGCTTGAAGGAGATAAGAGCTCGAACCAGACGAGAGAGAGGGGTCTCTCCGGTCCACTTGGGTCGCACCAGCCTCCCTTCTTCATAACCACCAGCCACGGCGGTGGTTGTGTCAGGCGCCGCCGCGTGAACCGCCCAGTTCCGATATGTTGCGGCAGTTCTTGGTGGCCTCGCCATCGTGGTGGCATTGCGATTTGCAGAGGTTAATGCTGAGAGGCTGTGAAGAGGTGACGACAGAGCCATTGTGTTGTGTTGTTCTGTGGAACCGGGAAAACAGTGGCAATGACAAAACATCCTCATACAATGCCCACAATCTCATTTGCCTATAGCATCTCGTCACGTGGAATTTGAACAACTAAAATATGATATCTTCTGCTATCGTCTTCTTTTCCCCCTTTTTTATCTTACTTTCTTTTTGTAACATATAGTACTTCAATAAATAATTTTAATCTTCCTAACTCATATTAACAATTTTACTAACCACTAAATGCAAAAATATTATTTTTATTTTATTTTTAAGATATTTATTTTAATTATTTTATGTAATATTTTTATTAAGTATTGAAAAAAGTATTAAAAAATTAATAAAACTCTTAACATTTTTCTTTAGGTTTAATTATCCAATTAGTCCCAGACTAATTGATAATTTTCAAGTAGGTCCCTGAATTAAAAAAATTTCTAAGTGGGTCCTTGAGCTTACATAAATTTTTCAATTGAGTACCTAAAGTAGAAAATCCGTTAAATTGGACGGAATATTGTTGATTTCATCTAAGTTGAATACTTATATCAATCATCTATGTTATGTCATTGTCCAGATAACACTCCACCCTCGTTCACTATCCGGGAGAGGGGTATGCAACCGTGAAATAGAAATTGAGAAAGAAAGAAGTTCTTGGTTCAGATAGGGGAAAACCCGCAGGTCACGTTTTGGTCTTCTAGTTCAATATTTTCGTCTTTTGCAACCCTAAATACTAATTTAGGAGGAATTTCTAAGTTTCAAATCAGCAAGCTTAGTGACTCTTCACAAAACCCTACCTATTGGATCGAATTGAATTTTTTTTATAAGTTTAGGGACCCAATTGAATTCTTTTTATAAATTCAGAGACCAAATTAAAAAAAAATAGTTTAGATACCTACTTGAAAATTCTCAAACTTTTTTATACAATGAATGGTGTTTGAACCAACTTGCATGTATTTTTAACTAATTAACTCTCAATTTAAGTTAAAGACTTTTCATTCACATTAAAAGTTTAAAATCTTAAAAAAATCATAAAAATATATTTGATGATCTAACTCCAAACATTTAATATATTTAACATTCGATTCAATGAATAAGTTTTTTGTTTTGCACCATTTCCTTTTTATTATATTTCATTCTTAAAATAGGTTAAGATACCTATTTGGAGATAATCAAATCTTACAATAATAAAACTAACTAACATGTCAAAATATGATGTAAAATAGATAAATTAAGATGAAAATTAAAGTAACAACATTCAATTAGTGGAGTAACTAATATATTAAATACACTACTTCCCCGTATAATCTTGTATTATTTATTTCTTAATTAGTACACTTTGATTAGCATTTGCCTTCCTTTGTTTGGTGTCTTTCTGCACCAACTACCTTCCAAATTTTTAAGTTCACAAAAACACGTTCACCAATCTCTGCTTTCAATTTCCCAATTCAGAAGCATGCTGGCATTGTGAGTTAGTTAGTGCTATAGTTAAGTTGTTAAGTCAATTATAGAATTTGTTATAGAGGTTGAATCAATTAGTGATGTGTTGTAGTCTTATTTTAGTAATACAATCTCAAATGTATTGATTCATCATCATCAATAATACTCACTTCACACACTTTTCTGATGAGTAAATAACCAATTTGGTCCCTGAAACTGTAAGGTAGTATCAATTTGGTCCCTGAAATTAATGAAATTCCAAAAATGTTCCTGAAACTATAAAACGTTGATCAAGTTAGTCCCTCCGTTAACCCCAGTTGACTGACGCCGTTAACGACGCTGAGGTGGCACGTTAAGTGCCTAGTTGGCTTGTCACATTGCTTGATAGTTGTACTTCTCGTTAGGGACCAACATGCACCTAATTTCAGAGACGAAATTGACACTACGTTACAGGGACCAAATTGCAATCTTCATCTTCATCATCTTCCTCCTCTTCTCACCTCCACAGAACCTCCTCCTCTTCCTCCTCTCTCTCGCATGAAACCCAGTTGAGCGAATCTAAGGATCATCAATGTCCAAGTAACATTTTCCTCACGCATTTTATCAAACACCATGTATGCAAATCCCACACGAGTCCAGATGAGTTGAGCTTGTGGTGGAGGAGTTTGCTGAGGTGCAAGTTGCGGGATCTGATGCAGGCTTTGAAGAGGAGGGAGGAGTTAATGAGTTTGTGACTGTGGTGGTGGTGGTGGTGGGATGTGAGGTCGAGGTTGGAGATGACATTGTGGAGTTGAGGTGTGTAGGAGTGGGTGTTTTTTGGATGAGGATGGTTCTGAATTTTTATGGGTCTGTGCCTTGAGGAGAGGAGGGTGAGGAGTAGATAGGTTCATACTCTGTATGTCCACTCCACTCCCTCATTTTCAAATTCCTTACTACACTTTCAATCTAGTTTTCGGAAACGGAGGATTCAGTGCCTTTGATACCTTTCCCTCCCACACCAAACCAGCGACATGGGGGTTGTTGAGGATGGAGGAGAGGCTTTGGATTGCGTCGGAGTTGGATTTGGAGAGAGAGGAGGAAGAGGAGGAGGTTCTGTGGAGGTGGGACGAGGAGGAAGATGAAGAAGATTGCAATTTGGTCCCTGTAACAGTGTCAATTTCGTCCCTGAAATTAGGTGCAGGTTGGTCCCTAACGTGGAGTACAGCTGTCAAGCAACGTGAAGTGTCACCTCAAGACCAGCAATAACGGCGTTAGTCAACCACTGGAGGGACTAACTTGATCAACGTTTTACAGTTTCAGGGACCTTTTTGGAATTTCGTTAATTTCAGGGACCAAGTTGATACGACCTTACAGTTTCGGGGACCAAATTGGTTATTTACTCCTTTTCTGAAATTCTCTCGAACTCCTTATCTCTACTTTCTGCATTTCTTTTGATTCTCATCATATAGAAATAATTTTAAATTTTAAGACCTATTACCATAGTAATGTATGGCTATGTTTGGATTTCCGTTTGAAGTGGTCAAAGCTTGGAATGACACTTTGATAAATATAATATAAAAAAAAGTGAATCCAACATGAAAGGAAAAAATTGTTGCGTTGGGCAAACTCAAGTTTGCAACTAAAAAACAAACACACATATAATCTCTAGGACAAGGCTACTCTGAAGTGAGCTTACTGAATATCTCCCCAAGTAAGTTGACATGCTCAGTTGCATTTTCTGGAGTAAGAAACCCAGTAGAAGAAACATATTGAAGAATGTGGATTGTGAAGCTAGGCCAGGGGAGATAATGGCCATAGCCGGTCTAAGTGGAGCTGGAATGACCATGTTGCAGGCAGGAGATACTAGCATGTTCTTGTGAAGGATTTTTTTGTCTTTGACTGGTATCTCCACAGGCATAGTCGTGAGACTAACTTGCGGGCCAGGGGTAGTGGTTAGATAAAGCTCTTCCCAAAGTGACGACTCAAGAATTCAAATCCCTGGTATTGCAGGTAGAGTTCTCTAAGGGGCGCAATCTACTTCCACTACCACCAACCACAATTGTGTTCTTGTAAATGAGTTGTCAATGAATGCTCAACATTTTAGGACTGTTTCTGGCTATGCCACCCAAGATGAGGTTCTTTTTCCACTTCTTACAGCAAAGGAGACTCTCCTCTATAATCAAGGGATAATAATGCAGATGAGCATATCAGAAGAACTATCAACATATATAATGCAGATGAGAACAAAATATACTACTCTAACAGTTCTCTCAGGGAGATTCTCCACCAACATTTTCAGAACCACAGAGCTCTTTGCTGCAAAAGTCATACAAGCACTACTTGTTAGATTCAGATTTGGGACCTTACTTTCGAGGACAACACATGACTCAAGGAAATTAAAGCTACAAAATCAAATTGGAATTTTTTGCAATCAGCCTTACCTTCTTGTTGTCCTCCATTACAAAAACTTCACCAATTTTCTTGCAGGAGAGGAAGATTTTAAGGAGATAAACCTCAAGAGGAGCTTATAGGACCTTTTCCTATGTAATATCAAACACACTGGTATTCCTTACTTGCTTACCTGTTAACTGCTGCTGTTCCCTGCTCCATCCCAGCCTACTTGCTAGTGGAATTGAGGAGGGAAATAGATGGAATTTTCTATTTTCTACTGGTGGCCTGGATGACTATGATAATAGCAACCTCTTATGTTGCATGTTCTAGTGCTGTTGTACCAAATTAAACCATGGGAATGCCTTTAGTCACAAATTTTATGCACAAACATTGTCTTCTCTGGGTACTTCATATCAAGGGAGGATATACCAAGTTATTGGATTTTCATGCATTGCCTGAGTTTGTTTAAGTACTATTTGAGTGTTTTATGATAAATGAGTATGGAGACAAGGGGGAAAGAAGATGCATGAAGAACTTTGAGGGAGAATATGGTAATGAATTTCTGGAGCAGCAGGACCTGAGAAGATCACAAAAGTAGAGTCACTTGGGAGTGATGTTGGGTTTCATCAATGTTTATAGAGTATATGTTTTTTTGTGTTCTAAGCATGATGAATCAATTGTAAATCATTTCAAGCATGTTAGTATATGGATTTAACTTTGATCAGCCAATTGTTTTGACTCATTATTTTAGCCTGTTTTTGTGGCTCTTCTTTAATCAGGCAGCATCTGACTTCGAGTTTCATTGCCTCATTGTACAACAGTAGCAAGATATACAATTAAAAAGCTCAAAATTCAAGCACCTTAGCCCTCTAAAGCATTGGTTAATTAACACCCTTGCATTACCCCAACCCATAAATTTTTTGGTTTTTAAATCATACAGTCTTCTTATTCTTCTTCTCTTGCAGTCAAAATTTAGGCTTCCCCAGCAGCCTAGCCCAGTAAAGAATAGAGGTCCATCATAGTCTTCGGAATAAAAAAAGAATATAGGTTTATGTACAAAGCATTGCTAAACATAGGTCAAATTACTAAACAAAATAACAACTTACAACTGTTTGCATAATTGCTTGAGGCATGACAACAGAAACTCTTCTGTACACAAGGGACAATATACTAGAAAACTCCATTTTTGTCTTGATCAAAAGATTAAAAGATGGTATGATCAATCATCAACCAATCTGTCAAAGTTCCTAAATATTATTCAACCCAGATAAGTAAGATGCCTGGTATCTTTTCATGTTAGCCTCTTAAAATAAGTACATATCCAAATTACAAAGAGTGGAAGCACAACATTTCAATTTATACACAAGAGTTTTACATGGTACTTGAAATTACTGCTATCACTCAAATTACTAAAGAAGAGAGCTTACAAGAAATCTCCTACAGATGATGAACTGAATATAGAAATCCTCCTTCTCTTTCTGGTTCTTAAGATGTCCTGTGAAACAGAAAATCTATTGAGTACAGACCTAAGAGCTTGGTGAACAGAGACAGCAAGAAACTGACGGTATTCAGCATCTTCAAAATCCTGTTTTTTGCAGCTAATTATCACAATGACATTCTTCATCCTGCCTCCCAAGGTTGCAATATTTGCCGTCATTATCATAAGATGAAGAGCATCTAGTGCTTGTCTTATATCAGACAATAATCCAGGTTTATATTCACAACATAGAGATGCCCTAATTGAATATGGAAAACCATTCAACCCACCCTCCTGTTCTTCAACTCTTATTTCATCGCTGTCCTTTGGTATCATTAAACCTTCACAAGCTTGTGCTGCATTCCTTTTCAGCTCTTTCAAATGTCTAATAACCTCAGCGAGTAATGATGCTTTGTCCATCTATATGTTCAAAAGTATAAAAAGAAAAATTCAGATTTCCAAGCTAGGAATGAATAATTTAACATGCTTATTTCTAACTCACATCACTTTCATAACTCAAACTATTAGCATAACTAGGTAGGATAGTTGATATCAAGTTCCTCTTATCCTTTTTTTAAGGAAAGTTAACTCCACTTGTGCCCTTGAAAATTAAAAGCTAAATCAATCAAAAGCAACAATTCAAAACCCTACTGAATGGCTTTACTAATGGATCCATTTGATATGGTCATTTACTACCAACTAGCATAGTTTACATTCCAAATTCTCAATCTCCCAACATTGTTTTAATACATTGCCAGATGGTAAATTTAATGGAAGCAAAAGAGAATGTTTATTAATTTACTTGTTAAAAGAGCATCACTTCCAGTTAAAGCTTTAGTGCAGATGCATATTGTACCAAATCCCTCAAATTGTAACTTGTCAAGCTATGCTTGCACTGCAATAGCCAGTAAAAGAGGGGGAAGTAAGATATAGATCATCACACATCCTTTGATCTACCATTTTTTTTTTTATGACCCAAATCAACCAAATGACTAGCTTAGTTCAACAATGATCTCAACTTACTTAAATTATTTAAATGCATAGGTTACTAGTTTAGTTCAACAATGAACACAACTTACTAAAATTATTTAAATGCATAGGCTATTTGCACATAAACATAAAAGGCATTGATAATGAAGAAAGCATTGTATTGAACTAACCTTCATAGCACCAGGAATCACAGTGCGAAGTGTATCAAGATGTTCATTAATCCTTGCTCTCCTCCTCCTCTCTGCCTCGCTATGGTTCTTCAAAGCTTCAATGCTTCTCTCAGTGGACACACCCTTGCTTTCCAATTTGGCAGGTGCCTCCACAAGCTCTCTCATCTCCCCATCAAAAACAAGAGACAAAGATGAACCACACCCACTTCCCACTACAGCAGGGTTCACCTGAAAGCCTTCAGTAACACTCTTAGGGGCATGTCCATGAATGCCAGATCCCCACTCAAAAGCTTCCATTTCCATGGCCAAAAATAAAAATGATTGGTTCAAGAGATGGGAGGAAGTACTAAGATTATAGATTACTACTTGTTAACTTGTTTGTTAAAGTAGGAGAATAGAGAGACAAACCGGCTTTTATATGGGAGAAAATATTGTACCAACAAGATATAGGGTATGTCTTTTCTAGTTTTCTAGATTGAAAAACAATATCTGTTAGATTTCGATATTTAATCCAAATCAGATATCAAATCTTTTTGTCATACCAAAATTATATACAATTATTCTAAAAGTCAAATTTTAATCATTAATATATTTTATTATGTTAATGTGTTTTCACAAATAAGAGTTACTCAATGAGCTATTGAAACATATCAATTTCCTTTTAAAGATAACAAAAATTTATTATTTGAATGTTATTGATGTCCAAAATAAACCTTCTAACAAGCATGGAATGGTGAAAGAAAAATTGTAGGTTATCTGTTTTTTCACTTTTATGTAAAAAGAAAATTTGTTATGCTGTAGATACAGAATACTTACAAAGCATAAGGATCAAAACTTAGTGGTCCATGTTGAGATTTAATTTATATTCCAAAGCTTTACCCTCCAATATTTTAAATCAAAATCATGGTGAACATATACAAACGATGCTCAAATCTAATTCACATATCCACAAAGTCAGAAAGGTGCAAAAAGTCTTCATAGTCAATCCCGATAAATGACTCACTGGTTGCTTGAAATAGGTGCCCTCAAGTGCTAAAGAGTAAAGATTCACTACTGGAAAACCGAAACGTTTGTTGGAATTGATATTACCCCAAATTAGCCTTTTTGGAACTGAACAATTTTTGTCTACACGCAGAGAAGCACTCACTCTCTCCCACCTACCAAAAGGGTAGTGAATGATAATAATGACAAATGCTGATTTTAGCAAATTTTGAAGGGAATCTTAATGAGTCATGAGAGCTAAGTTTTTCAGGTATATAATCCATTATTTGTCATTAAATCAATAGTCATAGCAATATAGAATTGCATTAGTAGTGACAGGGATCCCTTGTGATCTCTCGGTTTTCAATTTCATATTGCCACAATTTGCTTTTTTGTCTCTCCCGCATCTGCAAAGTGCAAAGCACGGTACGTTTGAATTTTTTTTTTTCTAATGAGATGCTTAGTGGAAGAACGTGTTGGACCTTTCTAGTTAAGCACATTTGGAGCTTGGACTTGAGCAAAAGCCAATTTTGTAGGATACCCTTTAGGTTAAAGATCCAGCTAATCACTTTTTTTACAAGCTAATTAGCCATTTCCTATCACTTAACTTCGACATTAAAATAAGGGTCATGCTTAGTACACTGGTTAAGGAAACAAAAAATAGTAATGATTTATTGGAAAACCAAGTTCAACACTCTTTAAAATATGAAATGCACCAAGTCCCAATACAAAATTTCTTTTTTAAGATCATTAACCAATGCCCTAAGCACACTGGTTAGCATTCTCCTTAAAATAATAATTCATTGAGCATGTGATTCATAGAGAAACGAAAAATAACCCTTCGATTCACACTTTTTTTTTTTTTAGTAATAGCCATGAAGGTTTCCTGTTTGTTTTACATATTTAATTTTAATTTTGCAATGACAGCTATGTTAGAAAATATTTTTTATGAGCTACCATCAATGATCTTAAACCATGTATCTTTTCCTCCTTTCTACCGATTGGTTTTATGCAATGGCCTGATATTAATTACAAAAAATTTAGGACCCGTTTGGTGGTCAGGATAAGATAGACATGATATGATAAGCTATCATATCTTGTCTGAAACTGTTGTTTGGTGAGCCAGCAGGATAGGATAAGGCAATACTGTCACTTATCATATCATGTCCATCTAATTAAAATTCTATCATGAGGAGAGGGCTGGGTTAGCACTTAACAGGATATGATAAGTTTTTTTTTTTCTTTTTCTGGTAACAAGTATGATAGGGTGATTTAAAGTATATAAAATATAAAATATATAATACATAAAATAATTAAAGTATAATAAAATAATAATTTAAAGTATAATAAAATTTAACATGATTACCAAAAAAGAAGGTATTATAAAATATAAAATATTTAAAATAATAAAAATATCAATAATTCATTTTAATTTTTTTTTATTTTATAACAATGCTAATTTTGTTATTTTATATTATTTTAAAAAACTGTAAAATATAAAAAAAATATTCTAATAATTTAACTATATGTAAAGTAAAAACAAAAAATGAATATTTAAAAATATAAAAAATTAATTTTAGTCAGACAATATTTAAAAAATTTAAATGTAATTTTATCACAAGGATAATTTTTTCTTTTTAAATAATTTTAAATAATGAAAATTATAAAAAAAACTAAAATCTAATAAAAGATGAAGACATTTAGAATAAAAACAAAAAATTTAAAATTCATACTTAAATTATAGTGTTGTATGATTGGTTATCTGGTGGACACCAAACGTCGGATATGATAACAACTTATCCTGCTCATATCATATCCTACTCCTATCATGTTCTCTTATCATATCCGCCTCTATCCTATCTTGACCACCAAACGAGCCCTTAAGGTTTAACTGTTGAGTAGGTCCCAAAATTAATTGAGAATTTTCAAATAGGTTCCTATACTAAAAAATTGTAATTGAGTCCTCAAACTTTTTATAAAATTTTCAATTGGATCCCTGAACTAAAAAAGTTTTTAATTGGGTCCCTAGACTTATATAAAATTTTCGATGGGGTCCATAAAGTATAAAATTCGTTAGTGATATGTTGAATTAGACGAAATATTATCGATTTCATCCAAATCGGATAACTATATCAGCCATTTATACTCTTTGGGTGGAAGATGAACCTTGAGACATTGTCACAATAAAATACAGCAAGATATAACATGATGGAATGAGATGTAATAAACTGCAAGTGAGGTAACTATTTTGGACGAAATTATTTCGAGAAAGGGATATGCAATCATGAAACATAAATCGAGGAAGGAATGAACTATTTGTTCAGATGATGGAGAAGCAATCGCAGGTCATGTTTTGATTTTCTGGTTCAATATTTTGATATCTTCCAACCCTAAATACAAATTTGGATGGAATTATAAGTCATGTTTCACGTCAGCTAACTTAACGGCCTCTTCAGAGAATCCTATCACAGAGACTCCATTGAAAATTTTATATAAGTTCAGGAACCCACTTAGAATCTTTTAGTTCAGGGACCCAATTGAAAACTTTATAAAAGTTTGGGGACCAGATTACAATTCTTTTTAGTATAGGGACCTATTTGAAAATTCTCAAATATTTCAGGGACCTACTCAATAATTAAACCAAAACTTAAACCATGTATCTTTTCTTCTTTTCTACCAATATCAACTTAAACCACAAAAGAGCGAGTTTGTCTATCTTCCCCATCTACCATCGGAGTGGCCATAGGATGATTACTCAATTGCAGTAGAATGCCTCTCCCTGATTTCTTTCATAGCCATTTTAAGATGATAGACTATCTGATTTGAGTAAAGACAATTTTTCTTTGCAATTAAACACCTTTTAAGAACCATGTACTATCAGATCAAATTTAGAATAAGATCAACGGCATATATACAAGGTGCATCTATCATGTAAGGAGCATAGAAGATGCAGCTAAAAGGTAGTTTACTCAGGTAAGGAGCATAGAAAAGCAATCAACTCAAGTTTTTGGTACATGGGGCATCCACTCAAATCAGAAATTTCCTATTCACTTAACGACCAATACACAAACAAATCATGTCGACGATTACAAAGTTGCCATTCTGCCTGATGTCAAACTCCATTAGTACACATTCCCCCAGAGGTTGCACACCAAATATTTAAACATCTTATATAGGCTTGATCTTGAAGTGAAGTGAAATAAGAGAGAAGACAAAGCACTTCAAATCCTACAAACACATGAATTGATAATGAGAATAAACACAAGGCATTAGCTGCACAAAAAGGAAAAACAATTATTTTTTCCAGTAGAGAGGGGGTTTACTAATAGTCACTAGGGATCCCCAAGGCTGAAAAATATAAGTAAAACATAATAATAACATACCTACTATCAAAGAGGATACACGAATCAAATCACTATCTCTGATGCATGATGAAATAGAGTCAAGAAAACAGATTAATAAATAATTTTCAAATATCAATTAATTTGACATTAGAATTAAGAAATTGAAATTCGTACATTGAATATATTGGTGATTTTTAGGTATGCTATTGATTTATGGAAGTTACTAGGTAACTAGGTCAGTTTATTTTAAGTTTTCTTCCTTTTGAGTTCTATACTATTTTAATAACTTTCATAATCCCTCATCAAGGCTGGTATTCCAGTTCAGTTTTTAAATAGTTTTGGTTCTCATTTGGTCTTTGCTTGATTTGGCTCTTGTCCGTTACTTACTCGGAAACTTTCTATGGACTTCCTGGAAGAATTTCTCCTAAATGACTGGAGTACTTTGACCTTTAACATTGATTCGTGTGTATGGGCTACAGAGTGGGTGTCAATCCCCACTCTTCCCTAAAGGGATTGACAGGATATCCTATCAGGGATTCATTGGAGTGTACCATGCAATTTCATACCAAGGTTAACATCAAAGTAACCATAGTCTTGATATACCTAGGCAGAATTATTTTTTAATTCAGTTGTCCATTTAATACTTTACACATTAGAGTACTGCAAATTACATAACTCTAAGACACCCATCCTTTGATTTAACCTAAAATAATTGTTTAGGTTCACACCATATAAAAATCCTTGATTTAACTCCCATTGGCTAACAAATAAATCCAAACCTATTGCACCTAAAATCCTATGGCACAACACAAACCGCTCTGACCATAAACAGCATCCCAGAATGATTCACGATGATGTATTTTCTCACTCAAGAACAACTAGATAACAAATGTTACTCTAATGTGTAATTGACACGTTTTCCATTCATCCAGTTTCAGAGATAACACGACACACAATACACAGAACGAAGAGGGGGTCACAAACGAAATCCATGGAAAGCATTTATGAATATTGACTGACCTGAACGAGATAGTAAAAGATGCGAAGACCTTCTGGATCCGCACTAGCCTGAACATCAACAAGAGATCCAATCTTGGATGTGGTGAATGAGATGTGCTCGTTCCCCATGACGATCTCGAGCTCCTGGCGTCCGACTCGATCGGGTTCCGGCCAGTTGTTATCGTCTTCCTTCATGATCTCGCTCTCGGTGATGATACGACGGCATTCGCGGAGAACGGCGGGAGTGAGGTAAACCTCCTTGCGGATGATGGTGTCGTTTTTGTAATTGGAGTTGTTAGCGTAACGGAGCTTCCCGTCGGGTCTGAACTCGAACTCCAAGAACTCGTGACCGAACTTGCCTTTGTGACCAACGTAGTATCTCAAGTAGAACTCTCCTCCGTTCTTCTCCTCTTCGCTCCCCGCCATTCTCTCTGTCTCTCTGTACTCTCTCTACTATTCTACTACGGTTCTTCCACAATGAATTAATGGATTCAAATGGCCCGGATTCTAAGGAATGGGCTAGAGTTTCGTTGGGCCCGATGTCCTGTACTTCACTTTAAATTAATTACTATTTTTTTAAATAAATAACTACAAAAACCTTGTATTAAAAATTTTCAAACTTAGCTAACTGAAACATTATATTGAATAAATATCATGTCAAAAATAAAACTATATTGGAGAAATAAACTCTCCAGTTAACTTAACCACCAAAAAAAAAGTCTCGAGTTAACTCTTCATTTTTTTTTATTAAAAAAACAAATTAACAATAAAGTGAACTCTTATTTATTTTTATTTTCTTTGAGATTTTTTTTTTAAACTCATGCGAGTTCAAATAAATTTCAAGGAAATTTGTAAACCCTCAAACTCATACGAGTGAAAAAAACCTATATAATTATTTGGCCTCAAAATGTATATTTTTGGTTAATGTTGTTGGATACTTGATTTAAAACAAACAAACTTATGACATTTTATTAGCAATTATAGCATCAATACAACCAAGAGCAAGATAATAGTTTTGAGAGTTAGGAGAAGAAATAGCAAAAGAAGCTAGACAACGAGCAACCTTATTGACTTGTCTTTTAGCAAAAACAATAGAATAAGGAGGCAAATCAACTAATTAATAAATTCTTGCACTCCTTAACAATAGCCTCTAGCTAAGACAGATCCTCCTTAGGTGAATAAACTTGGTCAATCACTTGCTTACCGTCCATCTCTACAATGACTCTCTCCAGTCCGAGAGAATGAAACCACTATAAAGTAACAAGCCTACTGTTTCACCCTCCTTCACTAGTAAGAGCTAATTTATATATTGAATTTATAAAGCTAATTTCAATTTTATGTTTTTAATATTATCTTTATTTGTTTTTTTTAACCATGGCATAGGTACGAAGTATCCACCACCGTTAGCAGTGACTAATCTCTATCGGGGAACCTGTTGGACACACAAGGTGGGTTTCCTCCTCCCAACCAGGTTTTCTCTATGCACAAGAGCCGGAATTCGAACCCCTGACAACTTGCTTAAGGTGCCCAAGTCCCTTACCACTTGGATCAACCACATGTTGGTTATTTGTTTTATTAAGTTAGAAAATAAAGTAGGTGTTCAACTAAAAATCATACAATAATTAAGTCTAACATTGAAATATGTTTATTACTTTTATTCCTTGGGCGTATGCGTTTGCGAGTTCCAATCCATAATATCCCTCTGTTCTACGTTGATTTATGGGTTCAAGTCCATAATCTTCCCATTGGTTTTATGACAGAGTTGGTTGGAAAGCACCTTGCTAATTATATTGGGGAGTTTGTGGAATATGACCCGAACAATAATTCGAGTATCTGGAGGAACTACATGCGTATACGGGTCAGGATTGATGTTCGTTTGCCCTTGAAGAAGGAAAGGAAGGTTAGAATTGCTGGTGGGGAATGGAATATGGTCCAGTTCAAATTTGAGAAGCTAGGGTTCTTCTGCTTTGTCTGTGGTTGCCTTGGCCATGCTGAGCAGAAGTGAGACATTCTATTCTCTATGGAGAGGGATGATGGCCATCGTGGATGGAGCATGGATCTTAGGGAGGAGCCAAGGAGGGTGGTTATGGATGCTGGCGGTCGTTGGCTGAAGGAAGATAAGGTAGAGATGCAAAACCCTAATATGGAGGCAAGAGGAAACCCTGGTCAGAATCAAAATTCAAACCATGCAGATTTACGTGATCGTAACACCCCCGTAAATGTCGTTGATAGTAACTATAACATGATGGTGCATGGATTACGGGATTCACATCAATTAGGTAACCCCAGATTGCATGGCACTATTCCTGGAGGGAGCTGCTTAACGCATTCACTTGGGAATCTCGTGCAGGGCCCCACCTTTAATTTTAATCAATCCAGATTGCATGGGATCGTAACTTGTCCAAATAATGTGGTCAACACTTATTTAAATGGTCCAGGAGATTTGAATTGCATGGAGGAGATAAATGGGGATATTTACAGTGGTAGAAATAGAAGCATGTTGGATGGAAATGAGGATGACAGCGAGCATTTTTTAGAGGCATGCTCTGGTTACCAGGCCTGCCAGAAGCGATGAGGATTCTTAGTTGGAATTGTCGAGGCCTTAGGAACCTGATTAGGTTCCATAACCCAGATGTGGTCTTTTTGATAGAAACTTCATCTTATGCTAATAAAGTGGAAGAGGTTAAAAGAAGGATCGGTTTTGACAATGCTCTCACGATGGACAGAATTGGTATAAGTGGGGGTTTGGCGCTCTTGTGGAAGAATACTGTGAACTTTGAGGTAGTGAATTACTCACGGTTTTTTATAAATGTAGAGGTGGTGGAGGGAGACAGTGACAGATGGAGGTTAACTGGATTTTACGGGATCTCGGATAAGGGTCATAGGAGAGACTCTTGGCAGATGTTAAGGCAGCTCTCAGGTATGTCTCAGCTTCCCTGGTGTATCATTGGATACTTTAATGATATCCTAGCGAATGTTGAAAAACGTGGTAGGATTGCCCACCCTCACTGGCTCATGCGGGGTTTTCAGGAAGCTGTCCAAGATTGTGGCTTGTTTGATGTTGTTCTTGAAGGTCACCAGTACACTTGGGCTAAGTCTATGGGCTCAGGTAATATGGTAGAGGAGAGACAGGATAGGGCTTTAATTACACATTCCTGCGGAGATCATTTCCCTAATGTCCGTTTGTGGAATCTTATTGCTCCTGTCTCGGACCACTCACCAATCCTTCTTGACACAACTATGCAGGTTAATATAGGGAGACTTACCGAGGTTGTGAAAATTGGTTGGAATAAATCCCGTGTTGATTTGCTAGGTTCAAAAATAAAGTCCTGTGGAGAGGATCTCCAAGCTTGGGGTCGGCGCCTTAGAACCCAAGCATTGGCAGATGTTGTAAGGTGGAAAAAGAGATTGGAAGATTTACGTGGGAGAGTGGATACAGCTTCTATAACTGAGAGTAACGAGCATAAGTCAAAAATTAATCTAAATCTTGTTCAGGAGGAGCCGTACTGGAAACAAAGAGCTAAAATGCATTGCTTGCGGGATGGTGATTCAAATACCCGCTATTTTCATGCTGCTGCCACAACCAGGAAGAAAAGGAATGAGATCAAGAGGCTGTCCAAGGAGGGTGGAGATTGGGTTGAAGATAAGAATGGGCTTTGTGTTCTTGCGCATGATTACTTTGCTAATCTTTTTCTTGCGCAAAACACCCATGCATCCATCGTTATTGATGTTGTCCCAGTTAGCTTAGATGCAGAAGATAATGGATCACTGTTACAACCGTTCTTCGATGTGGAATTTAAAACCGCATCTTTTAAGATGCACCATGACAAGGCCCCGGGCCCCGATGGTCAAAACCCAGCTTTCTACAAAAACTTTTGGCATGTTTGTCGGGTTGATGTGATCACTGCTTGTCGCTCCTAACTTGACTCGGGCACTATTCCACATGATTTGAATGGTACTCATATTGTTCTCATTCCGAAGTGTGATCAGTCTATCTCTATGAAAGACTTGCACCCTATCTCATTATGCAATGTAGCTTACAAGATTCTTGCCAAAACTCTTGCAAACATGCTTGCTCGGGTGATTTCTAAATGCATTTTCGAGGAGCAATCGACTTTTGTTGCAAGTAGATCTATTATTAACAATGCTTTAATTGGTTCTAAAATTATTCACTATTTGAAATGTAAAAGGAAGGGTAAAATTGGTGAGGCAGCTCTGAAAATTGATATGAGTAAGGCGTATGATGGAGTGAAAATTCAGACGAAAGCCGGTCTGTATTTTCAGTGCCGGTACAAGTTTACTGAGCAGAAAACCTAATTTTGAACCGTGAACGAAAAAATTAGTGTTTTTGAGATGTTTTGTATGATATTGGAAATTTTCGAAAATCCGAGTTCGGAAATAAAATATAATATTTATTCCGGGCGAAATACGATCGGAAACTTGAACCGGATACGCATTGGAGCAGAGTAGGGAGCACAAAAGTGATGAGGTGACGTGAGAGTAAGGTGACTTACTAGGGAGATGCCCTTAGTCACATCCTAAAAAATGGTCATGATAACACTTTTCAAATTATATCATATTATATTCTAAAAACCTATTTTTCTCTCTCTTCTCAAACCAAACAAGGCACAAGGTCAAAACTTGCTCTCCAAGCTCATTCCTCTCTCCTCAATTTTGTGTCACTCTCTCCCTTCTCTATATATACACCTCTCATTTTCACTTCATCATTTTCATTCTCCAAAACTCCATTAAAACTTCATCTACTTCCTTTTCTTTTAGAAGTTTAAGCTCTTAAAGCTTTAGTTTTTATTTATCTTTTCTACTCGAGTTCTTCATTAAAGTTCTTCCTTATACTAAGGGTAATGCTCTCATATGAATCTTTTTGCAAGTCTCATCTTTTATTTCTTAGTTTGTTTATGTGTTTTTTATATGCTTTAAACTTCTAAAATCTCTCTAAAACGGTAGAAAACTCCTTTTGAGTTGAAACCACTTTCTATAGTCTTGTATTAACTTATATTTTCACATACTAATAGGTTGTGTAAAAAAAAATCTCTACCTATCTCTTCCTATGAAGGCCGAAGCTATGGATATGTGGCCAAGGAGGTTTTTGATTCAACTTTTGGAATATGATCATGTGTTTGAGTTTCTAACTATTCCTTGATCTTAAATCTGTAAATCTTGGAAGGTTTGATAGCTTGGTTTCCTATGATGACCGAAAATATGTATAAGTAAGCCTAGGATACCATGTTTCAACTTTTCAAGTATAATCATGGATTTAGAACTCTTAATACCTTGTGATTCTAAACCTAAGAGTTATTATCAAACAGAGAATATTTTTCCTCATTATCCTATGTAGGCCGAAACTTAAATGTTGTAGAGCAAGGATGTTTGAGTTTCATTTTCCAAAATGATCATGGACTAAGGCTCCTTAATATAGAAGGATGCTAAGTCTAAGAGATTGGAAAGTTTAAGGATTTCTAACTTGTTTATTCTATGTTATTGAACCTAGGATGTGTTATTTCTTATTTTCCAAAATGATCATGGACTTGAGCTCCATAAGATATTTGGATGCTAAGTCTAAGAGATTGGAATGTTTAAGTTTCCATTGGTTTCCAAAATGATCAAGGACTTGAGCTCCATAAGATATTTGGATGCTAAGTCTAAGAGATTGGAGAATTTAGAGATTTCTAGCCTATAAATCCTATGAAGGCCGAACCTAGAAGGTTATGGACCTAGGATACATTGTTTTTCATTTTCCAAATGATCAAGGACTTGAGCTCCTTCATACATTTGGATGCTAAGTCTAAGAGATTGGAAAGTTTAAAGATTTCTAGCCTATTTATCCTATGATGGCTGAACTTATGATGGTTGTGAACCTAGGATGTTTTGTTTTTATTTTACAATATGATCATGGACTTAAGCTCCTTAATACATTTGGATGCTAAGTCTAATAGATTGGAAAGTTTAAATATTTCTAGCCTATGTTGTAATACAAGGCCGAAACCTACCTTAAGTGGTTGGATGATTTTATTTCATATCTTCAAGTTATAACAATTTATCTAAGTTACCTAGAACCTAAGTGATAAGTATCCAAAGGCTTATGTTGACAAAAGAATCCTAACTCTAATTTGAATTAAATGGTCGAACCTAGCCTAAAGAGAACATAGATGAGTTTGTTTGATTTATTGGTTATTATGTTGATTGGTTGAAGGTGGAGTTAGTACTTTGTGGTGTGACAACAAGGAGCTTCGAGTTCGGTGATAACTCAGGTGGGGGGAAGAACCAACCTATCATCGGAATGGATAAGTAGTAGATTATACAATAATTGTGTAGGGTGACCTAAACCCTACTAGTAGTCGAGTAATCGACAAGACCAAAATCACATTGGAAACCTTTTTTGAAAAACCAATGGCGATTCGGGGATTGTAGGTTTATTGATATTAGGTTGATTTTATATTATTGATGGTTGATTTGATTTTATTACCTTTATTGAATTGATTTTGTGCTATGTTGATTATATGGGAATATTTTGATTGATATTGTGTTATGCATGATCTTCCTGTTTGTATTATTATGCTTAGTGGTTTTTAAGCAAAGATATATACGTTCTCTAAGAGATGATTGTTTTGGGTGTGAGGATAATAATGATTTAGAAGTGCCTAACCTAGATGATGTATGTTAAAGAGGTGTTACGGCATAGAATATGTTTCAAGTTCAAATGGAAGGTTAAGGCACTAAGATGTTGTTAAAACGGGTTGGTGAGATTCAAGTATAAGTGTTGTTGCCCACAACCGTGTATTGGTAATATAATACACAAGGACAAAAATGTATTGGTAATATAATACACAAAGACAAAAGTGTATTGGTAATATAATACGCAAGGACATCTGTGTATTGGTAATATAATACACGTAAAACACTTTTGTGTATTGGTAATATAATACATATAAAATTAAGAGTTCTCGCAAGACCACTTTCACCTTAGAAATAGGTATGCAGCTATGGTGTCATTGAGTAGCATGAGATTGAGGGTAGATGATGATATATTAATTTGAGGATGATTTGGTAGTTAGGTGTATTGATTGTCTACGACGATTACTATATAATGTACTATGACTCTTTTCCGCTTTTTGATGATAGAACTGCTTGTTATCCCCTATGTTTCTGTATTTTTGTGGGTTACTTTGGTTTACGTTAGAAGACCCGATGGAGGGTTATGTTGCTGAGGAGCTGGACGGAACTTTGTATGAAACGGAGATTGCTGAGGAGTTAGATGGAACTCCTTACGAACCAGACGCTGGAGGTCGAGCTGTGATCCATGGTGATTATTGTATAGACATTATGTTTATGCCTGTGAGGGATCCTACTGAGAGGATACCCTCAACAGTGTTTTGGTATTGTAATGAACAATTAGGTGTGTATTTACATGTGTTAAATTTGTTGTGTTTTAAATTTGCAAAAGTTATATGATAATTAAATAAGTTTTAATTTTACCGTATTTTCATGAAAATCGTGCGATTAATAATTGATTTAAGAAGGTAATTAATCTACTAAAATATCGGGGCACAACGGGGTGTCCCAGGATTTATGTGTATTTGAAGTTGGCACGGGCAAACACATGAAGGGGCTTAAATTGTGTTTGTTAATTATTTTATCAAAAACCCTTTTTGAGAAACCTTTTCATAAGCAGAAGATAAAAAGTTTAAACACACGAAATCTTTTTTTAAAATATTAACAAAACCAAAATCAAATCCCACAGTCAATATAAATAAATAGAACTGTAAAAGATAAGGGATAAAAAATTCACTCAGGTATTTTATCCTAATTCACTCTCTTCCAACCGAGAGCTACGTCGAGTCCCTTCCACTTGAAGTATTTTCTCCACTATTTCCAAACACTTTCTACAACAAGTATTCTACACCTCTCTAAGCTACAAGTATTGCTTTTTTGCCAAGCCTCTTCAGGCTCTAATTCAATCACAGATTTTTCTAAGATCTTTCTAACTCACTATATGTGAGGGTATGAAGGTTTAAGATCAACTGAATATTTTTACAAATATTCAACTAAGAATTACAGACTTTACAAAGGGAATATGAGCTTTGAATATCTTGCAAATGTTCAAAAGGCAAAAGTTGTTCTTTAGTGCTTGAGACCTTCTATATATAGTGGTCTTCAGCTGTTGGTGTAAGACCTAGAGGCCAGTGTATTTCTTAGACTTACATTTGTATCTTGCCATTATATATATATATATATATATATGATATGAGGCATTTCAGTTTATTGTGTTACTTGTTTAAACATAATAAAGTCCTTAGAATAGAAATTTCAGTTTAATAGAATATCAAGTACATGACTTGATCGTGAGACACTATTGAACATCCGTAGTCAAGTATTTCATTAATAAGGACAATAATAATACATTGAGACTATTATGTGTGCAGACTGATGACCATATCTCACGGGTCATGGATATGAGATATCGAGTCGCCACATAGGTACACATTAGAGTAATGATGTACTGAATTGACCTACCATGAGAACACTACAAGGAGCGTTATGTGAGTGTCATAAGTATTTCTCATAGTGACAATGGTGTATGCAATCCTTCGACCTGAAATCGCTACGATCCCTACATGAGGAGTCGTGTGCTTTAATATCGTCAAATGTCATCTGTAATAGGATGATTATAAAGACGGTCATTGGGCATACCACGAGCCATGCAGAGGGATGTGAGTGACCTAGATGGAATTTGTCCCTCCTACATAACAGGAGTAATATCTGTGGGGCCCCTGATAGAGTGAGACTGTAAAATGCATGGCCGGGCTGAAATGAGTCAATATGAGATATTGACCTCATTTGTTGTTAAGTCTACTCGGGTATCAGGGAACATGATATTGAACCATACAAGGGTGACACATTCTATGTCTTGTGTTCAATATAGATATATGGACAAAGGGATAATAATGCATGTGAATATTTGTCACAGAAAGGTTTCGTCAAATCACTGACTTTCTCACTACTTAGGTGGCAGTGATGTATTGCTAGATACCGCTCACTGTTTGTAATATTAAATGGGATTTAATATTACTACTAACGTTTTGGGAACCTATAGGGTCACACACATAAGAGCGGATCAAAAGAAGCATTAAAAGGAGAGTGGGACTCTTCTATTGGGCCTAGCGCATAGTACATGGGGCTTAGGTCAAACGCTGCTCACTAACTCACTTAAGGAGGTGCTACTATAAGTAGACCACTTAAGCTATTGTGCCTATGTGGTTTTTATCCTAGCCGCACATAGAGAGTGACAGTAAGTAGCAGGTCTCGATTTTCAAAGCTAGCACTGTGAGGCAGAGACGCTTCGTGTTCGTGACGTTGGACGTTCACGGGATCTGCTCGTGTGGATACCTTAGAGACATCTTTCGTGCGGTGTTCGTGATAGACGATTTCAATCAATTGTCATCGCTTCAAGAGGTAAATATTCTAACCATGAATCATGACCATTCGCAAGGATCCTTCGATGGGAATTTTTTTTCCCGCTGCGTTATTTTGTTTTATACGCAAATTCCCAACAGTGGTATCAGAGCCGCTTGCGAAACCATGATTCTGTTACGTGGTTTACCTGTTATGTATGATAACATGTTAATAATGTGAATCATTTTTCTGAAAATCGTTTGCATCCGTTTTTACGAAACCTTGTTTCTGTAATTTTCGTACGTATATGATATATGCGTCTATAGCATATTTATGTATATATATGCGATATGTACATTGGTTCTGGAATCCTTATTATGTTCTGCGATGGCGTCAAGTGTTGATGTTAAACATGATCGGTTTCAGTTCTCTGTTGGCGGCGTTAAAGGGTGTCAGACATGAAAAGTTCATGTTCTTGCGGCTGAGGTTCCAAGGGTTGAAACCCTAGCCGCCGTTCCTTGCAGCGTGAAGTGTTCACGGGCCTTGCGGTTTTAGGGTTGAGAGGTTGAAGCCCTAGCCGCCAAGGAAGCGGGAACCCCGTGCTACCTCTGCGTAGTGTGTTATTTCGAAATTCAATATTTGAAATCTTTTATGTCACCATTTAATAACAACATCAATTACAATAAATGTGATTTATAGTAACATCAATTACAATAAATGTGATTTATAGTAACATCAATTACAATAAATGTGATTTATAGTAACATCAATTACAATAAATGTGATTTATTATATATATGTTATGTTTTCAAAATTCAAATTTTGAAATCTCTAATTAATAAAAAATAATAATAATTGTGTATTATTATTGGTTGTTACTATTTATTTGATAATGTATGGTGAATGGTTATGGCCTTAGTCCTTTAATATTTTGGTTTATATTTTGAAATACGGCCTGCGTGTCGTGCCTTTCTCTTATATTCCATATGTATATTCTTTTCTCATCTCACTCCCCTCATATGTAAAATGAGGTTTCTGTTTATGTAATGTAATGAGGGAGACAAGAAGACGCTATCCTGTGGGAGATCATGCTTGGAGAAGCCTGGACGCTCCTAGGTTTCAGTTTAGATTATCTCATTGGCTTGGGAGAATCAATGCGTTAGGGGCCATAACCATATCACATTTATTTGCCTTATATATGTATGAGATGCATGTATGTATATAGTATGTTAAAAGGGGTTTAACTAATATATGTATGAGATGCATGTATGTAAATAGTAAGTTAAAGAGTTTAACAAATGATGAGATCAAATTTTAATCAAATCCCTCAAAAGGAAATATTAAGTCACATTTAAAGGCCTTCCAATGCATGGCACTCGTCAAGACTATGATCGATTAAGTGTGGGTCCGCCAAAGCGGGGTACCTTTATCTATACTAGTAAGACGCGATGGGACAAATGTAATGTCCAACTGCTATCCATTGGGTCTGACTTAACTAAGCCAACTTCAATAGGATTGAAAGGCTTAGAGGCTTAAAAGTTGGGCTTTAGTCCATGTGATGGATTAGAATAAGAGTTATTCACCCAACTGTCCAAGAGTTGCATGAGATGCAATCGGAAAGTTTTTCCTGCCTATATAACCGAATTTTGAGTGATCAGCCAAAGCTGACCTAAAGCTAGGTGAAATATGGATCTTGGCCCACTAGAAAATCTTCCAACAGGATTTTCCGAATCAATGATGAGGGTCATTGTTTTGAGTAAAATAGTGGGAGGCGTATTTAATTAAAGACCTTATTAAATAACTTCTTGGCATGATACTTATATTTTGAATATTTAACTCTGTAGATTACCATGGCATCAAACACATCAAGTAACCTGTCATTGCGATCCGTCCTTGAGAAGGACAAACTATCCGGAACAAATTTTCTGGACTGGTACAGAAACTTGAGGATTGTCCTCAAACATGAGAAAAAACTGTATGTTCTTGAGGAGCCTATTCCTGAGGAGCCACCGGCTTCAAGTGCTCCTAGGGCTGACAGGGATGCTTATAAGAAGAATCAGGATGACGCCTTAGACGTCGGCTGTCTTATGCTTGCTACCATGACCTCTGAGCTGTAAAAGCAACATGAGACCATGGAGGCGTACGATATGATCGTGCACCTCAAGCTGCTCTACCAAGAGCAAGCAAGGCATGAGCGGTTCGAAGTTTCCAGAGCCCTTTTCCAGTGTAAATTGGCAGAAGGAAGCCTGTGAGTCCTCATGTACTCCAGGATGATCGGGTACATTGAGAATCTCGAGAGACTGGGATTTCCTTTAGGCCAAGAGTTGGCCACCGACTTAGTTCTGCAATCGTTGCCTGAGAGCTATAGTCAGTTTGTCATGAACTATAATATGAATGATCTTGACAAACCTTTGCCAGAATTGTTGAGCATGTTGAGAACTGCTGAACAAAATATTAACAAAGGAAAGGGGAAGGCCATTTTGATGGTCCAGGCTGGAAATAGCAAGAAGCAGCCCAAGAAACCCACGCACAAACAAAAGGGCAATGGCAAGGGCAATGCCATCAACAAGATCAAGCCCAGTGCTTCTGGCTTGAAGCCTGTGGGTGGTGTGGCTAAGGAAGGCAATTACTTCCATTGTGGTCGGACCGGACATTGGAAGAGGAACTTCCCAAAATACCTGGAAGAATTCAAGAAGAAGAAGGGAGTGAGACTTCCACTTCAGGTGTGTTTGTTATAGAAGTCAATTTATCTACTTTTGCATCATGGGTATTAGATACCGGATGTGGTTCTCACATTTGTACAAATATGCAGGATCTAAACAGGAGTAGACCATTGGCAAAGGGCGAAGTCGACCTACGAGTTGGAAATGGACCAAAGGTTGCTACTTTAGCTGTAGGGACTTATGTATTGACTTTGCCCACTGGGCTTACTATTCAGTTAGAGAACTATTATTTTGTGCTTGCAATTAGCAGGAATATCATTTCCGTTTCTTGTTTGGACAAGATTGGTTTTTCTTTTATAATAAAGAACAAAAGTTGTTCTATTTATTTGGATGATATTTTCTATGCTAGTGCACACATGAGTAATGGGCTTTATGTCCTTGATCTTGAAATGCCCATCTATAACATAAATACTAAGAGGTTCAAACCAAATGAGTTGAACCCGTCTTATCTTTGGCATTGTCGTTTAGGCCATATAAATGAGAAGCGCATTTCGAAGCTCCATAAAGATGGACTCTTGGACTCATTTGATTATGAATCATATGAGATATGTGAGTCTTGTTTATTGGGAAAGTTGACTAAAGCTCCATTCACCGGAAAAGGTGAAAGAGCTAACGATCTTTTGGGTCTTATACATAGCGATGTATGCGGACCCCTAAACACATTAGCTAGAGGTGGTTTTCAGTACTTCATCACATTCACTGATGATTTCAGTAGATATGTATTTGTGTATCTTATGAAACATAAATCGGAATCCTTTGAAAAGTTCAAGGAATTCAAAAATGAGGTACAAAACCCACTTGTAAAAAATATTAAAACTCTTCGATCAGATCGAGGTGGTGAATATTTGAGCCTAGAGTTTGATGATCATCTGAGAGAGTGTGGAATTTTATCTCAACTCACTCCACCTGGAACACCACAATGGAATGGTGTTTCTGAGAGGAGAAATCGAACCTTGTTGGACATGGTTCGGTCTATGATGAGTCATGCAAACCTTCCAAACTCTTTCTGGGGACATGCTCTATTAACAGCAGCTTTTACACTTAACCGTGTTCCATCCAAAGCGGTAGAAAAGACACCATATGAGATATGGACTGGTAGACGACCCAGCATGTCTTTTATGAAGATTTGGGGTTGTGAAGCATACATAAAACGTCAAGTTTCTAATAAGCTTGATCTCAAATCTGATAAATGCTTCTTTGTGGGGTATCCCAAAGAAACCAAGGGGTACTATTTCTATAATCCTTCCGAAGGCAAGGTGTTTGTCGCACGGACTGGTGTATTCCTAGAAAAGGAGTTTATCTCCATAGGAACCAGTGGGAGGAAGATAGAACTTGAAGAAATTCAAGAATCACAGAGTAGTGACCTACCATTGGTGGAACATGAGCAACCTTCACAAAATGTTGTGGAGGAACAACCTGCTCCAGTAGCACAAGACCAGCGTAGGTCTAACAGGATACGTCATCGACCTGAGAGATATGGATTTCTCATGACTCCACAAGGTGATGTATTGCTCATGGATCAAGATGAGCCTGTGACTTACCAAGAGGCCATCACTGGCCCAGAATCTGAGAAGTGGCTTGAGGCCATGAAATCTGAGATGGATTCCATGTACACCAACCAGGTATGGACCTTGGTAGAGCCACCTGAAGGGGTGAAACCCATAGGGTGCAAGTGGGTTTTCAAAAAGAAAACTGACATGGATGGTAAGGTACACACCTTTAAGGCGCGATTGGTCGCTAAGGGTTTCAAGCAAATTCATGGTGTCGACTATGATGAGACCTTTTCGCCTGTTGCGATGCTTTAATCCGTCCGGATCTTACTTGCTATCACTGCATACCATGATTATGAGATATGACAGATGGATGTCAAAACTGCTTTCCTTAATGGAAAGCTTCTTGAGGATGTGTACATGACACAACCTGAAGGCTTTGGCATTTCAGAGGATGCCGGAAAGGTATGTAAATTGCAGCGATCAATCTATAGATTGAAGCAAGCTTCCAGAAGTTGGAACCTTCGTTTTGATGATGTTGTAAGACAGTACGGATTCATCAAAAATGAAGATGAACCTTGTGTCTACAAGAAGGTTAGTGGGAGCATTGTTGTTTTTCTGGTGTTATATGTAGATGACATATTACTCATTGGAAATGACATCCCTACACTACAAAATGTAAAGACATGGTTAGGGAATTGCTTCTCTATGAAAGATTTGGGTGAAGCTACTTATGTGTTGGGAATCAGGATCTATAGGGATAGATCGCTGAAATTACTTGGCCTAAGTCAGAGTACATACATAGACAAAGTGTTGAGACGCTTTAACATGCATGAATCCAAGAAAGGATTCTTGCCTATGTCACATGGTATATGCCTATCAAAGGCACAATCCCCTTCCACTCAAGAAGAAAGGGATCGCATGAGTAAGATTCCATATGCATCCGTAATTGGATCTATCATGTATGCCATGTTATGTACTCGGCCAGATGTATCGTATGCTTTAAGCATAACGAGCAGGTACGAGTATGATCCCGGTGAAAGTCACTGGTCTGCTGTCAAGAACAACCTTAAGTACTTGAGAAGAACTAAGGATTCGTTCTTGGTATATGGAGGCGAGGAAGAGCTTGCTGTAAAAGGTTACACCGATGCTAGCTTCCAAACAGATAAGGATGACTCCAGATCGCAATCTGGTTATGTGTTCTGCCTGAATGGCGGGGCGGTGAGCTGGAAGAGTTCAAAGCAAGAGACAATCACCGATTCTACTACAGAGGCTGAGTATATTGCCGCCTCCAATGCAGCAAAGGAGGCTGTTTGGATCAGGAAGTTCATTGCTGAGCTTGGTACAGTTCCTAGTATTGTGGACCCCATTGATCTCTATTGTGATAACAATGGGGCCATTGCACAAGCTAAGGAACCTAGATCTCATCAGCGATCCAAACATATACTTAGGCGCTTCCATCTCATTCGAGAGATTATCGATAGAGGAGATGTGAAAATATACAGAGTACCAACACTTGATAACGTTGCTGACCCACTTACGAAACCTCTTGCTCAACAGAAGCACGAAGGTCACACTAGATCGATGGGCATTAGATTTATGTCTGATTAGATCTAGTGCTAGTGGGAGATTGTTGGTGTAAGCCCTAGAGGCCAGTGTATTTCTTAGACTTACATTTGGATCTTGCCATTATATATATATATATATATATATATATATATATGAGGCATTCCAGTTTATTGTGTTACTTGTTTAAACATAATAAAGTCCTTAGAATAGAAATTTCAGTTTAATAGAATATCAAGTACATGACTTGATCGTGAGACACTATTGAACAATGAAATCCTATTCTTAAATATCCGTAGTCAAGTATTTTATTAATAAGGATAATAATAATAATACATTGAGACTATTATGTGTGCAGACTGATGACCATATCTCACAGGTCATGGATATGAGATATCGAGTCGCCACATAGGTACACATTAGAGTAATGATGTACTGGATAGACCCACCATGAGAACACTACATGGAGCGTTATGTGAGTGTCATAAATAGTTCTCATAGTGACAATGGTGTATGCAATCCTTCGACTTGAAATCGCTACGATCCCTACATGAGGAGTCGTGTGCTTTAATATCGTCAAACGTCATCTGTAATAGGATGATTATAAAGACGGTCAATGGGCATACCACGAGCCATGCAGAGGGATGTGAGTGACCTAGATGGAATTTGTCCCTCCTATATAACAGGAGTAATATCTGTGGAGCCCCTGATAGAGTGAGACTGTAAAATGCATGGTCGGGCTGAAATGAGTCAATATGAGATATTGACCTCATTTGTTGTTAAGTCTACTCGGGTATCAGGGAACATGATATTGAACCATACAAGGGTGACACATTCTATGTCTTGTGTTCAATATAGATATATGGACAAAGGGATAATAATGCACATGAATATTTGTCACGAGAAAAAGTTTCATCAAATCACCTGACTTTCTCACTACTTAGGTGGCAGTGATGTATTGCTAGATACCGCTCACTGTTTGTAATATTAAATGGGATTTAATATTACTACTAACGTTTTGGGAACCTATAGGGTCACACACATAAGAGCGGATCAAAAGAAGCATTAAAAGGAGAGTTGGACTCTTCTATTGGGCCTAGCGCATAGTACATGGGGCTTAGGTCAAACGCTGCTCACTAACTCACTTAAGGAGGTGCTACTATAAGTAGACCACTTAAGCTATTGTGCCTACACAGTTTTTATCCTAGCCGCACATAGAGAGTGACAGTAAGCAGCAGGTCTCGGTTTTCAAAGCTAGCACTGTGAGGCAGAGACGCTTCGTGTTCGTGACGTTGGACGTTCACGGGATCTGCTCGTGTGGATACCTTAGAGACATCGTTCGTGCGGTGTTCGTGATAGACGATTTCAATCAATTGTCATCGCTTCAAGAGGTAAATCTTCTAACCATGAATCATGACCATTCTCAAGGATCCTTCGATGGGAATTTTTTTTTCCGCTGTGTTATTTTGTTTTATACGCAAATTCCTAACATCAGCTTCTCTTGTAAATCTTCAACGGTTATTCGAATAGTCCCGTTATAGAGATAGCATTAAATACATGATATCCGTTGAGACCGATAGCTTGATTTTGACCGTGTTGAAAAGCATCCTTGGTAATAAAAAAAGCACGAAATGGAGGCTCACTGTCCTGAGCAATCGTACCTTAAAATCTTTTTTTCCTCCTTTGTGTATAACCCAGCTTTTGTCCAGCAATAAAGTTGTCATCGTACAAATCGTTTTGCAATTCCAATTATACTATTAGCTTTTTGTATTTTCTTAATAGTACTATGAATTTTCTCACAAAGGAACAAGGCATTAACCAGATAAAACAATTATAAAGAACATATATTCCATTGAAATAAATTCAATGTGGTCTAGATTGCATTAAATCACATTCAAGGTAGTAAAGATATAGAAGATGTATAACAGTCTACAGGCACTCAGTTTTAGAATGCGTCTACACAAGGTTTTATTCTGCTCGTCCACTGATGTGGCAGAAGCACTCGTCCACACAAGTCTTTGGACTTGCTAAGTCTTTAGAGAAACTCCGTCCAATGATGTGGCACCATGGACGTCTACTGAATTTTAGTTAGGCACTATGGATGTCTACTTGAGTTTCAAGGAGAGCACTCGTCTGCTGACGTGACTACTATGGACATCTACTGAGATATAGTTAGTCGTCTACTTAATGATTAAAATATAAACAGTTTAAATAACCTTTGGGTGGGTAATTCTTTGCAAGAGTCCAAGCATTGTATACCTTATATTATTTTGGATATTCCTGCATAAGCTGAAATCACTTGTTAGTTCTCAACTAACACTTTGCCAAGTAAATTTAATCCTTTTGTTAACATCAAAACCTAGAGATTAAATAAACCAAAACCACTCTGGTTCCAACAATCTCCCCCTTTTTGATGATAACAAAAACTGATTAAATTTAAGTAGCAAAGTCTAAGAGAGCTTGCAAAGCTCTCCCTAAGACATAGCATTCAAGCAGATAAAGCATAGTCAGATAAAATATAAGTTATCAATCAGAGAATAAACATATCATAGCAATAATCAAAAATAGTTATGAATCAGAGTAAGACATGCATATGCAAACAAATAAGATCTTTTTCAAAATATAATTTATATAAAAACAATTAATTTAATCTCTTTCCATTTCTCCCCCTTTTTTGTCATCGGACAAAAAGGTAAAGAGAATGGACCATCACTGTCAGAATAAAGAAAAAAAATAAAGAGAAAACTTTAAGAAGGGGGAGGTGGAGGAGGGAGTTGATGGTGTGGTTTTTGGGTTTGCGCTTGCTTGAATTTCTGCAGCATATCCATCATCTTGTTTACAACAACAACTGTTGGAGCCATCTCAGTTTGAATTCTGAGAGACCCTTTCCTCCATGTGAGCAGTCTTTTCCTTCATAATCTTTCCAACCTTCTCCTCGAATATCTTGCCAACCTTCTCCTCAACTATCTTGTTAATAATTTCTTCCAAATTTGACGGCATAGATAGTTGTCTTGAACTTTCTGCAGTATCAGAGTAAGTGTCATGGGGTTGAACCACAGCCAAGGCTAGAGGTTGAGACATTTGTTTCTCTGACCCAACAGATTGCTCAACAGCAATAGTTGGAGTTGCAGCAGGTGCTTCTTTCTTAGATCTTCAACCACTGTGTCATCAGCAACTTGCTTAACAAGAGAAGAAGATGTTGGTGCAGGGGGTGGAGAGGATTTCTTCTTCCTTGGAGACAGATGCAAATACCTAGCCCAGTGAATAGGATTAGAAATTTCTACATCACGGCTTGTAATTGGCAGACCCCAAATATCCTTGAACATCAAATATCTGACACGAGAGAGTCCACACTTGCCTCTGAATTTTGGAGTTTCCTTCTTCTCTTCAGCAGTCAGGCCAGAAGTGGAGGCTTCTCTGGTGCAGTGAATTAAGTGGGATTGCCAGAACGCTCCTGCATAATTAGCCTCAGTGACCATCTCAATTGGCAAAGACTGAATGTAATCCATTTGAGAGTGGTTAAAGGGTTCAGAACTGAGATCTAGCATAATGTCTTGAACTACTGGCATCTTTCCTTTGTGCCTTGGATGCTTTCGGTCCTTGTCCTTGTTCAGATCTATCATTGACAACCTAGGACAAATCTTGGTAGGCTTGACACCAACATTTGTGGAAGAAGAGTGTTTTAACCAGGTTGGAGGGACAAACCATGCAGCTCTGTCTACTTTGAAGTGGCTGAATTCCCATTTCAGAATCTCATACATGAGAGTGTCCACAAACTGATCAACAACAGCTCCAATTACCCTTGGATGTTTGAAAGTTATCCACTTGGTGGTCTTGTCCATCACAAAAGGAATTTGCTTGAAGGATCTGGCTCTTTTCTTGAGAATACTCTCAAGATCCTTCTTGCTGGGATCAGTGTGCTAGTTAGATATTATAATTCTATCTACTCCATCAATGAGTGGTTTAAAGGGTGGAAGTTTCACTAGATTGGGGTAGATTTTTCTGGCAGGGAATCTCTGTTGGGGAAGGTGGGTGAGGAGATGTTCATGTTCATTAAACATTTGGGAGGGAATGGGCCAGTTGGAGTGTGGGGTTCAGGGTTGACCCAGTATGGATAATGTTGAGGGGTTCATACTCATACTCAGCCAAAGGATACCACCTTGTTAGAATATGTTCTGGTTCTTGTGGAATAGTGTGGAATAATATTCTCCATTCTCTCTATACTTTGGCCCAGTTTTCAGATTTGCCATTATAGAGAGTGGAATAGGGAATTATGGGTGGAAACAAGGTTTTTAAATTTTTAGGAAAGGGAGCTCCAATGGTAATGCTATTGTCTATTTGTGTTAGTGGTGAGTGTGGGGATTGTGGCAGGGTAGGGACATAAACATCATCCACATCATGTGGAGTAGAGATATTATCAGCCCGAGTTTCCAAATTGGATACTAATTCATCTACTGCTAACCTGACAAGGTCATCAGTAGAGATTATTACCTCATAAGCCATAGTTGTTTTAGCCCTCTTTGTTGGTTGCCTCTTCTTCTTAGCAATAGGACTAGCAACAGCAGCAGCAGTTTGTTTTTCTAAAATGGCAGCAATAGGCATTTCATCATCATCTTCTTCTTCAGACATGATTACTTGTCTTGTCCTTTTGGGTGCAGGTGGAAGAGTAGCACCAAAAGATACAGAGAGGACAGATCCTCTAGTAGTCCTCTTAGGGATAGGTTACCTCACAGCCACAGTCTTCCTCTTGGTTCTTCTTGGAAGACCCGATGTCTCAGCATTGGCAGCTTCAACCATTTCTTCTTTAATTTTCAGCTTTTTCTCAGCCCTAGCCAACTCAACTTGCTTATAGGCGCCGAGTTGCGTGCCACCTAGATTGTTCCTTCCAAAATTCACGGACCAGAAGCATCCCCCAGTCAGCAGGGCACTCTGTTCTTGTTCAGACTTTTCAGCCAAAGCTTCATAAACTCCTTGATGTCTGAAGATTTTGGATAGGAGATGTGTGAAGGTGATAAAAGACATGGTTTCCTTATTCTCCACAACATCCTTGAACCTTGAGAAAAGGATGTGGGGCAGGTTGATTTTGGCCTCTAAGAACATATTGCACAAACAGAACTTGTGCATGGCAGAGAGGTTGTCCTTAGAACCAATTTTATGAAGCACTGTCTTGTTCAAGATTTGATGAAGAATCCTGATTTCATCCTTCATATCTGATGACTTCCAAGAGTGAGTCCTTACTGTATCAGACCTCATTAAAGTCACAGTAATTGTTTCAGAACCACCTAGGTCTGTCTCCCAGCTCTCATTAAAGATTAAGCCTTCTTGCGCACAAGCAATTACTTCAGAGATGGTTTTCTCATACACCACCACCTTCTTTCCTAAAACAAATGTAGTAATCTAGTGTCTCTAATAACAGGTTTCCTCCAGAAGGTTTTTATCAGATTTGGGTAAATAGGAACCTTCTCTAAGAAAAGACCGTCCCAACCAGCAGGAGGAGTGATTGAGGCCATTGTTGAGAATTTGAGATTAGAATATGAGAGAAAGAAAACTGAGAGCTCGAGAGAGATGAAGTTCAGAGAAGATGAGTTGTGAAAAAGTTTTTCGGAGGGAAGAAGGTACAAGATAAAAGAGTTCTTGAATGCCAAGAGTTTTCTTTTGAAAATAAATCAAAAAGAAAAAGAATAACTGATAGGACATGCATTTAATGTAAGACGGCTTTGGTATTTTGAAACTCTAAAAAGGTCGTGATGGGATTGATGAGAGATTCTGACTCAGTACAGAAAATAAATTAAATTAAATTTTTCAAGAGTCAAACAAATAAGTTCAATTAAAAAAAATGGACGGGTCTAAATAAAAGCATACGTGGACGTGTAGTGTGACATGCAATAGACGCGGTTCAATACAGTAGGGGACGAGTATTGTTCACTATGCTTTGGACGCCAAAAGCAATGGACGTGCATAACAAGCAATTGGACGCTCATTTTCATCAAAACAATCATACATAAGGCTGGACACCTAAATTAATCCACATATAACATGTTCAAAAACTTCCTTATAAAAAAGAATCTGTCCTCAGCCAGAGGTTTAGTAAAGATATATGCCCATTGATGGTCAGTATCTACAAATTGAATATCAATTACACCTTTCTGCACATAATCTCTACTAAAGTGATGTTTTATCTCCATATGTTTGGCCCCAAAATGCAAAATTGGATTCTTTGAAAGATTAATTGTAGCAGTATTATGACACATAAGTGGAATACCACTTACAAACACATTGTAGTCCTCCAATTGATGTTTGATCCATAGAAGTTGAGAGCAGCAACTTACAGCTGATATATACTCTGCTTCAGCAGTAGATAGTGCAATGGTACTTTGTCTTTTGCTTGACCATGAGACAAGATTGGCTCCAATGAAGTGACATCCTCCACTGATACTTTTTCTTTCAATTCTATCTCCAGCATAGTCAGTATCACAAAAACCAACTAATCTGTAATCATCACTTTTCTTAAAGCACAAACCCAGATTAGTAGTTCCTTTTAAATATCTAAATATTCTCTTAACTGCTGAGAGATGAGACTTTCTAGGATCAGATTGAAAACAAGCACATAAGCAAACACTGAACATCATATCAGGCCTAGATGCAGTCAGATATAAAAGAGATCCTATCATACCTCTATATACCTTTTGGTCTACCTTTTTCTCGTTATCATCTTTGTTCAGTATTGAAGTGGGGTGCATAGGAGTATTCATTGGTTTGCAATCATCCATCTTAAACCTCTTTAGAAGTTCCTTTGTATACTTAGTCTGATGGATGTACACCTCGTTCATAGACTGTTTAACTAAAAGTCCAAGGAAGAATTTGAGTTCTCCCATCATGCTCATTTCAAATTCTTTCTACATTAACTTAAAAAATTCCTTGCACAGAGATTCATTAGTAGCACCGAAAATGATATCATCAATATAAATCTGTACTATAATGAAATCTGACTTAATAAATTTTCTGAATAAAGTTGTATCTACTTTTTCTCTGTTAAAACCACTTTCCATTAGAAACGAACTTAACCTATCGTACCAAGCTCTAGGAGCTTGTTTAAGTCCATACAGTGCTTTCTTAAGCTTATAAACATGTTCAGGGTGATTTGTACTTTCAAAGCCAGGAGGTTGCATGACATATACTTCTACATTAATAAAACCATTTAAAAAGGCACTTTTAACATCCATTTGAAAAAGCACAATGCTATGATGTGCAGCAAACAATATTAAAATTCTAATAGCTTCTAGCCTAGCAACTGGTGCAAAAGTTTCAGTGTAGTCTATACCTTCTTCTTGAGAGTAGCCTTGAGCAACAAGTCTTGCCTTGTTTCTCAAAACCTTACCATCTTCATCAAGCTTGTTTCTGTAAACCCAATTTGTTCCAATGACTGACTTGTCTTCAGGCAGGGGTACAAGAGTCCAGACTTCACTTCTCTCAAACTGATTAAGCTCTTCTTGCATAGCTAGAATCCATCCTTCGTCCAGTAGAGCTTCGTCCACTATCTTCGATTCACATTCAGAGACTAGAGCAAAATCACTTTGTTCTCTGAAGGTTGACCTAGTTCTCTGCTTGTCATTGGGGTCACCAATGATTTGATCTTGAGGATGGTAGTTTTTGAAATACCAAGATTTCCGAGCAATTTCCTGTTGAGAGGTAGACGTTTCTGGTTGTTGTTGAGAAGTGTCGTCTACTTGAATATCAGTCTTGATTTCTGGTTTCTCTCTTAAGATATTTAGATCAAGATTTGCAAAAGCTTCATCTAGCTCTGATAGTTTCTTATCAGGTTGTTTGTCATCAAATTTGAAATGAATACATTCTTCTACAACTAAAGATATAGAATTATAAATTCTGAAACCTTTTGAGGATTCAGAAAATCCTAGTAGAATTCCATTATCTACCTTAGCATCAAATTTACCAAGTTGATCTTTTGTATTCAAAATGTAACATTTAAACCAAAAGGATGAAAGTATGAAATGTTGGGTTTTCTACCTTTCGACAATTCATAAGGAGTCTTATTCAGAATAGGTCTAATGTATATTCTGTTCTGAATGTAGCAGGCAGTGTTCACAGCTTTAGCCCAGAAGTGCTTAGGGACAGAATTGTTATTAAGCATAGTCCTAGACATCTCTTGAAGAAATCCGTTATTTCTCTCTACCACACCATTTTACTGTGGTGTTCTTGGTATTGAGAACTTCTGTTAAATACCACCTTCTTCACAAAACTCATGGAATAGCTCATTGACAAATTCTCCCCTATGATCACTTCTAATTGAAGTTATACACATGTCTTTTTCATTCTGTACACGTTTGCAAAATAAATAAAAGACCTTGAATGACTCATCCTTGTGAGCAAGGAACATAACCTATGTCCATCTAGTGTAGTCGTCTACTATGACAAGACCATATTTCTTACCACTGACAGAGGCAGTCGTTGTTGGACCAAAGAGATCAAGGTGTAGAAATTCTAGTGGTCTGTTGGTACTAACAACATTCTTAGATTCAAATGAACCTTTGACTTGTTTTCCCTTCCGACATGCATCACAGAGAGCATCAGATTTGAAACTAAGGTTTGGTAGACTTCTTACAAGGTAATGCTTTTTCAGCTTTGAGATTAATCTCAAACTTGCATGACCCAACCTTTTGTGTCAAATCCATCACTCATCCTCAATGGACACTAGACATGAGACACTTTGATTTGAGAGGTCCTCTAAGTCAATCTTATACATATTGTTTTACCTCTGGGAAATGAATAGGAGTGTTCCATCAGCTTTCTTGACAGTACACATATTCTTATCAAATGAAACAGCAAACCCACTATCACATAATTGACTAATGCTAAGCAGATTGTGTTTAAGACCATTTACTAATAGAACATTATCGATGAAGGGAAAATGATGTTTACCAATTTTGCCTATTGATGAGTGTGATTCCACCTCATATTTCATTGACATTTTGCATGCATTTTCATATAGTTTAGGCATTTCTAATTTGATTTTGGTTAGTTTTTACCTTGGAACGGGTATGGCGGTTTTGTGGTGTTGTGCAGGAATTAAGGATTAAAATGCTCAAGATCAACCATGATGGAGCTTGCATGAAGACAGAGCTTGAAAAGTAAGGAAAATGAGCCAAACAGAGCCCATCACGGACTAGTCGTGATAGCCATCACGGTCATGATTGAGTAGAGCTAAAAAGAAAGAATGGAAAAGTCAGAGCTGATCACGGCCAGGCCGTGATTCCCATCACGGTCGTGACATGCCAACTGAACCAGACCCTCACAGGCAGAACTGGTCACGTACTAGCCGTGATGGTGGTCACGGCCGTGACCGACCAACCAGTGAATCAACCTTCATGACAGAATCCGTCACGGCCTGGCTTTTGATCTGTAGAAACTGATCAAAAGTAAGGAAACACGCAATATATGGATCTGTAGAAACTGATTTGATCTGAATTTGTGTTTGATTGGGATTCAAGTTACCCTAATCTATAAATAGAGCACTTAGGCTCGAAAATAAGGGGACATGGAGGGACTTTTGGGCTGCTACCTTAGGCAAAATTAGGATTCTCTCTTCTTCTTCTTCTTCTTCTTCTTCTTCTTCTTCTTCTTCTTCTTCTTCTTCTTCTTCTTCTTCTTCTTCTTCTTCTTCTTATTCTCTTCTCTTAGGTTTTATTTCATGTTTTTGTTAATCAAGCTTGCCATGACCATGGCCATGCTTGAGTAGTAGATTTATTTCTAGGGATTGGGGCTATGCCCAAGATCTGATTTATGTTATGAATTGATGTTTTCCCTTTGTTAATTTCGATTTCGCTTTCGAGTTGATTTCTATCTCATGAATTACTTGTAAATCTGGTGCGCACTTATCTGCATGTCATAGATACTCTAAGGAGGAACCTAGCGGTGAACTTAGGTATTGGATCTTTATAAATCAGACTTAGGAATTAAATCACGAGAGTTAGAAGCGGTCCTTCGAGGGTTCACGAATTATCACAAAGCTTAAAGGGTTCAATCTAAATTCAACTACCACGAGAATAGGGGTTGGTTTAATTGGGCACGGTTTTTGTAACCCGTGAGGGAGCATTAACTTATTTAGGATAAATTCGCCTTCAAAGCAATTTTGATAATTAACAAGGGGTAGTCAATTAGCAACATGAATAATTTTGTTGGTAACCCAATTCCTAGAAATCCCTTTTGATCTGAAAAACCCAAAATTGATTTACTTTCCTATTCTGTTTAATTGCAATTTTAAATTTGATTGTTACTTGATTCTTATTTCAAAAATCAAAACCTTTTCAAAATCCTTTTTTATATATATAGTCCAATTTAATTGATTTGATAATTAGTTGCGATTTGAGATCACGGTCTCTGTGGGATCAATCTTTTTATTACTTGGCAACGAATCCGGTACACTTGCCGGAATCCACGCACATCAAGTTTTTGGCGGCATTGTCGGGGACTGTGCTTTCTTGAATCTCAATTTAATTTGTAAATTGATTTTTCTGGACTTTTTCTTTTTAATTATTTCCTTTTAAAAAAAATTTCCTTTTTTTCATTTATCTCTTTTTCTTTTTTTAGTAACTATCTCTCTCTTAGAGGTGTTTTTCTCTTTTATGCAAAGATCCCTAAGTCTTGGAAGCCTTATTGAGGTTGACCCCGAAATCGAAAGGACATTTCATAGACGTAGGAGACTACAAAGAGAAAGGGAGAGGTTGATTCCCATTCCACTCATGGCGAATTTACCGGATACAAAACCACTGAAGGACTACACATCCCCAAATGCTAGGGGTTTGCAAACTGGGATTGCTAGGCCAGAAATCGAGGCAGAGAACTACACTATTACTCCTATGCTAATTAGCATGATTAGGCAATATCAATTCGAAGGATTGCCCTTAGAGGACCCGACTGATCATGTGGACACATTCTTGGAGTTCACCGATGCAATTAGAATTCATGGCGCCCCGATTGATGCTATTCACTTGAGATTGTTCCCCTCCTCTCTTACTGGAAAGGCAAAAGCTTGGCTGAAGCAAGTCCCCGCTAATACCTTGTCGACTTGGGACCAACTGGAGCAGGCATTCTTGAAGAAATTCTTCCCTCCATCCAAGACGGTTTACCTACGAACTCAGATCACCGGCTTCTTCCAAAAGGACGGAGAATGCTTATCCGAAGCTTGGGATCGCTACAAAGGGTTGCTGGAGTCTTTCCCACATCATGGACTCGAGAGGTGGCTATTAGTGCATACCTTCTACAACGGATTGGATTACTCTTCGAAGGTGTCACTTCACTCCGCAACTGGTGGAGCCTTTATGAATATACCTCTGACTGAAGCATTCAATATCATTGAAAACGTAGCAACCAACTACCACCAATGGGGTTCGGAAAGAGGTAATAACCCGAAAAAGCTTTCGGGGGGTAAGTTTGAAATGAATAGCACTGATCTAATTATGTCTAAAATTGACTCACTGAATAAACACTTTGAAAAGCTTGAAAAGGCTAATGTGAGTTCAATTGGTGCTACCAATATTGTTTGTGAGATTTGTGGAATGCAGGGACATGATATAATGGAGTGACCACATGGTATTGCTCATGGATCCGGTGCTTCGGGGGAACAAGTGAACTCTTGTCACAACTTCTATGACACGAAACCGAAGTTACCAAATTATGCTCCTCCAAATTCTTACAACCAAGGAAGGAAGAATAGCCCTTACCTTTCCTACGGGTACTACAACAACATTGAACCACGAGTTCCAAGAAGGCCAAGGTAATAGGAAACCCGCATCGGGGCATCCTCAGGTACAAAATTCTAAACTTGAGTCTCTTTTGGAAAATTTTGTTGAAACTCAAACAAAACAAAATGAAGAGTTTAGACAACAAGGTAGGGCAGTCAATGAGGCAATAAAAGAGTTAGCATCTAAGATAGATAACCTAGCCATCCATAATAAGATGTTAGAAACTCAGATTGCCCAACAAGCTAGTACATATTCTAGACCTAAGGGTACGTTCCCAGGACAACCCAAAGTTAATCCCAATGAACATTGTAATGCCATATACTTGAGGGATGATAAGCTTGGGATAGTTGAAAAGGATGTGGAATGTGAGGAGGACATGAGCGAAGATGAAGAAATAGAGCCAAAGTATGTCCCTCCACCACCTTACCAACCCCCAATGCCTTTCCCACAAAGGTTGGTCAAGAAAAAATAAGTAGAAATAGAAACTAAGAGCTTAATTGAGGAGCATGATGCCATGATAAAAACTAATATGCCTCCTAAACTAAAAGAGCCATGAAGTTTCTCTATTGCTTGCTCAATTGGAAAGGTGAAAATAGACCAAGCCTTATGTGACCTAGGGGCTAGTGCAAGTTTGATGCCGCTTACTATCTTTGAGAGGTTAGGAACCATGAAATTGAGCCCATCTGATTCCTCTTTACAATTTGCGGATGGCTCAACTAAAACTCCTCTAGGCATACTAGAGAATGTTCCCGTAAAGGTAGGAAAATTTTTCATTCCTACTGATTTCATGGTGTTGGATATGAACGGGAATTCTAAATTCCCTATCATTCTAGGAATGTCGTTCTTGGCCACAGCTGGATCAATAATAGACGTGAAGAATGGCAAACTCTCTCTGAATGTAGAGGAAGGTAGGGTAGATTTTGATTTGACTAACTCATATAACAACCGTCCTTTTGAGAGTCATGTGTGCATGATCGAGATAATGCCTCCAGAGGTGACGAAAGAGCCTAACATGGAAGCAACTCCCAAACTTTGCATGATGAATGATGCACCAAATAATGATGAAATGGGAGTTTCTCATCATGTGGAGTTAAAACTTCCGTCGGAAGGAAGTAAGGCCATGAAACTCTATGAAAAGAGCAAAGCGAAAGCGCAATTGGCCATATGAACAAAATAGGCTCTTTGAAGGACTTCCTTGGAAGAGAGGTGCTCTTTCACCTCCACGCCCAGCTGACCCCGGTTGATTGAAGGGAGTATGGTCAAGCTTAAGACCGTAAATAAGCGCTTCTTGGGAGGCAACCCGAGTTTCCTTTCCCTTTTCCATTTGTTTTTGAATTTTATTTTTGAATAATTAGAGAAGATTGAGAGAAGAAAGATTACTAACTGATGATTTTGCCAAGTATTTTCAAGTTATGAAAGCAGTGAGAGCATAAAGGCAAGGAAAAATAAAGTCAGAAGTCATCACGCCCAGGCCGTGACGATTGTCACAGCCGTGATTAGCTAACCAAATAAGATCATAAAGGATCACGGCCCGGCCGTGATATCCATCAAGGGCGTGATGAGAAGGAACCTGAAGATTAGAATGTATCACGGCCTATCCGTGATGGAAGTCACGACCGTGACATGCCAGTTCCTGAAAATCAGAATGTATCGCGGCCTAGCCATGATGGAAGTCACGGCCGTGATAGGCAAGTTCCTATAGACCAGAATGTATCACGGCCTAACCGTGATGAGCATCACGACCGTGACACATTTTCCAGCATCTCTTTTACTGGCATGTGAGCCAGCACCCTCTACCACCTCGGTGAGTTGTTCCATTTTTTTCCTCTCCCTGACTTGATTATTTACATTGGGGACAATGTAAGTTTTTAAACTTGGGGTAGGGGTATTTTTGTAATTTTTTTTGCATCTTTGCATTTGTCATGTTGCATTCATATAGGCATAGTTTTGCATGATCACATGATTAGATTGCCCTTTGCTTAGAATTTGCATCCAATTGTGAGAACTTGGTGCCAAATGAATTGAGACAGTAAATTTTTGAACCCAATTTTTGTATTCTTGTGATAAGGCTAAAAATAAAAATGCTTGAGATGATATTTTGATAGTTGATAATTAGCATGTGGTTCCCTATATTTGTGTTTCTCTTTGATTTTAAACTATTAAATGTGAGATTTTTGAGCCTAAAAGGGGTACTCACTAAATCTACCCCATTCTTTGTGATTGAGTGTTTTATTCCTCTTGGATTGTATTCTCTAGAACTCGACTTGAAACCGTTTTGAAACTTAAAAAATTTTTAAAACATATTTGAAAATGATTGAGGCACTATGTATTTTTCCGGTCTTCTGAGCTTTGATTGATTAAGTGCTACCCCTTAGTTGCCAAATTTTGAGCCTAAAAGAATAAAATACTTTTCTTGGTACCTTGAAATATTTTGATGAATGATGCTTGGTATGAGACCTTCTAAAGTATTGCAAAAAGGGCAAAAATGTAGTTTGAAAAATAAATTGTGGGATGAGAAAGTTAGAAACATATTTCTCTTAAGCTGAAAGTCTCCCCTTCTCCAAATAAATGTAAAAAAAAAAATGGAGAAGGGGATGAGAAAAAGAAAGTGAGAAATAAAATAAAATAAAAAAGAAAAAAAGGGGAATAAAGGTGGAAAAGTGAACTAAAGCCCAAAAAGGTATTTTAGAAGGTTGTCATGCTTTGTATTTTTTGATATTTTGTTTAGCCTTATTGAATTTTCCTTTTCTTGATTTACCCACCTAACAATTAATCCCATGGCCCCATTACAACCAAAATAAAAGACCTCTTGATTCTTATGTGTTTTCATTAATAAAGTAGAGATTTGGTTAATAGTCAAGCTTATGGTAGAATACCTTCCTTGAGGAAATTGAGCGGATCGTCATATCCTTAAACACTTGAGTGAGGTGAGAAGAGTGCCCGAATCAGTGAGAGATATGAATCTAGAAAACCTAAGCTTCTAATTGGACTTGAAATTGATTGTCTCTTGGTTACTTGTTTGACTATGCCTATCACTTGGATTAGTTACTCGGGTTCTTGGTTCACTATCCATGCTCTGGTTGTTTATATTTTCTGGCCTTAGTGATTACTTGAGGACAAGCAAAATCTTAAGCTTGGTGTGGTTTGATGAGTGTGATTCCACCTCATATTTCATTGACATTTTGCTTGTATTTTCATATAGTTTAGGCATTTCTAATTTGATTTTGGTTAGTTTTTACCTTGGAACGGGTAAGGCGGTTTGGTGGTGTTGTTGTGTAGGAATTAAGGATTAAAATGCTCAAGATGAACCATGATGGAGCTTGCATGAAGACGGAGCTTGAAAAGTAAGGAAAATGAGCCAAACAGAGCCCATCACGGCCTAGCCGTGACAGCCATCAGGGCCATGATCGAGTAGAGCTGAAAAGAAAGAATGGAAAAGTCAGAGCTGATCACGGCGAGGCCATGATGCCCATCACGGCCGTGACATGCCAACTGAACCAGACCCTCACAGGCAGAACTGATCACGGCCTAACCGTGATGGTGGTCACGGCCGTGACCGACCAACCAGTGAAGCAACCTTCAGGATATAATCCGTCACGCCCTGGCCGTGATGGCCTTCATAGCCGTGACGTGCAATATATGGATCTGTAGAAACTGATTTGATCTGAATTTGTGTTTGATTGGGATTCAAGTTACCCTAATCTAGAAATAGAGCACTTAGGCTCGAAAATAAGGGGACCTGGAGGGACTTTTGGGCTGCTACCTTAGGCAAAATTAGGATTCTCTCTTCTTCTTCTTCTTCTTCTTCTTCTTCTTCTTCTTCTTCTTCTTCTTCTTCTTCTTCTTCTTCTTCTCTTCTCTTCTCTTAGGTTTTATTTCATGTTTTTGTTAATCAAGCTTGCCATGACCATGGCCATGCTTGAGTAGTAGCTTTATTTCTAGGGATTGGGGCTATGCCCAGGACCTGATTTATGTTATGAATTGATGTTTTCCCTTTGTTAATTTCGATTTCGCTTTCGATTTGATTTCTATCGCATGAATTACTTGTAAATATGGTGCGCACTTATCTGCATGTCATAGATACTCTAAGGAGGAACCTAGCGGTGAACTTAGGTATTGGATCTATAGAAATCAGACTTAGGACTTAAATCATGAGAGTTAGAAGCGGTCATTCGAGGGTTCACGAATTGTCACAAAGCTTAAAGGGTTCAATCTAAATTCAACTACCACGAGAGTAGGGGTTGGTTTAATTGGGCACGGTTTTTGTAACCCGAGAGGGAGAATTAACTTATTTAGGATAAATTCACCTTCAAAGCAATTTTGATAATTAACAGGGGTAGTCAATTAGTAACATGAACAATCTTGTTGGTAACCCAATTCCTAGGAATCCTTTTTGATCTGAAAAACCCAAAATTGATTTACTTTCCTATTCCGTTTAGTTGCAATTTTAAATTTGATTGTTACTTGATTCTTATTTCAAAAATCAAAACCTTTTCAAAATCCTTTTTTTATATATAGTCCAGTTTAATTGATTTGATAATTAGTTGTGATTCGAGATCACGGTCTCTGTGGGATCGATTTTTTTATTACTTGGCGACGAATACGGTACACTTGCCGGAATCCACGTACATCACCTATACCAATGATCTTTCCTTTGTGGTTTCCTCCAAAAGTGACCCAGTCACCATCTTTGGGTCTAAGGTCTTGGAACATACACCTTTCTCCTGTCATGCGTCGTGAGCACCCACTGTCCAAGTACCAGGAATTTTGTTTCTTTCCTGTTGTTAAGCAGATCTGCAACAGGGATTATCTTATCTTTAAGTACCCAAATTAACTTGGGTCATTTCTTGTTAGTGATCATAGATTGTGAATGCTTTGCATGCTTGTTATGTATGCATCTAGATGACACATGCTCACTTTTTCCACATACTTTGCAGTAAGTATTGGAAGGGCTGGATTTTGACTTAGTGTGTTGTGGACGGACTTTAGAAGCCTTATATTGTGTATGAACCTTTGGTTTATTTAGAGATGCATCTTGCTTCTCTTTATCATAACCAATGCCAGATTTGTCACGTGGTGATCTAGAGTACCTTAAAATAAGGTTTAATTTATTTGAGCTACCAGCCAATTTTGACAGAGAGTCCGTCAAGTATGTCACATCTTGTTTGATTTTAATGTTTCATTTTCATCCTTAAGGTTTTGATTCACTGTGCAGACCTTATCATAGTCTCTAGAGAGTTTAATAAACTTTTTTTGAGACTCTTATACTCTTTAGACAGTATGCATGATTCATGTAGTAATTCATCAAAAACAGTTTGAAGAGTAGATGGATCATAGTCCATTACCTCAGCATCAGAAAATTCACTTTCTGATGCAGTGTCAGCCATGAAGCAAATGTTTGCTTCTTCTCCTACTTCATCTTCTTCATCTGAAGAAGACGGGTCAAGATCCTCCCATGTAGCCATCAAGCTTTTCTTCTTTTCGAAGAATTTCTTTTTCTCCTTCAGTTCTGGGCAGTCAGCTTTGAAGTGTCATGGTTTCTTACATTCAAAGCATAGGGGCGGGCCTTTCTCCTTGGAATATGACTTCTCCTTGGAGAATTTTTTGTTGAACTGCTTCCTTCTGAATCCACATTTCTTTCTCCACATGTGTTGGATTTTTCTGGAGATGAAAGATAGTTCATCCTCATCTGAGTCACCTTCACTATTCGATGAATCAGCTTCATCCGAGGACTCAGCAACTTTAAGCACCTTTGAGGAACTAGCTTTCTTGACCTTTCAGGCAACGGATTTTCCTTTTCTGGAGTTTTCCTCTTCATTAAGTTCAAGTTCATGAACTTTTAATGACCCCAGAAGCTCTTCCAGAGAAACTATTCAGATTCTTTGCTTCCTGGATAGCAGTTACCTTAGGTCTCCACTGCTTTGAGAGACTTATCAAAAAATTTATCACATGATCTGTATTCTCATAGACTGTTCCAAGAGACCTGAGACTGTTAGTGACTGTTTGGAATCTTCGAAACATCTGGTCTATAGTTTCATGATCAGCCATCTTGAATAGCTCATACTGGTGAACCAGTATGGTGATCTTTGATTCCTTAACTTGTGAAGAACCCTCATGAGCTACGGCAAGAGTATCCCAGATTTCTTTAGCAGTATTGTAGCTGTGAACTTTGTCAGGTTCAGATCTGGTAATGGCACACATGAGATAGTGCTTGGCTTTTAGGTTAAGCTGATGTTGATTTTTCTGCTCTTGAGTCCATTGAGCTCTAGGAACAGCAGCCCCATCTTCATTTATGGGCTCACTATAACCAGTTTCTATGAGCTCCCAGATGTCTAGATTTTGTACATCCAAGAAGGCCATCATCCTCTTCTTCCAGTAATCATAATCAGTTCCATCAAAGAGAGGAGGTCTGTTGATAGCTTGTCCTTCTACATCCATGATAGTAGGATCGTACTGCCTTAGCAGTTGTTAGATGCTCAACCCTGTCAAGACTGAGCTCTGATACCAACTGAAGTTGGGATAGACAAACACAATAAGGGGGTTGAATTGTGTTTGTTAATTATTTTCACAAAAACCCCTTTTGAGAAACATTTTCACAAGCAAAAGATAAAAAGTTTAAGCACACAAGAAATCTTTTTTTAAAAGATTAACAAAACCAAAATCAAATCCCACAGTCAGTATAAATAAATATAACTTTAAAAGATAAGGGATAGAAAATTCACTCAAGTATTTTATCCTTGTTCACTCTCATCCAACCAAGAGTTGCGTCCAGTCCCTTCCACTTGAAGGATTTTCTCCACTATTTCCAAACAGTTTCTACAACAAGTATTCTACACCTCTCCAAGCTACAAGTATTGCTTTCTTGCCAAGTCTCTACAGGCTCTAATTCAATCACAGTTTTTTCAAATATCTTTCTAACTCACTATATGTAAGGGTATGAAGGTTTAAGATCTACTGAATATTTTTACAAATATTCAACCTTAAGAATTACAGACTTTTGCTTTACAAAGGGAATATGAGATTTGAATATCTTGCAAATGTTCAAAAGGCAAAAGTTGTTCTTCAGTGCTTGAGACCATCTATATATAGTGGTCTTAAGCTTTTCTTGCAAATCTCCAACGGTTATTCGAATAGTCCTGTTATAGAGATAGCATTAAATGCATGATATCCGTTGAGACTGATAGCTTGATTTTGGCATTGTTGAAAAGCATCCTTGGTTATCAGAAAAGCACGAAATGGAGGCTCACTGTCCTGAGCAATCGTACCTTAAAAAACTTTCTTTCCTCCTTTGTGTATAACCCAACTTTTGTCCTGCAATAAAGTTGTCATCGTACAGATCGTTTTTCAATTTCAATTATACTATTTGCTTTTTATATTTCCTTGATAGTACTATGAATTTTCTCACAAAGGAACAAGGCATTAACCAGATAAAACAATTATAAAGAACATATATTCCATTGAAATAAATATCATTCATTTGAAATAAATTCAATGTGATCCATGTCGCGACCAAAAAGAAAACTTGTTTTTCTTTTAGAGAATAAACATGGAGTTGCCACCAATTTTATCTAATTTATGAAAAATTGGAAAACCCTTAAAACGCATTTTGAAACCAAGATATAGCTTGGGAGCCGATTATGTTTAGGGAAGGCATGAAGATTGAACCCCGCGGCACCCTAGAACATTCATTAAAAAGGGTTACCAAAATTAATTGTTCAAGTTTTTAGTAACTTTGAAAATATTTACTTTACCCTTTTTACTTGAATTTTTTTAGAATCAATCAATTATGCAATCAAAGGGATTCATTATTTTCAAAAGATTTCCATTTTGAAGAGAAACTACTAACTTTAGCATTTATTATTAATTAAGAAAATTAAAAAAATCCAAAAAAAATCAATTACATTAATAACATTGCAATCACCATAATGAGTTAATGACTAGATGGAAAATTTAGATGATAGCCTCGATAAACATAAATGTCATTTAAAAATATTCTTGAAAATCAACAAATCATTTACAGAGTTTTGATTCTTCCTAAGCACACAATTTAAGTATTTGACTAAAACACATCCCAGGAATTCATCAACTAAGGCATATTTTCAAATTTTATCAAATCAAGTTTATAAAGCATTGAACTAACTCAAGTATTCTAACAGACACGACTTCTAGCCATCATATGGCTTGCAAATTAAAACAAAGCACCCCTTAATCACCATAACAGGTGCATGGTCTAGCACAAAGGGAATGAAACCAAAAACTCATATCCAATCCTATAGTAACTCAGCATACAATCCAAACAGAACATGAACCATCATTAGCAAGAACAAAAATAAATAAAAACCCAATAAGAACAGTGTTCCTAATTCAGTGATCAAGAGGAAGAAATTAAGGTTACCAAACGATATCTTCCTTTGATATTTCTCTTGATGTTCCCTAAATCACAGAGAATGAGTTCCAAATAACAGTGACTGAGTACAATAATTGTGACTCTCCCTGACTTCTCAATCTACCTTTTTCCAAATTTCTCAACGAAACCAAAAAACAACAAGAGGAAACGGAACACTCTCCACAGAAGAAAAAAAAGAACAAGAAATCTGAGAATTTTTTTGAAGTTGACACACACAGATCAAAGAATTTCTTGGCCCCCTTTTCTGTCAAAACCGAAACTCCCCTTTTCTGTCAAAACGAAAAAACTCTCTTTTCTCTCAAAACCGAAAAAAAAAACTCCCTTTTATAGGGTAGAGAAGAGGACTTCATGCTTCTCCTTACCCAACGGCTTCAAGGTTGGTCTCACGAAATCCGGAGCTTGGGAGGTTCTGAGCAGAGATCGCGTGTTCCCAGGTGGAGGTGGCGTGAGCAGGGGAAATGAGTCGATATGATGTGAAGGTTGCGTGTTTGAAGAGAGAAGGAAGTATGGTGCGGTTAAGAGAGTGGAGGAGATGGGGTTTTGTATGATATGTAAAATGGTTTTTTTTAGGATTAGGAGTGGGGCTGCTAGGTTAAAATGAAGGAGGAGATGAGGAAGAAGAAGGACCATTGGGTAGAGGAGGTGTAGGGGCAGCTGGAAGTGGGAAGAGCAAGAGAGGTTTTGTCTGATATGTAAAATGGGGTTTTTTAGGGTTAGGAGAAGTAACTCCATCTCCTTTCTTCTTTACGCTGATTGTCCTTTTCTCCTTCTTTTATTCCCCCTTTCTTCATTATCTTCTTCTTCTTCTTTCTTTATTCTTTAGCCTCCAGCCTGAAAATAAAATTGTAGTGGACGGAACCTCCTCATCCAACAGGAAGTTAAGTGTGCAATGGACGGCCTCCTCGTCCAACAGAAAGTTAAAATGCAATGGACGACTTACTCCTCCAACAGAAAATTAGATATGAACCTCCTCCTCGTCTCTTGGTTATTTTCTTTTTCTTCTTTCTTTCTTTTTTATTATTTTCTAGTCCCCCTGAAATATAAAATCATAATAAAATTAAATTAAGACGGACAAAAATGGGTGTTCACAGTTGCCCCTCTTTACTTGTTGCATACTAGAAGACATGATTAGTCATGACTTTTCATGTGTTATAGTAATGAACAAGTAAAGAAAATGAACACATATTTTGTCCGTCAAAAAGAAAACCTCACAGTTTGAAAATAAATTTGCAGTGGACGGAACTTCTTCGTCCAATAGGAAAGTAAATATGCAGCGAGCCTCAGAGCTCGAAAATAAAATTCCAGTGAGCCCCAGAGCTCGAAAATAAAAATGCAGTGAGCCTATAAAATTGCAGTGAGCCTCAGAGACCGAAAATAAAATTGCAGTGAGCCTCAGAGATCGAAAATAAAATTACAGTGAGCCTTAGAGCTAGAAAATAAAATTACAGTGGATGGAACCCCCTCGTCCAACAGGAAAGTAAATATGCAGCGAATCTCAGAGCTCGAAAATAAAATTGCACTGAGCCTCAGAGCTCAAAAATTAAAATGCAGTGAGCCTCAGAGCTCGAAAATAAAATTGCAGGGAGCCTCAGAGCTCGAAAATAAAATTGTAGTGAGCCTCAGAACTCGAAAATAAAAATGCAGTGAGCCTTAGAGCTCGAAGATAAAATTGCAGTGTGCCTCAGAGCTCGACAAAATTCAATCAGTAATCTGAAACTAATGGGAATCCCTTCCTTTTGAAAACAGCGGAACCAAATGCTCCATGGAAAATCTTCCACCAACCAAACCTTCGTTCACCGACCACTCTGGGACGAGGCATCACTCATTCTTTTAACAACATTGGTCACCCAAGAATCTGATAACATATGAGGTGGATGTTATGTTTATTCTCCCAAGCTTATTTGCATCATTCTTTTATCGTCCAGTGCATGCTATCTCTTCCATTGAATTTGAAATATTGAGTCCTTTTGGTTCAAACCATTCATTGGTGCTGTCATTAGAATTATCAAATCATACCATTAAACTTATATTTACTTTTATTGAGACATGACCATAGTGATTAAACATGAGAGTGAACACGACAGGGGAGTGTGAATGAAAAGCCTCTTGCCTTAATACGAGAATTTAGTTTGTTAAGAGAAAATAACAATATGAGAACAAAATTACAAAAGGGATCATGAAGATTAAAAGCAAAGATAAGCAAAGAAAATTACGAGAATCACATAAAATTTGCCCCAGTGTTGGTCCTTTGATTTTCATTTAATTGATTCCCCACAGCCTTTTGATGACACAGATCTTGGCTTCTGTTTCTGATTCCTCAAACGCACCTTCTTGAATCATTCCTCAACAATCTTTCCCCAGTGTGGTGAGTGTTTGCAGAAGTGTTGGACCATATCCTCCCCCTAGGCTGCCTTTACAGGTTTTCAGCCTAAGGTTCTTTTTACCCTAACTTTTGCCTAGGTTGCCCTTTCGGTTTTTCAACCTAGCGGGCCTTTTCTTTTGTTTTGTTTTCATTGTTCTTTGCCCTAACTTTTGCCTAGGCCGCCCTTTCGGGTTTTCAACCCAGTGGGCTCTCTCTCTTTTTTTTTTCAAGCATAAAACTTTTTCACAGCATCAGAGTTTACTGGCCTTGGTAACTCTTCCTCATCCATGTTTTGCAGAGTCAAAGCTCCTCCTGAGAATGCTTGTTTGACAATATAAGGACCATCATAATTCGACACCCATTTTCCTCGGGCATCCTCCCGATTAGGGAGGATTTTCTTTAAAACCAGGTCCCTCTTGCAAAATTCTCTAGAGCGAACCTTCTTATTGAAAGCTCTTGTCATTCTACTTTGATACAATTGACCGTGACAGATAGCTGCCAGTCTTTTCTCTTCTGTCATGTTAAACTTATAATATCGAGTTTTCACCCACTCAGATTCTTCTAAATCTACTTCCATCAAGACTCTTAGCAAAGGTATTTCCACTTCGATAGGTGAGATAGCCTCCATCCCATACACCAAAGAGAAAGGGGTTACCCCAGTGCTTGATCGTATATTAGTCCGATAAGCATGTAGAGCATATGGCAGCATTTCGTGCCAGTCTTTATAATTTACAACCATCTTGGCAACGATCTTCTTGATATTTTTGTTTACTGCTTCAACTGCACCATTCATTTGAGGCCTATAAGGAGCTGAATTGTGGTGTTTGATTTTGAAGCCATCGCAAAACTTTTGAATCTCGGCACCATTAAGATTAGCAGCATTATCTGTGATTATCCTCTCTTGGATCCCGTATCTACAGGCGATGTCCTTCTTGAGGAATTTGAGAAACACCCTTTGAGTTATGCTGGCATATGAAGCAGCTTCTACCATTTTAGTGAAATAGTCTATCTCCACCAAAATGAAACGATGACCATTGGAAGCCTTGGGATTAATGGGACCGATGACATCTATTCCCCACATCGAAAAAGGCCATGGGGATGCTAAATTATGCAATGGAAATGGAGGTGCATTGACCTGGTCTGCATACATCTGACATTTTTGGAATTTACGAACGTGCTCTATACAATCCGACTCCATAATAGACCAATAATAGCCACTTCTCAATATTTTCCGAGCCATCATGTGGCCATCTCAATCTTTCTATTTGCTTCGCTTGCCTCTGTCGGGTATTTCTTATTCTGAATATATTGCTTGATATCATGATACCAAGGCTTACCATTTGATTCTCCTTCCACATGGGCACAGTATGCCGGTTCATCTTGCACTTAACTTGGATGGGTTGGACATTGGTATCGATATCCAGCTTGGTCATGGCAGCTAGTATGGCTAAAGCATCAACAAACTGATTCTTGTCTCTAGTTAAATATGAGAAAGTAATCTCATCAAACTTTGCAATCAACTGAGTCAAGTATTTATGATACGGAATCAACTTGGAGTCTTTGGTTTGCCATTCACCATGGACTTGGTAAATGATCCGAGCTGCATCCCCGAAGACTTTCAACTGTTTTATACCAAGTTCAAGTGCCATTTGTAATCCACTAGAACATGCCTCGTATTCTGCAATATTGTTCGTACATTCAAATTTCAGCTTTACGGCCACCGGGTACTGCTTGTCGTTTGGTGAGATAACCACTGCTCCTATACCACTGCCATGCATATTGACTGCTCCATCATAATACATCTTCCACACATCTTCCTATTCTTCATCTTCCTCGAGGGACATTATTTCTCCATTTGGGAACTCGGAGTTGACAGGCCATCCATCCTCAAGAGGATTCTCTGCTAAATGATCAGCAATCGCACTTCCTTTGATGGACTTCTGAGTCATATATTTGATGTCAAATTCTGACAATATCACTTGCCACTTCGAAACTCTTAAGGAGATATGAGGACTTTCGAAGATATACTTCAAAGGATCCATTCGAGAAATTAGCCAAATGGTGTGATATAACATGTACTATCTGAGTCATCTGGAGGATCCATCTGTGACAATTACTGTATAATTTACTATGACTCTTTTCCGATTTTTTATGATAGAACTGTTTCTTATCCCCACAATATTTCTGTATGTTGTATTTTATCTCCTTGTGGAATTGTACGAGAAGACCCCGTGGATGAGCGTAACCAAGAGGCGTTGGATGGAACTCCCTACGAACCGGAGGCTGGAGGACGAGCTGTGACCCATGGTGATTAGGGTATAGTTAATTATGGCCAGTGCGTCTCGTGAGGCATATTTTTATTATGTTATCCACTGTTTAACTTTTTTCTAAGTATATGCCTGTGAGGGATCCTACTGATAGGATATCCTCAACAGTGTTTTGTAATATGCATAATATACTTATATTGTGATATGTCATTCTATATGAAGTTGTATACTTTATAAGTTAAGTTTTAATTTTTACGTATTTTCATGTTAAGCATATGATTAAGTAATTAAATAATGAGGTTTTAATCTAATGACACAAAGAGGCACAGCGGGATGTCTCATTTTGGTATTAGAGCAGTTTGGTTCTAAAACGGACTATGGGTTATGTCCGATTAGAAACAAGGACTGCGAGGTATAGGATGTTGTTACTGGTCGTGTCTAGTTGAATCCACATCGGATATTGACTATGCTTAGAAGTTGGGTAGTGAGTCCGACCACGATAACTAACATTGGTATGCAACAGTCGGTAGCTGATGATAGAGGAGCCAGTGTTAAGAGAGGACGAGCTGGAAAAAGGAGTTCCAGCAGCAGGACTGCCGATGGCCAGACCTCAGGTCACTGGGAGAGTGATTACTATGAGGGGAGCTGAATTCTCTCAATCTGGGGATCTTATATGAGGTATGTATTTGATATCTGGTAGACTTTGTTTGTTTTTCTACGTAGCATAATAGACAAGAAAGTGATGAGAGTTTTGTTGAGGTATAGTTGTGACTGGTAGGATATGAACCCTTAAGATCAATATCGGTGAGTGAGACAATTACTCTATGTCAAATGTTGATCGAGGCATAGTATTACTAAGAGAATCTAAGGTAATGATCAAATACTCGTAGTTAGTATGGATGGTATGAATTTGGAAGATTAAAGGAAAAGTACCTATAGTAGTTTTACCTAAGATGAACATGAGCAGGAAAGATAACTTCTTTTGGTTTTAATTGCATTAAGAGGTGCAATAATGTTCTTTTGAGGATTAAGATGTGTGATTTTGATATAATCTGGAATAGTGGAATACGCTACAAGGATCTAAGACTGTGAATGGATACATTAAGTAGGAAGTTAGGGTAGTATTGATTGCGGTGTTAATTGTAGAAGTTAGATGTTGAAATGGATTGTGGTGTTAATTGCGGGAGTTAGATGTTGAAATAAGGTCCTCTAGTGGATCAGTAGTAAGAAGAAGGAAAGTATTAAGTTTTAATTATGTCCTTCAAAGATGATAGATCAAGGTGAAATGTTAAGGACAATGAATATAATGTAGTGATGGATTGTTTCGAGGATAAATAGAACAATATAAGAATGAATTATGTTATGAAGTTACTGTTGTCACCTCTGGGAAAGACAGCGATGGGAAATATAATATGCGATTTTTAGATTAAGATACGATTACAAGATGAGGTATAGTTTTGAGTTAAGAAATTCCGAGGACGATTTTTTTTTTAAGAGGGGTAGTAATGTAACAGCCTGATTTTAATTATATTGTTCAACCGGTTAAAATATAATTAATTATATTTTAATTTGAGAGTTAGAAAGTGTTTTGATTAAAATAAAATCATATTCAGATGAAAGTCGGTCTGCGTTTTCACTGCTAATACAAGTTTGTTGTACAGAAAACCTAATTTTGACCTGTGAACGAGACGGTTAGTGTTTTTAATATGTTTCCTTCAACTTTGGTTATTTTGAAAATTTTCGTTCAAAAATGGAATATAATATTTTATTTGGGAGAAAACGTCGGAAGAATTACGATCGGAAAATACAACCGGGTATGAAATTGAGCAGATTAGGGAGCACAAAAAAAGTGAAGTGACTTGATGGGACTTGATGGAAATGGGTTATGACACACTCCAAAAGTGTAATCATCACACTTTTCAAATTATAACATATTATATTATAAAAACATATTTTTCTCTTTCCTCTTCAACCAAACAAGTCTTAAAGACAAAATTTGCTCTCCAAGCTCATCTTCTCTCCAAAATTTCGTGCTCCCCACTCTCTCCTCTATAAAATCGTCACTCATCTTCATTCTCTCATTTTCTTCCTCCATCTTCATACTTCTTCAACTTCTTCCATTTCTTCTTTTTTTTCAAACACTTAAAGCTTCAATTTTTATTATTCTTTTCCACTTGAGTTCTTCATTAAAGTTCTTCTTTATACTAAGGGTAATGCTCTCATATGAATCTTTTTACAAGTTTCATCTTTTATTTCTTAGTTTGCTTTATGTGTTCTTTATATGATTTAAACTTCTAAAATCTCTCTAAAATGGTAGAAAACTCCTTTTGAGTTGAAACCACTTTCTATAGTCTTATATTAACTTATATTTTCACATAATAAGAGGTTGTGTAAAACAAAAATCTCTACCTATATCTTCCAATGAAGGTCGAATGCTTGCATTTGTGACCTATGAAGTTTTTGTTTCAACTTTTGGAATATAATCTTGTGTTTGAGTTTCTAACTATCCATTGATCTTGAATCTATAAATCTTGGAAGTTTTGATAGCTTGTTCCTATGATGGCAAAAAAATATAAATAAGTAGGCCTAGGATACTATGTTTGAACTTTCCAAGTATGATCATCGATTTAGAACTCTTAATACCTTGTGATTCTAAACCTAAGAGTTTTAGTTAAACAAAGAATATTTTCCTCATCATCCTATGATGGCCGAAACTTAGTGTTTAGGTGCTAGGATGTTTGAGTTTTTATTTTTCCAAAATGATCATGGACTTAAGCTCCATAAGATATTTGGATGCTAAGTCTAAGAGATTGGAAAGTTTAAGGATTTCTAACTTGTTTATTCCATGTTATTAAAGTTAGGATGTATTTTAAAGATTTCTAACCTATAAATTCTATGAAGGCCGAACCTAGAAGGTTATGGCCCTAGGATACTTTGTTCTTATTTTTACAAAATGATCATGATTTTGAGCTCCTTAATACATATGGATGCTAAACCTAAGAGATTGGAAAGTTTAGTGAATGCTAGCCTATTTTACTAGCCTTGGCCGAATACCCTAAGTGTATAACTTAGTGGTATTTTAATTCAACTTTGTTAAATGATCATTGTTTATAAACTTCTAACACTTAAGGATCATAAATCCATGAGTTGTATAATTTTCGAGAATCTCTAACCCTAAGAACTAGTCTTGGCCGAACCTATACCTTGTGGTTTAGTGTTCTTATTTGATTTTAACCTGTGATTTTGTGTTCATAACCTTAGACTTCCAACACGGAGGAAACGAGGACGTTCGTGGTATACCTCTTTGAGCATCTAATCTCCTTACCTTCACAGAAGGTGGAGTTATACTTTGTGGTGTGACGACGAGGAGCTTCGAGTTCGGGAGTTCGGTGATAACCCAGGTGGGGGAAAGTACCAACCTATATTCGGAATGGATAAGTAGTAGATTATATAATAATTGTGTAGGGCGACCTAAACCCTACTAGTAGTCGAGTAATTGACGAGACCAAAATCACATTGGAAACCTTTTCTGAAAAACCGATGGCGATTCGGGGATTGTAGGTTTATCGATATTAGGTTGATTTTATATTCTTGATGGTTGATTTGAGCTTATTACATTTATTGAATTGATTTTTGTGCTATGTTGGTGATATTGGAATATTTTGATTGATATTGTATTATGCATAATCTGTTTGGTTTTTATTATTATGCTTAGTGGATTTTAAGCAAAGATATATATGTTGTCTACGAGATGATTGTTTTGGGTGTGAGGATAATGATGATTTAGAAGTGCCTAACTTGGATGATGTATGTTAAAGAGGTGTTATGGCATAGAATATGTGTCAAGTTCTAATGGAAGGTTAAGGCACTAGGATGTTGTTAAATCGGGTTGGTGGGATTCAAGTATAGGTGTTGTTATCCATGGTCGTGTATTGGTAATATAATACACAAAAACAAAAGCGTATTGGTAATATAATACACCAAGACAAAAGTGTATTCGTAATATAATACACAAAGACAAAAGTGTATTGGTAATACGCAAGGACATCTATGTATTGATAATATAATACACCGTGTATTGGTAATATAATATACGTAAAACACTTTTGTGTATTGGTAATATAATACACCGTGTATTGGTAATATAATACACGTAAAACATTTATGTGTATTGGTAATATAATACACCGTGTATTGATAATATAATAACGTAAAACACTTCTGTGTATTGGTAATATAATACATCATGTATTGGTAATATAATACACGTAAAATCAAGAGTTCTCGCGAGACCACTTCCACCTTAACGGGAATGGGGGTGGAACACCTTAACGGGAATGGAGGTGTGAACTAGGTGGAACATCCTAACGGGAATGAGGGTGTGCCCCGATGCAAATGAGAGATGGTGATAGGAGTGGTAGTGGCCACGATAACGTAAAGACATGGTGACAGGATTAAAGGGGTTATGTTAAAATAACGTGTTAGATTTCCTGAGAGTAAGGGTAGAGGATGATATATATTAACCCGAGGATGATTCGTTAGTTATGTGTGTTGATTATCTGTGACAATTACTGTATAATTTACTATGACTCTTTTTCGATTTTTGATGATAGAACTGTTTCTTATCCCCTGTATATTTCTGTATGTTGTATTTTATCTCCTTGTGGAATTGTACGAGAAGACCCTGTGGATGAGCGTAACCAAGAGGCGTTGGATGGAACTCCCTACGAACCGGAGGCTGGAGGACGAGCTGTGACCCATGGTGATTAGGGTCTAGTTAGTTATGGCCAGTGCGTCTCGTGAGGCATATTTTTATTATGTTATCCACTGTTTAACTTTTGTCTAAGTATATGCCTGTGAGGAATCTTACTGATAGGATATCCTCAACAGTGTTTTGTAATATGCATAATATACTTATATTGTGATATGCCATTCTATATGAAGTTGTATACTTTATAAGTTAAGTTTTAATTTTTACGTATTTTCATGTTAAGGCATCAATTTGTAACAAAAAGTTCCCCAAGGAGTAATAAAAGTTGTTTTTTCTTTGTCATCATCATCCATGAGGATCTGATTGTACCTAGAATACCAATCCATGAAAGAAAACATATGACTTCTGGCTGTACTGTCTATGAGGATATCAATATGAGGTTGCGAGAAATCATCCTTCGGACTGGCTTTATTGATATCACGGTAGTCCACGCACATTCTGACCCTTCCATTCTTCTTTGGTACTGGAACAACATTAGCTACCCATTCCGGGTGTCTAGCCACTTCCAGAAAGCCAGCCTCTAACTGCTTGGTGACTTCTTCCTTGATCTTCAGCGACATCTCAGGATGCATCCTCCTTAATTTTTGCTTCTTTGGAACCATATATGGGTATAAGGGAATTTTATGCGATGCTATCTCAGGATCTAAACCTGGCATGTCTCTGTAGGACCATGCAAAAACGTCCAGATACTCTTTGAATAGTGCAACAATTTCTTCACGCTCCGGGTTATCCACTATTTTCAACTCCTTTTTGTCTTCCTCGATCCCCATATTGATCACTTCTGCAACCTCATCATTCGAGCTAATCCCTTCTTCTGACCGTTTTGCCATCTTTATGAATTCTTCAATGTCTTTTTCTTCCTCATTGGATTCAAGGTTGTATTCATCAACGGCCGTGAGGGAATCAATAAATGAGTTTTCAAAGTCCCTCTCCCAAGGTAAATCTTTAGTGGAAGGAGTATTCCTGGAAGAAAAAAGTCGGGAATATGAGAAGTGTAGGCAAGAGTCTTATTCATGAAAGAAAAGCTTAAACAAAGTAAAGAAATGAAAGAGAGAGAAAAGAAATGATGGAACCAAAAGGAAAACACCAGACAAAGTGCTACATTCTCATTCATGTCTCAAACAAAGTAAACATCAGTTCAAATTTAGTACAATAAGATAATTACTTCATGGAAATTACATCAACAAATCACCAATTATTGAGAACTTCATTGCTAGTAGGGAGATAGATGACATGGTTCTCGTCCAGTTCCTCTTCAAGTGTGCTGATAGTGAAGTAAGAGGAAAATGACTTTTCAGGACTGATAACTTCAGCAGCTACTGGGAAAGTCTCTGTCAGAAGGGGAAGATACTTTATCTCATCATCTTCTTCTTTCTTGTTCTTGAGAGTCATGAATTTCATCTTTTCTGCTAAGTAGGGTTGATACCCCAATCCATGCCTTCCTTCTCTCATAGCTGCTTCAATTGGTTGAGAGATCCTTTGAAGCTTAGGCCCTAGGCCTTTTCCTCTTTGATACTCATTCTTTTCCATGATGCGGATTGCTACTTCATTCACATTCTCCATTGGGGGCTCCCTTTTCTTGTTTTCTGGCTTCAACACCTCAAAATTGCGCAGTGAATCATCTTCCATTTGCTCTGTACTTTCTACATAAGGTATTACGGCGGGCTATGTCAGCATAATTTCCTCTTCACCACGGACAGTAATCACGGACCCATCTTGAATATATTTCAAACACTGATGCAAAGTCGATGGAACAACTCCTGCTTCATGAATCCAAGGCCTTCCTAGAAGCATGGTATAAGCTGGTTGGATCTCCATGACTTGAAAGAGGACAGAAAAACAACTAGGCCCTATTTCAAGGGGCAGAGTTATCGCCCCTAAGATTCCTCTTGCTGTCCCATCAAAGGCTTGTACAATCATTTCTCGTGGTGTCACATCCGCCATGCTTATGTTTAGTTGCTCGAGATTGGACATTGGAACCACATTCAACATCGAACCACCATCTACAAGCACCTTTGCAATCACAAACCCCTTACACTTTAGGGTAATGTGTAAGGCTTTGGTGCTACTGCGAGATTTCAAAACCACTTCATCTTCCGAGAAAGTAATCATGTTGACATGCCTTATTGGGTCCACCATATTTAGCACATTCTCCGGAGTGACATCATGCTTGACATAAGTTTCATTCAACACCTTCAATAATGCCTTACGATGCGACTCTGATGTCAAGACAAGCGATAAAAGAGATATCTTTGCCAGAGTTTTCTATACCTGTTCTACCACATCATATTCACTTTGCTTCATGATCTTCAGAAACTCTTCGTCTTCTTTTCCTTTTTCTTCATCCATAGTTTCCTTTTCTTTGGATTCCTTAATTATTTCTTCTTCGACAGGGCTGTAGCATCGCCCGCTTCTTGTAATGTCTCCAATTCTCACAATATTAGTAACTTGGGCCTTCGAGGTCTCTCCCACAACTCCAGCTAGTTCAACCTTCTGTTCATAATTCCATGGTACAGCATGTGTATCAACATAAGCAAAAGGAGTTGGCTTCTTCACCCTTACGATGACTCTTTCCGGGGTTGGGGCTGAAGCTTTGTTCATAGGTGGTACTCGGAGTACAACTTTTTCAACTACATTGACTTCCTCGGCAGCACCCCGTCTAGCTTTAATTACCCCTAAGGTGAGTAATCCCTAAACCCGGACTTTGAAATCCCAACAAGTTTTGAAGTCGTACCCCACTTGCCTATGATGATAGTCACACCTTAGATCTTCGGCATACCCCTTTTCTTCTCTTGGAATTCTTACTAGTGCAACAACGTTGTATCCCGCCTTCTTTAGTTCTTTGAAGATCTTCTGCATTGGCACTCGGAGTTCCAGTACCTTCCTGATTGGGGACCCTCTTACCTCCAAATTGTTCACCCGATTTCCATCATTATGGTTCAGGATTGTATTTTTAACAATATTAGGCCCGACCTCTTCTTCAAACCCTAGCTTCCTACAAGCAATCAACTTTCTCACTACCGTCTTAAAAGCTTCGCAATCCTCAATGGAATGTCCTGTGACATCCATGTGATACTTGCAAGTCTGATTTGGATTGTACCAAGTAGGAAATGGTGGTTCTAGGTGACGTACAGGGTTTCCTGCAATTAAGTAGCGGTCAAACAATTGTTGGAATAAATCCACATTAGAGATGGACAATCTCGGGAAGGGCGGTGGATTTGGATTTTGGAAACGTCCTTAGTTTTAAAAATTTGGGCGAGGCAGAGGATAGTTTGGACGGTTTTGTGGGGGTGCAGGCAGGTAACGGGCGTATGATGGGCGAGTAAGGTTATATGGTTGAGGGGTAGGAATATTGCTGATTTGATTTTGTGGGTAAGTGTTGGTTTGTGAGGATGATTGTAACGGGTAAAGTGAGGTTTGTGTCTGGTATGGAATATGTGGGTTAGGGTTATATGGTGCTTGGTACTGAGGATTAAAGTTCTGTTGGCATTGTACACAATTCGCCTCAACTTCTTTCTTCTTTGGTTGGAATCCTTTCCGGGATGCACTTCCTTCAACATCATTTATGGGAAGCTTTCCAGCTCTTGCTAAAAATTCAATCCTTTCACCGGCAGCGATCAAGTCGGAGAAATCTTTATAGGCTGCCCCAACCATGGCCGCTATAAAAGATGCTCCGAGGGTTTCTAAAAAATACGAGCGCATTTCAGATAAAGTCAACGGGGGTTGAACTTGTGCAGCCAAACTCCTCCACCTTTGGGCATATTGCTTGAAGGGCTCCTCATTTCTTTTCTGCATTGCAGTCAACTGATCACGACTCGGAGCTGCATCCAGGTTGAACTTGTACTGGTCCATGAATAAGTCAGCCAATTCCCTCCATCGCGAGATCTTGGAATGGTCAAATTGGAGATACCATTCTAAGGCGAGCCCAGTCAAACTCTCATGGAAAAAGCTGATAAGGAATTTGTCATCCTTGGACCAAATTGCCATCTTGGTGGCATAACTGATGAGGTGAAATCATGGATTCCCACTTCCATCGTATTTGGAAAAATCAGGAATCTTGAAGTCCTTGGGGATCACGACATCTGTGGCAGGACAGAGCTCTTCTATTTGAAGAGGGTCGTAGGTACTCGGACCTTTTATTGCTTTTATCTGTTCTTCCATTCTCTCCATCCATTCATCTTTCATCTTATCCTTACCATCCTGAACTCCCGCTGACTGACTGTGAGTAGATACATGAGATTGCTCCCATGTTGGTGCGGTATAACCCAGAACTTCATGATAGGCATTTTCAAAAAGGGGATATCCTTCTCCAATGGGAAGTGTTATTGGTGCCGTGTGATGTGTCTGATCGGGGCCAGATGTTCCCTGAATGAGACCTATGCTAATGTTTGAAAGCATTGGTGTTGTTACCACGGAAGAGATCCATTGCCTACCAGGTTCATCTGCATCTCTGTTCGCACTGAGCATGCTGAGAGATTCCCTCATGTCCTACAGTATGGCTTCTAATCTTGCTTGGGTTTCAGTCATTTCACTTATTCTTCCCCTCACTTCATCTATTTCAGAGCTTAAGTTTCTTCCTTCCTCAGACATGTTGGCAACCATCCTGCTCCGAGATCTGGTATTGTGAACTCGGGTTTGATTGGTATCACCTTTCCTAGGTCGTGCAATGGTTCCTGGATTCTCAGAAGTATGTGACTCTGTAAAGCATTCAAGAATCTCATTAGTAAACCCAAAAAATTTTGTGTGTGTGTGCATGCATGTGCAAGTTAACACCCTTTGTTTGATCGCAAGAGTGCGCTTAGGAAGACTGTCGTATACACTTATAGCAAAACTACTCATCCTGCAATCAAATCTAGTGGTATGGTTCCCTCTAGCTTGAATGCAGTTAGTGTCAAGTCCAAGGGAGAATCTACTCCTCGATAGACCACACCCGTACTAGCAACGTCCTTATTTTTATGCAGAAAACACGTCGTTTTTAGGGTAAAAATATAGTTGATGACGTATCTAAGGGAGAACGCACTCCTCGATAGATATCATCAAAAAAAGCTCGGCAAACATTGATGAAAACTTCCATTCCATTATAAATATTTCGATACAAATCATGAGTCTTTGATCAAAATAAAAGAAACACATTGATAGCTTCTATCTCTCTCCGAGGTCCATAAAGCACTAGGTTAAGAGTCTCATCTTCTTTTTCCTGAACCCTATGGCAAGTTTCCCAAAATGATTGAAGAACTCGGTCACCTTTGGTGGTATCTGAAGGAAATGGTCCATACGAATGTGGATGGATGCTTCTTCAAATCGCTCCACCAGCTGGGAAGTGTGATATTGGAGCTTATCCATCATGTCCTAATATTTTATTTTCCATGCTTCCTTTTCATTCATTACATCCTTCACTACCAATTTCCATCCCTTTACCCATTCTGTATGACGTTGAGCTTCAACTCTTTTAGTGTCCTTTATTTTGGCTCTGAGCCAATTTTCTCTCGTGTTGGCCTCTGCTAGTAGCTCGCAATACTTGGCTGCTTCGTTCCATCCTCCATCAGAGTACAGTTCTGTTTGGGTCGAGGATTCTTGCAGGGATTCAACTCTCTCTTCTAGTATATGTATTGTTTCATCATGAACCCCTACATTTGTCTTGAGCTCTTTTTTATTCCTTTGAAGTTTGACAAGCATCTTCTCTTGATATTCTATCTTTGCCAGTAGCTCTTGAATTTCTGCTTCTTTTTCTTTTTTTGCCCTTTTTGCACGACTCGGGGCTTCGTAGGCCTCGGCACATTCGTCTTTCAAATGCTCAATCTGTAAACTTAGCTTCTGCACTTGGCTTCAGAGCGTGACGATAGTTACTTCGGCAGCTTGGTTCTTCTCATCCAAAACCCTCATCTGAGCTTTTGAAATTTTGATTTCTTTCAACATTTGATCTTCGGTGAGAGGATTATTTTTACTACGGAGAGGGGATGCAGGTCTTGGGGGGTAACCTCTTCTTGCTTCTCTCCATACTTCATATCTTTTCTTGTGAGCTATGTGATAGTGTGATTTTACATCATGTTTCCTGTACACTTTTGCATGCATTTTTCATATAGATTAGGCATTCTTTACTTGATTTTAGTTAGTTTTTCCCTTGGAACGGGTGAAGCGGTTTCTTGGTGTTGTTTTGCAGGAATCAATGAAAAATCTGGTTAACTTAGAGTCAAGGGAATGAAGAAATAGTGGAGAATGCAATTCTGGGAATGCTCGCCCCGCGAGAGGTTACTCGCCTCGCGAGACTGAAGACAGCTAGGAACAGCAGAATGTCATCCTTTGTCTCGCCCCGCGAGCCTGAAGGCTGACTGTGCCAGAGAATGCAACCATTTCCGTCTCGCTGCGCGAACCATGTCTCGCCTCGCGAGCCTGAGGATCAGAAGCCATCACGCCCAGGCCCTGATACTCATCACGGGTGTATTTGAGAAGACCCTTAGTGTCTCGCCTCGCGAGAGATCAATTCTCTGAACACCAGATTTTTAATATTCGCCTCGCGAGCTACGTCTCGCCCTGCGAGCGCGCGAAACCCATAACCCCCTGTTATAAGCTGTTTTAGGGCAAAATTGTTGGGGGATTGGATTGGGAAGAAAGGAGGCGACCAAAAAACCCTAGAAGGCTCAATTTTTGCTGCTGTGGTGGCTGGGTGCATCTTTCCATGGAGTTCTTCCCTTCCTTCATCTTAGTATCTTTTCTTTTCCCTTTTACTTTGATGATGTGTAGCTAAACTCCCATTGTTGGGGTTAGGGTAGCTATTTCTGAATTCTCATGTATTTGAATTGATCTTGTAATATGGTTTCTACTTCTTTATTGAGTGATTGATTTTCTGTGCTTAATGCTTGTTGTGGCTAGCACCCCCATGACTTGATTAGTGTCTTGATATACAATTGGAAAATTCGTATTAGAACCAGAACTGAAATTAATCACCTAGAAAACCTTGTATCTAGGAATGGAACTAGGTTTATTAGCAATTGTGTAATCCCTAATCATCATGCAAATTCATTAATCTAGGCCACCTAAGGAATTAGGGTCTATTAGTGGATTTAGGCTCTTGTCATCTGAGGAATCGGGGCTTGAGTAATTTAGTGGATTGATTGTCATTTGATGTAGAAACTGTTTATTAGTTATTTCATTGCATGGGGATGAAGTTTAGTGAACCTAATCCCAACATCTTTTATCATATTTGAAAACCATCTTTTATTGCCTTCCAAGTGTTTGAGAAAATTACAAAAAGAGTTTGTTTTTCCTATTCTGTTTATTTTTACTTTTGTGGGCTTGATAATTAGTATAGAACTATCTTCAATCCAAGAATCGCTTAGATAGTAGTTGAATTGGTACGTGCTAGTACTTGTCGCAGTCCTCGTGGGAACGATAAAACGGTCTCACCACCGTATTACTTGCACGACTGGGTATACTTGCCCAGATTCATCCACAAGTTTTTGGCGCCGTTGTCGGGGACTGCATCTCAATATTAGCATATCCATTTCGGTTACTAATTTAGGCAAAAAAAATTCTGTTATAATCTGTTTTCTATCATAATTTTTTTCTGTTTTGTTTTGCTGTCATTTTTTTTTTTCTGGTGTGTTTGCTGTTTGTGTGCTAACAGTTACTGCTAACACTCTTGTTTGCTAGACTGTTTGTGTATGTGAGGTACTATCCCAGCTGACCAACTCCTCTACGATCCCGAAATTGAAAGAACAGCTAGAGGAAATAGGAGGCAAGCAAGAGAGCAGAGACTGTTAGAACAACAAGGAGAAGAACAAGAGACTTCCACCTCTCAAGTTTGTCAAGAAGAACTCAGGATGGCGGGCAATGGTGAAATCAAGCCAAATATCATCAATATGGTTTCACAAAATCAGTTTGCTGGGTTGGAGAAGGAAGATCCTAACAGTCATGTTTCCAATTTCCTAGAGTTGTGCGATACGGTGAAGATAAATGGTGCCTCCGATGATGCAATTCGCCTGAGGTTGTTTCCTTTCTCTCTAAGAGATAGAGCCAAGTCTTGGCTCCAATCACAACCAAGGGGGAGCTTCACTACATGGGATAACTTAGAGGAAAAATTTCTGGCAAGGTTCTTCCCCACCTCAAGATTTGTGAAGACAAGGGGTGACATCATAAGCTTTGCTCAACAAGAAGGTGAGACTTTGCATGACACCTGGGACGGGTTCAAAGGCTTACTCCAAAGATGTCCAAATCATGGGTTTGATGATCTTACTCAGATTCAAACATTCTGCAATGGACTGAGGCCGTCAACCAGGTATATGTTGGATGCCTCAGCTGGAGGATCCATGAACACAAAGACAACAGAGGAAGCATTGGTTTTGATAGAAGCTATGGCATCTAATGACTATTCGATGCATCATGATCGGGGTCGACCCACATCAAGAAGGGGAGTGTTGGAGTTAGATTCGCAATCTGCACTTTTGGCTCAGAATAAACTCATGACACAACAACTGGAGTCCATTACCAAGCAACTCGCTCAACTCCCACAACAACTCCAAACTGTTCAAAGGACAACCATGCCACCCCAACAGGTAATGCGATGTGATTTTTGTGGAGGTGATCATGATAATGGAAGATGTGAGGCACCGCCTAGTTCCCATGAGGAAGCTAATTATATGGGGAACTTTGGGCGGCCAGGCAACAACCAATACTCCAACAACTACAACCAAGGATGGAGGAATCAACCGAGTTTTGGTTGGAAACAAGATGCCGGACAAGCAAGCAAGCCTCAACCCACACCACCGCCTCAAGACCTGACTTCTATCTTGGAGAACACCCTCAATCAGTTCATGCAGATGTCCATGTCAAACCAGAAAAACATTGATGCTTCTATAAAGAACTTGGAGGTTCAAGTTGGACAGATTGCAAAGCAACTAGCTGAGCAATCTAGCAGCAGTTTTTCAGGTAACACTCAAACTAATACTAAAGATCATTGCAAGACTATTGTTTTGAGGAGTGGCAAACGCCTTGAGGAAGAGAGCGGTGAGCCTTTGGTGAAGAATCAGAGAGTTGATGAAGAAACAGAGGTGAATGCTGAAAAAACTGATTTGCGTAAGGAAAAAGGCAAAGAGGTTGTAGTTGAGGTGGAAGAAAAAGACGGTGAAAAAGACAAGAGGGAGAAGCTAGTGGATGAGAATTCAATTTTGAGGAGAACTAAGAGTCAGATTTTGAAAGATGGAGACAAGCCTCAAATGATCCCCTCTTATGTGAAGTTGCCCTATCCTTACTTGAGCAAGATAAAGGAGAAAGAAGAACAGCTTGCCAAGTTCCTTGACATCTTCAAGAGGCTATAGATCAACATACCCTTTGCTGAAGCACTAGAGCAGATGCCCACTTATGCAAAATTCATGAAGGAGTTGCTCACAAAGAAAAGAAAGTTTAAAGAAGGCGAGAATGTTGCCTTAACTGAAGAGTGTAGTGCAATACTTCAGAGGAAGCTACCTCCAAAGCTTAAAGATCCTGGTAATTTTACAATCCCTTGCACTATTGGGAGTGTTGCCATTGGGAAGTCCTTATGTGACTTGGGAGCGAGTATCAATTTGATGCCGCTTTCAATTTTGAACCAGCTTGGAGGTGGAGAGGTGAAGCCAACAAGGATGGCATTACAACTAGCAGATAGATCCATCAAGCATCCTTATGGTATTCTGGAAGACGTCTTGGTTAAAGTGGACAAGTTTATCTTCCCAGCAGATTTTGTGATATTAGACATGGAGGAGGATGCTGAAGTTCCACTTATATTGGGGAGACCCTTTCTTGCAACCGGTCGTGCGTTGATAGACGTACAAAAGGGCCAGATTCGACTCAGTACAAGATGAAGAGGTTAATTTCAATGTGTTTGAAGCCATGCATCGCCCGAGTGATGAAGAGAATTGCTTCCGCATGGATATTGTGGATGTAGTGGCCAATGAGGTCCTTGCACAGCAGCACCATTCCTCTACTCTTGAGAAGGTGATTATGAACTCTATTGAAAATCTTGATGAAGAAGAGGAGAAGGACTTAGAAGACTGTTTGTGTGATTTGGAAGCCCAACCCAAGCAACTTGCTGTGAACACTGAAAAAGAAGAACTCAAGAAAGATGAAGTCCAAGAGAAGCTCGAGTTGGAGCTTAAACCTTTACCTCCCCACTTGAAGTATGTATTTTTGGTGAAAATGACGAAGACCCTGTCACAGTGAGCAATTTACTTTCCAAATTAGAAGAGGAGAAACTTGTAAGGGTGCTTCGAGAGCATAAGACAACCATTGGATGGTCCATCTCAGATTTGAAAGGTATTAGCCCCACGTTTTGTATGCACAAAATCATGATGGAGGCTGAATTTAAATAGGTGGTCCAACCGCAGAGGAGGCTCAATCCTACTATGAAAGATGTGGTGAATAAGGAGGTGCTGAAACTCCTTGAAGCTGGAATGATATATCCGATTTCCGATAGTGCTTGGATGAGTCCGGTGCAAGTGGTTCCAAAGAAAGGTGGCATGACCGTTGTGCACAACGAGAAGAATGAGTTGATTCCAACTAGAACGGTCACCGGTTGGCGGATGTGTATAGATTACCGGAAGCTTAATCAAGCTACTAGGAAGTATCACTTACCACTTCCATTCATGGACCAGATGTTGGAGAGGTTGGTCGGGCAATCTTACTACTGTTTCTTGGATGGTTATTCGGGTTATAATCAAATTGCGGTTAACCCGAAAGACCAAGAAAAAACTGCTTTCACATGCCCGTTTGGAGTTTTTGACTATCGGAAGAAGCCTTTCGGTCTTTGCAATGCACCTGCGACATTTCAAAGGTGCATGCTTTCCATTTTTCCGATATGGTAGAAAAATATATTGAGGTTTTCATGGATGATTTTTCTGTTTTTGGTTCCTCTTATGATAACTGTTTATCTAACCTTGCTGCTGTGTTAAAGAGGTGCATGGACACCAATTTAGTCTTAAATTGGGAGAAGTGTCATTTTATGGTGCAGGAAGGCATTGTGCTTGGGCACAAAATTTCAGCAAAGGGGATCGAAGTGGATAAATCAAAGATTGATGTGATTGCAAAACTACCTCCACCAATGAATGTCAAGGGTGTGAGGAGTTTCCTTGGGCATGCAGGCTTTTACCGGCGGTTCATCAAGGACTTTTCAAAGATAGCCAAGCCATTGTGTGGCCTTTTGAACAAGGACACTCCATTTCTGTAAGGTGGATTCTATTGTTGCAGGAATTTGACTTAGTCATTAAGGACAAAAAGGGTAGCGAGAATGTGGTGGCTGACCACTTGTCCCGGTTGGTGAATGAAGAGGTGGCTGCCAAAGAAAAAGACATTCGGGATGAGTTCCCGGATGAGGCCTTATTTATGGTGCATGAAAGACCATGGTTTGCCGACATGGCAAACTTCAAGGCAGCCAACATTGTCCCGGAGCACCTCACTTGGCAACAAAGAAAAAAGTTCTTCCGGGATGCCAACTATTTCATGTGGGATGATCCATTTCTTTTCAAGGTTGGACCAGATGGCTTATGGAGGAGGTGCGTTAGTCAAGAGGAAGCAAGGAAAGTTTTGTGGCATTGTCATAACTCTCCATATGGTGGACATTACAATGGGGATTGGACAGCTGCAAATGTCCTCCAATCTGGGTTCTTTTGGCCCTCAATATTCAAGGACTCTTTCAATCATGTGAAGAGTTGTGACAAATGCCAGAGGATCGGGAACATTTCAAGGAGGGATGAGATGCCACTGCAGAATATATTGGAAGTTGAGGTATTTGACTGTTGGGGCATTTATTTTATGGGTCCACTTCCACCTTCATTCTCCAATGAATATATCTTGGTGGCGGTGGACTATGTCTCTAAATGGGTGGAGGCCATTGCAACTCCAAAGAATGATGCCCAAACAGTGATCAAGTTCATTAAGAAGAATATCTTTGCCCGGTTTGGTGTCCCAAGGGTTCTTATAAGTGATGGAGGATCTCACTTCTGCAACTCAGAACTGGGAAATGTGCTGGCCAAGTATGATGTGAGGCACAAGGTGGCATCCCCCTATCATCCGCAAACAAATGGGCAAGCGGAGGTTTCTAACCGAGAGATTAAAAGAATTCTGGAAAAGACTGTGGCCACTTCAAGAAGAGATTGGGCAAAGAAGTTGGACGATGCCTTGTGGGCCTACCAGACTGCACTGAAAACTTCTGTGGGGTTATCCCCGTTTCAGACGGTCTATGGAAGGGCATGTCACTTGACCGTAGAGTTGGAGCATCAAGCCTTTTGGGCGTTGAAGTTCTTGAATTTTGATGCCACTCTGGCGGGTGAGAAAAGAGTGAATCAGCTGCATGAGTTAGAGGAGATGCGCCTGAATGCATATGAGAATGGAGCCATTTACAAGCAGCGAGTCAAGACCTACCACGACAAGAAGAGCGTGATGAAAACATTTCGGCCGGGACAACAAGTTTTACTGTTCAATTCCCGACTGAGATTGTTTCCGGGCAAGTTGAAGTCTAAATGGTCGGGACCGTTCATTGTCAAGGAAGCCGCACCTCATGGAGCTGTGGAAGTGGAGGATCCTACTTCAAAAAGGACCTTCAAAGTCAATGGCCAAAGACTTAAGGCCTACTTGGGTGGTGACTTCGAGAGATTGATCTCGGCAGTGCACCTTCATGATCTTTGAGGTCATCTACCCGTCAAGCTAGTGACGTTAAAGAAACGCTTATTGGGAGGCAACCCAAATTTTCTTAACCCTTCTCTTTAGTTAGATTTTGTTTTTGATTTTAACCTCTTGAATAATTTGAGAAGATCAAGAGAAAAATATCATAGATTAATAGGTTTGTTAAGTGTTTTCAGGGAAGGAGGAAGGAGAAGCATCAGGCCGTGACCCAATTTTCATGCAATTCCTCTTGACTAGACATGTGAGCCAGCACCCGTTACCGCTTCGGTAAGTCGTTCCAATTTTTCTTTCTTCTCTCCATCTTGATTGCTTACATTGGGGACAATGTAAATTCTTAAGCTTGGGGTAGAGGTATTTTTGCATCTTTCATGTTGCATTCATATAGTTTTGCATGATAGCTTTACATGATCACACAATTAGATTGCCCTTGCTTAGATTTTGTATCCAATTGTGAGAACTGAGTGCCAAATAAATTGTGATAGTGAATTGTTGAACCCAATTTTTTCATTCTTGTGATAAGGCTGGAAATGTAAATGCTTGAGATGATCTGTGATAGTTGATAATTAGCATGTGATTTCGTAGATTTGTGTTTCTCATTGATTGTTGAACTACTAAATGTGAGAATTTTGAGCCAAAAAGGGGTACTCACTAAATCTACCCCATTCTTTGTGATAGAGTGTTATTCCTCTTGGATTGTATTTCTCCAGAACTTGACTTGAAACTGTTTTGAAGCTTGAAAATTTTTGAAAACATTTTTGAAAATGATCGAGGCACTAGGTATTTTTTTTCCGGCCTTCTGAGTTTTGATTGATGAAATGCTACCCCTTAGTTGCCCAATTTTGAGCTTGAAAGAATAAAATACTTTTCTTGGTCCCTTGAAAATTTTTGATGAATGATGCTTATGAAAGACCTTCTAAAGTATTGCACAAAAAGGGTAAAAAGGTAGTTGAAAAAAAATATGGGATGAGAAAATCAGAAAAATATTTCTCTTGAGCTGAAAATCTTCCCTTCTCCAAATAAAAGAAAAACAAAAGAAAAAGAAAACAAAAATATAGAGAAGGGGATGACAAAAAGAAATGAGAAATAAAACAAAAGAAAGGAAGAAAGGTGGAAAAATAAATCAAAAACCCAAAAAGGTATTTTAGAAGGTCATGCTTTGCAATGCTGGATAGTTTGTATAGCCTTTTGAAATTTCCTTTTCTCGATTTCCCCACCTAACGATTAATCCCATGGCCCCGTTACAACCAAAGCAAAAGACCTCTTGATTCTTAATTGTTTTCATTAATAAAGTAGAGATTTGGTTGATAGTCAAGCCTATGGTAGAATTCATTCCTTGAGGAAAATGGAGCGAATTGTCTTATATCCCTAACACTTGAGTGAGGTGAGAAAGAGAGCCAAGCAAATGAACAAGCTTGGGGTGATCTTCAGGTGAGATAGAGTGCCCTAATCGGTGAGAATATGAGTCTAGGAAACCTAAGCCTCTAATTGGACTTGAAACTGATTGTCTCTTGCTGATTTATTTGAGTTGCCTGTTACTTGGATTATGTACTCGGGTTCTTGGTTCACTATCCGTGGTCTGTTTGTCTTTATCTTCTGGCCTTAGTGATTGCTTGAGGACAAGCAATTGAATAAGCTTGGGGTGAGTTGATAGTGTGATTTTACATCATGTTTCCTGTACACTTTTGCATGCATTTTTCATATAGATTAGGCATTCTTTACTTGATTTTATTTAGTTTTTCCCTTGGAACGGGTGAAGCGGTTTCTTGGTGTTGTTTTGCAGGAATCAATGAAAAATCTGGTTAACTTAGAGTCAAGGGAATGAAGAAACAGTGGAGAATGCAATTCTGGGAATGCTCGCCCCGCGAGAGGTTACTCGCCTCGCGAGACTGAAGATAGCTAGGAACAGCAGAATGTCATCCTTTCTATCTCGCCCCACGAATCACACCTCGCCCCGCGAGCCTGAAGGCTGACTGTGCCAGAGAATGCAACCATTTCTGTCTCACGGCACGAACCATGTCTCGCCTCGCGAGCCTGAGGACCAGAAGCCATCACGCCCAGGCCCTGATACTCATCACGGGTGTATTTGAGAAGACCCTTAGTGTCTCGCCTCGCGAGCCACTCTCGCCTCGCGAGAGATCAATTCTCTGAAGACCAGATTTTTAATATTCGCCTCACGAGCTACGTCTCGCCCCGCGAGCGCGCGAAACCCAGAACCCCCTGTTATAAGCTGTTTTAGGGCAAAATTGTTAGGGGATTGGATTGGGAAGAAAGGAGGCGACCAAAAAACCCTAGAAGACGCAATTTCTGCTGCTGTGGTGGCTGGGTGCATCCTTCCATGGAGTTCTTCCCTTCCTTCATCTTAGTATCTTTTCTTTTCCCTTTTACTTTGATGATGTGTAGCTAAACTCCCATTGTTGGCGTTAGGGTAGCTATTTCTGAATTCTCATGTATATGACTTGATCTTGTAATATGGTTTCTACTTCTTTATTGAGTGATTGATTTTTCTGTGCTTAATGCTTGTTGTGGCTAGCACCCCCATGACTTGATTAGTGTTTTGATATGCAATTGGAAAATTCGTATTAGAACCGGAACTGAAATTAATCACCTAGTAAACCTTGTATCTAGGAATGGAACTAGGTTTATTAGCAATTGCGTAATCCCTAATCATCATGCAAATTCATTAATCTAGGCCACCTAAGGAATTAGGGTCTATTAGTGGATTTAGGCTCTTGTCATCTGAGGAATCGGGGCTTGAGTAATTTAGTGGATTGATTGTCATATTTGATGTAGAAACTGTTTATTAGTCATTTCATTGCATGGGGATGAAGTTTAGTGAACCTAATCCCAACATCTTTTATCATATTTGAAAACCATCTTTTATTGCCTTCCAAGTGTTTGAGAAAATTACAAAAAGAGTTTGTTTTTCCTATTCTGTTTATTTTTACTTTTGTGGGCTTGATAATTAGTATAGAACTATCTTCAATCCAAGAATCGCTTAGATAGTAGTTGAATTGGTACGTGCTAGTACTTGTCGCGGTCCTCGTGGGAATGATAAAACGGTTTCACCACCGTATTACTTGCACCACTAGGTATACTTGCCCAGATTCGTCAACACTATGATTCGCCTTCCTAATTCCTCAGGTCCTTTCATACGAACATCATTCCATGCTGACCTTACTGCTATTGTTTGACTCTTGATGCTTTCACTCTCTTGGTATAGGAAGAATACCCCACCGAGCAGCTCTTCGGGGAGTTCATCCCGTGTCCACTTGAGATGACGCATCACCAAAGCTGGTGAATATGATACATAACCTCTGAGACCCATTAATGGAACATTTGAAAAACTTCCACAGCTAAATACAACTGAATCTCCATTGTACCATGGGTACATCCAACTAAATGACTATGGGTCGATCTGGTCAAACTCTTGCTTCCATTCATATAGCTTACGTGGATTTAGTTGCATGCGAGCGAATCCTTTCAACGGGTCATCTGTTCTATCAATTTTATTGCGAGCGTACAAGTGATTCATGATCCAGACATACAACATTGATGCACAACATCGCAGTTTCCCTTATTGATTCTGATGACAAACCTGTAGGGAGAGGAAAGTTTCAGCTAAGATAGCAGGGACCGGGTTCACACCATATTCTTCAACCCTATAGAAAACATCCATGACCGACCGATCAATCAGATATGGTACAAAAGGGAAGAGCACCAACCCATATATCATGAGGGCTAGTACTTTGCATCGTTGTTGCTGGGCCAGCTTGTTGAGATACACTTCCAAAAATCGCCTCTTCAATCCTTTGGTGGTTCCTTTTTCCGCTTTCGCTAGCTGTTCCGGTTGAAGCTCCAATAGACTCACTATCTTCCAATCTGTTACATATTGGCCATAACACATGTAGACACGGGTCTTCTTTTGAATTGGCAGTCTTAGCATATAAGCATACTCTTCTATGGTCGGAGTGATGTCTACGTCAGGCAATTCAAAACACCTCAAAGTTGAATTCCAATATTGGGCCAACACACTCAGAGCAGGGGCTTCCACTGGAACACGCAATAGGTCCAATATTCTACCATACTTGATGACAAAGTCTGAGCGTGCTTTTTCTGACATTTGCTGGCTGAGTTCACATAAAATCTTCACGTCATTGAGTGTCACATCGATCTTGATACTTTTCTTGGAACAACTCGCATTGCTAGTACTCTTTTCGAAACCAAACATTTCCATTTTCTTGCTATAAGATGAATACTAAAGTCTTCAAACAAAGAGACACAAGCGAAAAAACAAAAAAGGAGTATAGTGAAGCAAATATATCTTGCATAATTCATGTTGTATGAGACCCAATGGGGTTGAAAACCCTGACGGGTATGCTGCCAATGCATCACCTTCATTATGACATATCGCCTATTTAGATGTGCAGTAATATTCAAATATGTCATTCAAGTTTGAGGCAGCAATGTGACGCCCCTAGTTTTGTGAATATTCACAATGAACATGCATGACAATTTATGCTTAAGTTGATAGAAAGAGGAAAGAAAAGCACGCCCCATTTTGTACCAGATCTGGGTTGGTGCTCTTTCCTTTTGTACCAGATTTGATTGATCAGTCAGCCATGGATGTTTTCTATAGGGTCAAAGAATATGGTGTGAACCCGGTCCCTGCTATCTTAGCTGAAACTTTCCTCTCCCTACAGGTTTGTCATCATAATCAACAAGGGAAACTGTGGTGTTGTGCATCAATATTGTATGTTTAGATCATGACTCACTTGTACGCTCGTGATAAAATTGATAGAATAGCTGACCCGCTGAAAGTATTCGCTCGCATGCAACTAAAGCCACCTAACCTATATGAATGGAAACAAGAGTTTGATCAGATCGATCCACGGTCATTTAGTTGGATGTGTCCATGGTATAATGGAGATTCAATTGTATTCAGATGTGAAAGTTTTTCAAATGTTCCATTGATGGGTCCCAGAGGTTGTGTATCATACTCACCAGCTTTGGTGATGCGTCAGCTCAAGTGGACACAAGATGAACCCCCCGAAGAGCTGCTCGATGGGATATTCTTCCTATACCAAGAAAGTGAAAGCATCAAGAGTAAAACGATAACAGTAGGGTAAGCATGGAATGATGTTCATATAAAAGGACCAGAGGAATTAGGAAGGCGAATCATAGCTCACACAAAAAGATATGAAGTATGGAGAGAAGCAAGAAGAGGTTTCCCTCCAAGCCCTGCACCCCCTCTCCATGAGGAAAATAATCCTCTTGCCGAAGATCAAATGTTGAAAGAAATCGAAATTTTAAAAGCTCAGATGAGGGTTTTGGATGAGAAGAACCAAGTTGCCGAAGTAATTATTGTCACGCTCCGAAACCGAGTGCAGAAGCTGAGTTTACAGATTGAGCATTTGAAAGACGAATGCGCTGATGCCCACGAAGCCCCGAGTCGCGCAAAAAGGGTAAGAAAAGACAAAGAAGCAGAAATTCAAGAGCTGCTGGCAAAGATAGGATACCAAGAGAAGTTGCTTGTCAAAATTCAAAGGAAGAAAATAGAGCTCGAGACAAATGTAGGGGTTCATGTTGAAACAATACATATACTAAAAGAGAGAGTTGAATCCCTGCAAGAATCCTTGGCCCAAACAGAAGCGTACTCTGATTGAGGATGGAACGAAGCAGCCAAGTATCGCGAGCTACTAGCAGAAGCCAACATGAGAGAAAATTAGCTCAGAACCAAGATAAAAGACTTTGAAAGAGTTAAAGCTCAACGTCACGCAGAATGGGTAAAGGGATGGAAATTGGAAGTGAAAGATGTGATGAATGAAAAGGAAGCATGGAAAAGAAAATACGAGGACATGATGGATAAGCTCCAATATCACACTTCCCGGCTGGTAGAGCGATTTGAAGAGGCATCCATCCACATTCGTATGAACCATTTCCTTCAGCTACCACCAAAGGTGACCGAGTTCTTCAATCATTTTGGGAAACTCGCTAGAGGGTTCAGGAAAAAGAAGATGAGGCTCTTAACATAGAACTTTGTAAACCTCGGAGAAGGATGTAAACCATCAATGTACTTCTTTTATTTTGATCAAAGACTCATGATTTGTATCGAAATATTTATAATGAAATGGAAGTTTTCATCCATGTCTATCGAGCGTTTTTTAGATGATATCTATCGAGGAGTACATTCTCCCTTAGATACGTCATCAACTATATTTTTACCCTAAAAACGACGTGTTTTTTGCATAAAAATGAGGACGTTGCTAGTACGGGTGTGGTCTATCGAGGAGTAGATTCTCCCTTGGACTTGACACCAACTGCATTCAAGCTAGAGGGAACCATACCACTAGATTTGATTGCAGGATGAGTTTTCTTACTATAGGTGTATATGACGGACTTCCTAAGAGTACCCTCACGATCGAACAAAGGATGTTATCTTGCACATGCATACATAGACACACACAAAAAGTTTGGATTCACTAATGAGATTCTTAAATGCTTTACAGAGTCACTTATTTCTGAGAGTTCGGGAACCATTGCACGACCTAGGAAAGGTAACACCAATCAAACCCGAGTTCACAATACCAAATCTCGGACCAGGATGGCTGCCAATGCGTCTGAGGAAGGAAGAAACTTAAGCTCTGAGATAGATGAGGTGAGGGGAAGAATAAGTGAGATGACTGAAACCCAAGCTAGATTAGAAGTCATACCACAGGATATGAGGGAATCTCTCAGCATGCTTAGCACGAACAGAGATACAATTGAACATGGTAGGCAACGAATTTCTTCTGTGGAAACAGCACCGATGTTTTCAAACATTAGCACGGGTCTCATTCAGGGAGTATCTGGCCCCGACCAGACACATCACACGGCACCAATAACACTTCCCATTGGAGAAGGATACCCCCCCTTTTGAAAATGCCTATCATGAAGTCCCGGGCTATACCGCACCGACATGGGAGCAACCACATGTGTCTACTCACAGTCAGTCAGCGGGAGTTCAGACTGGTAAGGATAAGATGAGAGATGAATGGATGGAGAAAATGGAAGAACAGATAAAAGCAATAAAAGTCCCGAGTACCTACGGCCCTCTCCAGATAGAGGAACTCTGTCCCGCCACAGACGTCGTGATCCCCAAGGACTTCAAGATTCCAGATTTTTCCAAATATGATGGAAGTGGGAACCCACGATTTCACCTCATTAGTTACGCCACCAAGATGGCAATTTGGTCCAAGGATGACAAATTCCTTATCAACTTTTTCCACGAAAGTTTGACTGGCCTCACCTTAGAATGGTACCTCCAATTGGACCATTCCAAGATCTCGCGATGGACGGAATTGACTGACTTATTCATGGACTAGTACAAATTCATCCTGGATGCAGCTCCGAGTCGTGAACAGTTGACTACAATGCATAAGAGAAGTGAGGAGCCCTTCAAGCAATATGCCCAAAGGTGGAGGAGTTTGGCTGCACAAGTTCAGCCCCCGTTGACTTTATCTGAAATGTGCTCATACTTTTTAGGAACCCTCGGAGCACCTTTTATAGGGGCCATGGCTGGGGCGGCCTATAAAGATTTCTCAGACTTGATCGCCGCCGCCGAAAGGATTGAATTTTTTGCAAGAACTGGAAAGCTCCCCGTGAATGATGGTGAGGGAAGTGCATCCCGGAAAGGATTTCAACCAAAGAAGAAGGAAGTTGAGGCGAATTATGTACAACGCCAGCGGAACTTTAATCCTCAGTACCAAGAACCATATAACCATAACCCACATATCCCATACCAGACACAAACCCCGCTTTACCCGCAAAACCAAATCAGCAATATTCCTACCCCTCAACCATATAACCTTGCCCGCCCATCATACACCTGTTACCCGTCTGCACCCCCACAAAATCGTCTGAATTATCCTCCACCTCGCCCAAATTTCCAAAACCAAGGATGTTTCCAAAATCCAAATCTGCCGCCCTTCCCGAAATTGTCCATCTCAAATGCGGATTTATTCCAACAATTGTTTGATCGCCACTTGATTGCCGGAAACCCTGTACGTCCCTTAGAACCACCATTTCCTGCTTGGTACAATCCAAATCAGACTTGCAAGTATCACATGGATGTCACAGGACATTCTATTGAGGATTGCGAAGCTTTTAAGACGATAGTGAGAAAGTTGATTGCTTGTGGGAAGCTAGGGTTCGAAGAAGAGGTCGGGCCTAATATCATTAAGAATCCAATCCCGAATCATAATTATGGAAATTGAGTGAACAATTTGGAGGTAAGAGGGTCCCCAATCAGGAAGGTACTAGAACTACGAGTGCCAATGCAGAAGATTTTCTAAGAACTAAAGAAGGCGGGATACAACATTGTTGCACCAGCAAGAATCCCAAGAGAATAAAGGAGGTATGCCGAGGATCTAAGGTGTGACTATCATCATGGGCAAGTGGGGCACGACATCGAGACTTGTTGGGATTTCAAAGTCCGGGTGCAGAGATTACTCACCTTGGGGGTGATTCAAGCCAGACGAGGTGTCGTAGAGGAAGTCAATGTAGTTGAAAAAGTTGTACTCTGAGTACCACCCATGAACAAACCTTCAGCCCCAGAAAGAGTCATCGTAAGGGTGAAGAAGCCAACTCCTTTTGCTTATGTTGATACACATGTTGTACCATGGAATTATGAACAGAAGGTTGAACTAGCTGGAGCTGTGGGAGAGACCTCAAAGGCCCAAGTCACTAATATTGTGAGAATTGGAGGCATTACAAGGAGCGGGCGATGCTACACCCCTGTTGAAGAAAAAATGATGAAGGAATCCAAAGAAGAGGAAACTATGGATGAGGGAAAAGGGAAAGAAGAAGAAAAGTTTTTGAAGATCATGAAGCAAAGTGAATATGATGTGGTAGAACAGTTAAAGAAAACTCCGGCAAGGATATCTCTTTTATCGCTTGTCTTGACATCAGAGTAGCATCGTAAAGCATTATTGAAGGTGTTGAATGAAGCGTATGTCAAACCTGACGTCACTCCGAAAAATGTGATTAATATGGTGGACCCAATCAGGCATGTCAACATGATTACTTTCTCGGAAGGTGAAGTGGCCTCGAAATCCCGCAATAGCACCAAAGACTTACACATTACCCTAAAGTGTAAAGGGTTTGTGATTGCAAAGGTGCTTGTAGATGGTGGTTCGGCATTGAATGTGGTTCCAATGTCCACCCTCGAGTAGCTAAATATAAGCATGGCGGATTTGACACCACAAGAAATGATTGTACGAGCCTTTGATGGGACGGCAACAGGAATCTTAGGAGAGATAACTCTGTCCTTTGAAATAGGGCCTAGTTGTTTTTCTGTCCTCTTTCAGGTCATGGAAATCCAACCAGCTTATACTATGCTTCTGGGGAGGCCTTGGATTCACGAAGCAGGGGTTGTTCCATCGACTCTGCATCAGTGTTTGAAGTATATCCAAGATGTGTCCGTGATTACTGTCCGTGGTGAAGAAGAAATTATGCTGACAAAGCCCGCCGCGATACCTTATGTAGAAAGTACAGAGAAAATGGAAGATGATTCGCTGCGTAGTTTTGAGGTATTGAAGCCGGAGAACAAGAAGAGGGAGCCCCCAATGAAGAATGTGAATGAAGTAGTGATCCGCATCATGAAAAAGAATGGGTATCAAAGAGGAAAAGGCCTAGGACCTCAGCTGCAAGGGATCTCTCAACCAATTGAAGCAGCTATGAGAGAAGGAAGGCATGGGTTGGGGTATCAACCCTACTTGACAGAAAAGATGATATTCATGACCCTTGAGAACAAAGAAGGAGAAGATGGTGAGAGAAAGTATATTCCCATCCTGACATAGACCTTCCCAATAGCTGCTGAAGTTATCAGTCCTGAAAAGTCATTTTCCCCTCACTTCACTATCAGCACACTTGAAGAGGAGCTGGACGAGATCCACGTCATCTATCTCCCTGCTAGCAATGAAGTTCTCAACAATTGGCGATCTGAACCGTTTGTTGATGTTATTTCCATGAAGTAATTATCTTATTGTACTAATTATGAACTGATGTTTACTTTCTTTGAGACATGAATGAGAATGTAGCACTTTGTCTGGTGCTTTCCTTTTGATTCCATCGTTTCTTTTCTCTCTCTCTCATTTATTTTGTTTAAGCTTTTGTGTCATAAATAAGACTCTTGCCTATACCTCTCCTATTCCCGACTTTTTCTTCCAGAGATAATTCTTCCACTAAAGATCTACCTTAGGAGAGGGACTTTGAAAACTCATTTATTTATTCCCTCGCGGCCACTGATGAATACAACCTTGAATCCGATGAGGAAGAAGAGGACATTGAAGAATGCTTAAAGATGGCGAAACGGTTAGAAGAAGGGATTAGCCTGAATGACGAGGTTGCAAAAGTGATCAATATGGGAACCGAGGAAGACAAGAAGGAGTTGAAAATAGTGGATAACCCAGAGCGTGAAGAAATGGTCGCACTATTCAAAGAGTTTCTGGATGTTTTTGCATGGTCCTACAGAGATATGCCAGGTTTAGATCCTGAGATAGCATCGCATAAAATTCCCTTATACCCAGATGCGGCTCCAAAGTAGAAAAAATTAAGGAGAATGCATCCTGAGATGTCGCTGGAGATCAAGGAAGAAGTGACCAAGCAGTTAGACGCTGGCTTTCTGGAAGTAGCTATACACCCGGAATGGGTAGCTAATATTGTTCCAGTACCAAAGAAGGACGGAAGGGTCAGAATGTGTGTGGACTACCGAGACCTGAATAAAGCCAGTCCAAAGGATGATTTCCCCTACCTCATATTGATGTCCTTGTAGACAGTACAGCCAGAAGTCATAGGTTTTCTTTCATGGACGGGTATTCTGGGTACAATCAGATCCTCATGGATGATGACGGTAAAGAAAAGACAACTTTTATCACTCCTTAGGGAACTTTTTGTTACAAAGTTATGCCTTTTGGATTAAAGAATGCTGGGGCCACTTACCAACGTGCTATGGTAGCATTGTTCCATGATATGATGCATAAGGAGGTAGAGGTATATGTTGATGATATAGTGGCTAAGTCCAAGGAAGGAGAAAGCCATGTGGCAGTTTTGAGAAAGTTGTTCGAGCGGCTAAGAAAGTACAAGCTGCGCCTCAACCCTGCAAAATGTACTTTCGGTGCATCCGCAGGGAATTTACTTGGTTTTGTTGTCGGTAGAGAAGGAATAAAGGTGGACCCTAACAAGGTAGAAGCGATACGTGACATGCCAGCACCTAAGAACGAGCGAGAAGTAAGGGGTTTTCTTGGAAGATTGAACTATATTGCACGCTTCATTGCAAATCTGACTAGCACATGTGAGCCAATCTTCAAACTCCTCAGGAAAAATAATCCAGGAAGATGGGATGATGACTGTCAAGAAGCCTTTGATAAGATAAAGGCATATCTACTGAATCCCCCAGTGTTGGTACCACCTACCCAAGGTCGTCCGTTGTTGCTCTATCTCACTATATTGCCAACATCAATGGGGGCAATGCTGGGACAACAAGATGAATCTGGCAGGAAGGAGTAGGCAATTTACTATCTGAGTAAGAAGTTTAATGCCTGTGAGGCTCGTTATATGGCAATCGAGAAGACTTGTTGTGCACTAGCATGGACCTCCAGAAGACTCAGACAGTACATGTTATATCACACCACTTGGCTAATTTCTCGAATGGATTCTTTGAAGTATATCTTCGAAAGTCCTCATATCTCCTTAAGAGTTTTGAAGTGGCAAGTGATATTGTCAGAATTTGACATCAAATATGTGACTCAAAAGTCCATCAAAGGAAGTGCGATTGCTGACCATTTAGTAGAGAATCCTCTTGAGGATGGATGGCCGGTCAATTCTGAGTTCCCAGATGGAGAGATAATGTCCCTCGAGGAAGATGAAGAACAGGAAGGTGTGTGGAAAATGTATTTTGATGGAGCGGTCAATATACATGGCAGTGGTATAGGAGCAGTGGTTATCTCGCCAAACGGCAAGCAGTACCCGGTGGCAGTAAAACTGAAATTTGAATGTATGAATAATATTGCAGAATACGAGGCATGTGCTGGCGGATTACAAATGGCACTTGAACTTGAAAGTCTTCGGGGATTCAGCTTTAATCATTTACCAAGTCAATGGTGAATGGCAAACCAAAGACTCCAAGTTGATTCCGTATCAGAAATACTTGACTCAGTTGATTGCAAAGTTCGACGAGATTACTTTCTCGCATTTAAGTCGAGACTAGAATCAGTTTGTTGATGCTTTAGCCACACTAGCTGCCATGACCAAACTGGATATCCATACCAATGTCCAACCCATCCAAGTTAGAATGCAAGATGAACCGGTATATTGTGCTTATGTGGAAGGAGAACCTGATGGTAAGCCTTGGTATCATGATATCAACCAATATATTCAGAACAAGGAATACCCGGTAGAGGCTAGCGAAGTAAATAGAAAGACCATCCGAAGACTAGATATGGCCTTTTTCTTAAGTAAGGAGGTCCTGTATAAAAGAGGATATGATGGTACCCTACTTAGATGTGTGGATGCTCGTGAAGCTAAATTGATCATGATCGAAGTTCATGAAGGAATCTGTGGGACTCATGCCAATGGTCACATGATGGCCAGGAAAATCTTGAGAAGTGGTTATTATTGGTCTACTATGGAGTCAGATTGTATGGAGCATATTTGTAAATGCCAAAAATGTTAGATGTATGCAGACCGGGTTAATGCACCTCCGTTTCCAGTGCACAATTTAGCATCCCCATGGCCTTTTTCGATGTGGGGAATAGATGTCGTCGGTCCCATTAATCCCAAGGCTTCCAATGGTCATCGTTTCATTTTGGTGGCAATAGACTATTTCACTAAATGGGTAGAAGCTGCTTCATTTGCTAGCATAACTCAAAAGGTGTTTCTCAAGTTCCTCAAGAAGGATGTCGTCTGTAGATACGGGATCCTAGAAAGGATAATCACAGATAATGCTGCTAACCTTAATGGTGTCGAGATTCAAAAGTTTTGCGATGGTTTCAAAATCAAACACAACAATTCAACTCCTTATAGGCCTCAAATGAATGGTGCAGTTGAAGCAGCAAACAAAAATGTCAAGAAGATCATTGCCAAGATGGTTGTAAACTATAAAGACTGGCATGAAATGCTGCCATATGCTCTACATGCTTATCGGACTAATATACGATCAAGCACTGGGGCAACCCCTTTCTCTCTGGTGTACAGGATGGAGGCTGTCTCACCTATCGAAGTAGAACTCCCTTCGCTAAGAGTCTTGATGGAAGCATATTTAGAAGAATATGAGTGGGTGAAAACTCGATATGAGCAATTGAACATGATAGAAGAGAAAAGACTAGCAGCTATCTGTCACGGGCAATTGTATCAAAGCAGAATGGCAAGAGCTTTCAATAAAAAAGTTCGTCCTAGAGAATTTTGCGCGGGAGACCTGGTTTTAAAGAAAATCCTCCCTAGTCAGGAAGATGCCCGAGGAAAATGGGCACCGAATTATGAAGGCCCTTATATTGTCAAACAAGCATTCTTAGGAGGAGCTTTGGTTCTGCAAAACATGGATGGGGAAGAGTTACCAAGACCGGTGAACTCTGATGTTGTGAAAAAGTTCTACGCTTGAAGGCCCGCTAGGTTGAAAACCCGAAAGGACAACCTAGGCTAAAAGTTAGGGCAAAGAATAATGAAAACAAAAGAAAAGAAAAGGTCCGCTAGGTTGAAAACCTGAAAGGGCGGCCTAGGCAAAAGTTAGGGCAAAGAACAATGAAAATAAAAGCAAAGGTCCGCTAGGTTGAAAACCCGAAAGGGCAACCTAGGCAAAAGTTAGGGTAAAGAAACCTTAGGCCGAAAACCTGCAAAGGCGGCCTAGGAGGAGGATAGGGTCCAACATTTCTGCAAGCACCCACCACACTGGGGCAATTTTATCCGACTGAGTATACTGGGATAAAATTGTTAAGGAATGGTGTGTTTGAAGAATCAGAAACAGAAGCCAAGATCTGTGTCATCAAAAGGCTGTGGGGAATCAATTAAATGAAAATCAAAGCACCAGTACTAGGGCAAATTTTATGTGATTCTCGTGATTTTCTTTCCTTATCTTTGCTTCTAATTTTCATGATCCCTTTTGTAATTTTGTTCTCATATTGTTATTTTCTCTTAACAAACTAAATTCTCGTATTTAGGCAAGAGGTTTTTTCTTTCACACTCCCATGTCGTGTTCACTCTCATGTTTAATCACTATGGTCATGTCTCAATAAGAGTAAATATAAGTTTAATGGTAGAGCTGTCAAATGGGCCGGCCCTAGCACATTTAGCCCTAGCCCCGCATGGGTTAGGGCCAAAAGGCCCATAGGCCCACAGGGCCCAAAATACATAAAGCCCATAGGGCCAAGTGGGGCTAGGGTCAGCCCTTGGGCCAATTTTTTTATACAGTAAAAAAAGGATTTCAAACTCAAACTCAAACTCAATAAAAAGCACATATTTATACAAAGAACATATTACATTACACTGGTGTACTATAAATGAACACTCAATACAACGATGAGTTCTAACAATTAACAAAAACACCCAATACAACGATAGGTTACTAATATAATGAGTTTTCTGAACAGCTGTTCAAACACATAAGTCTTCAATTTCATCTTGAATTTCATCTTCTTGATGCACATTCAACTCCGCTCCTATAGTCTCTTGACAAATAGGTTGACCATCATCTTCATCTAAAACTCACAACCAATTAAGAAACAATTAGATATTAAATCCCAACATAATTAATTAATAGTAAATAGACTACAAAGAGATAATACAAATTATTACCATTAGGATTCAAAGCAAAACCATGCAACCAATTTCTAGTGCAAATAAATAAGCATCTGAACCTTTTCAGGAAGGGTGGAACTTCTATATTTGGTAAGAACACGTCCACCGATACTAAAAGCGGATTCCGATGCTACTGTAGTAATTGGAATACTTAACACATCCCGTTATGGACTAGGGCCACAAGGCCAAAAGGGCCAAAATACATAAAGCCCGTATAGCCAAAAAACCCTTAGGGCTAAATGGGGCTAGGGTCAGCCCATGGGCTTTCTCATTAATTCCAACAAATCTAATCAATTCACATTACTCGCTTAAATTGGTTCAACCCCATTTTGATTTTAATTAAGACTTTAAAAACTTTTATAATGAAATTTAATATGACATTAGTGAAACTTTTTTTTTGGAGTAAAAAAAAAGTTCTTAATTTTTCTAAATATATTATCCAACCAATATAACTTTTAAATATAATATTAAATTAATATCTTTACTAATTTAAATTACAGAAATAATACTTCTTTTGAAAGTACATATATTATACTTTTTCTTATAAATATTTTTTGTATAACATTTTCATATATTATATAATTAAATTTATATAATATTTTTTATTTATTCTACTTTGTCCAACTTTTTTGTTTTAGTTGACTCATAGTGTAACCCAATCTTCTAATCATGTCACATCTTATACAACTTATTATTACAACTATTATTTGTGTTCAGTAGAAAAAAAAACTGTTATTTATGTGTGCATGGTAGAAACACAAAATGGCCACACGCGCATGGCTTGAGATATGCACAAAGAAAGGAATCTATATAAGACTGGAAACTTGAAGGATAGAATGCGTGGTGACGGAAGAGCCTCGTAACATCTGACGAAATGCTTCTCTTCGGCGTAGACAAATCTCGTAATAGTGATGCGTCGTGTGAGGAAAATTGGAAAAGAGAACGGAGGGCTGATCCACGGGATAGCCCTCTCCTGACCCTTAAACATTTGAACCTTCACGGGTTAGGACCGACAAAACCCTTTCTCTGAATGGGCTAATAAAAACGACAGCCCTCATAAAGGGATTAAGGGCTGATACCTTGGGCCACAACTCTATTTGACAGCTCTGTTTAATGGTATGATTTGATAATTCTAATGGTAGCACCAATGGATGGTTTGAACCAAAAGGACTCAATATTTCAAATTCAATGGAAGAGATAGCATGCACTGGACGACAAAAATGATGCAAATAAGCTTGGGAGAATAAACATAACATCCACCTCATATGTTATCAGATGCTTGGGAGACCCATGTTGTTAAAAGAATGAATGATGCCAAGTCCTAGAATGGTCGGTGAACAAGGGTTTGGTTGGTGGAAGTTTTTCCATGGAGCATTTGGTTCCGCTGTCTTCAAAAGGAAAGGATTCCCATTAGTTTTAGATTACTGATCGAGCTTTGAGGCTCACAACAAGTTTACTTTCGAGCTCTGAGGCTCACTGCAATTTTATTTTCGAGCTCTAAGGCTCACTGCAATTTTATTTTCGAGCTCCGAGGCTCACTGTAATTTTATCCTCGAGCTCTGAGGCTCGCTGCACTTTTATTTTCGAGCTCCGAGGCTCACTGCAATTTTATTTTCGAGCTCTAAGGCTCGCTGCATATTTACTTTCCTGTTGGACAAGGAGGTTTCGTCCACTGCGATTTTATTTTTGAGCTCTGAGGTTCACTGCATTTTATTTTCGAGCTCTGAGGCTCACTGTATTTTATTTTCGAGCTCTGAGGCTCGCTGCAAGTTTATTTTCGAGCTCTGTGACTCATTGCAAGTTTATTTTCGAGCTCCAAGGCTCGCTGCATATTTACTTTCCTATTAGACGAGGAGGTTCCGTCCACTGCAATTTTATTTTCAAACTGTAAGGTTTTCTTCTGAGCTCCTCACGTTTTTTGGACAAAATATGTGGTCATTTTCTTTACTTGTTCATTACTACAATACATGAAAAGTCACGACTAATCATGTCTTCTGGCATGCAACAAGTAAAGAGGGGCAACTGTGAACACCCATTTTTGTCCGTCTTCATTTTATTCTAATTTTTTATGTTATTATGTTTCAAGGAGACTAAAAATAATAGTGAAAACAGAAAGAAGGCAAAGAAAATAATAAAGAAAGGAGGAGGCTCATAACTGATTTGCTATTGGACAGGGAGATCCCGTCCATTGCATTGCCTTCGCTGTTGGATGGGTCCAATCCATTGTATTGCATTTGTTGTTGGACGGTGAGGTCCAGTCCATTGCATTGCAGTTGCTGTTGGACGGCGAGGTCCAGTCCATTACATGGCATTTGCTGATTGGACGGGGAGGTCCCGTCCATTCAATTGCATGTTTTAATTTCTGTTGGACTGGGAGGTCCCGTCCATTCCATTGCATGTTTTAATTTCTGTTGGACGGGAGGTCCCATCCATTGCATTGCATTTGCTGTTGGACGGCGAGGTCCAGTCCATTACATTGCATTTGCTGATTGGACGGGGAGGTCCCGTCCATTCCATTGCATGTTTTAATTTCTGTTGGACGGGGAGGTCCCGTCCTTTCCATTGCATGTTTTAATTTCTGTTGGACGGGGAGGTCCCGTCCATTCCATTGCATGTTTTAATTTCTGTTGGACGGGAGGTCCCGTCCATTGCATTGCATTTGCTGTTGGACGGCGAGGTCCAGTCCATTATAATGCATTTGCTGATTGGACGGGGAGGTCTCGTCCGTTCCATTGCATGTTTTAATTTCTGTTGGACGGGAGGTCCCGTCCATTCCATTGCATGTTTTAATTTCTGTTGGACGAGAGGTCCCGTCCATTGCAATGTATTTACTGCTGGACGGCGAGATCCAGTCCATTACATTGCATTTGCTGATTGGACGGGGAGGTCTCGTCCATTCCATTGCATGTTTTAATTTCTGTTGGACGGGAGGTCTCGTCCATTCCATTGCATGTTTTAATTTCTGATGGACGGGAGGTCCCTTCCATTGCATTGCATTTGCTGCTGGACGACGAGGTCCGGTCCATTACATTGTATTTGCTGATTGGACGGGGAGGTCCCATCCATTCCATTGCATGTTTTAATTTCTGTTAGACGGGAGGTCCCATCCATTCCTTTGCATGTTTTAATTTCTGTTGGACGGGAGGTCCAGTCCATTACATGGCATTTGCTGATTGGACGGGGAGGTCCCGTCCATTCCATTGCATGTTTTAATTTCTGATGGACGAGTAGGTCTTCCATTGCATTTTAACTTTCTGTGGACGAGTAGGCTTTCCATTGCATTTTAAGTTTCTGTTGGACGAGTAGGTCTTCCATGGCATGTTTAAGCTTCTGTTGGACGAGTAGGTCTTCCATTGCATGTTTAAATTTTTGTTGGACGAGGAGGTCCCGTCCATTCCATTGCATGTTTTAATTTCTGTTGGACGAGGAGGTTTCGTCCATTGCATGTGTAAACTTCTATTGGACAAAGAGGTCCGTCCAATGCATATCTAATTTTGCATATCTAACTTTCTGTTGGACAGGGAGGTTCCATCCACTACAATTTTATTTTCAGGCTGGAGGCTAAAGAATAAAGAAAGAAGAAGAAGAAGATAATGAAGAAAGGACGAAGAAAAGAAGGAGAAAAGGACAGTCTACGAAAAGAAGAAAGGAGATTGAGTTACTTCTCCTAACCCTAAAAACCCTATTTTACACATCAGACAAAAACTTTTTTCCTCCTCCCACTCTCCAACCGCTCTTGCGCCTCCTCTACCAATTGGTTCTTCTTCTTCCTTGTAACACCCGGGTGCCGACGAGGGCGGGAAGTGATCGTCGGTGCAAGAAGGCACGGACAAGGACCGGCTCCTGGCAGGCTTCTAGGCGGAGGGACACATGAATGAACCGATTACACACCCGAATGAGAGGGATCCTGAGACTGTGTAGGTATGGGACTATACAGTTGAGGAAGGCTTATATGAATTGATTGGTACTACCTATACTAACAAGATGCATCTTCTTTTCGGAAGCCCATCACTTAAGAACTCCACAGTTAAGCGTGCTTGACTTGGAGCAATTATGGGATGGGTGACCTCCTAGGAAGTTTTCCAGGAAGCGTGTGAGTGAGGACAAAGCACGCCGAAAAGAACCGTGTTGGTCTGTGGGGACAGTCGTCAATCCATAGAGCAGTCAGGGATGTTACAAATGGTATCAGAGTGACACCTCTCCCAGTACGGTGTGGTTTGGGGACGAACCAAGCGGAAGCTGGTGGACATGTAACACCCGGGTGCCAACGAGGGTGGGAAGTGGTCGCCGGTGCAAGAAGGCACGGACAAGGAGCGGCTCCTGGCAGGCTTCTAGGCGGAGGGACACATGAATGAACCGATTACACACCCGAATGAGAGGGATCCTGAGACTGTGTAGGTATGGGACTATACAGTTGAGGAAGGCTTATATGCATTGATTGGTACTACCTATACTAACAAGATGCATCTTCTTTTCAGAAGCACATCACTTAAGAACTCCACAGTTAAGCGTGCTTGACTTGGAGCAATTCTAGGATGGGTGACCTCCTGGGAAGTTTTCCAAGAAGCGTGTGAGTGAGGACAAAGCACGCTGAAAAGACCCGTGTTGGTCTGTGGGGACAGTCGTCAATCCATAGAGCAGCCAGGGATGTTACATTCCTCATCTCCTCCCTCGTTTTAACCTAGCAGCCCCACTCCTAATCCTAAAAAACCCTATCTTACATATCAGACAAAACCCCCCATCTCATTCTCTCTTCAAACACGCAACCTTCACATCAAATCACCTCTTTTCCACTGCTCACGCTGCCCCCACCTGGACACACGCTATTTCTGCTCAGAGCCACCCAAGCCCTGGATTTCGTGAAGAACAACCTTGAAGCCGCTGGGTAAGAAGAAGCATGTAGCCCTCTCCTCCATCTATAAAAAGGGGAGAAAAGGGAAGGAGAAGGGGGAGATTTTTTTGAACTGATATTTTCTAGGTAAAAAAAAGGAGATTAGAGATCTGAGTTTTTTCTCTTCTCTATTATTAGAGTGGTTAAGAAGGAGAAGTTAAAAGAGTAAGTGAGATTGAAATGTAAAGGTTTTGATCTTGAAATCTTACCACTGGGAGAAAACAAAATCATTGTTATTCTTCTCTCATTTGGTAATCCTTGTTCTCTTTGTTGATATTATTCATAAGTTTCCCTTTATATTTTATTTTTCAGTGTCTCTGTTTATGACAAAAGAAAAACCCATGGATATCTACTGAATAAGTTAGTAAAATGTTTCATTTTTCTGTTTACTATGATGTTTGTGCCTCTGTTTACTGAATGATTTAGTAAAATATTTCATTGTTGTTCTATTTTCATAAGGTAAAGCTACTTTTACATAAAAAAAAATAAAAGATGATCACTTAAATCCCCTTCAACCGGTTCCAAATACTTAATTAAAACAATATTTTTTTCGGGTTGCTCTATGACAAGTGTCATGATCAACCCTTTAGATTTTGAGGTTGCTCTGTGGACTTACATGCCATGTTCAACCTCACTTAGCTCGAAAAAGATTCACAACGGGTAAAACAAATATTTTCAAAGTTATTAATAATTTATACAACTAATTTTGGGTAACCATTTTATGGATGTTCTAGGGTGTCGTGGGTTAAGTCTCCATGCCTTACCTAGACATAATCGACTCCCGAACCCAAAGCTTTTCTTAAAGGGTTTTCCAACTTCCCTGAAGTAAAATAAAGTTGGTGGCGACTCCATGTTTTCTCTCTAAAAGGAAAAACTAGTCCTTTTTCTTGGTGGCCACAATATGTAAAATGGTTTTTTTAGGATTAGGAGTGGGGCTGCTAGGCTCAAATGAAGGAGGAGATAAGGAAGAAGAAGGACCAATGGGTAGAGGAGGTGTAGGGGTGGCTGGAAGTGGGAAGAGGAAGAGAGGTTTTGTCTTATATGTAAAATGGGGTTTTTTAGGGTTAGGAGAAGTAACTCCATCTCCTTTCTTCTTTACGCTGATTATCCTTTTCTCCTTCTTTTATTCCTCATTTCTTCATTATCTTCTTCTTCTTCTTTCTTTATTCTTTAGCCTATAGCCTGAAAATAAAATTGTAGTGCACGGAACCTCCTCATCCAACAGAAAGTTAAATATGGAATGGACGACCTCCTCGTCCAACAGAAAGTTAAACATGCAATGGACGACCTCCTCGTCCAACAGAAAGTTAAATATGCAATGGACGGAACATCCTCGTCCAACAGAAAGTTAAATATGCAAGGGACGACCTACTCATCCAACAGAAAGTTAAACATGCAATGGACGACCTCCTCGTCCAACAGAAAGTTAAATATGCAATGGACGGAACCTCCTCGTCCAACAGAAAGTTAAATATGCAATGGACGACCTACTCGTCCAACAGAAAGTTAAACATGCAATGGACGACCTCCTCGTCCAACATAAAGTTAAAATGCAATGGACGACCTACTCGTCCAACCGAAAGTCAAATATGTAATGGACGACCTACTCGTCCAACAGAAAGTTAAACATGCAATGGACAGAACCTCCTCGTCCAACAAAAAGTTAAACATACAATGGACGACCTACTCATCCAACAAAAAGTTAAAATGCAATGGACGACCTACTCGTCCAACAGAAAGTTAAACATGCAATGGATGACATTCTCGTCCAACAGAAAGTTAAATATGCAATGGCAACCTACTAGTCCAACAGAAAGTTAAACATGCAATGGACGACCTACTCGTCCAACAGAAAGTTATACATGCAATGGACGGAACCACCTTGTCCAACAGAAAGTTAAATATGCAATGGACGACCTACTCGTACAACAGAAAGTTAAACATGCAATGGACGACCTACTCGTCCAACAGAAAGTTAAATATGCAATGGACGACCTCCTCGTCCAACAGAAAGTTAAACATGCAATGGACGACCTACTCGTCCAACAAAATATTAGATATGAACCTCCTCCTCGTCTCTTGGTTATTTTCTTTTTCTTCTTTCTTTCTTATTATTTTCTAGTCTCCCTGTAATATAAAATCATAATAAAATTAAATGAAGATGAACAAAAATGGGTTTTCATAGTCCAGATTGCATTAAATCACATTCAAGGTAGTAAAGATATAAAATATGTAGAACCGTCTACAGGCACTCAGTTTTAGAACTCGTCTACACAAGGTTTTATTCTGCTCGTCCACTGATGTGGTAGAAGCGCTCGTCCACACAAGTCTTTGGACTTGCTAAGTCTTTAGAGAAACTCTGTCCAATGACGTGGCACTATGGATATCTACTGAATTTTAGTTAGGCACTATGGATGCCTACTTGAGTTTCAAGGAGAGCACTCATCTGTTGACGTGACTACTGTGGATGTCTACTGAGATATAGTTAGCTGTCTACTTAACGATTAAAATATAAACAGTTTAAATAACCTTTGGATGGGTAATTCTTTGCAAGAGTCCAAGCATTGTATACCTTATATTATTTTGGATATTCCTGCATAAACTGAAATCACTTGTTAGATCTCAACTAATACTTTGTCAAGCAAATTTAACCCTTTTGTTAACATCAAAACCTAGAGATTAAATAAACCACAACCATTTTGGTTCCAATAGTATTTCTTGTGTTCAATATTCGGTGTTGGTTAACAATGATGAAGTTGGCTCGGTTTTTCCAAGTAGAGGTCTCATGCAAGGTGATCCCCTTTCGCCATATCTCTTCATCTTATGTGCCGAGGGACTTACTTCTCTTATTAGGAAAGCTGAGAATGCTGGTGTTATTCATGGTGCTCGGATTTGTAGGGGTGCACCTACTGTTTCCCATCTTCTCTTCGCCGATGACAGATTCCTTTTCCTCAGGGCCTCGGTTAGAGAGTTTACAACTTTGAGGGATATCCTTACCACTTATGAGCTAGCTTCGGGGCAATCCATTAATCTCAAAAAATCGGAGGTGCTGTTTAGTTCTAATGTTGTCTTCAAGGAGAAAAGTTCTCTTTCCGGTATTCTTGGAGTTGCTCAGGCTTTAGGCTCAGGCAAGTATTTGGGGTTGCCGTCTATGGTTGGCAGGAATAGAAAGGCCACCTTTAGCTTCATCAAAGATAGAATTTGGCAGAAGATTAGTTCCTAGAAGAGCAAAACTCCCTCTGTGGCAGGAACAGAGGTCCTTATTAAGTCAGTAGCCCAGGCTATCCCTCCTATTGCATGAGCATGTATCTCATCCATCCCTCCTTAGGTGATGAGATCAAACGCATGTTAAACTCCTTTTGGTGGGGAACGAGTTCGACTTCATCAAGCAAGATAAAATGGTTAAGTTAGGATAAATTGTCGATGCCAAAAAGGTTTGGTGGCATGGGTTTCCGGAATCTTTATGCTTTCAACTTGGCTATGTTGGGTAAGCAGGCTTGGAAATTTATTTCCCACCCTCAAGCTCCTGTCTCTAGAATTTTCAAGGCAAAATATTTTCCGAACGTTGATTTCCTAGATGTTAGCCTTGGTCACAATCCATCTTATTGCTGGAGAAGTTTGCTGGAGTCAAAAACATTGCCCAAGGCTGGCGCAAGATGGCACATTAGAGATGGCCAGTCTATAAAAGTGTGGGCCCGGCCCTGGCTTCGGTCACCTGATCACCCCAGTGTGATCCCTTCTCCCGACTCGGGCTCAATTGATTTGAATGTGTGTGACTTATGGCTCCCAAATTTGAATAGGTGGAATATTAACTTGCTACAATTGCTCTTCAGCCCTAGCCAAGTGACTGTTATATTAGCCACACCCACCCCCATGCAGCAACGCATGATGCTCGTATTTGGCAGCCAAATTCCTCAGGTATGTACTCTGTTTGCAGTGCTTACCATATGGCTATTCACTCTCTTATTGATTCTTCTCGTCTCAAAAGTGATGGTAATTGGTTAAGGGTTTGGCAGCTCAAGGTCCCCCCCATGTGTGAAGCTCTTGTTATGGAGGGCTTGTAGAGACTGTTTACATAATAGAGCTCAGCTTCAATCCAAAGGAGTCTAGTGTCACCTCACTTGTGTCCATTGCAATGTGGACGTGGAGACAAATTGGCATGTTTTCGTGAGTTGTCCTATGGCAGAAGCTTGCTGGCAGGTCCAGGGTTTGTGGCATGAATGTGTTCTAGCAACCCAAGGTGCATAATCTTTCAAAGACTGGTGTTTCAACCTCTTGAGTATTCTTCCAAGTGATAAAGGGGACTTGGCAGCCATCACTATATGGTCCTTGTGGTGCAACAAGAATGATTTTCTTTGGAACCAGAGGGATTCACAGGTGCTTCAAATTTGTCAGAAAGCAGCTTGTCACCTTCAGGAGTGGAAACACACAAAGCAGTTGTGTGGTATGGCTGGTCCCTCTCTTGTGGACAACCATGCAGCAGCTTGGTCCCCACCCCCCCCCCCCCCCCCCCCAATGGATGGTTGGATTTCCTGTAGTGTGGATGCTTCTTTTGACAAAGCTTCAGGATATACAAGTTGGAGTATATGTCTTCATGACAGTTCCGGTAATTTCTTGGTTGCAAAAACGTCTTGGTCGTCTCCTAGCCTCCCAATTGCTGAAGGTGAAGCTCTCGACCTTTATCAGGTCATCCAGTGGGTGCTAGCTTGTGGTCTCCATAATGTGGTAATTGAGACAGACAATAAAATAGTTGCAGATAATATTAATGGTCCTAGAGTGGATATTTCTTAGTTTGGTGTGACTATAAATGAGTGCCCTAGGCTTCTTTCTTTTTCTACAAACTCTAGAGTGAGTTTTATCAAGAGACAAGCCAACAAAATTGCTCACTCCCTTGCTAGGACAACTTTATCTAGTGCTAGTCCCCATATTTATCACTTTGTTCCTCTTTATATTGCTCCTTTGATACCCAATGAAATGAAGTAAGCTAGTTAATTTTAAAAAAAAAACTTAAACAGTGAATGCAATAGGGATCCAACATTGATTAGCTGGAACAGTGACATGTCACAATATAAAAATAACAAAAAAGTTGGGCATAGTAAAAAAAAAACAGAGAGAGTAAATTGTCTGTCATCACTTTAAGGCTTCATCGTATTTTTAGTTCTCCTTTAATTGAAGATTTGAGGGTTCTTACATAAGTACCGATTACTTACAGAAGCAACTCTTATAGATAACTTATGTCTATCCAAGCTTACTCCAATAATGTAATTGTGTAAGGAACAATTACTTAGCTCTATGCAATCCTTAACCAACTCCCTTTGAATATCCTCTAAGTATGCTTATCTGATTTGTGAGTATCTTTACTATACTAAACTGAATTTATATAAGTCATTACATTCAATTTTTAATTTAATTTATCGATATTCAGTATTTTCTATGATTCAAATTTATTTAAAAATAATCAATTTTTAGAATTATGAATTCCCAAAATAAATAATAAAATTCTAAAATAATAATTTTAAGGCGAATTCTTCGATACCTAAACAATAATTTGGATAATTTTTTGGGATTTGATTTTACCACCCCTTAAATTACTATTTCCACCTCTCTTATCCTTCAAACTTTTTTTATTCCCTAAATATCCCTTTTAACCCTCACCCTTTATTCAACTCACCCATCCAACCCACCCCATTCTCTCTCTTTTTTTTCCTTCATAATCAAATCCCTTATTACGTTCTCCGCTTATAATTGAATATACCGACATTTTTTTTGCCAATTTTACTTGGATGACTCAATGACTTATAAGCACCACTACACATGACCATCAAAAACATTACATTGCAATCTGAAACTGAAAGACAACAACATTGTGTCCACCGAAGTGCCTTAAAACCACCAGACCTCCCACCCTTTCAATTGAATGAGATTGCTACCAAGAAGGCTTTGAGATCACTCCTCTATATCCCTCTCTCTCTCGCATATTGTCTGAATAAGAGGGATATATTGAAAGTGGTTAACAATGTATCTGATATTTCGAAGAAAAAAAAAGGTTGACAATAAGGGTTTTTTTTTATACATGAAAATGCAGGAATTCAGATTGATACTTACGGAATCAAATGCAGACAAAATCAACATCTTACAGAAAAAAATAATTTTTTTCGTAAGTATCAATTTTTGGATACTTACGAAAATTTTATTTCTGTAACAAAGAAAAAGTAAAGGAATGCATCTTTGTCTCGTCACTCGCCGCTTCGTCGTTTATTGGTGGAAAGAGTTTATGAAAAAGTAGAATTATTTATTAAAAATGCTTAATATCCAATACAATAGAAAGGGGTTTATATAACACCTGCTTAACAAACTAACCAAAAATAATGGATCTAACTGACTAACAAACTAACCAAAAATAATGGATCTAATTAAGAAAAACTAATTAAATACAATTAACTCTAATAGCCCCCCTCAAGCTGGAGAATGTATACATTTCATTCCCAGCTTGGTTATAAAATCGTGAAATGGAGTAGAGTCAAGAGCCTTGGTGAACATGTCGGCTAGTTGAGCTGCACTTGTAATGGGGAGAAGATGAAAAAGCTTGGCTTTGAGGTAGTCACGGACAACATGACAGTCAAGTTTGATATGCTTAGTCCGCTCATGAAATGATGTGTTGGAAGCAATATGTCTAGCGGATTGACTATCACAATACAACAAGCTAGGTTGAATGAAGGAAATCTGGAATTCCTGAAGGAGATATGTCAACCATTTGAGCTCACAAGTAGTGGAGGCAAGAGCTCTGTATTCAGCTTCAGAGGAAGATCTGGAGATGGTGGCTTGCTTTTTGGATTTCCAAGAAATGATGGAAGAGCCAAGAAAAATACAATAACCGGTGACTGATTTTCGGGTATCCGAGCATGTTGCCCAATCTGAATCGCTGAAGCCTTTGAGCTGAAGAGTGGAATCACATGGGTAAAATAGGCCTTTGGCTGGTGATCCTTTAAGATAGCGGAGAATGCGGATAGCAGCGTCGTGATGCAAATGAGTGGGACGGGCCATGAATTGGCTAAGCTGCTGAACAGAAAAACTCAAGTCAGGGCGTGTAGTAGTTAAGTAAAGGAGCTTACCGATGAGTTGTCTATAAGGAGTAGGATCAGGAAGAACATTACCAGTATCAGCACTTAGCCGAGAGCCCTTTGCAATAGGAGAGGCAGCAGGTTTTGCAGCCAATAAACCATATTGATCTAAGATGTCTAATGCATATTTACGTTGACAAATATGAATACCTTGATTAGAACGAGCAATTTCAACGCCCAGAAAATATTTTAAAGGACCTAAATCTTTGATTTTAAAAGTAGAATGCAAAAGTGTTTTTATGAGCTCAGTGTCATGAATATCATTACCTGCAAGAACTAAGTCATCTACATAAATTAGTAAAACAGTGAATGTAGTTTTAGAAGATTTGATGAATAAAGAACAATCGGAATTGGATTGAGAGAAACCATGTGAAATCAAGAATGAAGACAAGCGAGCAAACCATTGACGACTAGATTGTTTTAAGCCATAAAGAGATTTAAGTAACTTACAAACTTGGTTAGGTTTAGGTGTAGAAAGACCTGGAGGGGGTTGCATATAAACTTCATCATCTAAGCTACCATGCAAAAAGGCGTTATGCACATCTAGTTGATGAAGAAACCAATTTTGGGATGATGCTATGGCTAATAAAAGTCTAATTGTGGTGACTTTAGCAACTGGAGAATAAGTGTCAAAATAATATAATCCTTCAATTTGATTGAAGCTCTTAGCAACTAAACGGGCTTTATACCTTTCAATGGTTCCATCGGCCTTAGATTTAGTCCGATAGACCCATTTACATCCTATTGCAACTTTATTGTGAGGAAGCTCAGTAAAAATCCAAGTATTGTTAAAGTGCAGTGCATTGAGCTCGGAATGCATTACCTGGAGCCAATGGTCATGCTTGATGGCCTGCTTATAAGTGACAGGGTCAGTATGTGTAGTGATTGTGAGTGTATAGTGTAAATGAGCAGGAGATAACTTAGAATAAGACAGAACATTGGATAATGGATATCGAATGGATGGATTGATGTTGGAAGAAAGAGTGTTACAATGGAATTCTTGTAAATAAGAAGGAGTATGTCGAGTTCTTACAGATCTTCTTAAAGGGGCAGCAGCTTCTGTGGAAGGAATGTGAACAGGGGCAGGAAGAGAATTGTTAGCAGAGTGAGCAGGGGTAGGAAGTGAATTATCAGCAGAGTGATTGTTAGGAGTAGAAGGCTCAAAATTAGTATGCAATGGTGGTGATTGTGCAGCAGGTATATTGTGCAAATGAGGTAAAGATGGTGAGTCAGAAACAGAATCAAAAAGGAAGGAGAAATCAGTATGTGGAGATGCATAAGTGGGATGCAAAGAATAAGGTGTAGACATGAAAGGAAAAGATGTTTCATAAAAAATGACATTTCTGGAAATAAAGAAGTCATGAGTATGCAAATCAAAAAGAATATAACCTTTAGTTCCGGGCTTGAAGCCTAAAAAGATAGACTTGCGGGCCCTAGGACCAAGTTTATGTCTATGGTTGGTAAGAGTAGAGGCAAAGGCGAGGCAGCCAAAGACTCTAAGATCTTTAAGGTTAGGAGGGGTGTTATGTAACATCTCATAAGGAGATTTATTATTTAAAACTGGACTAGGGAGCCGATTTATTAAATGAATAGAGTGACATAAGGCATAGTTCCAAAAAGTTTTAGGCAAACAAGATTGAAGGAGCAATGCCCGGGTTACATTAAGTAAGTGTCTATGTTTCCTCTCAACAACAGAATTTTGTTGAGGGGTTTCCACACAAGAGGTTTGGTGGATAATCCCAAGAGAGGAGTAGTAAGAGGGCAGCAGGAACTCTTTACCATTATCGGTTCTAATGATTTTTACCTTAGCAGAAAATTGTGTAGAAACAATGTTTAAGAAATGAAAAATGCAGTGTCTTGTGTCAGCTTTAGTTTTAAGTAAATAAACCCAAGTGTAACGACTGTAATCATCAACAATGGTCAAAAAATAATGGTGATTTTGAATAGATGCAATGCTAAGAGGACCCCAAATGTCCATATGTAAAAGTGAAAAAGGATGCAGAGATGATGAATCACTTTGTGAAAAAGGTAATCTTGCTTGTTTAGCATAATGGCAGCAGTCACAGATCAATTTTTTATTAAAGCTAATGTAAGAAAAAACATTACAAAGATGTTGTAAAACAGTGGAAGAGGGATGACCTAAGCGAAAATGCCATAAGTCAAAAGAAGTAGATGGCATTTGGCTAGTATTGTTAACTAAGCTAAAGGACTTATTGAAGTTTTTGAAAGATGCAGGAATCCCATGAAAGATGTACAGATTGTTATGAACCTCAGCTTGCCCAATCATTCTCAGGGTAGACCGATCCTGTATAATGCAAGAAGTAGAAGTTAAGAGTAATTGGCATGCAAGAGAAGTGGTGAGTTGATTAATGGAAATGAGATTAAAATGAAATTCGGGAATGTAAAGAACATTGGTGAGGAAAAAATCATTATTAAAGAGAATAGAGCCTGAGTACTTGGCATAAAGTATTGTACCATTAGGAAGCTTAACAGAAATTGGGGCAATCCTTTTGTGTGTGGTGAAACATTCAAAATAAGGACATATATGGTTACTTGCTCCAGAATCTAGGATCCAAGTAAAAAAAGAGAGACATATTTACCTGATTTAGCAACACCTGAAACCATATGATGATGGTTGTCTGGTGGGGTTGGCTTACTCACATTATTCACTGCTGAATGAGAATCATGTCTTGAAGAATGAAGGAGTTGAAGCAGAGATTGGTATTCATCCTTTGAAAGGGAATATGAGGGCTCGGTTTGGACCACTCGAGAAGGTGTGGCAGGATACTCAATCCGAGGAATCTCATTGGATGCAGCCAACTGAGGAGAAGAATTTGTTGTTCTTGTGCGATACCCAGGTGGAAAACCATGCTTGAAATAGCATGTATCTATTGTATGATTGGTGCGGTTGCAATGGGTACACAACATTTGAGATCGAGAATTGGTACGGCCCTTACCTCGTCCTTGGGACTGATTACCACAACCCTGAGTGGAATTAGAGGCGATTAGGGCTGTGGAATCAGGTAAAATTGGGGGTTTGCGTTCTTGTTGAAGAACCATAGAGTAGGTTTCACTGATCGAAGGTAAGGAGTTCATGATGAGAATTTGGCTTTGAATGGGTTGATACGTCTCATTTAGACCTTTCAAGAAACAAATCACGTGTTCTTTATCCTTATATTGCTGGACAGATTTACTCAAATCACAGGTACATGGATGGGTGCAAGAACAAGAAGGGGTTGGGCGCAAAAACTCAAGTTCGTCCCAGACAATTTTCATATTTGTGGAGAATGTAGATAAAGAACGCTCACCCTGTTTCATGGAGTGAAGTTCTTGCAGTAGATCAGACATGCGGAAGTGATTCCCTCGGGTGAAGCGAATCTGGAGATCAAGCCACAAATCCCTAGCGGTGTCGAAGGAAGCTGTGCTCTGAGAAATCTGTGGGGATAGTGTTCGTGTGATCCAAGAGACCACCATATGATTGCAACGTTGCCATGCATCGAACAAAAGATCGGTTGGAGCTGGCGCAGAAAGGGAACCGTTGATGAATTTAAGCTTGTTCTTGGAAGAAAGAGCACGGATCATCGCGCGACTCCGGTGGTAGTAGTTTTCACCATGAAGGGGCGGTTGAATGAGAACGTATCGTGGGTTTTCACCAGGGTGAAGAAAGAACGGGCTTGATGGGTTCTGGGATGGGTCGGGTGATTCTGGTTGAGGCGGCGCTGGTGGTGGATCGGTGTTGGAGCCAGTGTGGATGGTAGATTTGGGGCTTTCGACGGGGGTATCGGCCATGAAAGCAGAGATGAAGAAGGAAAAAAAATAGGCAGAGACAATGGTTTATGAAAGCAGAGATGAAGAAGGAAATGCGGAAGCAATGGGTTAAGAGGGAGGAATGAAGACTGATACCGTATTGGTGGAAAGAGTTTATGAAAAAGTAGAATTATTTATTAAAAATGCTTAATATCCAATACAATAGAAAGGGGTTTATATAACACATGCTTAACAAACTAACCAAAAATAATGGATCTAACTGATTAATAAACTAACCAAAAATAATGGATCTAATTAAGAAAAACTAATTAAATACAATTAACTCTAATATCGTTGATCCCCTCTTCCTCCTCGCAGGTGTACCTCGCATGTTGGATGTTGCATCTTGCCTTGAGAAGAAAGGAAGATCGGAAGAAAAATGATGGGTTAAAGAAAACCCAAACTTGTTGTGTCTGGCGGTGAATCTGGGTTAAAGAAAATAATGGGAAGAGAAGGAGGTGAGAGGAGGTGAGAAGGAGGTGGTCCAGCCGTCCAGATAAAGAAAGATGAAAACATTGGGACTAGGTCTACGAATACTAGGTAGTGGGTAAGTGGGGTTAGGGGTAAAAGTGACTGATAAAGCATTAAAAATATTTAAAGTTAAAGGTGGGAATATCGAGTCCCTTGCTTATGCGGTTCAATCAGTATTGGCCCAATCGATTTTTGATATTTTTGGTTGCTGGATGGAATTGTGGTAGGTATGGGATACTCTTATAGAGGAATTTCTGAAGTGGATGTTCGTGGTACAAGGTCCTTTTCATTCTCAAATTATGTGGGAACTGATTATCAAAGTGGCTGGTTTGATGTGGCTAAATCTGGTTATTTGTTGCCTTTAGTTCTAAAGAATTTTGAAGGTAGTCTATCTGCAGTTTTTGGGTGTACAGTTTCCGGTAAAAAATCTGAAGGCTGTCTCTCTACAGTTTTTGGGGGTTCAGTTTTAGGGGTTTAATGGGTTTAATAGGGGTTTATTTTGATGGAAGAACATTATATGTACTGTGTTAATAGTTTATGATGCAATATGAAATTTACATTGGCTTCGATTTGTATGGTTCCTCTTGTATATGGGTTAGAGTATTTCTAGTACTCTAAATCAATTTACAATAAGTTTATCCAAAAAAAAAAAAGTATCGACCAACTCATTTGTGTATTCTGATATATAATGTGTTTGTTATTGCTCATTTTACTAAAAAAAAATCATTTTTAACTGAATAATCAATTTTTAAAACTTTTAGTGTGTTTTTCTTTTGCTTTTGAAAATAATGAAAAGCAGAAAAAAAAATCATGGGTTAATATAAAAAGCAACTTTCGTTAACTTTTGGAAAAAAATATATTTTTATAACTAACTGTTGTTTAAAAAAATAATTTTTTTATTATAAACAAACATAAATCTGTTTTTGCTTTTCTTTAAAATCTATAAAAATAATTACTAAATTATTTTATATCAAAATCATTTATTTTTTAATCTTAAACAAACGGGCTCTTAATGTTAATGTTTTTTGATTTTGCAAAATGATATATACTTGAATCTAAAGTTGCAAAGAGTCCTTACTTGTAATTTTATTGCTGCACTAAAGTTCCTTTGGGCCATAGTTAAAATTGAAAGTTGAAAGGAGTAGTAAATGAGTTGACCACTATTGATTGAGCTGATTTAATTAATATAAAGGATAATTAGGCTCACATAGTGTACAAGGCTCAATAGGGTGAGCAGTTAGGTCAAAAATGGCTGACAACTTATAATAGGTTAGTGCTCTCCCCTCTAGCCTAGACTTGGAAATCGTGCCTCCCTTAGCCGTCAGCTAGCACAAGACGATTTGCTCCGACACCCATTTGCTCACGTGGACCGAGTAGAGGTGCAACCCCTTTGTGGCATCGGTGATCGAAAATCAAAGTACGTTATCGCCCTTTGTAATTCATAGGGATGATTTTTCTTCCGCCTTGAGATTTGATTTTAAAATATGATAATCTCATAAAAACCCAATAAAATAATTTGGGTAAAAGTTATCCAAAATATTACTTGGCCATTAGAGAATCCCCTGATTTTAATTCGTAAGATATACTACATCCGGATTCAATTATAAGCAAAAAATAATTAATTTTATACTTATTAAGGAAGTTAATTAATTTAGTTTAATTATCTTGATTTATATAAAAAATGAGTTATAATTACTAAACTACCATTTAATTATCTAGGGAATATGCAATGTTCTTGAAAAAGTAAAAGAAAAATTTATTTGATTGGTTAATTTTCTAGATTTTTAGAATACTTACGTTGAGTTATTAACTAGTATTAATGACCCGTGCAACGCACGGTGAGAAAAGAATATTCTAAATTTAGATGAAATGCACAAAATATTTGATGGTTCAAACCATAAATCTGTCACGATTAAATGTTCATATAACAATGAAAACAATTAAAGCTTAATCCTTTTATTGTCTTAAAAAAAAAAATCCTCTTATAATTGTTATTGCTATATACTGCAATAAATTTTAATAGAATGCCTACTACAAAAAATAGAAATACAAGAATTACAATACATCTGATATAAGTTAATTGTTAATATGCTTATGATAATATTGTCATATTGAAAATATTGATAATTAGGAAGTAAGACTTGTGAGCTTTACCTAACCAGTTTAAGTGGTTGTTATGCAGCATCATAGTTACACTTTAATTTTGTCCTCATAGATGCAGCCTTGGGAAATTGGAATCCATCCCCAAAAAGAAGTTGCACAAAAAAATAAATCATGCCAACACACTTCAATTCGTATATGTATTTGTATATGTATTTTACATGAATTTTTAAATTGCATAATTGTTATCATACCAAACATCCAATACAAATAAATCAATAATCAAAAAGTTTGCAAGATTATGCACACAAAAAGTTTGCAATGCCCGGGTTGTGTTTTATTTAAACAAAGTTTTTTTTTTGTGTGTTTTGTGTTGTTTATCATGTTATTATTTTATATTATTAGAATTATATTATTATTTAATATATATTATGATATATTATTATATTATATAATTATAAGATATAACATAAGATACATTATATAATCTAAAATTATATAGATTATATATTATATTATTATATGAAATTAATTTGAATGTATTGTGAGTGTAAATATTTTTTTTAATTGTCAACTAATCATATATTGACACGTCATTAAAAAAGTTTGATTCTTATTTTTTAAACTTTACATTGATAGTACATACTAATTAATCGCAAATAATCTTATGTGACTTTTAATGTACTTTTGATAAAAGACAAACATTTTTCATGATGTGTGATTTAATTATGCCGAGTGGTACGTATTGAATATAGGAAACTGCAATTTTAAATTTCCGAGTTATTTCTCCTATTTTTTGGGGCAAGTTAACCATTTTTAGAAAATATAATTATTTATCATATTACTTTTTCTTCTCCCTTGAAAATATATTTGAATTCTTTCTCCTAATTCTTGGGGCAAGTTGACCATTTTTCGAAAATATATTAATTTGTCATATTATTATTCTTCATCTTTCTTGAAAATCTATTTGATTTGTTTCTGCTCTTTTTCCCATACAATTAGTTATTGAAAATCTATTTGATATATTTCTTCTCTTTTCCGTGCAAGTTAATCATTTAAAAAAATATATTTATCTATATTTTTTTCCATCTCTTTTGAAAACCTATTTATATGGACATATTCCAAATGAGGAAGCAAACCTATTTATATGGATATATTTAGGTTTAATGAACTTTTTGATACCTGAAAAGTAGGTGTGTTTTGAATTTAGTCCCTGCATTTTTTTTCCTTTGGTTTTGGTCCCTGTAAATTTAAAACTTTTGGTTTTAGTCCCTGCCGTTAGTCACCCTCCGTTAAGTGCTGACATGGCTAACAGAGTGTCACATCAGCACAGCCACGTCATGAAAAATATTAATATTTTATGTCATGTTGGCCGTCATGTATGAAAATAAAATTTGGTTTTAGTCTCTGAAAAGTGACTAAATTGTTGTTTTAGTCCTTATACTTTTTCCGTTGGTTTTGGTCCCTGTAAATTTAAAACTGTTGATTCAAGTCCTCGTTGTCGATTATTAAATTCTGACATGGCTAACAGAGCATCACATTAGCATTGTCACGACAGTTTATTTATTATTATTTTAATTCACGTAGATTGCCACAACATAGTATTAATTTTTAAAAATATATTAACATTAATTATTATTATATTTAACCATTATATTATTTTAATTTTTATTATTATAATATTATAACTATTTTTTCTTATAAAACATGACTGTCATTTCTTCTTCCTCTTTCTCCATCGTTCCTCCTTCATTCTGCAGTAATATTGTTTCCTCCTTCTAAAGCATTTCTCCATACCATCTGATACATTTTTTCTACATCCATTCAGACATGCGCTTTACTTCTTCATTTACCAATGTTTTCCACCTTCGCTCTATGCAATGAATTTTCAAAGTTGCGACCATGATGCCCTCAACGCAAAAGAGTATAAAAATTATTGTGGAAGGAGGAAGCAAGATTGATGTAGAACGGAGGAGAAAGTAAAACTGCTACATAAAGATTGTTGTCATGACAATGCTCACATGGCGCTCTCTTAACCATATCAACACTTAACAAAGTGTCACTGACGGTGGGGACTAAAATAAAAAATTTTAAATTTACAGGGATCAAAGCCTATGGAAAAAAAAAGTACGGGGACTAAAACCAAAATTTACTCACTTTCCAATGACTAAAACCAAAATTCATTTTCATGTGGCAGCTGACATGGCATATTTGCTGACATGACACTCCGTTAGCCACATCAACACTTAACAGAGGATAATTGACGGCAGGAACTAAAACCAAAAGTTTTAAATTTATAAGGACTAAAACCAAAAGAAAAAAAGTGCAGAGACTAAAATCAAATCACATCTGCTTTTCAGAGACCAAAGATTCATTAAACCATATATTTATATGTGCAAGTGCTTTGACCAACAATATATACATGATTCAACTATACAACTTACATCCCTATAAGAAGGAATAAAACATATCCAGCATGTGCAATCTTTGAGGCTATTTACGAGCTCCTATTTAGCTAGAGTAATTATATAGAATGGCGGCTATCATCCATTTCTTTAGTTGGTCCTTCTTCCTGCATTTGAATCTTCATCCTACCCTTTTCCACCAGCTTGCTCCTAATACGCAACCAATTTCCTCAGATTATGAGCTATCTCTTTTGAAGAAACATTTTTGCTTCGATAATTCACAATTGATCTCACTCGTGATCAAAATATTGACTATAACAAATATGCAGATATTGTAACATCTACAGTAAGTTGCACCAGACCACAGTGTGATCAAAATTAACATTATAAATAACATATATGTATAGAAAGCCAGATAACCAAGACCGAAATAACAAAATTCCAACAACCAATTTAATTTCATGTTCTGATACCATGTGAATTAGGATTTTTAGATTGTTGTGAATGTCAGGTTATTTTCTCTAGCTTTTGCAGGTTGTATCAATGAGGAGAGCATATGGAAACACATTCATGTCATCAGGAAGATAATAGGATACGAAGGAGCAACGCAAGCATCATGTGCAGATGAATTAAAGACTCTTTACATCTTCACTGGAGTTGAGCCCCCAACTTTTCATAGGGAGAACTCCACCACTGAAATCAATGAAAAGCTCCACTTTCTCATGTCTATAGTTGGAATTAAGTAGAATGTGGAGGGTGACACATATTGACTATGTCATGAACAATAAACTATATATACTATATCAGCAAAATGGAAGGTTTTTTATTCCATTCTAAAACTACAATGACTCAAACTTCATACTCAAATACTATATCATACTCAAAAAATACAATGACTCCAACTAAAATTATGAGAAGACAATTATTTCTTGGTCTAGGCTAGAGACACCACGTTTGGAAGAGCTTATTTAAGCTCTTTTTGACTTATCTGATGACATAAGTTCTTATGCAGTGTGTTTGGCAGAGTTTATAAAAATAAGCTATGTCATCCCATAAGGAGTTTTTGACTTATTTTTATAAGTCACTGGGAGAAGCTTATGGAATTATCATAAGAGCTTATGCACTAAACACCCTCTCCGTGTTTTTCACTATTCGAATCATCTCATGCCCATTTCTTTCTTTTTCTTACTTTAAGCACTTATGGCATAAGTTCTCATGTGATAAGGTCTTATGTCATAAGCTCTTAATTAAGTTGTTTAAGTTTAAGTTCTATAGTACTATTGTATAACTTAAAAAACAGAGTTATTGCAAAATCAACTTGAAACTTGAGCAGCAAAAAAACAAATGAAACCTATTCAGCAAAAAAAAACCATGTCTGTAAGTAATTAAGCAAATCATAGATGTAAATTAAATCCACAACCTATATTTAATTAAGCAAATCAAATTCGATAATTTAATTCCATGTCTGTAAGTGCATGTACTGAGAGTAACATGTAACATGTATTGAGAGTTGGCAGGAAGCATAGATGATTCTCTTTGTTTACTTACTAATTAAGTAAATGATATATTATGTGAAGTAGACAAATGATATATTTCTGAATTTTTGCAGCAAACCTCCAAGGAAGAAGTTTGTGATCAGCTCAAGACCTACAAAAAAATGATATTCATGAGTACTTTAATGTGTTAGATATTAATAAGCATTAGTCCAGTCTTATTTGCTGGGCATACACATCAACAGCATATTACTTACCAAAGGGATTTCTCTTATTTTGTAACTCATCCTTATTGGTGGAGAATAATGAATTTAATTATATCCAAGACTGACACAAAACTCCGCATGCTATTTGCTGGTCCTTAACCCACCATCAGTGAGTGGCAAAATATAAAGGTAATGCCTCCATTTGGCATATATGTTCATATGAAAGACACACGGTGATACCTACAATAAGTCGCATTTACTGTTGTTATCATAATAACAATAATGGATTGTATTAGTTAAAATTCATTCAACAACCGTAAAATCACCAAATGTAAACTTAGATAACAAATCCATAACATGAAAAGGAAGCAACAGACAAAAAAAATAGAAAATCATGTGCCTTAAAAAACAAAAACAAATAAGGACCCATCTCTTAGGTGCTGCACTTCCTCTCCTATGGACCTTAATTAAATATTCAAATACACTATTGTTGCTAGTCTTCTTTGTAATGAAACAAAGAACCCCAAACGTGTTGAGTCATTCCCCAAGGTTAAACTTAGAAACCTCCCCATTGATTTATCCAACAATTCTATTAAGGGTAGTTTCCAAATGAGGTTCTCCATTGCACCCAAATGAGGTTTCTCTCCCTTGACCAATCACACTTTTTGCAGCTGAGAGCAAATGTGAGAATACTAAAACTGATTGAGTTCATTGATTGAACAATTGATTACCCAAAACATTCCTTTTCTTTCTATTTATCTGAATCATTTTTCTTATACTTCAATAACTATTGATTCTCCCACTGCAAGGTTTATGAATGTCTTAAGCCCTTATGCATTTGACTCTAGAGATGAAGAGGAAACCCATAAAGTAACAAACTTTAAATGACAATTCAACAAACAAAAAAACCACAATAGATTTTAGGTTAATTTGGAGATACAAAGCATAAATCTAGCTAGGCGGAAAAACTCTAGAATGTAAGGGGAGAGGTTTACCTTGTGAGAAGGAAATGGAACTACCGCACTCTTAACCCAAAGAGACATCAGAGGTTGGTGTAATGAACATGAAATTGCCTTATGTTGGTGACTCCATGATCTCATTCATCCTTTACACAAGAGGTGAAGTTAGAAACTATAGAAATAGAAACAATAGAAATAGAAATATAATAGAAGTAGAAATACAAACAATACAAACTTGTTAAATTAGCATATGGCTAAATGAAATAACCTAGCTTGGCAAAATCATTCACCATCCACAACCTAATCACCCTCGCAAGGATGGTCCAAGTCTCCTTCTCAGGTGTAATGTCGATGATTGAATCAAACTTGGAAGCCATTGAACCCAGCAAATCGAACCCAGCAAATAAATAGATAAGCAGATGAGAATGTATGTTTGTAGTTTGAGTGTCGGTCTCATGCAAGCAACAACAACTATTTATAGAGGATAGAATCTAAAGACAAACATAACCCTAATAACCCTAAAAATTTTAAATTTGAGAGGGAAAATTTGAGAGCCAAAATAAACCTCATGATATACGGTAAAGAACGAAATCACTGGTCAGATCCTTTCCTTTCACAGAATAATGAAAACCCCTTTCCTCTCTATTCAAAATCCGATGAAATCTTCTTCCTCTCTCTTCCATCTCTCACAAAAGCCCTCCTCCTTTCTCTCCTATCTCTCACAAAAACCCTCTTGGTTCTTTGTCTGACGAGAAAGCTTCATTCCTATCAAATCTCTGCTTGCAAAAAGCTTGGATTTTATGAGGAAGATGAAAGCATCAGAAAAGGGAAATGGAAAGCATCAGAAAAAATTTCAAACTCTTTTCTTTCTGATTTACGGGGAAGATGAATGTTATAAATGTAAAATGTAAGCATATTGACCGAAAATACTTCTACATTGTTTGATTGAATTTTTGTGTTCTACAATTTTTGGATAGAATACTCATGCTAGGTGCTATCTATAATGTACTCTGTTTGTTTGAAGAAAGTCTTAAACAATGACTTACTCAAATTCTAAGCTAATTTAATAATAGAAATAACTGATAAAACAACATCTAATGTTCCTTCAATCCCCTCAAGTTGGCGCATGAAGGTCAATAATGTCCAACTTGTTAAGCAACAATTTAGATCTTTCTCTTCCTAGAGGCTTGGTAAAAATGTCTGCTATTTGGTCCTTCGTCCATATCTTCATGGGTTTAATTTCACCCGATTTGACCCTTTCTCGAACAAAATAGCAGTCCATCTCTACATGTTTGGTTCTCTCGTGGAAGACTGGATTCGCTGCAATGTGGAGGGCCGCTTGATTATCACAAAACAGAGGCTTTGCTTCCTGTTGAGGATGTTTAATTCCTTGAGTAGCCATCTAACCCAAATGAGTTCACTGACAGTGGCTGCCATAGCCCTGTATTCAGCTTCAGCTGAGGATTTTGCAACCACAATTTGCCTTTGGTTCTCCAAGAAATGGGTGCTTCTCCGAGTTGAATCAGATAACCTGTGCATGATCTTCGGGTGAGAGGACAACCGCCCCAATCAGCATCACAATAGGCTTTGAGTTGGTTCATTTTGACTAGAGAGGAATATCCCTTGTCCTGGAGTTGTTTTTAAGTAACGAAGAATCCTTTCAATTGCATCCATATGAGTTTGTCTTGGTGATGTCATGTATTGACAAAGAGTGTTGACTGCATATGTTATATCTGGCCTTGTTATGGTCAGATATAACAGTCGACCCAAAATTCTTCTAAAACGAGTCGCATCCACTACTAGATCATTGGCATTCACCCGCAAGTTGCAATTCTGTTCCATAGGGAAATTGCTCGGCCTGCAGCTCTCCATTCTTGTCTCTTTGAGTATGTCAAGAGTGTATTTTCTCTGACTGAGGACAAATCCTTTTGCTGATCTAGCCATTTCTATACCCAAAAAGAACTTCAAAGGTCCTAGATTCTTTATACTGAATCTAGCATTCAAGTGCTGTTTGATCTCTTGCATCATGCTCAAATCATTTCCAGCTAGTATTACATCATCTACATAAATGATAGTAGTGATGAATACTGCTCCTTGCCTATATATAAACAAGGAATGATCTGCTTTGCATTGTTGAAATCCCATTTCTTTTAGATCTATAGTGAATTTCTCATACCAATTCTTTGAAGCTTGCCGAAGTCTATACAAAGATTTTTGTAACTTGCAAACTCTTGTATCATCTTTCTTTGTAAAGCCTTGAGGGTTCTTCATATATATTTATTCAGTCAAATCTCCATGGAGGAAGGCATTATTCACATCTAATTGGTGAACAAGCCATCCTTTAGCTGCAGCAATGGTTAGTATGGTTCTCATGGTGACCAACTTTGCTAGTGGAGCAAAGGTCTCGTGGAAATCTTCCCCTTCTATTTGAGTGAATCCTCGTGCCACTAGCCTTGCTTTATAGAGTTCCACTTCACCTTTTGGTTTGAATTTTACTTTGTAAACCCACTTGGAATCAACTGCATGCTTGCATTCTGGAAGTTCTATCACTTTCCAAGTATCATTAGCTTCCAATGCTTCTATTTCTCTTTGCATAGCATCTTTCCAGTGTCGATGTTTTATTGCTTGTGAAAAATGCTTCGGCTCATCATGTGTATTGATGGCTGCTAGGAAAGCTAGATGTGAGTTTGAAAATTTGTTATAAGATACATAATTTGACAAAGGGTATTTAATTGTGTTACCGGAAAAAAGGACAAGGTGAGGAATGAGAAATAGAGGGTGGTAGATCCACTTCATAATCCATTAGATGTTTTGGCATTTGCCTTACTCTACCACTTTGCCTTTGATCTATTTCTCTTGCCTCATTTTGCTGAATTTCTAAAGCTACAGATGTAGGATCCTCGCTTGCTCAAACCAAAGATCTGAATTTCCTGTTTCCTGATGAGTTGCTTCTGCAGCATTCGTCTCCTGTTCTGTTTCCTGCATGTCAATGCCTTCTGGACTACTCATCACTGCATCATTCTCCCAAAAAGATTGTTGTAATTCTCCTGTTTTCTCTTTAGAGCTCTTTTCTCTGAAAGGAAATACATTTTCAAAGAACACAACATCCCTTGACACAAAAGTTTCTTTACTTATTTGATCATACACCTTGCAGCCTTTTTGGCCTAAAGGATAACCAATAAAGACACAAGGTCTCCCCCTCTCATCAAACTTCCCTTCTCTTATTGTTTTTAAAACATATACCTAACATCCAAAAACTCTTAGAACATTATAATTTGGTTTTCTTTTATACAAAATCTCATAAGGTGTTCTGTTTTTAAGAACAGTGGAGGGAATTCTATTGATAATATGGATTGCAGTGAGGACACACTCTCCCCAAAAATGGGTTGGTAATCCATAATGGAAGCGCAAGGCACGAGCCATCTCAAGGATGTGCCTATGCTTCCTTTACACCACACCATTTTGTTGAGGTGTGTATGTGCAACTCAATTCCATTAGAATTCCCTTTTCTTGATAAAAGTTTTGCATATGCCTTGAAGTAAAATCTAAACCTTTGTTTGACCTAACACACTTAATTTTCTTTCCAAATTGTGTCTCTATCATGCAAACAAACATAGGCAAATAATGTTCAACTTTAGATTTGTGTTTCATTAGATAAATCCAAACTCCGTTACTAAAGTCGTCAACAATAGAAAGAAAATAGTGAGCTCCTGTGTTAGAAGCAGTATTATAACGTCCCCAAATATCACAATGTATTAGATCAAAGCAAGATAAAGATTTTATAGAGCTGAGAGGAAAGGGTAATCTAGTTTGTTGTGCCCGAATACAAGGCTCACAGGGCAAGTTATTTTGATTCCTAACAAATTCTATGTCAAGACCTATGTGTGCCATCTTAGATTCAGAGGTATGCCCTAATCTATTGTGCCACAAAGTCCAATTATCCTGCTTGCTAACCTTCATAGCTACCCTTTCTTCTTCTGAAGGCTCAAGAAGATATAAACCATCTCGATGCCTACCCAATCCAATCAGGGTCCTCGAAGGCAAATCCTGTATAACACATAAATCAACAACAAAAGTTATGGAACAATTATGTTCTCTGGTCAATGTACTCACAGATATAAGATTGCATTTAAAATTGGGAATATGCAGGGTTTTGTTTAAAGTCATTCCATTAGAAAGATCTGCCTTTCCTATACTCTTTACAGGCACACTCATTCCATTGGGAATGAGTACAAGTTGCTGATTAGTGGAGGATTTTTCCTTCAACAACCTCTCATCACAAGTGATATGTTCACTTGCGCCCGAGTCTATGACCCAAGGTCTTTTAATTATGATATTACCTGTCATATTCACTGTTGGTTTTGATTGTTTTATCCCTGCACTTGGTTCCGGATCATCCTTCAACTACTACAACAGTCTTTCATATTGCTGCAAAGACAATCCAGGAATTGGGTTAGCATCTGTGATGACCCGTGCAACCTTGAATCCCCCTATCTTTCCATTCCATGGTGCTGATTTGTCTTTCCTGTCCTTTTTAGGTTTCCTCCAATCTTGAGGATAACCAACAATTTCCCAGCATTATTCTTGTGTGTGTCCCACCTTTTGGCAGTGATCACATTTTGGCCTCTCCTTCTTATTATCTTTATATCGAGAACTTGTGGTTTGGAAGGCAGATGTATCCATTGTAGGTTTCTGCATTGCTGAGATAAGCTTTTGTTGCTCATCTTCTGCCACAAGGTGATAAGCATGTCCTAAGGAAAGAGTAGGAACCATGCTGAGAATGTGTCTTGACAGTCCCGAAAACATCATCTAATCCCATGAGGAAGTCATACAGCTGCTGCCTTTCTTGTATTTGAATAAGCTGCTTCTGGACATCACATGTGCAAGCACCACATGTACATTTTGGCCAAGGAGCAATTGAGTGAAGTTCATCCCAAAGTCCTTTCAGTTTCGTGAAGTATGCAGGAACTGAGAGCCTCTCTTGCCTAAGAAGAGAAATTACTCTTTTCAATTCATATACTCTTGGTGCACTTTCTTTCCCAAATCTTTCTTCAAGATCCTTCTAGATTTCCCGAGCAGTGCTGGCATAACGAACGCCACTTCTCACCTCTTTGTCCATGCCACTCTTCAAGCATCCCTTAACCATAGCATTACATCTCATCCAATGTGCAAGATTACAAGAATCTGCACTTGGCATAGGAATAGACCTGTCTACAAAGCCTATTTTATTATTTGCATAGAGTGCATTACTCATATCCACGACCCACTCTCCATAATTTCCATCACGCAGAGGTTCGCTTACAAATATTTGTCCAAGGTGATCCAAAGCATGAAGAAAATAGGGAGAATCGGGATTATGTTCATTACCTGAGTTTCTTGATGTTTTGATGGGCTCTTCATGATCGAACTCCTCTTCTTGTTTGTTATTTTTGGAAGATTTGGGTTCATCATCTTTCTTCGTTTCTGCCATGATGATGTTGCAATCGATAGAGAAAAACGATTACCAGACTTTTGGCTCTATGATACCATGTAAAATGTAAGCATATAGACTGAAAATACTTCTGTATTGATTGATTGAATTTTGGTGTTTTACAATTCCGGGATAGAATACTGATGCTAGGTGCTATTTATAATGCACTCTGCCTGTTTGAAGAAAGTCCTAGACAACTTTCTGTTACAAACAACTGACTTATGACTTAGTCAAATACTCAAACTCTAAGCTAACTTAATAACAGAAATAACTGATAAAACAAACTCTAATATTCCTTCCATAGAAAAGGGAAACGATTTGCTTCAGATTTGAATATGCTGCTTTATCGTGTCTAAGCAATATTTACGGGATTTAAGGAAATATGATGGGATGTTAAACAAAAGGATGAGAAAAAGGTTGTATTTACAAACTTGTCATTTAACACCATCAGCTCAGTTTTTCTTACGGGAAGTGTTGCAAAGGCTAGTAATTTGGTGCAAAATAAAATAGACATAAAAACAAATATATTTACAAAGTTGTCACTCAAAGCTTTGTGAGAAGGATTACACTAAATTATTATTTATGGGTTGATTTGTTAGAAGATTGTTAAGGAAGCTGACTATTGTATGAGTGTGATGTGCCGAAAATTTCTTAAGTGTGATTTACCTATGTATAATGTTTAGATTAAGTCCAGAGCAGTATATTTTAACCCAGCACGTGTGGGCGTTCTGCCAGCACAGCTCAGGTTAGCCTCGTTCAGTCGAAGCTGTCACTATTAAACTCACCTTGTCTAACTCTTTCTCTTCTTCTTTTTCCAAAAATGGCGGCTGCTACTTCTTCTTCCTGCTCCACCGCAATCTCCGCCGCATCCAAAACCCTAGCAACGCCTCTCACCAGAAGCTTCGCCGCTAATAATCTCGCATTTTCCAAACTCAACCTTAACTCTTCGAGGGTTCGCCACTGCTCGGCCGGAAATGCCGCTGCCGGCGCACTCGCCGCTCGCATGGTGTCGGCGCCGCCGATTAATCCCCCAAAGTTGCTTGATTTCGAGACTTCTGTGTTCAAGAAGGAAAAGACTAGCCTCGCTGGACACGACGAGGTGTGTATATATATATTTTTCTATTCTTTTTGTGGTTTCCCAATTTACTATGAGAAACTAATATTGGTTTTGGTTTTTTTGATTGATGTGTTGTAGTATATCGTGAAAGGAGGTAGGGATTTGTTCCATTTGTTACCAGATGCATTCAAGGGGATTAAGCAGATTGGTGTTATTGGATGGGGCTCCCAGGTAAATATTGCAAAGTTGAAAATTTTAAACAATGAAAGGACTCGTTTTTTCCACTGTAGAGTAATTGTGTGAATGAAAACTTATGATTCTGAATTATGAAACTTTTTAACAATGAAATGAACTCAAGAGTGCACTAACTAAGCTAGTAGCCTATTGAAATTGTAAAATGTTGGCACATCATTTGTACACTAGTGAACATAAAATTTGTGTTTAATATAGGAATTAATGATGTGTCAATAATTTACTGGCTTAATGACTTTATGAACCCAAGTAAGGTGGTGCACTAGCTTCATATTGTTAGTTGATTGATATATTGTGAAATGTGTGCAAGTGTTTTTCTGTAAGGGAAGTTTTTGTGCTCAGAGTAGCAAAGTGGATTGTTTGTTGTCTCATCCTAATCTGAACGCTTGTAGTCATCCTTATTTTAGATGAGTTTATTATACGACTGGAAGCCATACACTCCAACCCCTTTTGACTGATTATTGAGAATGTGTTTCACATGTATCCTTTTTTGTATTTCTTCTGATAATAACGTTGTCCATGATTTTTATATGATTGCTAACTTTGCTCTATATTTACCAGGGACCTGCTCAGGCCCAGAATCTACGGGACTCACTTGCCGAAGCAAAGTCTGATATTGTGGTTAAGGTGATTCTGGATTTCATTATCTTGTATTGGTTGACCTATACTTATATAGGTTGTAATCATTTAGTAACATGCTAACAACTATTGATTGATTGGTTGGACTTTCCAAATCTTGATTGTTTTAACATGCTTGTCTTTTAACAACACAGATTGGACTTAGGAAAGGTTCTCGTTCCTTTAATGAAGCTCGTGCAGCTGGTTTTAGTGAGGAGAATGGAACTCTAGGTGACATATGGGAAACAATATCAGGCAGTGATCTTGTGTTGCTGCTAATTTCTGATGCGGCACAGGTTAGTTAACACATGTCGGTGCTCCATAAATTTTCAGACTTTTTAATGCCTCCTATGTTGCTCCGTATTTATATTCTATTCCACTTCCTGTTGTTTTTTATGTTAATAAAGTTGTTGATTGTTATGATGTTATCCCAAGCTTTTCAGTCGTATTCTCATAGCTTCCATTCCCTGAGCTTGGTGCTGTCTGTTTTTGCTCACTTTGAATAAAACATTTAGGTAAGGCAGGGGACAAAGAATGAGGAAAAGAAGATGTACTATGTGTTAGGTTGAATAATGTTTTGGTGATGCAATACCTTTTTGCAATAATGCTCAAACATATTCCTGCCTAAGACAACTTATCATAGTTTGTTGATTTGGCAATAAAAGTAGATAAGTTGTGTCATGATGCTGTGATTTTGCAGTTTTATGATATTTTGTGTCTCTCTACTCTACCCAGTCAATTACTTTTTAAAATTTATTTTTGTCATGCAGGCAGATAATTATGAAAAAATATTTTCCCACATGAGGCCAAACAGCATACTCGGGCTGTCCCATGGGTTTCTTCTTGGGCATTTACAATCAATGGGACTTGATTTTCCCAAACACTTCAGTGTAATTGCTGTATGCCCAAAGGGGATGGGTCCATCTGTGAGGAGGCTCTATGTCCAAGGCAAAGAGATAAATGGTGCAGGAATTAATTCAAGTTTTGCTGTCCACCAGGTGATCACTCTTTCTCTTTCCCTCTCCTTTGTTTGCTCCCTTGTGGTCCTCATGCCCATAATTATTTTGTTTGATTATTTTATTTTGTCGGGGCTGAGCTGACAATCTTGGCATGCAGGATGTGGATGGCAGGGCTACTGATGTTGCTTTGGGATGGTCTGTTGCCCTTGGTTCTCCTTTCACATTCGCGACTACATTAGAGCAGGAATACAAGAGTGACATCTTTGGGGAGAGAGGTAAGAATATATTTCTGCAGTGCCTTGATGTTGTCCTCGAAACTTATTGTCTAACTTCTGCTTTTATGGTTGATAGGCATTTTACTTGGTGCTGTTCATGGAATTGTGGAATCCTTGTTTAGGAGGTACACTGAAAATGGCATGAGTGAAGATCTGGCTTACAAGAACACTGTTGAGTCTATAACAGGAATTATTTCTAAAACCATTTCAATTAAGGTGCTGTTCTCATGCTCATAGTTTAGTGTTTAATACTTGTCTTTAGGATTTTTTTTCCTAGCATGTGATTTGTGCTTGTGAGTTGTGACATAACCTTTTGGTTCTTTTTTGTCTGGATAGGGCATGTTGGCTGTATACAATGCTTTATCTGAAGATGGAAAAGGGAATTTGAGAAAGCATATAGTGCTTCTTTTTATCCTTGCATGGACATTTTGTATGAGTGCTATGAGGATGTAGCAAGTGGCAGTGAGATTCGCAGCGTTGTTTTGGCTGGGCGGCGCTTTTATGTAAGTGCTATTTATTTCCCGTTTAGATTAGTTGAGCCTTTTATGCATCCGACTGTAAATTATACTTGTGCTTTACAGGAGAAAGAGGGTCTACCTGCTTTTCCAATGGGAAAAATCGATCAGACCCGCATGTGGAAGGTTGGTGAACGTGTCAGATCTACAAGGCCAGCAGGTGATCTAGGCCCATTATATCCATTTACTGCTGGTGTTTTTGTGGCATTGATGATGGCCCAGGTATGTATACTTACTCTCTTAGCAATTTTTCTTGCTAGGATATTGGGAGTTGGTATGTACATATTTCCCCTGTATGTTACTGTATGCAATCCTTATTTTAATGTCAAATTTTGGAACGACTATTCATATATTAGTAATCTAGTATGGAATTTTTTGCGGGTCTTCAGAATTTTGATCTTTGTTAAAATATCACATCATCATACACCTAATCGATATAAACAGGTGAATATTATTCAGAGTCCACACTCTTTTCCTCGTTCCCTACCTAATATTATTCAATATGTACTAAGAGCGGTATCGTATCCTACCGCTATTTCGCTGTTGAATTCCTAAAATTATTGTACACCACTATGACAATGTCTTTATCCCAATGGTTCTTTTTTTTTTTTGCCATGCACGAATGTCTTTTTTTTTGCTCTCTTCACTTTTTGATATTGTTGTTGGTTTTCCAATGCTGGGAAGGCATTGAGGGAGAAGGTGGTGAGATAAAGTTTTACCCTTTTTCCAATTGATGAGACATTCTTGTGGTGACATCTCTTCTCACTCACGAGTCATTGTGGTGGTGACATCTCTTCCCGTCGAGGAGTCATTCTTGTGGAGCCATTTCCATGTTTTATTGGGTCTCCTAACTTTTCTTGCGTTTTGAAGCTTCAAAATGCTATAACATGGAGATGCTGTAGTTCTTGCTATGTATAATTGCTTGCCAAGAAATATCTCTAGTGAAGTCTATTCTTTCTTGGTCATGCAATATTCCAACTGGTCCTTCGGGAGGCTAATGATCATTTCAGCCATCATGCTGAGTTATCATTTCACCAATGCTCATCTCCCTGGTCAGCATCCCTGAGTTACCTTTCTGGCCATGTTTTATGGAGCCTGCTTTATATTTTTGTTACTTTCTTTCTGAAGTGTTCCTTTGCAACAAGCTTAAAGCTTTAGTAAGTTTTAACATGAGGAGTGTTAGAATATCACATCATCATACAGCACTTTAATATACACGAGTAATATTAGTTAAGAGGCCATATTCTTTGTTTTCCTCTTTCTCTACCTTAGGACTAATTTCAACAATCTTCATGTTCATTTTTCTTGTTTATCTTTGCTGGGGTAGAATTAGAACCTAATGTTGTCCTTTTGTTTTACTTCTTAATTTACGATTACAAAATTTCCAGATTGAGATCCTGAGGAAGAAAGGGCATTCCTACTCTGAAATCATTAATGAGAGTGTCATTGAATCTGTTGATTCTTTGAATCCTTTCATGCATGCTCGTGGTGTTTCTTTCATGGTTGATAACTGTTCAACCACAGCAAGGTTGGGTTCAAGGAAATGGGCTCCACGATTTGATTACGTCCTAACCCAGCAGGCCTTGGTGGCAGTGGACGGTGGCACACCTATCAACCAGGACCTAATCAGCAACTTCTTGTCAGACCCAGTACACGGAGCAATTGAAGTTTGTGCTGAACTGAGACCGACAGTGGACATCTCAGTGCCACCAGATGCAGACTTCGTCCGTCCTGAGTTGCGCCAGTCTAGCAATTAGAAATTGAAGCAATTAGTGTTTTTTTGCCAATTTCTTTTCAGAATGATTACAATGGCAGCTGTCTTATTAGTGTGAGTTTTGATTACGTGGTTGAGTGAAGTTTGTATTATCACTTTGAAGTACCTAAGATTTTAGGAATGAGGAATGTTGCTTAAATGTCTTACTAGAAGTACGAGTTAATATGGACACTGATGTTAGGGATGCCATTGTTTATATCATCGCAGTAGTTAAAACATTTTCTGCTCGGGGTGCTTTTAAGAGGTAGAGGCTACGGTTCAAGGAACTTTATAATTAGGCATGCTAATGTTTTGTGATCTCTGGTACTTTCATGTCAAATCGTTAACTAAATGTATTTGGAAGTACGTGTTATTGAAGATGATGTTTTGAAAGACGCCAGCAATATCTTCTCCATTAGCTTGGGGATGCTGAAACTCTTAATGTAGAGATTAGAATCATCATGAGTGGAGGAGTCACTCTCCACTCAGGAGCTGGAAATTTCCTGGATTAGTTTGAGTAAATTTAGCATCCCTCTTTTTTAAAAATATTCAAGTGGCAGTTGTTTCTGAAAAGTCAAGACTTCAAATGGAGAATCATGCAGGATTTTTTGGGAGCATTTTGCACGTTCAAAGTATGTGGTTATTAAAATAGGAGAAAGTATGTAATCAAATAAATAGAAGGGAGAGTGAAGTGATTTGCCGTTAATCTTTTCATTATATTGATAATTAAGTGTACTGGTTAAGGTAAATGATATGAACAACTGGTCATAGGAATCACAATGTATGTGACTGATAAATGCACGCAGAATTACTTAGTTCAAGGATAATTTAGAAGTACAAACTATAGGTAGGGGAAGTATTAAGTTCCACATTTAAGCAGTGGGGTAAGATGCTTGCAATAGCTATGCCAGAGTCCTTTGTCAGCATTCACATCTCTTTGCATCCTAATGTATCCTTTTTCACCCCACTATGTTCCCCATGAGTTCTTAACTAGCCAATATTTAGTTTCATCATTACTAACTCCATAACCCACAACAGTGACACCATGATCCAACTGAGTGCCATAGCTACCAGTGAAGACACCACTTTTGTAAAACTGAAAATCAGAGCCACTAGCATCAATGGCTACAGAAATGGGTTGATTAGCCACAGCTTTTTGCAGTGCCCGCTCGTTGTTGGTTGGGACATCCTCATAGCCAGTAATGGTAGCTGCATGGTTGGCTGCTGCATTTGCATTGCATATTCCATCAACACCCTGATATGGGTATTTAGCTTCGGTGCTCAATCCGTGATTTTTTATGATAAATTTGAAGGCGTCGTCCATCAAACCACCCTCACAATCTTGGTCAACACCCTTTGTATCACAATCAACTAGCTCTTGTTCAGATAACGAGATCAATTTTCCAATGCTCAACTTATTAATTCCTTCAATTGCTGCAATGGCAGAAAATGGCCAGCAACATCCTACAAGGTAAAGTGAAACTATAGTTAGATGACAATTCAATCTTTAATTACAAGATATATTCAATGAATTAATAGATACTTACCACATGTGCCTTGGTCCTTGAATGGTGTCACCGCTCCTTTTTGTCTCCAATCTACTGTAGATGGTATTGCAATCACATTTTCATACTTAAAAGTGGTTGTCCTTGTGATTGAGGAGCACATATGCCCCTTGAATTTATTTCTGGACTCAATGAACTCCTCGTTTGCGAGATCTGCAAATTGATTAATGCCTAGCTTATAAGGTTTATTGCCAGCATTGTTGGAAGATTATATGTAATTCACATGTTCCTTAAATACCATGAAGCGCTTCTCCAATTCCTGAGAGTTTTGATAGACTTTGCCATAGCGGACATCCATTGGTCATACCTCTCGTACATGGAGGTATCTTGGAGAGTTTCAAGCCAAGAACCCCAAGTAGAAAAGCATAGCCAAAGAAATATGACGGAATTGGTTTTTGGCAACCATGGTAGTTACTAGCTAGTATAATAATAGGAACAACTACTTCAGGTTGATTACTGAAATGTGAGAAAGATGTTGTGCTGGTAGTGGAGATAGTTTGAGGCATATATAGGAAAATTCATGTTGAACTGTAAACTAATTTTTATTTTCAACTGAAAGCTTTTTAGCTTTCTGTTCTATGTACTTGAGAGAATTTGCTGAATAAGTTAAGACGCCATGCATATGGTCGAGGAATATATGACAAGTTACTTGTCAAGGAAATTCCATAAATTACAGGAGAATTAGAAATTTAGTTCCCAATTTTGTAATTACATTTGACACCCAAATAGAGTTATAGCAAAATGCCAAGATTAACTTCAAATTAGCCTTCAAAGAAATATTGAGTCGATATTCAGGAACATTTGTGGAATTTCAGCTCATAAATACTCTCTCACTGACCCTTTCCTTGTCCTTGTACTCATTTGGCGTTAAATGAGAAGTGCGTTGTTGAACAATATTTGGCTGTTTCTGTTGTTTTCCCCACTTATTGTCTTCAAAGGGATACTCTATTGCTTCAACAATAGTTGCTTCCATACCAAGTGTGTGCATATCTCATGTTTCAATATCTTTATGGTGGCCATTGAAAAAATTAAGGCTAAATTATACTTTTGGTCTTCAAATTATTATTAAATGTTCAATTTGGTCCCAAAGTTTTTAAACGGTTCATTTTAGTCCCATCATTCTTAAAACGTGTTCAAATAGGTCCATCCATCAAGTTGACTAACAGCGACGTCCTACCCAATGCCACATGGCATTAAATTTAATATTTTAATATTCATTTTGATCCCTAAATTATTTTAAAATGTTCATTTTGGTCCCTAATTGTTTTAAAATGTTCAATTTGTGGTCCTCAAGTTTTTAAAATGTTTATTTTCGTCCCTTGATCAACTTGACGTCACCGTCTCATGGCGGTCCCTCCTCCCAGTGTTGGTTCCTAGTACCGTGCTACTTCGCTGTCTCCGCCTTCCCTTCCACTCGTGGCGCCCTCGTCCCTCCTCTCCTACCTGCGAGCTCTTCCACGATTCCAGACCAAAAATCACGTCGTTCCAGACTAAACGTCCTTCCAATCCAACCTCCTTGTCCTTGTTCACGCCAGATCCACACCGTCGCAAAGCTCCACCTTCTTCTCCGATCAAGACCGGCCCAACCGCGATCCATCTCCGATGTTGCAAAATTGCTCGCGGCGATCGTTGTCGCTAAGAAATCGAGCGTTGGGAACAAGTTTGAGAGGAGGGAAAAGGAAAAGGGACAATATGCACTGAGGGATTATTAGCATGGTGGTCGCGCGACGCCTGCTTTGTTGGAAGCGCGTTCATGTCCGGACGGCAAAAAGGGAGGGGAGGCAAATCAAAGCGAGGGAATGGAATAATGAAGAAGGAGGAAAAATTTCAAATGCGGGAGGGTGCACCACATTCTTGTGCTCCACATAAATCTAATGGTTAAACTTACTTGTGCACCGCGGTACCACTTATCAAAGTGGTCCACAGTAGAACTTGCCGCAGTTATAATACCTAACAGTTTGCTATTTTTGCCCATTATATTAGAGTAAATTGCACTAACCTCCTTGAGTTTTGATGAAATGACAATCAACCCCATTTTGGGTGAAAATAACACTCAACCCCATTTGACCCTTTGACTAATGGGATAGTTAAATTATGCTAAAAGAATATTCCTTAAATTAACTATGGTTAACTTAAAAAAAAAAGTGTAAGTTACACTCCACCATCTTTAAGTTTTTTAAAATAATAGAAAACCCCAAACTTGACCCTAAATTACACTTGACCCCATTTTTTAGTGTTGACCAACCATTGCCTTAACATTGTCAAGTTGCTTAAAAAGTGAAAATTATTATTTTTTTATGAAAAATAAATAAATTATTTATAATAAGTTATTTGATCTTTATATCTTTAATGTTTTTTTTTAAATATAGGTCTTATGCTTTCTCGTTTCCAAAAAAAGTTGTTGTTTTTAATTTTAAAAATGAAATATTTAATTTGAAAATATTATAAAAGGAATATAATTCTTTTAAGTATTTTATTTTTCAGTCCATTGTATATTTATTTTACTCAAACAAAATATTATTTAGTGTACACTCTAACAATAGTGGATATAAAATATGTATCAATAATGTGAAAACTGATTTTTTTCATTATATTTTTGTTTTTTACTCATTTAACTCAACAAATTCTAAATAAATATCATGTTTTCAATTATTTTATCTATAGAGGATTTATGAATTAATATAATATTTATTTTTATAAATATGCAAAAATATCGTTTAAACAAGTATATTTGAATATAAGACTGAATATAAACTTGTCTAATTATAATGTACAAATTAAATAAATAAAATTCGACAAATGCTATGAATAGTTTTATGATTTTTATGTATTTAATTTAATCTGAAAAATAATTAATATATTCTATGTTCATTATGTGTAACAAAAATATATAATACTCTTGTTAATTCTTTTTTTTTTAGCCTATAACTTAGTTGATTCTTAGCAAAGTCCCTACTTGAAATTATTTTGTTTATAAATGACATTGAATATTTATACATGGTTAGGATGTTTATCTTGTCATGCAGAGACAAAGTAATTTGAAGTAGAAACTTTGCTAAAAATCAGCTAAATCATAAGACACTAAAATAAACAAATAGAGTAAACAAATAATTACAATTTTTCTACATAATGAACATATGATATATTAATTATTTTTTAATTAAAATAAATATATATAAATTATAAAATTATTAATAGCATATGTCAAATTATATTTATTTAATTTGTGTATCATAATTAGAGTGTAAACTAAATAAAAGAAGTATATATATATATATATATATATATATATATATATATATATATATATATATATATATATATATTCCTTTTATAATATTTCCAAATTGAATATTTTATTTATAAAATTAAAAACAACAACTTTATTATGGGAACAAGAAAAAATAAGATTAGTTTTTAAAAACCTTTAAGTATATAAATATCAAATAACTTATTATAAATATTTTCATTTTTAATTAACTTGATAATGATAAGTCAATAGTCAGTCAACACTGAAATTGGGGCCAATCGTAATTTACGGTCAAATTTGGGGTTTATCGTTATTTTTTAAAAAAACTTCAAGGTGGTGGGTGCAACTTACTTTTTTTTAAGCTAACCATAGTTAATTTAAGGAATATTCAATTAGCATAATTTAACTTTCACATTAGTCAAAGGGTCAAATGAGGTGGAGTATTATTTTTACTCAAAAATGGGATGGGTTATTATTTCATCAAAACTTAAGGAGGGTTGGTGTAATTTACTCTTTATATTATGTTGCTAAGGACTTGTATTAGGTTGAGGTTGAGGCTATTTTAAGACTTTGTTCTTTCCCTCTTTAGGCAATGTCAAGTAATAATGTTAATTTAAGTTTAAAGGTTATTATGTATTTCTATATTTATTTTAAATGTCATCGTTGAATAGAATTTCTTCTTTTTCCACAAGTATTATATTGGATATGTTTTGCGATGTTATAATATCTCTATTCCACAGAAATCCTAAACAAGCGATGTCTTATTTTGCTGGGATTCAGAAACTTTTTTCTCGGAGTAATAAAACCATTATAAATTAATTTACTTCATAAGAAGAGAAATGGTAAAGGCTCATAACTACGACTAATTTTCATTGTATAGTAATTGATGTGTACACTAACTCACGTAGAGGATACACAACTGATAGCAAGGCATGAATTGAGACATAAAAAATATATATATTTGTATACTGTTAAGGAATAACGGTGCCCGAAGTTTGCAATTATACAGTTGGGTAAGATGCTTGCATTGCAATGCCACAAAGTCCTTTAGCAGCCACATCTCTTTGCATCCTAATGTATCCTTCTTCACCCCACTTGACACACCATGAGTTCTTAACCAACCAATACTTTGTTCCATCATCACTAACTCCATAACCCACAACAGTGACACCATGATCTAACTAAGTGTCACAACTACCGGTGAGGACACCACTCTTGTAAAATTGAAAATCAGAGCTACTAGCATCAATGGCTACAGAAACAGGTTTATTAGCCACGGTTTTTTGCAGTACTTACTCGTTGTTGGTAGGGACATCCTCATACCCAGTAATAGTAGCTGCATGGTTGGTTGTTGCATTTGCATTGCATGTTCCATCAACACCCTGATAGGGGTATTTGGCTTTGGTTCTTTATGACGAATTTGAAGGCATCATCCATTAGACCACCCTCACAACCTTGGTCAACACCCTTGGTATCACAATCAACTAGCTCTTGTTCAGACAAGGAGATCAATTTTCCAGTGTTCAACTTATTGATTCCTTCTGTTGCTGCGACAGCAGAAATGCCTAGCAACATCCTACAAAGTAAATTAAACTATTGTTAAATGACAATTCAATCTTTATTCGTGAGATATAATCATTGAATCATCAGATACTTACCACCCGGGACGAACCCATAAATTTTGACTAGTGGGGACAAGATTATACGTTATAAATTTTTACATAAAAAATTATTTAAATGCATAAGTGATAAAATAGTAACATTAATATCATTAAGCCAGAAATTAGAGATTACAAAAACTATGTCATTATATACTCATAAAATTGAAGACATCTCAACTTCTATAAATTATAATTGCTGTCTATGTGTCTTCATACTTTGAGATCGTTGTATATTTTTTCATTTTCAATACTATTAAAAATATTTTTCTCGTATATTTGACCAAGTTATAATGAAATAAATAAAAGATGTTATATAAAATAGGGTTGTAGAGTAATAAGGGAAACTTTTTTAGTGTTATCTAGAGTTGGATCGTAAAACAATGAGGGCAATATAATTTTTTTTTAGTGAGGACAACAAAAAAATGTATCTAAGATTTAATAAATAAATAAAAACTTAGTGGGGCAGCTGCCCCCAATGCAATGGACATAGGTCCGTCCCTGCTTGCCACAGATGCCTTGGTCCTTGGCCGGTGTCACTGCCCCTTTCTGTCTCCAATCCACTGTGGATGGCACTGCAGTCAAATTTTCATACTTAAAAGCGATTGTCCTTGTGATTGAGGAGCACATATGCCTCTTGAATTTATTTCTGGATGCTGTGAACTCCTCATTTGTGAGGTCTGCAAAGTGATTAATGCCTAGCTTGTAAGGTTTATTGCCAACGTTGTTGGAAGATTATATGTATTTCACATTTTCCTTAAATATCATGAAGCGCTTCTCCCTTTCTTGGGGTCTTTATAGACTTTGCCATGGCGGGCCATCCACTGGTCATGTCTCTCATACATGGAGGCATCTTGGAGAGTGCGAGATAGGACTTGAAAAACCAAGAATCCCAGGCAGAAAAAAAAGCCAATGAAAAAAATCCCACTCTGTCGCAGGACTTTGAAACAGAATAAGAAAGCAGTATGGAGATCGAACAAAAGAGAATGAATAAGGAACTCTATCGCAGATCCAAAACACACCCCCTGTCGGAGCCAGAAACTCCGTCGTCACGGCCGCCGGAGTGGAGATTTGAGGAAGCTGCAGAAAAGGATCGAATCTCAGTCACAGGTGCACGGAGAAAGGAGAGAGTTGATTGAGATTAGTGAGAAGCTGAAGAAAGGGATTTAAGGGAGGACCAAAGCTGATGAAAGTGGAGAAAGGGATTTGTGGGTTGAGGTTAGGGACGATGATGAAGAAAAAAAGAATTTGGGAGAGGACCGAAGTTTCTAGAGCAAGAGAGGGTTAAAAAATGGGGTTGGGTACTTGGGTTGGGTCATCAATAATGGGCCACCGATTTTTGAGGGGAAAAAAAGTAAAGAAAGAGCTATTGGATCATTTTCTTTATTTAAAAAAACGTTTTATATTTTTAAATATCTAATATTTTTCTACATATTATTATTAAGGATTTAATTGGTATATATCGATAGTGTAAGTTTTTTTAC